>JARQOD010000003.1:562753427-562833297 GCA_033576555.1 Oophaga sylvatica
ACACAGTGACTGCCCCGTACACACATACAGTATATACATATACACCAGTGACTGCTCTGTACACACTACAGTATATACATATACACCAGTGACTGCTCTTACACTACAGTATATACATATACACCAGTGACTGCTCTATACACACTACAGTATATACATATACACCAGTGACTCTCGTACACACTACAGTATATAAATATACACCAGTGACTGCTCTGTACACACTACAGTATATAAATATACACCAGTGACTGCTCTGTACACACTACAGTATATACATATACACCAGTGACTGCTCTATACACTACAGTATATACATATACACCAGTGACTGCTCTATACACTACAGTATATAAATATACACCAGTGACTTCTCTGTACACACTACAGTATATACATATACACCAGTGACTGCTCTGTACACACTACAGTATATACATATACACCAGTGACTGCTCTGTACACACTACAGTATATACATATACACCAGTGACTGCTCTTACACTACAGTATATACATATACCCCAGTGACTCTCTGTACACACTACAGTATATACATATACACCAGTGACTTCTCTTACACTACAGTATATAATATACCAGTGACTTCCCTGTACACACTACAGTATATAAATATACACCAGTGACTTCTCTGTACACACTACAGTATATACATATACCCAGTGACTTCCTGTACACACTACAGTATATACATATACACCAGTGATTTGCTCTGTACACACTACAGTATATACATATACACCAGTGACTGCTCTGTACACACTACAGTATATACATATACACCAGTGACTGCTCTATACAACTACAGTATATACATATACACCAGTGACTTCTCTGTACACACTACAGTATATACATATACACCAGTGACTGCTCTGTACACACTACAGTATATACATATACACCAGTGACTGCTCTGTACACACTACAGTATATACATATACACCAGTGACTGCTCTGTACACACTACAGTATATACATATACACCAGTGACTGCTCTGTACACTACAGTATATACATATACACCAGTGACTGCTCTATACACTACAGTATATACATATACCCCAGTATATACCAGTGACTGCTCTGTGTGACACCAGTCATAGGGGCACAATGGGGCAGTGAGGCTGATGCTCCGTGCCGGGTGTACACGGGTGGGTGGCAGGACACTATCACACCAGTGAGGGAGGGGGAGACACAAAGGAGGAAATCCGATCCCGCAACGAATCAATGACCCTCTGCACCTGGATCCCTCCCTCCTGCAGGCTCTTACCGGAGCGTAGGCCCCACACAGGCCGTGTCTGTGCTCTCGATCTCCTGCAGGATCCTCTCGTGCTCGGTGACGCTCTCCAAGCTCTCGCCCTCCGCCATCTTGCAGAGATTATTCGGTGGCCCCGGCTGCCGGTGACAGGCTGCGGTGACTGCTGGGCAGCAGTGAGAGCGATGCTGACAGCGGCCACTAGGGGGCGCGGCAGCCGGTGATGAGTTGCGGTAGCTGCTGTGTTTGAGCTGTGGCCGCCAGGGGTCAGTAGAGCAGCTGCTGCTGGCCGGGTCCGTACAGGTGGAGCTGCTGCTGACACAGGTCACACAGGGACGGGGCCGACACTGCGTCCTGCTGCGTCCTCCTGGAAATCATTCACCTACATTTGGGCATGTGGCATTCTCTGGTATTCCGAAACCCCAACTGATCCGCTACACTGCCAGCTAGCCAGTGTGTTTCATCTCTCCGGGTTACATGATTTCACCCAGTGGCTTCACTACAAAGTTATGGGCCCCGGAGTGAACTTTCAAATGGGGACCCCCCCATGCCAAAATATTTTCCACCCAAATTCACATTTTCCCTATTCATTTCGCACACTATAGCTGTGTTGCAGTGTTGTATAGTCTGACCTCAGTGGTGTAACTATCCTGGTATATATTTGCCCCCCCCCGTACTGCCGTTGTTCTGTAATGTATAAAAGAAAATTAACCATTATACTCCTCAGGGGCTTACATAGAAGTCATGGGGATCCAGATAAGAAGTATAATGCACATGGTCATTGAATGGAGGAATGACAGTGATGCAGATGACATTGGATGGAATCAAGAGTGGACGCCAGGTTGCGTTTGGAGAGCCCCTGATGTGCCTAAACAGTGGAAACCCCCCAATTCTAACTCCAACCCTAATCCCAACACTAACCATAACCCTAACACATCCCCAACCCTAACCCCAACACTAACCATAACCCTAACACATCCCCAACACTAACAATAACCCTAACACATCCCCAACCCTAATCCCAACACTAACCCCAACATACCCTCAACCCTAACCATAAACACAAACCTAACCCCAACACACCCTCAACCCTAACCATAAACACAAACCTAACCCCAACACACCCTCAACCCACATAACACAAACCTAACCAAACCCCCCCCCTAACCCCAACACACCCTCAACCCTAACCATAAACACAAACCTAACCCTAACACACCCTCAACCCTAACCATAAACACAAACCTAACCCTAACACACCAACCCTAACCATAAACACAAACCTAACCCACACAACCAACCCTAACCATAAACACAAACCTAACCCAACACAACCTCAACCCTAACCATAAACACAAACCTAACCCTAACACACCCTCAACCCTAACCATAAACACAAACCTAACCCCAACACACCCTCAACCCTAACCATAAAACAAACCTAACCCCAACACACCCTCAACCCTAACCATAAACACAAACCTAACCCCAACACACCCTCAACCCTAACCATAAACACAAACCTAACCCAACACCTAACAATAACCCTCCAAACCCTAACCTATAAAACACAAACCTAACCCCAACACACCCCTAACCATAAACACAAACCTAACCCTAACACACCCCTAACCCTAATTCCAACCCTAACCCTAATTCCAACCCCAACCCTAATTTTAGCCCCAACGCTATCCCTATCAGATCAGAAGGCAGAGGGAGCTCTTGACCCTCTGCCTCCCTCCTGAACGCTGCGATCGCGCTCGATCGCAGCAATTAGTGCAGAAGCTCAGCCACCGGCAGCGCTGAACTTCTGCACTGACCGGGCAGGAAGTGCTGATATTTCAGTATCTCCTTTGCGATCATGTTGCTTGTAGGAGGAATCTGTTGGTGTGCAGGAGGAATCTCCTGCACGGCAACAGATGTGCGTCTCACCTGCTGGGCCCGGTCATGGTGGCGACCGCTGCAACCGTGGTAGTTACGCCCCTGATTTCATCCCTCAGGGGTCCAGCTTATGGCACAGACAGGGCTTCTAGTAGGACTTGTACTACTTCCATTCTTTATTTATACTATTTGCATCAGTGTTTGCAAATAGTGCTCCTAAAACGCCGGAAAAGAAGTGGAGAAATGCTCCCTGGTGTCTGGGGGTATAGGGGTTAATAAGCATTGTCTTCTGTAGCCCAATAATAAAGAAATTTTCCAGTCTCAGAAAACCCTTTCCCTGGTTGCTGATTTTTTTTTAACTGTTTCTTTACTCACCCTCCCCTGGTCCAGCGCTGAGTCTCTTTTGGTGCTCCCAGTGTCTGTTATTGTCTGCAGCGCCGACGTCACGGTGGCAGCACTGCAGCCAATCATTGACCCCAGGAGCTCTGCCCAAGTTGATGGAACGAGCAGCTCAGAGCCACTGAGCCCACTGATTGTCTGCAGTGATGCTGAAGTGACATCAGCGCTGCAGACAATAACACACAGGGAGCAGCAGCGGAGACTCAGCGCTGGACCAGGGGAGAGTGAATAAAGCACAGTTTGGGCTTGTTTAAAACAATCAGCAACTGAAACCAGAAAACCTCTCTAATTCCCTCATAACTAGCGGGTTACTTGCCAATATCTGCTCCTGTATAGCCAGATACAGATAGAGTTCAGTAATTGTCTGGTTGTTTGGGCATTGAGAGCTTCCTGAAGAAGTGGTCTGAGCTGACGTCGGCTCCCAGATCCCCCTTGACCCCTTGCTTTTTTTGCTGCAGAATCAAGTACATTTCCAAAGACACTACAAGGCTATGTTCACACGTTGCGTTTCTGCATCATTTTTTTCTGCAGACATAACCTGCTCTCTTGGCAGTAACAAAAAAAAAAGTTGCTCACAAAAAGCAGGTGTGCATGAGATTTCTGAAATCTCATAGCTTTTGCTCATACTGTAAAAAAACAGTTGTTTATTTGCAATAAAAACGCAATGTGTGAACATCTCCTAATGTCTCATTCAGATGTCTGTGAATCACGTACATTTTCTATCCGTATTTTTCATGTTCATAAGGCCATGTTAATTTGCCGGCTGGATGGTCCACAAATAAAAAAAAAATAATAGAGAAAAGGAGATGTCAGTTTTTGGGTACCAGAAAAATCACTGATGTCTGAATGAGACCCAGTAGGGACAAACATCTCTGCACAGCAGTGGCCAAATGCCGCATGGGTACCCCACGATTATTAGAATGCGGGTCCTGAGCCATCGTTTCCTTACAGGATGTTCCTATATGGCTTCTTTTATATACAATTACATTTTTTATTGTTTGTGTGGCAACAAGTACAGTTCCTATGACTTTGGTGCGGTACAAGATGTAGTTGCCGCCTGATAAGGACCCGAACGTCTGTGATCACTGACTAACCCCATCTTTTGGGATCTGATTTTCAGGACCACATATTGCAAATGCTGAAATCCACAGTCATAATCCACATCACAAACTACAGATGTGAAATCTGCAGTCATAATCCACAGCACAAACTACAGATGTGAAATCAGCAGTCAGAATCCACAGCACAAACTACAAATGTGAAATCCGCAGTCAGAATCCACAGCACAAACTACAGATGTGAAATCCGCACTCAGAATCCACAGCACAAACTACAGATGTGAAATCCGCACTCAGAATCCACAGCACAAACTACAGATGAGAAAACCGCAGTCAGAATCTACAGCACAAACTACAGATGCGAAATCCGCAGTCAGAATCCACAGCACAAACTACAGATGTGAAATCCGCAGTCAGAAGCCACAGCACAAACTACAGATGTGAAATCCACACTCAGAAGCCACAGCACAAACTACAGATGAGAAAACCGCAGTTAGAATCCATAGCAGAAACTACAGATGCGAAATCTGCAGTCAGAATCCACAGCACAAACTACAGATATGAAATCCACAGTCAGAATCCACAGCACAAACTACAGATGAGAAAACCGCAGTCAGAATCCACAGCACAAACTACAGATGTGAAATCCGCACTCAGAATCCACAGCACAAACTACAGATGTGAAATCCGCACTCAGAATCCACAGCACAAACTACAGATGAGAAAACCGCAGTCAGAATCCATAGCAGAAACTACAGATGCGAAATCCGCAGTCAGAATCCACAGCACAAACTACAGATGTGACATCCGCAGTCAGAAGCCACAGCACAAACTACAGATGTGAAATCCACACTCAGAAGCCACAGCACAAACTACAGATGAGAAAACCGCAGTCAGAATCCATAGCAGAAACTACAGATGCGAAATCCGCAGTCAGAAGCCACAGCACAAACTACAGATGTGAAATCCGCAGTCAGAAGCCACAGCACAAACTACAGATATGAAATCCACAGTCAGAAGCCACAGCACAAACTACAGATGAGAAAACCGCAGTCAGAATCCACAGCACAAACTACAGATGTGAAATCCGCACTCAGAAGCCACAGCACAAACTACAGATGTGAAATCCGCACTTGGAAGCCGCAGCACAAACTACAGATGTGAAATCCGTAGTCAGAATCCACAGAACAAACTACAGATGTGAAATCCGCAGTCAGAATCCACAGCACAAACTACAGATGTGAAATTCGCAGTCAGAATCCACAGCACAAACTACAATTATGAAATCCGCAGTCAGAATCCACAGCACAAACTACAGATGTGAAATCCGCAGTCAGAATCCACAGCACAAAGTACAGATGTGAAATCCGCAGTCAGAATCCACAGCGCAAACTACAGATGTGAAATCCGCAGTCAGAATCCACAGCGCAAACTACAGATGTGAAATCCGCAGTCAGAATTCACAGCACAAAGTACAGATGTGAAATCCGCAGTCAGAATCCACAGCACAAACTACATATGAGAAAACCGCAGTCAGAATCCACAGCACAAACTACAAATGTGAAATCCGCACTCAGAATCCACAGCACAAACTACAAATGTGAAATCCGCAGTCAGAATCCACAGCACAAACTACAGATGAGAAAACCGCAGTCAGAATCCACAGCACAAACTACAGATGTGAAATCCGCATCAGAAGCCACAGCACAAACTACAGATGTGAAATCCGCACTCAGAAGCGCAGCACAAAAAAAAACTACAGATGTGAAATCCGCAGTCAGAATCCACAGCACCAAACTACAGATGTAAAATCCACAGTCAGAATCCACAGCACAAACTACAGATGTGAAATCCGCAGTCAGAACCACAGCACAAACTACAGATGTGAAATCCACATCAGAAGCCACAGCACAAACTACAGATGAGAAACCGCAGTAGAATCCATAGCAAAACTACAGATGGAAATCGCAGTCAGAATCCACAGCACAAACTACAGATTGAAATCCCAGTCAGAATCCACAGCACAAACTACAGATGGAAAACCGCAGTCAGAATCCACAGCACAAAATACAGATGTGAAATCCGCATCAGAATCCACAGCACAAACTACAGATGTGAAATCCGCACTCAGAATCCACAGCACAAACTACAGATGAGAAATCCGCAGTCAGAATCCAAGCAAAACTACAGATGGAAATCCGCAGTCAGAATCCACAGCACAAACTACAGATGTGAAATCCGCAGTCAGAACCACAGCAAAACTACAGATGTGAAATCCCATCAGAACCACAGCACAAACTACAGATGAAAAAAACCGCAGTCAGAATCCATAGCAGAAACTACAGATGGAAATCCGCAGTCAGAACCACAGCACAAACTACAGATGTGAAATCCGCAGTCAGAATCCACAGCACAAACTACAGATAGAAGAAAACCGCAGTCAGAATCCACAGCACAAACTACAGATGTGAAATCCGCAGTCAGAATCCACAGCACAAACTACAGATGTGAAATCCTGCCACTCAGAAACCACAGCACAAAACTACAGATGTGAAATCCGCACTGAAGCCACAGCACAAACTACAGATGTGAAAATCCGAGTCAGAATCACAGAACAAACTACAGATGTGAAATCCGCAGTCAGAATCCACAGCACAAACTACAGATGTGAAATCGCAGTCAGAATCCACAGCACAAACTAAAAATGAAATCCGCAGTCAGAATCCACAGCACAAACTACAGATGTGAAATCCGCAGTCAGAATCCACAGCACAAAGTACAGATGTGAAATCCGCAGTCAGAATCCACAGCACAAACTACAGATGTGAAATCCGCAGTCAGAATCCACAGCGCAAACTACAGATGTGAAATCCGCAGTCAGAACCACAGCACAAACTACAGATGTGAAATCCGCAGTCAGAATCCACAGCACAAACTACAGATGTGAAAACCGCAGTCAGAATCCACAGCACAAACTACAATGTGAAATCCGCATCAGAATCCACAGCACAAACTACAAATGTGAAATCCGCAGTCAGAATCCACAGCACAAACTACAGATGTGAAAATCCGCAGTCAGAATCCACAGCACAAACTACAGATGTGAAATCCGCACTCAGAAGCCACAGCACAAACTACAGATGTGAAATCCGCATCAGAATCCCAGCACAAACTACAGATGTGAAATCCGCAGTCAGAATCCACAGCACAAACTACAGATGTAAAATCCCAGTCAGAATCCACAGCACAAACTACAGATGTGAAAATCCGCAGTCAGAATCCACAGCACAAACTACAATGTGAAATCCGCAGTCAGAATCCACAGCACAAACTACAGATGTGAAATCCGCAGTCAGAAGCCACAGCACAAACTACAGATGTGAAATCCGCAGTCAGAATCCACAGCACAAACTACAGATGGAAATCCGCAGTCAGAATCCGCAGCACAAACTACAGATGTGAAATCCGCACTCAGAAGCCACAGCACAAACTACAGATGTGAAATCCGCACTCAGAATCCACAGCACAAACTACAGATGTGAAATCCACAGTCAGAATCCACAAACAAACTACAGATGGAAACCGCAGTCAGAATCCACAGCACAAACTACAATGTGAAATCCGCAGTCAGAATCCACAGCACAAACACAGATGTGAAATCCGAAGTCAGAACCACAGCACAAACTACAATGTGAAATCCGCAGTCAGAATCCACAGCACAAACACAGATGTGAAATCCGAGTCAGAATCCACAGCACAAAACTAAGATGTGAAATCCAGTCAGAATCCACAGCACAAACTACAGATGTGAAATCCGCATCAGAATTCACAGCACAAACTACAGATGTGAAATCCGCAGTCAGAATCCACAGCACAAACTACAGATGGAAATCCGCAGTCAGAATCTACAGCACAAACTACAATGTGAAATCCGCAGTCAGAATCTACAGCACAAACTACAGATGTGAAATCCGCAGTACAGAATCCACAGCACAAACTAAAGATGTGAAATCCAGTCAGAATTCACAGCACAAACTACAGATGAGAAAACCGCAGTCAGAATCCACAGCACAAACTACAAATGTGAAATCCGAAGTCAGAATCCACAGCACAAACTACAGATGTGAAATCCGAGTCAAATCCACAGCACAAACTACAATGTGAAATCCGCAGTCAGAATCCACAGCACAAACTACAGATGTGAAATCCGAAGTCAGAATCCACAGCACAAACTACAATGTGAAATCCGCAGTCAGAATCCACAGCACAAACGACAGATGTGAAATCCGAAGTCAGAATCCACAGCACAAACTAAAGATGTGAAATCCAGTCAGAATCCACAGCACAAACTACAGATGTGAAATCCGCAGTCAGAATTCACAGCACAAACTACAGATGTGAAATCCGCAGTCAGAATCCACAGCACAAACTACAGATGTGAAATCCGCAGTCAGAATCTACAGCACAAACTACAGATGTGAAATCCAGCACAACTCAAAATATCACAGCCACACAAACTACAAATGTGAAATCCGCAGTCAGAATCCACAGCACAAACTACAGATGTGAAATCCGCAGTCAGAATCCACAGCACAAACTACAGATGTGAAATCCGCAGTCAGAATCCACAGCACAAACTACAGATGTGAAATCCGCAGTCAGAATCTACAGCACAAACTACAGATGTGAAATCCGCAGTCAGAATCCACAGCACAAACTACAGATGTGAAATCCGCAGTCAGAATCCTACAGCACAAACTACAATGTGAAATCCGCAGTCAGAATCTACAGCACAAACTACAAATGTGAAATCCGCAGTCAGAAATCCACAGCACAAACTACAGATGTGAAATCCGCAGTCAGAATCCACAGCACAAACTACAGATGTGAAATCCGCAGTCAGAATCCACAGCACAAACTACAGATGTGAAATCCGCAGTCAGAATCCACAGCACAAACTACAGATGTGAAATCCGCAGTCAGAATCCACAGCACAAACTACAGATGTGAAATCCGCAGTCAGAATCCACAGCACAAACTACAGATGTGAAATCCGCAGTCAGAATCCACAGCAAAACTACAGATGTGAAATCGCAGTCGAATTACAGCATCAAACTCAGTGTGATAACACTGCATAAATCTGGACAAAACACCGCTTTGAACTATTCAAACTTATAATTTCTATTTATACAATATCAATATGTGAAATCTAGGGAAAAGAGCAATTACCAATCGCTTATTATGCAGTTTCCACCAATTAATAAGGTGTGTAGAACCTGCTGATTCTATTGAAATGCAAAATGAAACTATAATAATTTATTATATACACCAATCAGTCCGCAAACTTTACAATAAGCGGAGACATATGACAGACAATCAGTGCAAGTGTCCACGGTGAGGAGACAGTATCTTGAGAGAGAAGGTAAGGAGGTTGTGTCAAGAGGAGAGATGAGTTAGTAAAGTCGCACTGAGCAAGCTTGAGAAGACCAAGTCCAAGTATACCTGTTCATGTGTAGAGAGTCAGCGTCGGACTGGAACACCTTGGGCCCACCAGAGAAAATCATTCTTGGGGCCCACTATGTAGCTACATAGAAATAAATACAAGACCACAAATTATGCAGTAAAACACACTAATATCAGGGTATAATATAAGGTAGTACATGTCTTAATTATGTAGCAGGAGTTGGGGTAGCCTCCCTCATAGATTATAAAGCAGCCCCCTCATAGGGGATAATGCTGCCCCCCTCATAGGGTATAATGCTACATATATATATATATATATATATATATATATATATATATATATAGATAGATGGATAATTAGATACCATATATACTCGAGTATAAGCCGACCCCCTAATTTTGCCACAAAAAAACTGGGAAAACTTATCGACTCGAGTATAAGCCTAGGGTGGAAAATGAGATTATGCCCCATATGCTGCCCCATGTATTATGCCCCACAAGATGCTCCATAGATTGTGCCCCATATGCTGCCCATGTATTATGCCCCACAAGATGCTCCATAGATTGTGCCCATATGCTGCCCATGTATTATGCCCCATAGATGCTCCATAGATTGTGCCCTCATAGATGCTCCATAGATTATGCCCATAAATGCTCCACAGATTATGCCCCCATAGATTGTGCCCCATAGATGCTCCTTAGATTATGCCCCCATAGTAGCTCCATAGATTGTGCCCCCATAAATGCTCCTTAGATTATGCCCCATAGATGCTCCATAGATTATGCCCCCATAGATGCTCCATAGATTATGCCCCATAAGTGCTCCTTAGATTATGCCCCCATAGAAGCTCCATAGATTGTGCCCCCATAAATGCTCCTTAGATTATTCCCCATAGATGCTCCATAGATTATGCCCCCATAAATGCTCCACAGATTATGCCCCCATAGATTATGCCCCCATAAATGCTCCACAGATTATGCCCCCATAAATGCTCCACAGATTATGACCCCACAGATTATGCCCCATAAATGCTCCACAGATTATGCCCCCATAGATTATGCCCCCATAAATGCTCCACAGATTATGCCCCCATAGATTATGCCCCCATAAATGCTCCAGATATGCCCATAGATTATGCCCCTAAATGCTCGATTATGCCCATATTATGCCCCCATAAATGCTCCAGATTATGCCCCCATAAATGCTCCAGATTATGCCCCCATAGATTATGCCCCATAAATGCTCCACAAATTATGCCCCCATAGATGCTCCACAGATTATGCCCCCATAGATTATGCCCCATAAATGCTCCACAAATTATGCCCCCATAGATGCTCCACAGATTATGCCCCCATAGATTATGCCCCCATAAATGCTCCACAAATTATGCCCCCATAGATGCTCCACAGATTATGCCCCCATAAATGCTCCACTGTGCCCCCATAGATGCTGAAAAAAAAAAATAAAAAAGACATACCTCTCGTCGCTGGGGGCCAGGTGCTGGTGTCCTGGGCACCTGCGATATTTACCTGTCACCGGGTCCACTGCTGAGCGCCGCTGTCTTCGGTCCTGCGGCAGTGAATGTTCAGGCAGGGGGCGCGGCGCTCACTAATGACGTCATCGCGCCCTCTGCCTGAACATTGCAGCAAGAGAGGACGCGATGACACAGCGATGCTCAGCGGTTGGAGCGGGTGACAGGTAAGTAATGATATTCACTGCTTCCCACGTCCATGTGGGCGTGGGAAGCAGTGAATATTCATTTCTCTTTAGCAGCGGGGACAGGGGCTCCTGCCTCCTGTCACCCGCTGCTGCTCCGCTGGCACGGGGCCCCCATGGCAGCTGCGTGGTGTGCCGCTATTAGCGACACGCCACCGGCTGGGGGCCCCTGGAGCAGCGGGGGCCCTAGGCAACTGGCCCCTGTATGCCAGCAGGTGCCAGGGCCCCCCAGATGCCAGGGCCCACCGGAGAATCCTCCGGTTCTCCGGTGGGCCAGTCCGACCCTGGGAGAGTTAGTAAACTGTGAGAGGCCGAATGAGGAGGTTAGAGGAAGTAGATGAGGCAGATTGGTAGAGGGGATCATCAATTGTGATATTAAAGTCTCCCATGATGAGAATGGGAATGTCACAGGAGAGAAAGTCAGGTGGGAAACATAAGTGAGGGTATCGGGGTGATGACCTGGAAAGCACATTGTGATGAAAAGAGCAGACCAACAAATTTCTGCTCACCAAGCAAGACAGTAGCAGTGGTGGAGGTGTCCGACTGCTGGATCCAGATTTCTGTAAGACTGAGAACATTAAAGGAATTAGAAAGGAAAAAATAGTTAATGTAAGTTAGTTTGTGACATGCTGACAGTGCGTTCCAGAGGGCACAATTTAAATATAGAGATAGGAGAGGGAATGCACTGAATGTTAATATGATTAGCAGGGTTTCTTTATGCAGCTGGAAGAGAATTATGTATGCTAGTGGAGGGAGGCCCAGGGTTGGGGAGATGTCACCAGTGACTAGGAAAGGGAGAAAAAAAAGAAAGAGCAGGTGGTGCAGTGGTTTGTATGAACGTTTTGAGTGCTGTATGGTGGTAGTGGATGGTTTGGTGTGGGTAAGAAATGTCAGTAGAGCCTCACAGTTATACATGGGAGAGTGGCGAAGAGAGGGGCTGATATGGAGAGAGTGCGCAGAATGGGTAAGAGGGTGGGAGAGTTGAGAGAAAGCAGAAATTAAAACATATATGAAGCAGAGTGTTGTGACCAATATATAATGCCATACAACTGACCAAGAAGCATATTTGTTTGTCTGGTGCAGCTTACCTGCCAAACTGCTATGTTTAACCCAGCACACCTGTTCCCCTAGCCAGATCTGAATATAGGAAATATCTGCTAGGGTCTAGCAACAATTGGCCTCATTGAATAATTAAGCAATTAGCACAAGAACAGGCATTACTATGCAAGATAAACAACCCCATGTTGAACAGAGAAACCATTAAACAACAGTGAAAGATAAAGCTTTGAACATTTAAAAATAAAAAAAACACTGGAACAATGGATAAATGCCACACAAAAAATCTTGCAATATGGATGGTGGTGTTCACACTTAGCAGATAAACATACAAGTAGAAGGATGGATAAGTAGCACAGTTTTACCTTAAAGTAGATCCCAATGGCAGCTCCAGGGTCTCTATCTCGGCACAGGCTTTCTCATAGATTTGATCCCCATTATGTTCCTCTAATTGCATTTCTGCTTTGCTGACCGCCGCTATGAGTCCAGATCATGCAGAATCCTCAAATGGAGATTCGATTTTGTTTTTGACAGTAAAATAAAGCTTACTTGGCAGAAAAACACAGAAAATTTCCTTGGCCGAACCTGACCCTAAAAAGCTGAATATGGATTTATAGGAACAAACAAAGGAAACCTGGTTGTAGATAACAAAATAGAGGCAGAGAGCTGTGAATGATGACTACACACGTGGCCGATGCCCTGTGCTATATTCTGGTCTCAATTAGGCAGATATTCTGCTCCCCATAAACCCTGGACTGTAGCACTGCCTGATTCCTTTCCACCAGTCCCGTATTGAACCCCATTATTTCTCAAAAATTAAGAAAATACTAATGCAATTATAGTTTTTTTTGTTCCTCTGGTTAATTTCTGATTTTTCATGAAATTCAATATGAAATTTTTATGTTTTATTACCCTGACACTAACATTTTTAATACCCTAATCCTAGACCTAACCCTAGTCCTGGCCTTACCTCTAGTTCTAGTTAGAGTTAGAAAAAGTATGTAAAAACTTTCAAATGAGAGGAGAAGGGGTAGCTGTGGTAGACCATGAAGAACAAAGCAGTCAAAATGAGTTTGTCATCACCTTCTGCACTCTGCATAGGCAGCAACTGAAATGACAAAGCTCTGCCTATGCAGGGCTCAGTAGCCAATGACAAACTCCTCTTGACTGCTGCACCCTGCATAATAACCTATGCTGCGCTTATCAATCTCCGGCGGTTTCCTTAGAATGAATGGAACGGTAGTGTGCATGATTGACCTTGGCTCCATTCACATGGGGCTTTCAGAGCCGGGTCCTGTTAGTCCAGTGAGGGTAATGGAAAGCAATGTACGATACACTATGATGTGTACATGAGGAATAACTATCTACATTTTCCTTTTTTTTTTCTGTGAAGGTTACACTTACAGTTTTCAGTTGTATCTGGGCTAGTGCGTTGAGACTAGCCACTACGATGTCTTCAATACACAGCACGCACACATTAGCATAAAGGATTGCTGCTTTCCTCTCTCTGTCCGCCATGCAGCAGCAGTATGGAGATTATTCAGCACTACTGAGCAATGTAACTGTGAATCCAGTACTGAGTTCGGATAAAATACATTCTGTAAATCCTTCCCTTTCCAATCTGCATAGACTTTAATAGTCAGCTATACTCTGATCCCACTCTGAGCTGGCCGTATGTCTTGAACAAGAAGGATTTTAAAGCACCACTGCAGCATTTTTTTTATTGCAGCACTGCTGTGCTGCTTCTAAGTTCCCTTCCCTTAGTCTTATACTTACCTGTCGACATTTTCACCTTGTATTGCTGCCTCTTCGGTCAATCTCCAGATGGTTGTGACCTGCCGGATTGCCCCAGTGTTTGCTGGAAGGAGCCTGAGGTCACTTTTCAATGTAAGTCTATGAAAACCTTATTCTGGCTCTCATAGACTTCCATTGAGAGCTTGTGACCGTTACCTCTGGCTTCCGGACAGTCAGAAGTTGTGATCACAAAATGGCGCTGCAGTACTGGAGCGGCGCTGATAAAAGGTAAAGATGACGGCAAGTGAGTATAATAATCTGGTGAGCGAACTTAGAAAAGTAGCACCACTCCAGTGCTGGAAAAAATAACGCTGGAGTGCTTACTGTTTATCAGCATGACTGACAAATGCATAAAAAGAAGTGGTTCCTAAGGGGAGAAAGAAGATTATTTCCTTGATTAGACATTTAATACATTTTCTAATATTCAGTTGTGCAACAGATTTATGCAACGTTTGTTGAAATGACAGCATGGGCCATGATATCCGTGATTTTTTACGGAAAATTGCAGAGACGTCCGATTTTGGTCCGAGGGTCAAATCAAAATCGGCAATGCACATCATAGCATAGGTCTGTGGAAAAAAAAAAAAAGGTGCAGAAACTTTTTTTGGGTAAATTCTCCACGTACGAGAAAAACGGATGACAGTCGGACCACACTCTGATCAAAGTCTCATCAGAATGGTTCGTTGTGAATGTGTGAATGAGCCTTAAAGCAGTGATCAAGTTGCTTCAGGGATTCCGCAAATGGATACAGTTACACTTTTTTTTCTGTTGTTGTTATTCTTTTCTTGCCTGCGATTATCCTATTGCATAAGTGGATTTGTCATAGAAAGTGTGGAAATCCTACAAGTCTAACCTGCCATAAATACAGTGATGAAACATCGTCAGCAATTACGTTAGTGGATATTCTGCAATTCAGAAGTTACGCCTCTATAAAAATATAACCCGCCAGGTGCGTCGTGCTGTAATTATGGTAAAGGCATTGTGCACCAGTAAAAAATCTTATTATTCAATCTAAAAAAATGGAACAAATGTACAAATATTTATGATTAGAAATGTCCTACTGACAATGTCTCTTTAGCTCCAAACATCCAAGTTAGAACCTGCGGTCACAGGTGACTCTCGCGATTACAGATACACTGTCCTGTGTAATAAACGCCATATGTGTTTGTTTGGGTGTAGCCTATTACCATGGACAAACATTCTATTAGAGTTGTATTCCGAAAACAGCAATGTTTTTATTGTTTCTTTTTTTATTTATTTTATTTATGTTTTTTGAAAGAGCAAAAAAGTATTAAGAGAAGCATAGAGTCTAGATCATGTGAAGTAATTATCCCCTGCTGCTCCTCCCTGGTCAGGCCTCATCTGGAATACTGTGTCCAGTTCTGGGCACCACATTTTAAAAAACACATTGAAAAACTGGAGCAAGTTCAGAGAAGAGCGACCAGGATGGTGAGTGGACTGTAACCTGAATGGGAGGAGACACAGATTAGATATTACAAAAAACTTTTTGATAGTGAGGGTGATCAATGAGTGGAACAGGCTGCCACGAGAGGTGGTGAGTTCTCCTTCAATGGAAGTCTTCAAAAAGAAGCTGGACAGACATCTGTCTGGGATGGTTTAGTGAATCCTGCATTGAGCAGAGGCTTGGACACGATGACCCAGGATGTCCCTTCCAACTCTAACATTCTATGCAAATGTGGACACAGCGATTAGACCCACTGCTAACAATTTTGAAAATCTAGTAATGGTAATGAGTCGCACGTACAGTACCAGGGCTTATGGGGTACTCGGCACCGAGCCCGTTGAAGTCTATGGGGAATGTCACAAGTAGCACAGCTCGGTCCATTGCCCTGGGCGCTCATACAAAGGGGGATTATTTACAGGGGATAATAGTAATTGTTCGTGACGCCACCTGTGGTTTCTGATCAGAGTGACCAGCGCTGCAGGGTTAATCCTCTGAGGGGTTGTTACTGGCAGCAAGGTGTTAAGTCTCCCACAGGCGAGACTGGATCCCTCGGAATAAATGGCGGTGCAGGGTGCAGGCAATAAGGCTACTTTCACACATCAGGCTTTTTGAATCAGGCGCGATCCGGCGTGTTTCTAAAAAAACGGATCCGGTACCGTGCCTGAATAATCGGCACTTCAGGCGGCCGGAAACAATGCAAACCTATGGAGCCGGACCAGATTTTTGACAAATCCGTCAGAAAACTGATCCGGAGTCCAAGGTCTCTCTCTCTCTCTCTCTCCTCTCTCTCTCTCTCTCTCGTCAGACACACACAAGTCAGTCTCTTTCCACACCTTTACTGGTGGTATTTGCAGGTATGTCCCGGGAAGCTGCTCAGGGTGGAGGATGCACATCCAGGTAATCACCGAGTAGGTTTGAGGCCTCCTTACTTCTCAATGTGTGTGAGTCCTAACTTGCATGAAGCGAAGTTTAACTCCGTGTAGAACAGCTACGCCCGGCCGACATTGTGGTGGAGCCTTCTTTTGGACAGAGCTAGTCTCTATATGCAGGGCCCTGCTAGACTCTTGTTCTTCCTGACCCGGTTACGTATCAGCACTAATGGGCCACCCTCTGCGACCTGAAGTCCAGCAGGGTCACCGGTTTTTCCACTAGCCGTGAAGGAACTAGTAAGCTCGGACCCGGCGTCCGGTTGGGCAGAGTGGAGGTCAGCTATCGTTGCTATATCACCTCAGTCACTCTTTCGTCTTCTTTACCACTCGCCTGTCGCCCTACTCACACCCTTAACATAAGCACAGGCAACAGTAGGTGTAGTCATCAGCTTCCTTCCTTCCACAGCTCACTGACCGTTTCTCAGTTGGCTTGTTGTTATAATAACTGTAGTCCCCTTCCTTCTTTTCCCTCATAGACTCTGTCCAGAGCAGCTCTCAGGACCTTCCGTCAGACTGAATTCACGCTCGCTCCGAGAGTCACTTTCCACGTTCATAGGGAACTAACAGTCAGCCTGTTCTGAGGTAACAGCTTGCAATCTTTCCTCTGTCTCATCTGACAGGAATCACCAACCATCTGAACACGCACTGGCTCAGACAAAGCTCTGACTAGACTGAACTAGAATGTCTGAGCTCTGACAGGAATCCTCTCACTCTGGTGTCCTGAGGAGATCTGATCTGTCTGAGGTACAACCAACAACTAGCATGGCTGTCTGGCTAGAATGCCTACTGCTGCGTTTCTCCACACCCCTATATACCTGAATCTAAAGGGCTCCCTCTGGTGGCTCCTGGGAAATGTGAAGTGTGACTGAATATCAGGTGTTTTGTGCATTACCTTTCTGTGCACTCTCCAGGGAACATGTGTACCAAGCGCAGCTGGGCCACACATCCCCCCCTAGTTATCGACAGCACTCCCGGGCTGAAATAGAAAAACAGTTTTTATAATAACATCAACATAACTCATCCCTTGCGGGAGGTAAGGACACTTTAACGTTACATTGTGTACAAGTTGTAATAGAAAAATATCAAAAATACTTTTCACATCAATAAATACAAGACAAGATTCTTGTGGAGGACCCGCACCAAAAACCTCCCACGTGGGTCCTGGGTGGGCTGTTATGATTTGGTAGCTGAGGAGAGCAGGCAAAAAAGGAAATACACCAGAGCAGTTGGAAACTATGAGATTGCAGTACCCTGACTAACCACCACAACTAGAGGCAGCCGTGGAGCGTTCCTACGTTGGTCCTAGACGCCTCGTCACAGCCTGAGAAACTAACTACACCTAAAGATAGAAAGAGGAAAGCTATCTGCCCCGGAGCAGATCCCCAAAGAACATAGAAAGCCCCCAAACATGTAATGGCGGTTAGACAAGAAGAAATACTGACACAGACAGAAAATAGTATGAGCAAACGTTGGGGCCCAAACTTACTAAATAGAAAAGGATAGGAAGGGCACTTACTGCAATCTCAAAAAACCCTGAAAAGCACCAACTCTACTAATTTCAAAAACACCTGAGATCACACGACCTCTACCACCTAAATTAGTTCTCTGGTGTAACCAAAAACAAAACAGCAGCCACTGAAAAAACTGGAAAAAGCAAATGTACAAACATCAGTGGCTGAACTGAACTGAGAGGGCAAAAGCCCCCCGAGGGGACCCTGAAGGCCTCCACAGAAGTGCAGGACAAAATGCAAAAATCAAGCACAAAAACAAAAAGAAGAAAATGTGTTATCTGTTAGCAGGAGATTCAGACACGACACAGCAGGCTACCAAGGAAACAGGAATCAAGGATTGAGACCAGAACAATTGATCACCGGCAACCCTGATGGGAAGGCGACTCCCTTATATAAGACCAGTCAGTAACACCTGATTCCCAATCCTCACAATCTTCACTGGACAGTCCAGTACCATTTGTAACCACCAGAGGGAGCTTCTGCTCAGAACTCATTTCCAGCCTATTCACAACAGTGGGCTGCAGGACTTCATTGCTGCAGACCTCACTCAAGGCCACACCATACGGGTTTTTCTTCAGAGGTAGATATGGCTTTCACGTAAAACCAAGATGGGGCACCGAAGTGCGAACTATTTACAACTAAAGTTTTTGAGCTGGCAAAGTCCTCAGCCACGCAGTCCTTCACATAAGAACATTCCTAGAAAATCACATTTCTATCATATCACATTGATACTTTGTTACTCATTACCCAACTGGGGTATTCTACTTCAAATTATGCAAACATCATCACATATTTTCAACATTCAATAAAGTGCAAATCTTCTTTAACTTTGTACAGATGCAGTAAACCCTGTCTGGGTCCTACTGTTCTTCTTGGTAAATTGCGATGACTTCTTCCATACCTGGGGCTGGAAGTACGCGGTGCGATCTGGAACGCATCACTAACATATCATGTCCTGCTACCTGTGTCTGGGTAGCCACAGTCCTTGTTTCGCTTTTGCGATTGGATTTGCGACTTGCTGGAGGCCTTACAGGTGCCTCTTCTAAGTACAGGTCTTCCAATGATGACGCAGATTTGCACAGTGGCTTAATTGGAGACGCACTGGCTGGTTGCGTTGCAGAATAGGATGCTGGACAGGAAGCAGGTGCGCGCAGTGGCTCAGTTGGATACGCACAAGGCTTTTGCGATGCAGAGTAGGATGCAGTATACGATGCAGGGCACGATGCAGGTGCGCGGCCTGGCGCAGATGGGGTTATGATTTGGGACACTGAGACACAGGGTACATTGCCGGCTTCAGGGACGGGGTCGCTGACTCGGGAGACATTCAGGGCATACCACCCCTTTAGACCCCAGTGTCGCGTGTAGGTGACAATATCCCCTATCAAGAGATCCCTTCCCGGGTGTCCCTCTGGCAGGTGAGACTCCACATCCCTGCGGTTGACAAATACCTCCTGGTACAGGCCTGGCTCATGGATGAACCCCCAGCCTCCCCGGAGTTTAAAGTCTCTAATGGCCCCCTGGCGCCGCGGTTCCCGGAGCATACCTTTATCTCTCCTGACGTTTTCTTTATCAGCGAGATCCTTTTCCCGGTACCTCTGGCGAAGCTGCTGCGCCTCTCTCTGCTCCTGCTGCCGCCGCTGCTCCTGCTCACGGCGTCGCCACTCGTTCTCCAGCTGGGCAGCGTATTCTATGTCGTCCAGGTACTCCATCTCCTCCCAATCGATCTCCATCACGGACGGCTGGGTCTCCTCCGGCATCCCTACCGGGAGACTGCATTCCGCTGCGGCCTCCAGGCCTGGCTGGCACTCCGCAGGCAGGGCCTCCTCAGCCTCCTTCCCTCCCGCCGCGTCCCCAGCAGAGTCAGGATCAGCACTTTTGGAGCCGGCCTCCGGTTTTTCATCAGCCGCTGGCAGTGGTGGCGCAGGTGACGTCTGCGCATCCAGGGGGGAGAGCGTCGCGTCCCACAGCAGCCGCTGTTTCAGGGCACGCCGGGCCATGTCCCTCAGCACCGCATCCACCTCCTCCACTTTCTGCATTGTTTGGTCGGTCTCCCGACCTGGGGACGGCTCAGGCACAGGCAGTAGCTCTTCAGGGGAACGGGGTCTGCGCACCGCCATTCCTCCACACAGCGTCTCCTGTCCTTCCGCCATCTCACTCCAGGCCAGACTGTGTTTTCCATCAGGAACAATCTGGTCTCTTCCGTGGAGGCGGGACTTTTGCTTTCTCTTCCTGGCATAGAGGATGAAGAGGAGGCGGATCTCTCTTGCAGTGGGCAGGCTCTCACATTATAATAGCATTTAGACAGGGCGCCCATAGCTTTCGCGCCACAGGGGGCGCCAAGGCGAATATGGCGGCAAAATGGCAGAAAATGGCGCCAAAAATCAAACAACAGCAACACAGTCTTTTTGCATAAAAACAGTCCACTTAGGCACACAGGACTCACATATAGCGAGCTTCTTATCCTGTTCGTGACGCCAAAGATGAGTCACACGTACAGTACCAGGGCTTATGGGGTACTCGGCACCGAGTCCGTTGAAGTCTATGGGGAATGTCACAAGTAGCACAGCTCGGTCCGTTGCCCTGGGCGCTCATACAAAGGGGGATTATTTACAGGGGATAATAGTAATTGTTCGTGACGACACCTGTGGTTTCTGATCAGAGTGACCAGCGCTGCAGGGTTAATCCTCTGAGGGGTTGTTACTGGCAGCAAGGTGTTAAGTCTCCCACAGGCGAGACTGGATCCCTCGGAATAAATGGCGGTGCAGGGTGCAGGCAATAAGTCAGACACACACAAGTCAGTCTCTTTCCATACCTTTACTGGTGGTATTTGCAGGTATGTCCCGGGAAGCTGCTCAGGGTGGAGGATGCACATCCAGGTAATCACTGAGTAGGTTTGAGGCCTCCTTACTTCTCAATGTGTGTGAGTCCTAACTTGCATGAAGCGAAGTTTAACTCCGTGTAGAACAGCTACGCCCGGCCAACATTGTGGTGGAGCCTTCTTTTGGACAAACTAGTCTCTATATGCAGGGCCCTGCTAGACTCTTGTTCTTCCTGACCCCGGTTACGTATCAGCACTAATGGGCCACCCTCTGCGACCTGAAGTCCAGCAGGGTCACCGGTTTTTCATCAGCCGCTTGAAGGAACTAGTAAGCTCGGACCCGGCGTCCGGTTGGGCAGAGTGGAGGTCAGCTATCGTTGCTATATCACCTCAGTCACTCTTTCGTCTTCTTTACCACTCGCCTGTCGCCCTACTCACACCCTTAACATAAGCACAGGCAACAGTAGGTGTAGTCATCAGCTTCCTTCCTTCCACAGCTCACTGACCGTTTCTCAGTTGGCTTGTTGTTATAATAACTGTAGTCCCCTTCCTTCTTTTCCCTCATAGACTCTGTCCAGAGCAGCTCTCAGGACCTTCCGTCAGACTGAATTCACGCTCGCTCCGAGAGTCACTTTCCACGTTCATAGGGAACTAACAGTCAGCCTGTTCTGAGGTAACAGCTTGCAATCTTTCCTCTGTCTCATCTGACAGGAATCACCAACCATCTGAACACGCACTGGCTCAGACAAAGCTCTGACTAGACTGAACTAGAATGTCTGAGCTCTGACAGGAATCCTCTCACTCTGGTGTCCTGAGGAGATCTGATCTGTCTGAGGTACAACCAACAACTAGCATGACTGTCTGGCTAGAATGCCTACTGCTGCGTTTCTCCACACCCCTATATACCTGAATCTAAAGGGCTCCCTCTGGTGGCTCCTGGGAAATGTGAAGTGTGAATGAATATCAGGTGTTTTGTGCATTACCTTTCTGTGCACTCTCCAGGGAACATGTGTACCAAGCGCAGCTGGGCCACACAGTAACAAAGGCCATTTTGTTTTTTAGCGGCCTTCAGCTCCATCTCAAACCATGGCGACTTGATGGATCAACAATATGTAGGATAATTGATCCTATGCAAGCCTAGATAGGTTCCTGGTAAACCTACATTCTGACCATGAGGTCCTTCTCCAGTGATTCATTAATAGTAATTTGTAGACTGATACAGGGGTACATCAGCTCCTAATAGGACTTCATAACCAGACTTGGCACTACCGACTCTTCCCGGCCAGTCCCATGGAGGATCTGCTTTTCGTCTGTTCTGATCTGTGCAAGAATCTTCTTCAGAGATCCCTACATTTCATCTACGAGGTAATTATTGGCCATTGGAGTGAGTTGTATATAGGATTGTTAGCTGGGTCAGTATCAGAAATGCGGCCAATGACAAAATCAGGTTCAGGAGGATTGTCAAGCACAGGGTGATCGGCCAGAGA
This sequence comes from Oophaga sylvatica, assembly GCA_033576555.1. NCBI lineage: Eukaryota > Metazoa > Chordata > Amphibia > Anura > Dendrobatidae > Oophaga > Oophaga sylvatica. Next base: position 562,776,285 of record JARQOD010000003.1, read on the forward strand.
CGTGAGGTTAAAAAGCTGTCACATTGTCCAGGGCAAAACCCAAAAAAGCAAATGGATGCCTTAATCAGAGCAATGGGTTTGAGAGCCGGGACAGAATACAAAAGACCATTTAGAAATAAATGCACAAGGAGCAACGAAACGTCACAATAAGTGGCATAGGACAGGTGTCCCACAGGGATTTAAATAGGGCACACCCTATTGGCTACTGAGCCCAAAATGTAATTGGTCGGATTACTTAATTACAATAGTGCAAAACTAAATGCCTTAGTGGCGATCACGACACTGTGCAGGAGGAGAGTTAGTTCTCCTTACAGAATGAAAAGCTTGACTGTGAAGGTGCCTTCAAGCAGTGACATTACCGCCTTCTCTGCTGTCTGGCTACTAATACAGGACCGCGCTGGTATCAGTGAGCTCTTTACCATATATATGTTACTGCCGATCTGAAGCTCATAAAGTGCCTAAATTGTTGAGTAGGTGTATGTTTAGAGAGATAGAGAACGAGAAGTAATATTGAATCATTCAATGACCTGGGTCATCCATACGGATGACTTCACTTCTGTAGGTCTGCATGTGACTCTCAGCATAAGTACAGTATCTTGTGTTACCAATATTAATTCAATGTGAGCTGTTTACAGTTCGGTGATGTGGAACTTTAGCATACAGGAGTGAAACTAGGGGGGCACAAGCTGGGCATTTGTCCCAGGCTCAGTCAGTAGGGGCGTCATTGGGTTGCCTCATGTGACAGTCCAAGGTTTTTCCCAGGCAGTGGTTTGTTGCCGGCCCTCGAGGGTTGGGTGTTCTACGATTCTATTGTTAACTGCACCACTGAATGAACAGTAAATGACAGCTCCCTGCTTCATGTACTCACATCTCAGCTGCTGTTCAACAGAACTCTGACCTGGCATTTTGGTCACGCCTTACAGCAACATGATGAAGTACCCTATAACACAGCTGACATCAGTCCTGTCCCCCAAAGGAGGATGAGAAGACTGCAATAGAGTAAGTGTGGCGCCCCTGAGGGTTCATCGCCACAGAGGTATTGCACCTCATCCAAAGGTGTGATACCTCACTCTCAGGTAAGGAGGGAGCACCACCCAGGACTCTTAACACCTGCACCCAACACAGACCATAGCAGCCAGGCACCCTGGACGTACCCTAAGGGAGGATGGTCTCATCCCAGGCTAGTTAGTAAAGAGTGCATGGGTGCTGGGTAGAGCTAGTAAGAAGGATGGGAAGTGAAGCTTTAGAAGGTAGCAAAGAGAGTCTGGTCAGACAGTCTGGGAGGGGACCTGGAGCTGTTAGGAGCTCGGCCCCAGACAGAGAACGTGAGAGAAAGAGAAGCATAGAAGGAAGCTTCTGGATGGAAAGAAGGAGTCCTAGGGGCACGGATAGTGAGTGATCCATCCGTGGGGCCTGATCCAATTGTGGAGAGACCAGGTCGCAGAACGGACACCAGCCCCTTAGCCTAGTAGAGAACTGTAAGACTCAGCTAGCAAGCTGGAGGCAGTGGCATCTCTAGGTGTCACAGCTACTGAACCGCAATTATCTTCACCGAAAAGGTGGCCATATAGGAGCAAGGAAACGCAGAGAGAGAACGTTATCCAACAGGTTCCGCGGCTAGTGGCTTGGGACACTGATTGCGAGGTGTTGTAAGGAAAGGAGAGACGAGTAAAACAACACAGTGAGACGACAGAGAAAGGAACATATTGAAGGGAGTCCTGGAAAGGTGCATCTCAATCTACCTGGGAGTTTGCTGAGCCCCTCACCTGGAGGACACTGTACCAAGCAGGCATCTGTGCTGCAGCCAGAACTGTGAGTAAAGCCTTTGAAACTGCATCTGACTGTGTCCTCTCAAGTTCTTCCTGAAACACTCACTCAGCACTGCTACATCCCTTGCTAAATACTACACCTTTACCATCTCCCTTATATTATATCTGCCTTGGGACAACATAGCTTCACCTGTGGGAAGCTTTACCAACTCTGCTGCATCACACCATCTGTCCCAGAGGATCTGCACTGCAGCACTGGTCACCTCTGACCAGAAACCACAGGTGACATCACAAACACTTTATTACAAACTCTATCATCCCCTGTGAATATTCCCCTTTTATTGGACGCCCATGGCCACAGATCGGGTCACTGCCGCTGTGACACATCTCCTTGAGACACCGGCCCGGTACCGAGTACCCCACTGCCCTGGCGGGCGATCCATAAGCCTTCCAATGGAGCCAAATAAATGGAAGTTTTATTGATGGGAAATAATGTGAGGAGACAGTATAGAGGCTGGCATGTGGGAGGGGGCAGTATAGAGTGGGGGCTGTGAGTGCACCTGATGGGTGGGAAAGTGTGAGTAGAGGGCACACTGTAGAAACTAGACAGTATTGGGAGACAGTGTGTGCACAGTATATTGGACAGTATCCATGGTGGGGACAGTGTGAGGGAGAGACACATTAAAGAAACTGGACAGAATGGGGGGACACAGTGTAATGGGACATTGTGAAGAGAGAGCTCAGTATGAAAAGGGGGCAGCATAGGGTGAACACTTAAGATAGGAAAGTGTGGCAATTATAGCTAATCAGGGTCAACAGTGTAGAGGATATAGCTAATAAGGGTGGATAGTGTGGCAGCTATGGTTAAAAACAGTGAGTAGTGTGGCAATTATAGTGAAAAAGGGAGGATGGATTGCAGGCAACATTTTAAAGGAAAAGACTGTGCAGATATCATATTTTGTGCAGTTATCACAGTAAGGGGCAGTTATTTATTTAGGGGCACAGCATAGGGCAGATATTTTAATTAATGAGCATTATAAATTGCTTGACGAATCATCAACAATCTTAACCCCTTAATGACCGCCAATACGCCTTTTAACAGCACTGAGAAATAAGTGATAGTGCCCCCCTGGGTCGGAATTTCTTCAGGGTCTTGGCTACCGGGGTAGCTGAGACCCCATAGAACATGATTCGGGTTGGTTTTTACCGACCCCAGTGTTGTGATCGCCGGTATAACGGCGACCGCAAAAAAAAAGTTCAGTTTCCCATTTAATTTCTCTCTCCTCTGATGTGATCGCACACCAGAGGAGAGCGAAATGGGAACCCCCATTCCCCCTCGGTACCTCCAGAGTCCCTGCAAACCCCTGTGAAGTCCCCCAGGCCGCCGATGTCTTCTTCGGGAGAAAATGGCAGGTGCATGAGCAGTGTGCCCGCCGAGATCTGCCAGCCGGCACCTTGCAACAATAGGAAATTTTTCCTATTGGTTCATTTTTATCACTGTGATCAAAATAAAAAAAATAGTAACTCAAACCCTCCTTTAACATCCCCTTAGTTAGGGAAAAATAATAAAATAAAAAAATGTATTTATTTCCATTTTATCATTAGGGTTAGAGTTGGGCTAAAGTGAGTTGGGCTAAAGTTAGGGTTAGGGTTGTGCTAAAGTTATGGCCAGGGTTGAGCTAAAGTTAGGGTTAGGGTTGGGCTAAAGTTAGGGTTAGGGTTGGGCTAGGGTTAGAGTTGGGTTTGGATGACACCAGAAGTCAATAGGAGAATAGCCATGGGCAAATCAACAATGAAGTCATGGGATAAGGTCTTCAAATTGAGGAACATTTCACTGGTGGCGAAGACATGGTTCGTACATAGTTTATTTTTTTCTGAGGTAACATACAGATGCGACAAAAAAACAAGATAGAGGAAGAATCAACGCCTTTGAAATATGATGCTGGAGAAGGAAGTTATCAATTTTGGAACAAAGCAAGCCAGGTATGTCACTTGTAGCAAAGATTCCCAAACTACTTTTTGCCTACTTTGAACACATCATATGAAGAGTTCAATCACTGGACAAGGACATCATGAATGGAAGAATAGAAGGAACAAGGTGAAGAGGAAGACCAGCAAACCGATGGCTTGATATTATCCAGATAACAGTGGAGAAGACACTGGTGGACTGATCTAGGTTTGCACAAAATCGATCTTCCTACAGATCATTCATCCATCGAGTCGAGATAAATAATAATAATATTGACACTGTAATTTTTAAGGATACCCTGTAAGGGTGTGCTGCAGAAGACAGAAGATGTAACTCTGAAGAAGAACACCCGGGTATGGAGGGAGAAGAGCAAGAAAAGAATACCAATGTAACACAATGTGGATAATAAAACAAAATTAAAGCCTTTATTGATCAAATGGCACAAATACACACAACACAGAATTGTATATGTAATAAAATACAATAAATAAAAAGAGGCAGTGAACAACAATATATAATGACAAAGCTACTGAAAAATATGAGCACTTAAATTTATATTGGTATAACCATATATATCTAATAGCCTCCTACAAGGATTTGCAGGCATGAAGGTAAATGCATATGTGGTAAAAAATATCCCCCTGACGAAGGAACATATTTCCGAAACGCGCGTTCTGGTGATGTAGTCATGCACTGATGGTGGCTTTGGTGATGTATTCATGTAATGATTGTGGTTCTAGTGATGTATTCCTGTACTGATAGTGATTCTGGTGATGTATTAATGATGATGATTCTATTTATGCATTTCTGTACTGATGGTGTTTCTGGTTTTGTCTTCATGTACTTACAGTGTTTCTAATATATATATTTTTTTTACTTATGGTGGTTCTGGTGCTGCATTCCTGCACTGTTATTGGTTCTAATGCTGTACACATGTAGCAATCCATAACTTATTTTATTTATTTGCTTATTGAGCGCCATTATTGCACAGTGCTTAACAGACATAATCACTGTCCTCATTGGCGCTCACAATCTAAATTCCCTTTGAGTACTTCTTTGGAGTATGGGAGGAAACCAAAGAATCCAGATGAAACTCACGCAAGCTCCGGAAGAACATACAAACTCAATGCCTTGTCAGATAATGTCATATATGGCTATGTCAATAAAGTATCGTGCCATCTGACAATTTAAGGATTACTACATCTGTATTTATGTTAGGAGAGTTCATTGTAAAATTCAGTACTGTAGCATGCCCAATCCTAACAGCATATAATACATTCATTCAGGGGTGGGATTCAGCCGGTTCTCCCAGGTTCGATGGAACCGGTTGTTCAAAAAGCAGCCGGTTCCCCGAACGGGGAGAATGAGAGCGGCGATCCAGAACTATTTTGCACCTGAGAGTCGGCGGTTCCCTGTGCCGGCTGTCAAGCTGACAGCCGGCGCAGAGAAGCTGCTGCGTGCCGGCTCCCAGGGATCATGCAGGCGTCTATATCAGACGCCAGTACAATTGAAGCTCTGACTGCGGGTCAGAGCGACGCCAGCAGCATGATCAGGTCATGTGATCACGCTGCTGACGTCACTGGCCAGCGGCGGCAAGGTGGGGGAACGATGGTGGTAAGTGTGCTCCAATATGGAGCTGAAGAACCACCGAAGATGGGGGGGGGCATAATGTGTGTGTATGGGGGGGGTGAATTTAGAGTGGGGATGGGGGGTTACTTTATGTGTGGGGGGATTTGGGGATGGGGGGCTATTTTATGTGTGGGGGCTGGGGATTTGGAGTGGGGATGGGGGACTATTTTATGTGTGGGGGGATTTGGAGTGGGGATGGGAGACTGTTTTATGTGTGGGGGGATTTGGGGATGGGGGGCTATTTTATGTGTGGGGGCTGGGGATTTGGAGTGGGGATGGGGGACTATTTTATGTGTGGAGGGATTTGGAGTGGGATGGGGGACTATTTTATGTGTGGGGGGATTTGGAGTGGGGATGAGGGGCTGTTTTATGTGTGGGGGGATTTGGGGATGGGGGGCTATTTTATGTGTGGAGGGATTTGGAGTGGGGATGGGGGACTATTTTATGTGTGGAGGGATTTGGAGTGGGGATGGGGGACTATTTTATGTGTGGGGGATTTGGAGTGGGGATGAGGGACTGTTTTATGTGTGGGGGGATTTGGAGTGGGGATGGGGGGCTATTTTATGTGTGGGGGGATTTGGAGTGGGGATGAGGGGCTATTTTATGTGTGGAGGGATTTGGAGTGGTGATGAGGGCCTATTTTATGTGTGGTGGGATTTGGAGTGGGGATGGGGGGCTATTTTATGTGTGGGGGATTTGGAGTGGGGATGGGGGGCTATTTTATGTGTGGGGGGATTTGGAGTGGGGATGGGGGGCTATTTTATGTGTGGGGGGATTTGGAGTGGGGATGGGGGGCTATTTTATGTGTGGGGGCTGGGGATTTGGAGTGGGGATGGGGGTATTTAATATGTGTGGGGGGATTTGAGGGTACTGAAGAGTATGTATGTATGAGGAAACAGTATGGGGGATGGTTGCAGACAGTATGGGTGAACGGGTGAATGTATGTGGACACAGTATGGGGAGTCGGGTATGTGTGAGCAGACAGTATAGTGAGGGGGTAAATATATGAGGAGACAGTATGCTGAACAGGGAGGATGTGAGAGGAGGGAGGGGAATAGTGTGAGGTGACAGTATATTGCAGATATTTTTATTTAGGGGCATTATAATGACTCTTCTGTCTTTAAGGGCTTTGTGTGGAGAGTTGGTGCAGAAGAGCGGAGAAGATGGAGGTCTGCAGAGACAGCTGTGGATGACAAAACTCATCATAGGATCTTGACAAGATGAAGAAAAGAAGAACGACTCCAGAGACAGCGTCATCTATAAGGTACCTGGATGTAAATATTATTTGTGAAATTGACTAATTCTCATGTCTTTATTTGTTAGGAGCATTAAAGGGGTTCTCCAGGTCTGTGTCACATAGAATGACTGCAGACTCAGCACAAACCTGGAGAACCCCTTTAATGCTCCTAACATAAATAAAAACATGAGAATTAGTCAATTTCTGAATTCTCACAGTGCGCATTGCACGCTGTTAGGACTTTCTCGTGCCGGTGATTTACATACATGCGGTCACATGCTGACTAGACATGTGTGGCCTCACTCAATGAAAAGGAACGGAGCGAGGCCGGGCACGTCTAGTCGGAATGTGGCCAGAAGTATATAAATCACATGCTTGTGCTGACATGACCGTGTGCTCTCGCCACCGGTAAGGGAGAATCCTAAAAGTGTGCAGAGCATTAGTTGTGAGAATTCAGAAGCTGCAATGTCAGGATTCAGCTCTGCAGGTTCCAGCAGTCATCACATGGACACTTCACTCATGCCATTTTCATACTTATGGTCCTGTGCAGAGGCGTAGCTAGGGTTTCGGTTTAGGGGGGGGCGAAACATCTGAGTGGGCCCCTAACCAGAGAACCTCAGCAAATGACCGCGCTGTTGCCAAAATTAATCTATATATAAAAAGACCAATATTGATATCACCGCCATATGGTCAGTGGTACATAACACCAGTCCTACAGAACATATAAGAGATCATAGCAGAGTTACAGATATTGACTTACCGCTGACGTTCTTTCTGATGGAATCGTTCACTTTTCATATCTTTTCCATCTGGCCCAGACCGACATGACGACTCCTCCAGCCAGGACTCGACTGCAGAGAATACAACAGACACATTTCACTTCTCATATTGTCAGCACCGTCACGGTCACCAATTGGACTATTCTCAACCTGCACAAACTCCTCATCCTGCTGATACCCCAATACTGAGCCGCTGCTGTCGTATGTGTCCCTATTACTGCACCTGATACCCAATACTGAGCCGCTGCTGTCGTATGTGTCCCTATTACTGCACCTGATACCCAATACTGAGCCGCTGCTGCCGTATGTGTCCCTATTACTGCACCTGATACCCCAATACTGAGCCGCTGCTGTCGTATGTGTCCCTATTACTACACCTGATACTCCAATACTGAGCCGCTGCTGCAGTATGTGCCCCTATTACTACACCTGATACTCCAATACTGAGCTGCTGCTGCAGTATGTGCCCCTATTACTGCACCTGATACCCCAATACTGAGCCGCTGCTGCCATATGTGTCCCTATTACTGCACCTGATACTCCAATACTGAGCCGCTGCTGCAGTATGTGTCCCTATTACTGCACCTGATACCCCAATACTGAGCCGCTGCTGTCATATGTGTCCCTATTACTGCACCTGATACTCCAATACTGAGCCGCTGCTGCAGTATGTGTCCCTATTACTGCACCTGATACCCCAATACTGAGCCGCTGCTGCCATGATGGTGCCCTATTACTACACTTGGTACCCAATACTGAGCGCTGCTGCCCTATGTGTCCCTATTACTGCACCTACTGTGTGGTTCTGTGTGACCTCTAAAATCTAAAGCACCCTCTATAATATAGTAATGCCAGGTGCATGGGCCCTAGAAAACAGTGCCCACATGTTGTCCCCTAGAATGTAATAATGCCCTGTGTGTGCCCCTTTGACAGTCACAGTAACCAGAGTTCCCCTATAACAATAAGTACCCACTTTACACTTAATGTCCCGAGTCTCCCCCTGTACAGCTCCCCTATACACAGTATGATGCCCCTCACTGGATATATACTGACCCCTTAATATCCCCAAACTATTTAATGGCTCCAACACTGTATGATGGCCCCGCCACTATAATCCCCACACTGTATGATGACCCCCTAGATAGCCTCCATATAGCATAATACACCAGATAGTCCTCAATATAGTATAATGCACCCCCATAGACAGCCTATGTATTGTAATGCACCCCCATAAGCAGCCTCTGTATTATAATGCACCCCAACAGACAGCCTCTATATTGTAATGCACTCCCCATAGGCAGTCTTATTTATAATGCACCCCATAGGCAGCCTTATTTATAATGCACCCCATAGGCAGCCTTATTTATAATGCACCCCATAGGCAGCCTTATTTATAATGCACCCCATAGGCAGCCTTATTTATAATGCACCCCATAGGCAGTCTTATTTATAATGTACCCCATAGGCAGCCTTACTTATAATGCACCCCATATGCAGCCTTACTTATAATGCACCCCATATGCAGCCTTACTTATAATGCACCCCATATGCAGCCTTACTATAATGCACCCCATATGCAGCCTTACTTATAATGCACCCCATATGCAGCCGTACTTATAATGCACCCCCATATGCAGCCTACTTATAATGCACCCCCATATGCAGCCTACTTATAATGCACTCCATATGCAGCCGTATTATAATGCACCCCATATGCAGCCTTACTTATAATGCACCCCATATGCAGCCGTACTTATAATGCACTCCATATGCAGCCGTACTTATAATGCACTCCATATGCAGCCGTACTTATAATGCACCCCCATATGCAGCCGTACTTATAATGCACCCCCATATGCAGCCGTACTTATAATGCACTCCATATGCAGCCGTACTTATAATGCACCCCATATGCAGCCGTACTTATAATGCACTCCCCATATGCAGCCGTACTTATAATGCACTCCCCCATATGCAGCCTTACTTATAATGCACCCCATATGCAGCCGTACTTATAATGCAGCCCATATGCAGCCGTACTTATAATGCACTCCCCCATATGCAGCCTTACTTATAATGCACCCCATATGCAGCCGTACTTATAATGCACTCCCCCATATGCAGCCTTACTTATAATGCACCCCCATATCCAGCCGTACTTATAATGCACCCCCATATCCAGCCGTACTTATAATGCACCCCCATATCCAGCCGTACTTATAATGCACCCCCATATGCAGCCGTACTTATAATGTACTCCATATGCAGCCTTACTTATAATGCACTCCCCCATATGCAGCCGTTACTTATAATGCACCCCCATATGCAGCCTTACTTATAATGCACCCCATATGCAGCCGTACTTATGCACCCCATATGCAGCCTTACTTATAATGCACCTCCTTTACAAAAATAATAAATCCTGTACTCACCTCTCTTGCTCCCGGCTCCTGCGCTGCTCACTGCTCTCCCTCTCAGCGTCTGACTGCCGGCGCCGGGCAGTGACGTCATCGCACCCGCTGTCAGACGCTGAGAGGGGGATTATGGGAGAGAAGGAGCGCTCGCTCCTTCTCTCTCAATGCGGTCAGCTGTATTGGCTGGATGCCGATACAGCTGACCCTTCGATGACGGGCGGGGGGCCCACTGCTGGCACCGGGCCCCCCACCGCCTGCTCAGGGGCCCCATAGCGGCCGGGCGGCAGAGCAGGGAGATTGATTCTCCCTGCTCTGCCGCAGAAAGTAACTGTGTCGGCGCGCTGTGCACGCCGATACAGTTACAGTAGCGTAGCTCCGGGTGGGCCCCCTCCGAGCGCGGGGCCCGGGGCCGCCGCCCCCTCTGCCCCCCCGGTAGCTACGCTACTGGTCCTGTGACAACCAGCTTCTCCTCCTGCTTCTCTCAGTTTTTCATTAGGGAGAGCAGCTCGTCGGTACATGACTAAGTGTGCAAATCGCATGTGTGCGGGGGGGGCGCCAAAACAAATTCTTGCCCTGGGTGCCAGAAAGCCTAGATACGCCTCTGGCCGCAACACACCGCCAGCCCCAGCCCCCGCGGACTGATCTCTGCAGTGCGGCGATTGGGTAGCGGCGCGCCGCGGCCATCTTCAGTCACGAGGAGGAGCTGAAGAGAGAGGAGAGAGCAGAGGCTGCGAGGCAGAGCTGCAGAGTCTCTGAGGTACTGTGTGTGTGAGCAGCTGCCTGAGCTGCGGCGCTACCTGGGGCTGGCCTGGCCTGGAGACTATTTGGGCAGTATGTGCTAAGTTCTATTTGGGCAGTGAGTGTAGTATGTCACTGTATTATTTGGGGCTGGGCAGTGGGCCCTCAGCACTGTATGACAGTGTGAGCAGCTGCCTGAGCTGCGGCCGCTGCCTGGGCTGGCCCTGACCTGGAGACTATTTGGGCAGTATGTGCTAAGTTCTATTTGGCAGTGAGTGTAGTAGTCACTGTATTATTTGGGGCTGGGCAGTGGGCCCTCAGCACTGTATGACAGTGTGAGCAGCTGCCTGAGCTGCGGCGCTGCCTGGGGCTGGCCTGGCCTGGAGACTATTTGGGCAGTATGTGTATTTGGGCAGTATGTCACTGTATTATTTGGCACTGTATGAGGGATTATATGAGCACTATGTGATGATATTATTTGGGCACTGTATTGTTTGAGCATTATGTGACGGTATTATTTGGGCACTCTGTGACTGTATTATTTGGGCACTGTATTATTTAGGCACATTCAGTGCCAGGAGCCCTTCCTTCTTGCCTGCGGCTCCTTAGCTGCTGCAGAACCTCATTTTAAAGAGGGAAGGGAAGGAGAGTGGAGTGGTTTTTGTGAAGCTATGAGGGGCTGCCTTGCTTCTGCAGAACCTGTTTTTGCCTAAAACCTTTTATGTGGAAAAAATTAATCACACCTGGATCCTGCAGTTCCTCCAGGACTACAAGTCCCAGCAGAACGTGGGGAGCAGTGATGTAATCCTTCCGCCTCTGACTAGCTATACCTCCCCCCTTCTTTAAAAAGAGGTTCTGCAGCTGCGGAGGGAACATATATGTATGAATCACAACCCAGCTGCTGCAGAACCTCTTGAGGGAATCCCATTCCGCAGGCTTCGGGGGTGTGGCTTCAAAAATGGGTGTGGCTTAAAGGGTGTGGCTTAAAAATGGGTGTGGTTTACCGACGCACAAACACAGAACCTGTTGTTAAAAATTTGAATCCCACCCCTGCATTCATTGTCAGGATTTGGCTTTGCTCATTAATTCCAGTTATCACATGGCCACTCGTATGTGATTTTTATACTTATGACCATGTGCCGACTAGTCTCTTTTGCTGCTTCTCTGAGTGAAACAGGTGCTGCAGTTTTTCAATGAATATTGAGAAAATTAGGAAGACCAGTCTGTTGGCACGTGACTGTAAATATGCAAATCGCATGTGAGTGGTCACAAACTTATGCTGTGTATTGGAGGGGGCACCAAAATGAATTTTTGCTCTGGGTGCAGAAAAACCTAGATTCACCTCTGCAAGGGCCATATGAATATAGAAGACTTTATTGTATGACATATTTTGTGTTGGCGCTAGATCATCTTGTCACATCTCAGTAATATTAGGTCAAGCTGTATGGGTAAATATGGCCATACAGACTTTCCTTGTGCTCGGTATTCAGACTCAAAAGGTGGATTTACATGATTGACACTTGGAGGGCATTTAAAGCTTGGCAGGTACAATATGGCACAACAGGATAATGAATGTGATCCCCACAATGGTAGGGAAGTACATGATGCCTTTCAGGTTACAAAGTACAGATGGTCTGTAGATTAGGGGTTGCTTCCTCCAACTAACCACAGTCTGGCCTCCAACTCAGCTTGTTAGCCATTACAGACCACCTTTAGACAGCATCTAAGGTCACAGTCTCTTTATGACCTATGGTCCTAGCAAAACAAAATCCAATTATGGATGTCACATCAATATATCATGTGCCCCAGGGGTGTTCTCTCCAGATCTCTCCAGATCCCTGGGCAACAAGCAAAATAGATCCAATCTCTGTGGATAGGGAATAACTTGTGATTTTGGAAAAAAAAACCCTTTATATCATATAAATGCCGTGCTGTCAGGTTATGTGCAGCTTTTTAGCGGAACAGCATGGCTTCAATGCTCATTCGCCCTTTGGTCCAGAGTTTTGATTCTCTCACAGTAGACTTGTGTTGAAAGATTTGCTGTTCTCGGAAATATCATGGAATTTTCTGTGCTAATTTAGAAAAAAATATTTCTATACTTTTCACATTACAATGTGTACAATGCACACAGAAGAATAATTGTGTTAGCGTGCGCAAATGTGTATTATTGGGTTGCAAAGCAAATTTAACCATGTTAAGCAAAACTTGGCTTTTCATGGTATTTATACTGTGATTTTCATACTTACCAGCTCATCATCCAGGAGGTGAATGATTTGCAGCACAACTCAGGCAACACCAAAGATTTTCAGCCACAGCCTTTTTTGACTCCACTGTCCCATTCTCCGTCCTTCCCCATCTCTCCACATCCTTAATTTTCACCTCCACCAAAAGTACTTGATACTGTCCTACTGAAGTGAGAATACTCAGAATCTTAAAGTTTATTGCATAAAAGACAGATCTATTAAAAATTAGATTAAAAAAATTGTCAAAATATTAATAAATCAGAATTGTCTAATATTAACCCCAAAGAGTAAATGAACGTACAAGTGTATTCACTGGTGTCCGCATGTATATAGATGGCTCAGCAGCGGAGCCCGCACAACACACACCATGGGTCGCTAACAGCAGCGTCTGGAGCTGGCTCTGATAGCTGCTGTTTAACCATTTGGCACAGTCGATAGTGCGTGCATTCATCTTGGTACTCCTGTGAAGCCCACCCAACATGATTTACACTGGGTCCTCTCTCCTTCTATACTTGTGTGTCCCTTGTCTAGAACGTTTATTGTACCTGTCTATATTTTCCCTTTTCATATGTAAAGCGCCATGGAATAAATGGCGCTATATAAATGTGTAATAATAATAATAAATATTGCAGTATAAAGAGCAATATATATATATATATATATAAATAAATAAAATTATATATGTCTCTGCAAGAGAAATTGATGTGCTGCAGTTCTGGAAGGGCGCGCCGCATGTCAGTCTCCGCGGGTGATCCGCAGGCGTCTGTGGACGCATAGTGGACATGGGATTTCTTGAAATCCCATCCACTATGCTGTAACATCGGGCCGCTGTGGGTTTGATGTTGCAACAATATGGAGCGTCAAACCCGCAGCAGTTCCTGATCGTGGTCACGTACCCTTAGGGTCTTTACTGGGGACACTATTTCTATGTGGTAGCACAGGAAGGACTGAGTTCTGGTTGTGACAGTGTAAAAACACTTGCCGCTGCATGTGCTGCAATACTTGTCCCTCTTTCTCAGACCCCCACCAATTGGCAAGTTATCACTAAACGATCCCTTTACTGTAAAGCTTTTTTTTTTTTTTTGCCAACTTTTTTTTTAAAAGCCTCAATTTTTGGACTTCTCAGAAAAATCGATCGCAGAATGTGAAGATTCCTGTTGCAGCTGCTCAATTTTGTGATACAAGACAATACTTTTCAATGGGAACTATGGGCCTGCTTTTGGCTAATGAGATGGTCAATGTTCAGTTCCATATTTGTCACAAGTGAAGCAATTTTTCTCTTTCTTGATATCAATATATCCTAGGGATTCCAAATTGCTATTAGTAAAATACCAATATATATATACAGCGCTACAAAAACAATATACCAGCAATAAAACTGCCCACACAGAGACATACAGCCTGCACTGCCCATCACTGCAGCCTTGCCAATCCATATCATTTCATCCTCATCAGTGCACATATTGGCGCAACTCCGCTTTTAGCTCAGGCTCAGACTGGTGTGGTGCGAGAGTCCCTAATAGGCAGGTAAATGTCCCCAATAGGCAGCATTGGTCCCCAATAGGCAGGCATAGGAAGTCCCAATAGGCAGCATATGTCCTCAATAGACAGCATAGGTCCCCAATAGGCAGCATAGGTCAAAATAGGCAGCATAGGTCTCCAATACGCAGCATATGTCCTCAATAGGCAGGTAAATGTCCCAATAGCAGCATAGTCCCCAATAGGCAGCATAGTCCCCAATAGGCAGCATAGGTCCCCAATAGGCAGGTAAATGTCCCAATAGGCAGCATAGGTCCCCAATAGGCAGCATAGTAGTCTCCAGTAGGCAGCATAGTAGTCCCCCATAGGCAGCATGATCCCCCATAGGCAGCATAATCCCCCATAGGCAGCATAATAATCCCCAATAGGCAGCATAATCCCCCATAGGCAGCATAATCCCTCATAGGCAGCATAATCCCCCATAGGCAGCGTAGTAGTCCCCAATAGGCAGCATAGTCCCCCATAGGCAGCATAATCCCCCATAGGCAGCATAGTCCCCATAGGCAGCATAGTAGTCCCCCATAAGCAGCATAATCCCCAATAGGCAGCATAATCTCCCATAGGCAGCATAGTAGTCCCCAATAGGCAGCATAATCCCCCATAAGCAGCATAGTCCCCAATAGGCAGCATAATCCCCATAGGCAGCATAGTCCCCCATAGGCAGCATAGTCCCCCATAGCCAGCATAATCCCCCATAGGACGGGCCCAGCGTTAAAAAAAAAATGCCAGTACTCACCTATGTCCCCCGCTGCTCTGAAGAAGCACGCGCTGGACTCCGTCTACTCCTGGCACAGGCGGCGTGACGTCATCAGGGCGCGCAGGCGGCGTGATGGCGATCACGTCGTCTGTGCTGCATATGGAAGGCCACAAGGCCTTCCTCACCACATTCCGCCAGCGATTAAAGGGCCCGCCGGCACTGAACTGTCAGTTCAATGTCGGCTGGGCCGAGGGGCCGGTTCTTTCATTGTGCGCTCCTGCTTCTAGGGGGGGCAGCTGCCCCCCTGCCCCACGGTGGGTACGCCCATGAATTTCTCCCTCTCCTCTGGCATTTTCCCATCCTCCTTCAAACACTCCATCGTTACTCCATTACTAAAGAAACCCGCTCTCGACCCTTCCTGCACAAACAACTACAGACCGGTCTCCAATCTCCCCTTCATCTCTAAACTTTTGGAGCGCCTAGTCTACTCCCGCCTTACCCGTTACCTCTCCACTCACTCCCTCCTAGACCCTTCACAGTCCGGCTTCCGACCCTACATTCGACTGAAACTGCACTCATCAAAGTGACCAATGACCTTCTGACAGCAAAACGTAACGGTGACCACTCTCTGCTCATTCTTCTCGACCTTTCTGCAGCTTTTGACACTGTTGTCCACCGTCTCCTACTCTCTAGGCTCCAGTCACTAGGCATTAAGGACACTGCTCTCTCCTGGTTCTCTTCCTTTCTTTCTGACCGCTCCTTCAGTGTTTCGTTCTCTGGCTCCACGTCATCTCCTCTTCCTCTCGCTGTCGGTGTACCTCAGGGCTCAGTCCTTGGCCCCCTTCTCTTCTCTCTCTACACGGCCCCAATTGGACAGACCATCAACAGATTTGGCTTTCAGTACCATCTTTATGTTGATGACACACAACTATACACGTCATTCCCCGACATTACCCCTGCTGTTCTACAGAACGCCACCGACTGTCTGTCTGCAGTCTCCAACATCATGTCCGCTCTCTATCTGAAACTCAACCTCTCCAAAACTGAACTTCTTCTGCTCCGCCATCTACTAACTTCCCTAAATCTGACATTTCCCTCTCTGTGGGTGGCACCATAATAACACCCCGGCCACAGGCTCGCTGTCTGGGTGTTATGTTTGACACCAATCTCTCCTTCACCTCCCATATACAATCTCTTGCCCGCTCTTGCCGCCTACACCTAAAGAACATCTCTAGAATACACCCTTTACTCACCAAGGAAACAACAAAAACCCTCACTGTCGCCCTGATCCACCCCGCCTGGACTACTGCAACGCTCTATTACTTGGCCTCCCCATTACTCGACTATCCCTCTCCAGTCCATCCTTAATGCAGCAGCCAGGGTCATCCATCTGGCAAATCGGTACTCGGAAGCGTCCGCTCTTTGCCAGTCCTTACACTGGCTGCCCATTCATTATAGGATCCAATTCAAAGTAGTGTTTCTCACCCACAAAGCTCTCCACAGTGCAGCACCCCCCTACATCTCCTCCCTCATTTCTATCGGCCTAACCGACTGCTGCGTTCTGCAAACGACTTTCGACTAACCTCTGCACTAATCCTACCTCCCACTCCCGACTGCAAGACTTCGCCTGCGCTGCGCCAGTCCTCTGGAATGCTCTACCCCAAGAAATTAGGACCATCCACAATTTGCATAGTTTCAGGCGCTCCCTCAAAACACATTTGTTCAGAGTGGCCTATCACGCTCACTAATCAAAGACATTCTGTGTAAGTGTGCGTGTGTAGCCCATTCACTATCTCCATCCATCCCTCACTCCCTCAAGATGGCTGGACCACCATTGTAAATGCACCATTGTATATACACACCTGTACTTTGTATCTCCCCCACCTCATTGTAGATTGTAAGCTCTCACGAGCAGGGGCGGCTTATTTTGCTTTAATTATTGTATTGTTAGCGTTGTTACTTATGACTTGTGTTTTGAAACTGGTAAAATGTAAAGTGCTGCGGAATATATTGGCGCTATATAAATAAAGATTATTATTATTATTATTAGGTGAAGCTACCAGTAATACTGTTCTGCAATAAAGGATATTTAGTGCCACCTTCTGGCTGTACTTGCATATTGCATCACTTTTAATAAAGATAGAGGAGCACATTTATCATTGTGTTTGCAGTCAAAATGTGGTGCAATTCTTGATATTTTTTGTAGATAATGTCAACACCTAATTTCTAAAAGTATTAAAACATTTATTATGCCATTTATTAGTCCTGAAGTCAAAACTTTGTAAAGTTATCTTCTATATAAGAAAAGGAGTTTTAGTTTGCATTTTGGCGTGAAGTACAACATTTCAGAGTGTATTTCTATATGAAATTTCCCAAAAATAGTTGCATATTCTATATTCTAGACAGGTCACAACTGTCTTTATGTTGCAACTATTAAAACCATGCAAAAAAAATTGCAATTGCTCAAAATTCAACAGTGCAACATTTCCCCTAATGGTTGCCTGTTCCTTTCTGTGCAAACTCCGATCCCCCATATTATCAAGGACACGAGACCTGCAGACTGCGTGCTTATTATGGTGTATAGTGTCCCCAGCAATCACAGAAAAGAGTTTTTGGACGTTACGGCTGCATAAATTTTTTTTCTTCCATCTGAAGGTGAAATCTGGTGATCAACCATATGACAATATTTCTGGATGTTACAAGAATGGAAAAAAAACAACTAAAAAATAAAAGTTTATTTACTCTTTAAGGGATTTTTACCAATGAGTCCTGTCATTCAGGCATAGTCTCTATTACCACATACACGGAGTCGTCTGGTCAGGTCAGTGGCCAGGATGTCATGTATCGTCAGCCATAACTTCCTCCCCATGAGCGGATTACTGATAGGTTGGTCAGTAAGCACGTTAGGACACTTCCTGTCCATAGGCCATACTAGGAACACTTTTCTGTTAGCCAAAGCAGAGGATTATTTGGCATAATCATAAATTAAGAGGATGCCTATTGATTTTTATGATCACCATGTGACTATTTATGTTTGTGGTATAGTGTGTGGGAACAAACGGTTTCTCCCATGATTTCAGCAGCTGCCATACTCGTACTGTGCCAAATAATGGCATACTGTGCCACTATACAGCTATTCATTGCGCCAATAATACCACCATACGAAGCTTAAATGAACTTTTATTCTATACCACATAAAGCCAAATAACAAGTAATACCGCCAAATAATAGCTAGATAAGACTGCTATATGATGTTTATACAATATTGCACATGTGTCCCCCATAATGCCACCATATAGTCAGAGACATATCTTGAAGGTCCAGGTCCTCAGGATAAAATTTGTAGCAGCCCAAAGTTCTGTGTGCCGGTTATAACACCAGTGTCGTCTTCTGTGGCTGAGACGCCATAGGCCACGTTCACACATTCAGTATTTACTCAGTATTTTACCTCAGTATTTCTAAGCTAAAACCAGGAGTGGAACAATCAGAGGAAAAGTATAATGGAAACACGTCACCACTTCTGTGTTTATCACCCACTCAAACACTGAATGTGTGAACGTGGCCTTAGGATCCTTACAAGCACCTGTGCCTTTGTTTCTCTTATTTAAGTACCAGGGCTGGTGCCAGTGTGGCACCCTGAGGGTCCAGTTGCCACAGAGATGTTGCATCTCACCCAGAGGTGTTGTAACACTTCCCATGGCTGCGGGGCGTTGGGACATGGCATAGCTTGCCTAACTAGCCAATGCTCCCACGCCGCCAGTCCACGACGACGTGAGGCATGCGTCCCAGATGGTAAGAAAATGTGGACCCACTGGACCACGGAGGGAGACCCGGGCCTGCCCGGACTAGGGGAGGGCAGCAACCGGGATCCGTGGCAGCTGAGCATGTGGGAAAGATGGCGACCTGCAGGACTAGACAACACCGCACAACTTCAGCATACCTCCCAACCGTCCCGGATTGACCAGGACAGTCCCGATTCTGACCCCCTCCTCCGCTGTCCCGGCGGGACACTGTGTCCCGCAGTGAGCTGAGCCGCCACGCCCCCATACACCCTATAGTTGCCTTCCAGCACTGCACTTTAGCTTCTCACAGCAGAGAAATGATCTGCTGAGCTTTCCTCTGTGCACACAGGACCTGTGATGAGGTCACAGGAGGGGAGGAGTTGGGTGTCACATGGTCAGGCTCCTCCGTGTGCAAGTCTGCTGTGCTGAGCTGTGCTGGTTGTCATGGTGCTGGCTGAGGGTAAGTTTATGTGAGGGGTCAGGAGGGATTTCCAGTGTGGATGTAGCAGAGCCGTGTGTGTATGAGGTGTATAGAGCGGAGCCGTGTCTGAAAAGTGTATGGAGCGTAGCCGTGTGTGTACGAGGTGTACGGAGCGGAGCCGTGTGTGTACGAGGTGTATGGAGCAGAGCTGTGTGTGTACGAGGTGGCTGTAGCAGTGCAGTGTGTGTACGGAGCTGAGCCGCTCATCTCCGTACACACAGGGCTCCGTGCTTGAGCCGTGTGTGTATGGAGCGGAGCTGAGCCATGTGTGTACGGAGCGGAGCAGAGCCGTGTGTGTACGGGGTGTAGAGAAGTGGAGCTGCGTGTGTATGGAGCGTAACCGCGTGTGTACGAGGTGTGCGGAGCGGAACCGCACGTGTATGAGGTGTACGGAGTGGAACCGCATGTGTACGAGGTGTACGGAGCGGAACCGCATGTGTACGAGGTGTACGGAGCGGAACCGCATGTGTACGAGGTGTATGGTGCAAAGCCACATGTGTACAAGGTTTACGGAGCGTGGCTGCGTATGTACGAGGTTTACGGAGTGAAGCCGTGTGTGTACTGAGTGGAGCCATGTGTACGCGAGGTGTATGGAGTGGAGCCGTGTGTGCGCGAGGTGTACAGAGGGGAACCGTGTGTGTATGAGGTGTGCGGAGCCGTGCGTGTACAAGGTGTATGGTGGGGAGCATTCATACCTCCCAACTGCCACAGAACTAGCGGGACAGTCCCAATTTTGAAGGAGCAGGAGGGATTTACAGTGTGGATGTAGCAGAGCCGTGTGTGCGAGGTGTACGGAGTGGAACCGTGTGTGCGCGAGGTGTACGGAGCGGAGCCGTGTGTGCGCGAGGTGTACGGAGCCGTGCGTGTACAAGGTGTATGGTGGGGAGCATTCATACCTCCCAACAGTCCCGATTTTGAGAGAGGGTCTGCCCCGCTGTCCCGGCTGGCAGCTTACTTTCCCCGTGGACACAGGAGTACACGGCGGAGCCCCGAGGAGCACTTTAAAACTCTGCTCTTTCTTTCTTTTCCTCAGTACCAGTCAGTGTGCCCACAGTACCAGCCACTGATCCCATAATGCCAGCCACTGTGCCCTCAGTACCAGTCAGTGTGATCAGCAGGGCTAAATGGGTGTAGTTGGGGCGTGGACATGGGTGTGATTAGATGTGAAATGGGTGTGGCCAGGGCGTGGCCTAAAATTCGCTGCGGCGCGCACAACCTCC
Organism: Oophaga sylvatica; assembly: GCA_033576555.1. NCBI lineage: Eukaryota > Metazoa > Chordata > Amphibia > Anura > Dendrobatidae > Oophaga > Oophaga sylvatica. The sequence goes on from JARQOD010000003.1 coordinate 562,796,782, forward strand.
ATCCCTCTTTCCCATCTTCAAAAGTTGGGAGGTATGCTTCAGGTATGAAGAAACATAAAGTTTACTTAAAGACACACACAGTACATAAATAGAACATAATGCCGGGCTCCCGATTCCGCACATCAGAGAAGGGTACACGTCTCAGGATCACAGACGAGTGCAGGAGGACATCACGGTTAGATGCAGTCCAAGGTTATCTGGCACGGGCATACTAGGGCGGCCACTCTCTCAGGCCTCAGGTGTAGCACAGGCTCAGCAGGAGAACATCAGACACCGACCTCAGACAGACTTCAGACGATGGCGGGGTCATCACGGGTAGATGCAGTCCAGGATCATCTGGCACAGGCATACTAGTATGGCCTCTCTCTCAGGCCTCAGGCATAGCACAGGCTCAGCAGGAGAACATCAGACACCGGCCCAGGACGAACGTCAGACGATGGCGGGGTCATTACGGGTTGATGCAGTCCAGGGTCATCTGGCACGGGCATACTAGGACGGCCTCTATCTCAGGCCTCAGGCGTAGCACAGGCTCAGCAGGAGAACATCAGACACTGACCCAGGACAGACGTCATCACAGGGTAGACCACGGAAGAACCGGCAGGACATCGGGACATCAAGAACACGGACTGGATCTCAGGTACTCAGGAACACAGACAGGACATCAGGAACACGGATTGGATCTCAGGAACTCAGGAACACGGACAGGATATCAGGAACACGGATTGGATCTCAGGGACACAGGAACACGGACAGGATATCAGGAACACGGAATGGATCTCAGGGACTCAGGAACACGGACAGGATATCAGGAAAACGGATTGGATCTCAGGGACGCAGGAACACGGATTGGATCTCAGGGACTCAGGAACACGGAATGGAACTCAGGAACATGGACTGGAACTCAGGAACACGGACTGGAACTCAGGAACATCAGAACACTGGCATCGGACTCCGGACATCTGGCAACGATCGGCAGGCTCCGGACATCTGGCAACGATCGGCAGGCTCCGGACATCTGGAAGTGGTCATCGGACATCAGGCCATAGTCATCAGGCATCAGACATCTGGCAGCGACCTGAAAAGGAACCCCAGCGGTCTGGTGCAAGCCCCGCCGGGCTCAACGGGAGCGGCCGGGGATTGCACAGAAGCTGAACACAGAGTAACAGAAACTCAGCACACACACCGGACTCCTCCTTCCAAGATCAACTCAGGTTATATAGCAAAGAATCACAGTCACTGGCACAGGATTCAGGACACAGAAGGACTTCAGGAACATAACACAGAGGACACAGTTCAGACAGTCAGGTACAGGATCCGATCCAGGATCAGGGAATCAGGAAACAAAAACAACAGGAACAGGCCTGGATATGCAGCCTCCAGGAAGGGCGATCTGGGTATTCTGCCCCCAGAGCTGGCGGAAACACAAGACACAGTTCAGACATTCAGGTAACGGAACAGATCCAGGATCAGGGATTCAGGGAACAAAACACAATAGGAACAGGCCTGGATATGCAGCCTCCAGGAAGGGCGATCTGGGTATTCTGCCCCCAGAGCTGGCGGAAACACAAGACACAGTTCAGACATTCAGGTACCGTAACAGATCCAGGATCAGGGATTCAGGGAACAAGACACAACAGGAACAGGCCTGGATATGCAGCCTCCAGGAAGGGCGATCTGGGTACTCAGCCCCCAGAACAGGCGGAAACACAAGACAGGACAAAGGGAATCAGCTCTCCAGAACTGATCGTACTCAGAGCAGGAGCTGAACACACAAACACACACGGCTAGGTTCAGGAACTCAATGCAAACTCAATGCAAAGCTCTGGCAACGCCCCACAGGGCTGGGGAACTTTAGATATGAGCTGCTTCTCAGCGATAGGCTGGAGCAGCAATTCTAGTGCACACCCATTCCTCATAAAAGCAGGACAGGTGTGGGCCGCGCCCCCTATGCAGAGCCAGACAACTCAGCACAGAAGGACACCTGACAGTGGCTGCAGCCTCAACACACGTAAGTCATGCACCACTGCAGAGGACTTTGCAACCTACGGGTAGCTTCTACAGCAGGCCAGGGACCGAACATGCGGGTGGTCTGCAACGCAGTGGAGACACTCACGCAAGTACGGCTACGCAGCAGAGCTGGGAACTGAGCAGCATCCATACAGGTAACAGACAACAGTATCCCAGCTGGTTAGGGGGAAAGAAGCAAAAGGGTTAAAGCAAAGACATGCAAAGTAACGCTGGAAAACAAGGTACAGATAATACCAGCGTTACAGGTGTGACACCTGACTTTCAGGTAAGGAAGAAGCACCCCCTTAGACTCCACACCGCATCCATCACACACCATGCTAGCTGAGCATACGGACGGACCCTTCGGGAGGATGGTCTGACTCAGTCTGGTTAGGGAAGGGTGTAGTTCGTGGGTGGGTGGAGCTTAGGCAGCACTTATGCTGCATGTACAGTCATGGACAAAAGTTTTGAGAATGGCACAAATATTAATTTTTACAAAGTCTACTGCTTCATTTTTTCTAATGGCAATTTGCATATACTCCAGAATGTTATAAAGAGTGATCAGCTTAACAACAATTACTTGCAAAGTCAATATTTGGCTAGAAAATGAACTTTATCCCCCAAAACACATTTCAACATCATTGCAGCCGTGCCTTAAAAGGACCAGCTAACCTCTTTTCAGTGATTGCTCCATTAACTCAGGTGTGGGTGTTGATGAGGACATGACTGGAGATCAATCTGTCATGATTAAGTAAGAATGACACCACTGGACACTTTAAAAGGAGGCTGGTGCTTGGCATCATTGTTTCTCTTCTGTTAACCATGGTTATCTCTAAAGAAACACGTGCAGTCATCATTGCAATGCACAAAAATGGCCTAACAGGGAAGAGTATCGTGTGTAGCCCAGCTGCGCTTGGTGCCACATGTTACCCTGGAGGATGCATGAAAGGTAAACCACAATCACCTGATATTCATTCACACTCCACATTTTCCTGGTGCCACCAGAGGGAGCCCTTGGAGACGATAGTAGAGAGATGAAGGCAGTCTAGCTGAGAGTTAGCTAGTCGTTGGTTTTACCTCAGAACGGCAGTTACCTCAGATCAGTGTAGCCGGAGGGCTGAGACAGACAGTCTAGTCACCTCAGACGAGCTGAGAGGGAAAGACTAACTAGAGAACGACTTATTTGAAAGCCTGAAGACTTCAGCAAACACTCAGCTTATATTGTGGAGTCCAGTAATAGTGGGACGGATCGCCACTTAGTCTGGTCAAAGTTGAGTCTACTGAGATACCTTCAGTGAGCGTTTCATTAAGTAAGCGTGCCGACGCTTGGAGAGCGGTGAAGACAAAGAAAGCTGACATCTACTGCTGGTTGTGCTTATGTTAAAGGTGTGAGTAGGACGACAGGCAAGTGGAAAAAGGGAAAAGAGAGTGACAGAGGTCGACAGCATTGATAGCTTACCTCCACTCTGCACTACCGGACACCGGGTCCGAGCTTACTATCTTCTTCAGGACTAGTAGGAAAAACCAGAGACCCTGTGGGACTACAGGTCACAGGGGCCCAAAAGTGCTGATACGTAACCGGGGTCAGGAAGAACAGGAGTCTGGCCTGATCAGCCATATAGAGACTTAGTTCTGTCCAAAAGAAGGCTCCACCACAAGATCAGCCGGGCGTAGCAAAGAGAACGGAGTTAAACTTTGTTTTAGGCAAGTTAGAAACTCACACACATAAAGAAGGAAGGAGGCCGTACACCTACTCAGTGGTTTACTGGACATGCATCCTCCACCCTGACGGCTTCCCGGGACGTGCCTGAATCTACCACCAGTAAAGGTACAGAAAGAGACTGTCTTGTGTGTGTCTGCATTATTGCTCCTGCACCCTTACACCGCCATTTTATCCTGAGGGATCAGTCTCGCCTGTGGGAGACTTAACACCTTGCTGCCCCAAAACCCTCAGAGGATCTACTCTGCAGCGCTGGTCACCCTGACCAGGAACCACAGGTGGCGTCACGAACATTTCTACAAACCTATAATCCCCTGTAAATATCCCCCTTTTAGTGAGCGCCTAGGGCAACGGACCGAGCTGCGCTACCCGTGACATCCCCTATTGAAGTAATCGGGCTCGGTGCCGAGTACCCACAGGCCCTGGCTATGTGTGACTCATCTTTTGGCGTCACGAACAGGATACGAAGCTCGCTATATGTGAGTCCTGTGTGCCTGAATGGACTGTTTTGTGCAAAAGACTGTTTTGATGTTTTGTGATTTTGGCGCCATTTTCCGCCATTTTGCCGCCATATTCGCGCCCTGAGGCGCTGGTGAAGAAGGAGGGCGTGCATTCGTGGGCGTGCCCCCCCTGTGGTGCGAAAGAGATGTCCACCTACCCTAAATGTGACTGCCCTAACCGGACACGCCCATCAGCAAGGGAAGTCCGCCTCCTGACCCCAAAGGAAGTGAAGAGGAGGAAAAGGAAACCCCGCCCCTGTACCAAAGAACGGGACCCCCCGGATGAAGAAGGGACGGATGACCGGAAAAAGATGGCTGCCGGTTGTGAGCTGTCAAGGGAGGGAATGAAGGAGCTCACCCTCCCCAGCGATGAAGTGGAGCAAAGCTGTCGGACTCTAAAGCTGCGGCTGCAGCAGAACCAATCGCTCCCTGCCCAGAGCGCGCGACTGACACCCGCGCCATCACCTGAGCTAGTGGCTGAAATCTGGCCGGAGGCTGATCCTGGAAGAGCTGTACCTGACCCCGCCGAGGACGCGGCGGGAGGAGAGGAGGCTGCGGAGGCCTTGCCCGGACCGGAACGCCAGCTAGGCCCGGAACCAGACACTGTACCTGGAGCAGAGGAGGATCCCGACATCGAAGCTGCCACCACAGCGGTGTCACGCTGTATAGCAGATATATATATGTGATGTCAGTAATCTATATCAAAAGGGCAACATACTATATAACATGCGCATAGATATATGATAACATAGAATTACCTGACAGAATGTCCAGTGGGTCAATACTGAATCCGTTATATGCTGTCTCCGGCTAGAGGGTGACCGGGGTCTATGCTGACCCTAAACTGGGGTCCTGACTAATCCCTCTACCTGGAGGTACTGTTAAAGGTACAGAGGTCCAGGCCACCAGCGTAAACCCTGTCTCCTATCAATCCCTGCCAACTGTAATCTAGTCCTAAGAAGGACCCTGATTACCACCAAAGGGAATGAACAGGTAACGGTTAATGAACAGAAAGACATACAAGAAATAAAGTAAATAAAGTCTTACATACAACACTCACACACAGTAGGAACACCTAAGGTCTCAGAGATAAACTATAAGCTATAAGAGTAAAAAAACTAAGGAACTCTTAGCTTAAGTATTCTCAGAACCGCTCCAGTCTGCTAGACTACATGAATGCTTTCACCGGCGTCTAACACCCAGACTGGCAGGAATATAAAGGAAACTAATTAGAACATAATCAAAAGCAGCCGGGCGAGGCTGGACCTAGTCTTAGCAAAGAGCTAGGTAAAATTAACTCTCTCATTACCAAACACAAAGAAACAGCAGCTCAGCTGTGAGAAGTCAGAATGTGCAATCGCGACGATCTTCGTGGCGATGCACCCATGACAGTACCCCCCCTTCTACGAGGGGCCTCCGGACCCTCATGACCAGGTCTGTCCGGGTAAGTTGTGTGAAAGGTCCGAACCAATCGATCTGCGTTAGCATCAGACGCAGGGACCCACGTCCTCTCCTCAGGACCATACCCCCTCCAATGAACTAAGTACTGAGGGGATCGGCGACTGAGACGTGAGTCAATGATTTTCGACCCATGAAATTCCACGTTATCATTGACTACCACTGAAGGAGGAGGTAGAGGTGACGGTATGACTGGTGCCACATACTTTTTAAGTAATGACTTGTGAAACACATTATGAATTTTAAACGTAGGAGGGAGGTCCAGACGAAATGCCACAGGATTAATTATGGAACTGATCCTGTACGGCCCGATGAATCTGGGACCCAACCTCCAGGAGGAAACTTTAAGTTTTATATTCCTGGTAGACAACCAAACCAGATCGTTCACCTTCAGATCTAGACCAGAAACTCTCCTCCTATCAGCCATCCGTTTGTAACGGTTCCCCGTAACCTTCAGTCTTAAGCGATCTGGAACTATCAGTCTCCCTGGAAGTCCCACAGGGGCGTCCCCCTGAGCCCCCAATACCTCCCCCTCAAGCTCAGAGCATACAGCTGACACTACAACTCCCTCCTGAGGAATAGGAACCGGATCATCCGTCTTCCCGGCCCCTGGGAAAGTACGAGATAAGGCATCAGGAAGCAACTTTATTGAGCAGTCATATGCGCGATGAGGAGGTAACTCTTTACACCCCTCCTCTGAGAACATCTCCCCAAAGTCCTCCAGAAAAGGAGGCAAAGTCCTAGGCACAACCGCACCGATGACCGTGCTCATGCAGTTATTCCTGCAAAATTCACCCCACTGGCTTATCTTTCTGGATTGCCAATCAATCACTGGGTTATGTTTAGCCAACCAAGGAAGTCCCAACACAATAGGAGTAGGTAGACCCTCCAACACATAACAAGACAATTGCTCTTTATGTATTGCCCCTACTCGAAGATCTATGTTATGAACAGCTTGTACCAAGCTACCTTGACCGAGAGGTCTAGAATCAATAGAGACTATAGGGACTGGTTTGGCCAATACACTCAGTTGCATACCATGCACCTGGGCAAACCGAGCGTCCACCAGATTAGCCCCGGACCCACTATCAAGAAAAACAGAAATCCTCTCAGTTCTAGTACCAATCACCACCTCCGCAGGCACGAGAAACTGAGAGGGATTTGGGGACGAAATACACACTCCCAGGTTAACTCCTTTGCTCAAAGAGGCCCGGGATGGACACCCCCCAACAAAATGTCCCTCTCTCCCGCAAAAGAAACACCTTCTAGTCTTGCGGTGCACCGCCGATTCCCTCCTACAAAATGATGTCCCTCCCAACTGCATGGGCTCCTCAGAACAGACCAGGGGAACCTCAGTATAAGGGACTTTAGTAGTAGGTGGAGTCATCACGGGAGGCGGAGTTACCTCGCGTCTTCCCCGAAGTCGTCTATCAATGCGAATAGCGAGGGCCACAGCAGCCTCCAGTGATGGAGGAGAATCATACTGAGCCAACACATCTTTTAATTTGTCAGACAACCCTTGACAAAACTGGCTCCTAAGAGCTGGGTCATTCCACTGAGTATCTGTTGCCCATCTACGGAACTCAGAAGAATATTCCTCCGCTGGACGATTTCCTTGCCGTATTTTACGTAACTTTGTTTCAGCAAGGGAGACTCGATCCGGATCATCATATACCAGACCCAGGGCAGTAAAAAATCGATCCACTGACTGGAGATCTGGGGAGCCTGGAGGAATAGAGAACGCCCAAGATTGAGGGTCCCCTTGTAAGAGCGAGATAACAATTCCCACCCTCTGCTCTTCACTCCCAGATGACCGAGGCCGCAGCCGAAAGTACAATTTACATGCCTCCCGGAAAGTAAAAAATTTGTCCCGCCCACCAGTGAACCTGTCCGGGAGAGCAACCTTAGGTTCAGATCTGGTTTGCTCCGGGGGGGACAAAACCTTGGACTTAATGTCTGCAAACTCCATGGACAACCCCTGCAACTGCCGGGCCAGCTGGGCTACTGGATCCATGACAGCTGGGGAGAATCTTTAGTAGGGCCGGTGAAAATGTCACGCTGTATAGCAGATATATATATGTGATGTCAGTAATCTATATCAAAAGGGCAACATACTATATAACATGCGCATAGATATATGATAACATAGAATTACCTGACAGAATGTCCAGTGGGTCAATACTGAATCCGTTATACGCTGTCTCCGGCTAGAGGGTGACCGGGGTCTATGCTGACCCTAAACTGGGGTCCTGACTAATCCCTCTACCTGGAGGTACTGTTAAAGGTACAGAGGTCCAGGCCACCAGCGTAAACCCTGTCTCCTATCAATCCCTGCCAACTGTAATCTAGTCCTAAGAAGGACCCTGATTACCACCAAAGGGAATGAACAGGTAACGGTTAATGAACAGAAAGACATACAAGAAAGACAAGAAATAAAGTAAATAAAGTCTTACATACAACACTCACACACAGTAGGAACACCTAAGGTCTCAGAGATAAACTATAAGCTATAAGAGTAAAAACAACTAAGGAGCTCTTAGCTTAAGTATTCTCAGAACCGCTCCAGTCTGCTAGACTACATGAATGCTTTCACCGGCGTCTAACACCCAGACTGGCAGGAATATAAAGGAAACTAATTAGAACATAATCAAAAGCAGCCGGGCGAGGCTGGACCTAGTCTTAGCAAAGAGCTAGGTAAAATTAACTCTCTCATTACCAAACACAAAGAAACAGCAGCTCAGCTGTGAGAAGTCAGAATGTGCAATCGCGACGATCTTCGTGGCGATGCACCCATGACAAGCGGAGACACCCGGCTCCATGGAGGAGCCCACAGAGGAAAGTCTTCTCACGCCGCCTGCAAAAGATCCGTGCCTGCCACCAGCATCGCCGGAGGAAGACAGGCCCTGCGGCCTGGAGAACCGGGATGAGCCGGCTCCCGCACCTGTATGTGCTGAGCGCCGCCTGTCCCAGCAGCGGATGCGGCAGACGAGAGGTACTGTGCAGGGGCTGCGGCGGCCAGGAGCTAGACATGATCCGATGGTGGAGTTGATGATCCTGGTGCTAGGCACTGGGCCCATGAATAAGAATGGTCCTGTGCTGGCACCGCCACCAGGTGTCGTCCAAGCTAAGTAAATGTCTAACCTGGACAAGGTTTCAGTACTGTATATAGTTGATAAAGTATTGCTGCACCTGGACAGGTGCCTGCTGTATTTGAATGTTTGCATAGTATACCCCAGTTGGGTAATGAGTAGTAATGTAATTTATGATAGAAATGTGATTTTGCTATGATTCTCTTTTGATATGGACTGGTGCTGAGGACTCTTGCAGCACAAAGACTCTCTTTGTAAATAGTTTTACTTAAACCGCGTCTACCTCTGAAGCAAAACCCGTATGGTGTGGCCTTGAGTGAGGTTTGCAGCAGAGAAGTCCTGCAGCCCACCCAGGACCACCGTGGAGGTTTGGTACGGGTCCTCCACAAGTATCCTGTATATATTTGCACTTTGAAAGTATTTGATATTTACTATTGCTAATTTGTATACATTGAAACGTTCAAGTGTCCTTACCTCCCGCAAGGGATGAGTTATGTTATTGTTGATATTATAAAAAATTGTTTGCTTTTTCAGCTCGGGAGTGCTGATATTAACTAGGGGGGATGTCTAGCCCAGCTGCGCTTGGTGCCACATGTTACCCTGGAGGATGCATGAAAGGTAAACCCCAATCACCTGATATTCATTCACACTCCACATTTTCCTGGTGCCACCAGAGGGAGCCCTTGGAGACGACAGTAGAGAGATGAAGGCAGTCTAACTGAGAGTTAGCTAGTCGTTGGTTTTACCTCAGAACGGCAGTTACCTCAGATCAGTGTAGCCGGAGGGCTGAGACAGACAGTCTAGTCACCTCAGACGAGCTGAGAGGGAAAGACTAGCTAGAGAACGACTTATTTGAAAGCCTGAAGACTTCAGCAAACACTCAGCTTATATCGTGGAGTCTAGTAATAGTGGGACGGATCGCCACTTAGTCTGGTCAAAGTTGAGTCTACTGAGATACCTTCAGTGAGCGTTTCATTAAGTAAGCGTGCCGACGCTTGGAGAGCGGTGAAGACAAAGAAAGCTGACATCTACTGCTGGTTGTGCTTATGTTAAAGGTGTGAGTAGGACGACAGGCAAGTGGAAAAAGGGAAAAGAGAGTGACAGAGGTCGACAGCATTGATAGCTTACCTCCACTCTGCACTACCGGACACCGGGTCCGAGCTTACTAGCTTCTTCAGGACTAGTAGGAAAAACCGGAGACCCTGTGGGACTACAGGTCACAGGGGCCCAACAGTGCTGATACGTAACCGGGGTCAGGAAAACAGGAGTCTGGCCTGATCAGCCATATAGAGACTTAGTTCTGTCCAAAAGAAGGCTCCACCACAAGATCAGCGGGCGTAGCAAAGAGAACGGAGTTAAACTTTGTTTTAGGCAAGTTAGAAACTCACATACATAAAGAAGGAAGGAGGCCGTACACCTACTCAGTGGTTTACTGGACATGCATCCTCCACCCTGACGGCTTCCCGGGACGTGCCTGAATCTACCACCAGTAAAGGTACAGAAAGAGACTGTCTTGTGTGTGTCTGCATTATTGCTCCTGCACCCTTACACCGCCATTTTATCCTGAGGGATCAGTCTCGCCTGTGGGAGACTTAACACCTTGCTGCCCCAAAACCCTCAGAGGATCTACTCTGCAGCGCTGGTCACCCTGACCAGGAACCACAGGTGGCGTCACGAACATTTCTACAAACCTATAATCCCCTGTAAATATCCCCCTTTTAGTGAGCGCCTAGGGCAACGGACCGAGCTGCGCTACCCGTGACATCCCCCATTGAAGTAATCGGGCTCGGTGTCGAGTACCCCACAGGCCCTGGCTACGTGCGACTCAATCGCAGCTAGAAAGATTGCACCTCAGTCAACAATCTATCGCATCATCAAGAACTTCAAGGAGAGAGGTTCCATTGTTGCCAAAAAGGCTCCAGGGCACCCAAGAAAGACCAGCAAGCGCCAGGACCGTCTCTTAAAAGTGTTTCAGCTGCGGGATCGGGCTACCAGCAGTGCAGAGCTTGCTCAGGAATGGCAACAGGCAGGTGTGAGTGCATCTGCACGCACAGTGAGGCGGAGAATCTTGGAGCAAGGCCTGGTCTCAAGGAGGGCAGCAAAGAAGCCACTTCTCTGCAGAAAAAACATCATGGACAGACTGATATTCTGCAAAAGGTACAGGAGTGGACTGCTGAGGACTGGGGTAAAGTTATTTTCTCTGATGAATCCCCTTTTCGATTGTTTGGGACATCAGGAAAACGCCTCATTCGGAGAAGACACGGTGAGCGCTACCACCAGTCTTGTCTCATGCCAACTGTTAAGCATCCTGAAACCATGTGTGGGGTTGCTTCTCAGCCAAGGGAATCGGCTCTCACACAGTCTTGCCTAAAAACACAGCCATGAATAAAGAATGGTACCAGAATGTCCTCCAAGAGCAACTTCTCCCAACCCTCCAAGAGCAGTTTGGCGATCAACAATGCCTTTTCCAGCATGATGGAGCACCTTGCCATAAAGGAAAGGTGATAACTAAATGGCTCAGGGAACAAAACATAGAGATTTTGGGTCCATGGCCTGGAAACTCCCCAGATCTTAATCCCATTGAGAACTTGTGGTCAATCATCAAGAGACGGGTGGACAAACAAAAACCTAAAAATTCTGACAAAATTAAAGCATTGATTGTGCAAGAATGGACTGCTATCAGTCAGGATTTGGTCCAGAAGTTGATTGAGAGCATGCCAGGGAGAATTGCAGAGGTCCTGAAGAAGAAGGGTCAACACTTGCTGCATTAACTCATTCTAACTGTCAATATAAGCTTTTGTTACTCATATGTTTGCAATTATATTTCTGTCTGTGATAAAAACATCTGTCAAACACACATAAAAACCAGAGGGCAGCAGATCATGTGAAAATATAATATTTGTGTCATTCTCAAAACTTTTGGCCATGACTGTAGTATAGAGAGCAGCCAGTTCTTGGACTGAGGCTCCTCCTGAGCAGATCTCGGGAAGCAACTGCCAGAGAAGCGAAAGGGTCCTGGGCGGAGACGGCTTGGGCCACCGTAGCCCATTCCAGTATAGGACCAGGCCGACCCGGGGGACGGTCCCTAGACTAACGGGAAAGCTTCAGGCTCTGCTAGTAAAGCCGACGGCGGTGGTCACTTCATGGGCCATTGCCACTAGCCACCAGCATCTCACCGGAAGGCAGCAGTAGGGTCAAGTACGTGCAGACACCGGATTGTTCTGTTAACTGAAATGACTCATAGCTCCCTTGTCCGAGGGCTCTGTGGTGGCGTGGTGCGTGGAAGTAAGGAGTATTAGCACTGAGAGAGAAAAGGCCAGAAAGGAACATACTGAAAGGGAGTCTTTGGAGGTGCGACCAATCTACCTGAGGGTTGCTGGACCACTCACTTGGAGGACACAGTGCCAGGCGGGCATCTGTAAGCGCGCAACAGACTGAGTAAAACCCTGAAACTGCAACAGGACCGTCTCCTAGAGTTATTCCAGAGTCGCACACTCCCCTCTGCTACATCGCAAGCACCATCCCTGCACTGCTACATCTACCTGCCCTGGAAGGACACAGCCTCACCTGTAGGAGGCTTATCATCAAGCTGCACAACACCATCCCTTCCAGAGGACCTGCACAGCAGCGCTGGTCACCCTGACCAGGTACTACAGGTGACGTCACGAATAATTATTCGAACACTAATCCCCTGTAAATATCCCCTTTTTGGTGAGCGCCCAGGGCCACGGACCGAGTCGTGGCTGCCGTGACATCCCCCATAGAAGTCGACGGGCTCGGTGCCAAGTACCCCACGGCCCTGGCGGGCGGCTCACCAGCACCTAGGGAACCTGGCCAAACACCAGGAAGGCTCATCGGGCCCAGGCATCAGCTCGTCACACCCACTGTATATGTATGGCAGATGTGAACTCTTACATGTATAAAGTGAGCTTGGGAACTGATCTTGCGCCATAAAGCATGGGTGACAGGTGTGTTATACAGCCAGCGCCCGAGTCTAAGGCCACGTGCGCACTATTAGTATTTGGTCAGTATTTTACCTCAGTATTTGTAAGTCAAAACCAGGAGTGGGTGATAAATACAGAAGAGGTGACGAGTTTCTATTATACTTTTCCTCTGATTGTTCCACTCCTGATTTTGGCTACAAATACTGAGGTAAAATACTGACCAAATACTGAATGTGAATGTGGCCTCATTTAAATTAGGTTACTTGCGTTTTCAGTGGGTTTTTTTTTTATATGAGTTTTTATTGCTTTTTTGACGCTACATTTTTTGTTCCTTTTCGATGTCACGCTTTAAATAAAGTTGCTTTCTTTTTGATACTTCCTGGTATTTGACAGAACTTTATTGATATACTTCAGTGCTGATCACATACATTGTTTATGCGTTCTTGCCTCGGAAACACACTAAAAACGCACGTGCATTTTTTACCTGCGGATTTTCTGCATCTAATACAAGTCTATGGGGAAAATCTGCACAAAAAACTCAAGCCTTACTGCTGAGCACGGAGTCGGCGCCAATCACAGCAGCAATTATGAGGTTGGAAAGGAGTCCCTTATGGGATTGTGGGGTGCTGATAGCATTGTCATGACTGTCAGGGGCCCACTGAAGCCCCCCATCTCTGCCTTGTGACTGAGGCTGTGGTTGGTCCTCATAAAAAATAGATAATTTTACAATACACTGGAATATTAGAGTATTGCAGTGTGTTATACAACCAATCAAGGGATCATAGGTTCAAGTCCCTTAGGAAAACCAATAAAAATGTAAAATATATATATATATATATATATATATATATATATAATATAAACGTTAATATTACCCCTTCTTTTCCCAAAATATAAATAAAATCTAAAAAGTTAAAAAAAGGAAATATTTGATAATGCTGTGTTTGCGGAACTTATAAAATATCTTAATATTCATCCCATACAGCAAGGACCATTGAAATAAAAAAAATTATAATTGATGTTTTTTATTTTTTTGCTCACTACCCCAAAAAAAATGGAGTAAAAAGAGATCAGAAAGTCATATCGGTCCCAAAATGATAAGGAAAAAAACTACAGAAGGTACCGAAAAAATAAAATATAAGAAGGTATTGCTCTGTGTAGGTGAGGAAAATTTGAAAGCGAAAAGGGGCACCCTGGGCCTCAGTCACCCAAGGGCTGCATAAATATTGATAGGAACGCCCCAGTGATCAAATGATATGCCATTGCTTGCCTATACAATAGCATAAATTACGGCTTTCAGTCAGAGGCATAGGTCTGTAAGTCCTGCAGCCATACATTTATGGCTTGTTGTAAGAGGAATCCACCATTAGAGGGCATCAGGACACATGGAACCACAGTACCACAGTAGGAATGGGATGAATGAAAAGTTTAGAGTTTGTTCACACAGAGATTTTTGGAGGCAGAAAAAAAAAGTGTGAAATTGTTCTGGTGACTGGAGACGTTTTTTGTTATTATTTTTCTTATCTTTTTCCCAAATCATTTCTTGTAGAGATTTTTTTTTTTGTAAGTGTTTTTTTTCATACATTATTTTGCTGTTTTTGCCATGATAATTTGAAGCGTGGAGCTTTTTCTATCAGTAATCCAACTCAAAGAATTGATATGGCATTTTATTTTCCATAACAAATTTTTTAAAGCCTTGTCAGAAGAAAACTCTTCAGACATCTGTGATCATCCAACTTCACGCTCGGGTTGAGAAACGCGCGTCCAGTCCGTGTATTCAGATCCAAGATCGGACTGATGGTCATAGGCGTCTTAAAGAGCCCGTATGAGCCGCAAAGTGGATTTTATATCAAAATGAATAAGAAGAAAAATATTCAATGTATTTGAAGTGTTGTTTTTTATATGGATTATTTTCACTATTTTAGCACATGTTCTACCACTTTTGAGAACACGAAAAAAGAAAAAGTGAACTAAAAAAAACAGCTTGCAATCAATGAATTGGGCACTAAAAACCTACACATTGCAAAAATACATTGCCACTAGTGATGAGCGAACGTGCTCAGATAAGGAGTCGGATCTGAACATGCTCAGGTGCTAACCGAGTGACCTCGGCGTGCTCGAATAATATGTTCAAGTCCCCGCAGCTGCATGTGTCACAGCTGTTGGACAGTCGCAACACATGCAGATGCTGTTTGTTAGCAATCCGCATGTCTCTCGCTGTTTGTTAGGCAATCCCTGCATGTCTCTCGCCTGTTTGTTAGGCAATCCCTGTATGTCTCTCGCCTGTTTGTTAGGCAATCCCTGAATGTCTCGCGTCTGTTTGTTAGGCAATCCCTGCATGTCTCTCGCCTGTCTGTTAGGCAATCCCTGTATGTCTCTCGCCTGTCTGTTAGGCAATCCCTGTATGTCTCTCGCCTGTCTGTTAGGCAATCCCTGTATGTCTCTCGCCTGTCTGTTAGGCAATCCCTGTATGTCTCTCGCCTGTCTGTTAGGCAATCCCTGCACGTGTTGTGGCTGTCTAACAGCTGCGAGACATGCAGCCGCGGTGACTCAAACATATTTTTCGAACACGCCGAAGTCACTCAGTCAGCACAGGAGCATGGTCAGATAACACCTTATCAAAGCTACAATTAGTATCTCACCGCACAAACAGCAAACAGAAGGTTCTGACATTGATCGTACTACAGAAACTAAATTCCACTGATGAACATAGAAGATATCACTTTATTTCATGACAATATACACATGATTTAAACCACATAGGTTTTGTAAGTGAGTATCGCTATATATACACCCACACTCTATTCTTGAATGTTGTATAGAAAGCCACTGAACATCACTTCAAACATCCCACCTGTTTCTAACCTGAATTTTCTATGAGTTGAACTAAGTTCATTGGTTGTGATCTCCCAGGACCTTTCTGACGGCACCAAGAGCGTGAGAACTTTCTCACACTCCTAGTGACATCAGTCAGGTCATAAAGTTCATTGAGCTGAGTTAGCACATGCTGCTCAGTGTCTCTGCTGGATGACAGGCTGTATGGTGGCATCATGCAACAATTCAGGCTGTCATCTACATGTAGCAGAGCTAGACGTGTCGAGCAAATGGATTATCTTCTTGGCGAACAGGTGAGGAATATTGTTGTTTATTATTTTAATTCTGTTACTGGAGACCATGGCTTCAGTGGACTGGGTGATGATGTGAGCATGGGTTAATTTATATTCATTAAAGGAGTCTGTCATTCTTTCAATTACAGGAATTTATTCTGGGTGTGTGTTTTTTATACATTATCACTATATGGTTATGGTTAGTAATGGGGGTGTCTTATAGATGCCTCTCCATTACTAACCTCTGGGCTTGATGTCACCTGACAATACAAAGGTGACATCGACTGCCCAAACTATTACTCCACTTGCCACCGCACAAGGGCAAATGGGAAGAGCAAGGCTAAGCACTAGATTTGGCACATCTTATAAATGTGCATTTTCTGGGGCGGCTGAGAGCTGATGTTTTTAGTCTGGGTGGGGGCCAATACCCATAGCCCTTTCTTGGCTTATTAATATAAGGCTGCAGCTGCCGGCCTAGCCTTTGTGGTTATTAATATAAGGGGACACTGCGTCATTTTTTGGGGGAGGTCCCCAATTTTAATAACCATTAAAGGCTAATTATACAGCTGTGAGCTGATATTAATAGCCTGGGAAGCTCCATGGGTATTACCTCCTTCGGGGGATCCCACTGCATTTTTATTCATTTATTTAATACTTCCACAGTAAACTGCATACACACTGTACTAATCTTATATGTCACTGATATCTTTATATCTATCTATTCTATGTGTATATACTTTATGTAATCCCTCTATTCTTTTCTAACTTGTCACGCTGTGATTGTACTGTATGCAGCAGATGAATTGCCTGCTTTTCATCTATCGATTTATCTATTTATATATCTCTTTATCTATCTGTTATCTATCTATTTATTTATCTATCTATTTACCTGTTATCTATCTATATATCTATCTATTATCTATCTAGCTATCTAGCTATCAATCTATTTATCTATCTGTTATCTATCTATCTACCTATCCATCTATCTTTCTAATCTATATATATTTGCATTACAACAGGATCGCAATCTCACTGCATTCGGATGTCAATCGGATGATAGGTTTGAAAACTCGGATTGTACTGGCATGAAAATCACATGGCACTCGCATGACACTAGTCCTTCTTTTCTGGACCGAAATCAGAAAGCTTTTTTTCATGGTGATGGGTACAAGCCCTAAAAATGTAATTATTTTATTTCAGGTTCCACTTCTGAGTCCTGCTTCCAAACCAATAGATACTCTTCGAATACTTTTTGATGTGGATATACTTCAAAATCAACAGTATAAATTCTGTGTGAACATTCTTTTACTGAAAATTGTATTATTAACCCTAAAACCTGTAAATAATTGATATAGTGATACATTCAACCTGCAAAACTGTAACATTAAAATGTTATTTATCCTGCATGTTGAGCATTGTGAAAAACATGCTAGAATTGCTGTTTTTTGTTCAGCATGCCTACAAAAAACCCTCAAAAATAAAAAAAAGTAATTAACAAGTCATATGTACTGTTAATGGTATCAAATAAAAACTGCATGTTGTCCAGAAAAAACAAGCAGCTATGGGGAAAATGACAAATATTATGTATTGGGAAATGCCAATTTATGTAGTAAAAAAAAAGTGATGTCACTGCGAAATGGAAGCAAAGCATAGAAAAAGCAATATAGAAAAGCAATATAGATTTAATATCGCATCCCCTTAACCCTCCATAAAGTAACTTGTCATCTACAGCATATGGTAAGATTCCAAAGAACAATGTTGGACTTGCTGTTTTCTTTTAATTTACCTTAACAAAATTCTTGAATAAGTAGAAGCAAATCTTTATATGGCTTCATGGCTGAAAAATAAGAAAATAATGATTTTCAGACCGCAGAGAAAAAATAAAAAAATAAAATATTTTTTCTGTGTGTACAGGGGTTGTTCATGTTAGAATTCTTTTTATTCCATCCTTAGATAAATTTGTTTTTTTGCGTGTTTTCAAACATACACATGAGGTCTAAGAGGTAACGTTTCTCCTTGTGGAGAGTGACATACCGGGTCTGGCATGACAAGGTAAGGAGGCTTATTCGCCGTGCAATGCTCCTCTGGGAGATTTAATATGCAAATTGCCTCTTCAGAGAGGAAGAGGGCTAGAATTCTATAGCGCCACCTGTTGGAAGTAGCGATCCTACAAGTCACTACTGACCGTTTAACGAGTCTTGCCATATGACTTAGGATTAGAGTTGAGCGATACTTTCCGATATCCTAAAGTATCGGAATCGGAATGGTATCGCCGATATCACTAAAATATCGGCGATACCCGATACCGATACCGGAAGTCCCATGTAAGTCTATGGGAACAAATATCGAAATTAAAAAAACCCCATTCTTGCCTTGTTGGTTAATTGTACATGAAGGAAAACAAGAAAGAGTAATGTAGAATGTATTGGGGAAGGTTGAGGAGACATTAAAGGCATAGATGTTTAACCCAATCAAATGGAATAGCATAATATTTTTTTTTTTAAAGATGTTCGGATTGACGAAGAAATTGACAATGTTAACGTTTTTTATATTTTGGCAAATATGTATATTACACAACTTCCATGCTCTTCATCTTCACCTTTTTAACTTTTCACACACTTTCTCCTTCATAATCTTCTGCAGCATCATCTTTTTCATCAAATTATTCTTCATCTTCACCTTCTTTATCTTCTTCTTAAACTTCTTGCTATTCATCTTTGTTAACATTACTCATATTCTTCTTATTAAACTATTATTCTTATTCATATTCTGCTTCATCTTCTTCATCATATTCTTATTTGTGACAGAGAATCCTGTACTTGTAATCTGTCAAAGTATGAATTTTTCATCCTTCCGTTCTTGCTGTCACAAAAGATTTAAATTACAACAGTATTTGTCCGTGTTCAGTTTAGCCTGCAGCAGCAGGCATTTTCCAGGGGCACCACGAGGAGGAACGGACTCACCCCCATACACTGCTTAGTCTTCTTCTGCTTAGAATTTAGAGCATATATTTTGCTCTTCATTTTGGTCTTATACTTCATGTTCTTCTGCTTTTAGATCTTCTGCTTATTGTTCTTGTGTCTCTTGTTCCGTATCTTGTATTTGTAGCACAATCTTGTACCAGCTGATGTTACTGGGACACGGTTACTAAGCAGGAGGTACCTGTGCTCCAAAGCACTACCAAGGACCAGCAGACGTTGCTGGAACTCGGATACCGAGATGGAGGCACCTAGGCCAAAGGCACTGCGGAGAACCAGTTGACGGTACTGGAACCCGGACGGGTAGCAGAAGGTACAAGAGCCAATGCAAGTAACGAGGACCAGCTGACTGTGCTGGAACCCGGAGGGGCAGCAGAAGGAAAAGAGCCAATGGCACAACCGAGGACCAGCTGACGTTACTGGGACACGGTTACTAAGCAGGAGGTACCTGTGCTCCAAAGCACTACCAAGGACCAGCAGACGTTGCTGGAACTCGGATACCGAGATGGAGGCACCTAGGCCAAAGGCACTGCGGAGAACCAGTTGACGGTACTGGAACCCGGACGGGTAGCAGAAGGTACAAGAGCCAATGCAAGTAACGAGGACCAGCTGACTGTGCTGGAACCCGGAGGGGCAGCAGAAGGAAAAGAGCCAATGGCACAACCGAGGACCAGCTGACGTTACTGAACCCCAGTAACACAGCAGCAAGTGTTGACTGTGCTAACAGCACTTCCGAGCAACAACTGGCGGTGTTGGAGCCCAGGGTCAAGGAGGATGTTTAAATACTAGATCAAGTAATTTCCTTGTTACCTGTCAATTTTAAATGTCTATACTTCAAACAAGAGAAAGATAACCTTTACTACCATAAGATGATGATTTCATTTAAACTAATATCTAGATAAATAAAGAATTGACAAACATAAACACATACATTAACATGTTGAACAGCAATGCAAACCACAAAATAAATTAGTTAAGGAATCTGCTATACGGTTGTACATAAAAGCATACAAGTACATATCTGAATCCATTAATGATGGATAAGTAACAGTATGTACACCATTTTTATTGTATAGACAATGAATGTCTGACTTCAAAACATCATCAGCATTACAAGTAATCTGTGATATTACTAAAATGTTCCATTTGCTGAATAATGTCACTAAATATTTTATACAAAATTATACAATTTCCATCATGTAATACTCATAATATGTGGCAATAATCATTTTTATTAACAAACATAACCTTTAAAAAGTGCATAGTGCATAGTGAAAATTGCTATTTATGGCTGACTGTCGACTTGGAAGCATGACAACAGATAGATAAGGTATATATAGATGAGACTGCATAGCCACAGATGGTGAATGGCGATGTAATACTGTACCTCAATAAAGTGTGCGTCACTACTACATAATTTTTTTTATATAGCTTTATAAACAGGGTACATGGATGTATGCTTGTGCCTTTGTTTTGACGCACAGACTGCCTTCCTGCTGAGACGCATTGGGTAGTGAACAGTTGTGTGCAGTGTTCACTGCAGTCTCTGCGGAATAACCACACTTAGACCTTATAACTTTTCAGACTTTCTTTATCAATCTACCAAGATGAAGAAGGCAGGGAGTAAGGCACGTGGTCGTGGAGTTTCTTCAGGGAGAGGACGTGGGGATTCTGTGGCTGCTGCGGCCCCCAGTGACACAGCATCCACCAGTTTTCCCCGTGAGCGTTCCTTTATGCGCACTTTTGTAGGAGCTCGGAGTACCCCCCTGCTGCGGGAAGAACAAATTGAAGCCGTTGTTGTTTGGATGTCAGCCAATGCATCGACTTCAATTGCTTCCACCTCCTCTCAGGACCACAGCACTGTTGGGCAACCATCTGTCTCTTCACCGCCTGGCAAATTGCCCAGGCAGTCAGAGAGTTCTGTACAGGAGCCAGCTGAGTGTCTGCTTCTGTTCTCAGAATCTATTGGCTTGCAAACAGGGGCCCAGCCAAGCAGCATTCTGTAATGTGAAGAGGGAGTATGCAGTGATGCGCAACAGCTGTGTCTCTCTGAATCTGAAGAGGCGGGTGAGACAGTGCCGATGGTCAGCACACCGCAGAACGCATCTGATGATGATGAGACCCAGGTGCCAGTTTCTGTTGAGCATGGTGCTGGCCAGACCACCCAACAGCAGGTGTTGGAAGAGGGTAGTGGAGATGATGAGGTCCAAGACCCAACATGGCATGAGGAACAGGAAGGTGGTGGGAGCAGCTCAGAGGAATAATAATAATATTTATTTATATAGCGCCATCATATTCCGCAGCGCTTTACAGTTTAGCAGTTTCAGAACACAAGTCATAAGTAACAACGTTAACAATACAATAATTTAAGCTAAATAAGTCGCCCCTGCTCGTGACAGCTTACAATGTACAATGAGATGGGGAGATACAAAGTATAGGTGTTTATATACAATGGTGCATTTACAATGATGTTCCAGCCATCTTAAGGGACTGAGGGATGGAGATAGTGAATGGGCTAGAGACACACACACACTTACACAGAATACATAGAATGACTTTGATTAGTGAATGTGATAGGCCGCTCTGAACAAATGTGTTTTGAGGGAGCGCCTGAAACCATGCAAATTGTGGATAGTCCTAATTTCTTGGGGTACAGCATTCCAGAGGATTGGCGTAGAGCAGGAGAAGTCTTGGAGTCGGGAGTGGGAGGTACGTATTAGTGCAGAGGTTAGTCGAAAGTCGTTTGCAGAGCGCAGCAGTCGGTTAGGCCGATAGATAGAAATGAGGGAGGAGATGTAGGAGGGGTGCTGCACTGTGGAGAGCTTTGTGGGTGAGAACCAGTACTTTGGTTGAAAGCTGGGAGAGGCCTAGAGAAATGGTTAGTGATAGAAGGAAGATAGAGGAAGACATTGCCCCAACGGTACAAACAGGAGGGAGAGTTAGGCTGCAGACTCGGTTGCCTGTAGCCTCCAGTTTGGCACCTGTTCGGAGCAGTTGTCTTCCAAAAGTCAAAACGTGCGCTCCCAGGACTTGCACTGCGTGGTCCTTTTTTCACACACTTGCACATGATATTTGCTATGTGAAATGCAAGCTGTGTAATCAAAAATTAAAAATAGCTAAAAGTGTCAGTCACCTCAATACCACAAATATGTGGAAACATGTGCGGACAAAGCACGTAGTTGAGTTACAAAGACACACTAGAGATGTAGGCCAACCTACAGCAGCACCTACATCTTCAGGTTGTGTTGAAGCCTCTTCATCGAGCTCACACACAGCTGGTTCTGCTTCCTCACAGGATCGCCATGGAAGAACCTCGGCCACTGCTGTCCAGAGACAAACTGTTATTCCACACACAGCAGCAAGTTCCCTGTCATCCTCACACTCCCAGGCCACAAAACAGCCATCGGTAGCACAGGCATGGGATAAAAGACGGCCATACTCTGCAAACCATGCACGAGCACAGGCTCTGAATGCTGGCATTGCAAAACTCCTGTCCCTTGAAATGCTGTGATTCAGGCTGGTGGAGACAGACAGTTTCCGTAACTGAATATCATTGTCAATCCCACAATACAATGTGCCAAGCCGATTTCATTTCAGCAGGCAAGCCGTCCCTGGTCTGCAAAAGCATGTTGAGGGAAAAATTAAACATGCGCTACTAAAAGCCCTCAGTAGCAAGGTCCACCTGACCACCGATGCGTGGACCAGTACCCATTGTTATGATCTGCTACAACCAGTAAGGAAAGAAGGGAATTCTGTCCCTACAATACAACTAAGCTGAATCCCTACGATGTAACGGGGAACCTGATCCTGCGACCAGACCCGCTAAAGTCCTCATCTAGTGTGAACGAAGACCTATAGTTGCGAGGGAGTAATCCCTACAAGATCTAGGGACTGTGAGAAAAGGTGGACACCTCCTAACATAAATTGTAGCATGGATAATTAAACAGAAAAATAAATACTTTGTGATCCTAACATCAAGCAAAACTGACAGATTAAGGCACCTAAGCACCCGGCTAGCTTAACAGTAGATAATACAATGAAGTCAAGCAAAGCCAGAAGGGCGGAGCCAGACTAAATAGGGAAAAAAGGTCATGTGACCAGCAAACTGAAACAAAACCTAACAAGAGGGTTCTAACACCCATGGCCAGGGACAATACCTTTCCCTCACTGCCCATTGGGTCAATGTTGTGCAGCCGGGTACTGATCTTGCGAGTGGCGCTGTACGTGTTCTGCCAACTCCAAGGATTGCAGGAATCAAGTCTGTACACATTGATTCCTCCTCCTACTCCAGTTCCTCAGAATCATCGCTGCAGGAGCCGTCACGGTCTACCTCCACATGGACCCGTGAACGTTTACCTGTTGCGACCGATATGAGCACAGCCGTGTCCAAATGTCAACAGGCCATCCTGAAATTAATTTCCATGGGGAATCTTAGCCACACAGCGCAGGAGCTCTGTAATGCCATAAAGCAGGAGAGCGACGTGTGGTTTTTGGAAGAGAATCTACAGGCAGGCTTGGTAGTGTGTGACAATGGCCGAAATCTGGTGTCAGCTCTGGGCCTTGGCAACCTCACTCACATACCATGTCTGTCATATGTGCTCAACTTGGTCGTGCAGAGTTTTTTGAGGGACTATCCGGATCTTGATGCACTGCTGCACAAGGTCCGCCTAGAGTGCGCTCACTTGCGACGTTCCAGCATGGCCAGATTGCAGCTCTGCAACGCAGATTTCACCTTCATGAACATCGCATCATATGTGACGTACCCACCAGGTGGAATTCCTCGTTACATATGTTGGAGCGGTTGTGTGAGCAGCAGCCAACAGTAATGGAGTATCAGCTGCATCAGGCGCAGTCAACTCGCAATTTGCGCCGTTCACACTTCACCACTACTGAGTGGGCCTCTATAATAAGAATAATAATATTATTTATTTATATAGCGCCATAATATTCCGCAGTGCTTTACAGTTTAACAGTTTCAAAACACAAGTCATAAGTAACAACGTTAACAATACAATAATTAAAGCAAAATCAGCCGCCCCTGCTGGTGAAAGCTTACAATCTACAATGAGGTGGGGGAGATACAAAGTACAGGTGTTTATATACAATGGTGTTTTTACAATGATGGTCCAGCCATTTTAAGGGAGTGAGGGATGCATGGAGATAGTGAATGGGCTACACACACAGAATTACACATAGAATGACTTTGATTAGTGAATGTGATAGGCCACTGTGAACAAATGTGTTTTGAGGGAGCGCCTGAAACCATCCAAATTGCGGATAGTCCTAATTTCTTGGGGTAGAGCATTCCAGAGGATTGGCGCAGCGCGGGTGAAGTCTTGGAGTTGGGAGTGGGAGGTACGGATTAGTGCAGAGGTTAGTCGAAGGTCGTTTGCAGAGTGCAGCAGTCGGTTAGGCCGATAAATATAAATAAGGGAGGAGATGTAGGGGGGTGCTGCGCTGTGGAGAGCTTTGTTGGTGAGAACCAGTAATTAGAATTGGATCCTATAATGAATGGGCAGCCACTGCCAGTGTAATGAGTGGCGAATAACTCTATGAAGGATATCTGCCACGTTTTGCGTGCGTTTGATGAGTCAACGCGGATGGCGAGTGCAGATGATGCACTAGTCAGCCTGACTGTCCCCCTTATCTGCCTGCTTCAAAAAACACTGCAAGCACTAAGGCATGAGGTTTTGGAAGAGGTGGAGGATGAGGAGTCACAAATTCCATCACCTTCTGGACAGTCAGCGCAACGTGGTTCCTCACAAAGGGCTGGAGGACTTTCAAAGTACCATGCTGTATCAACAATTGAACCTCCAGAGTCGCTGTCTATATTTTCATAACCATTACAAACTTTTAATGTATTTACAAAGCACATAATGTACATTTTTTGTCTATCCTTTTGTAATGCTATTGTGTTTCCATAAACTGATGTTACAGAATTATGATACAAAGTTTTTAAATTTTGAGTTTTAAATTTTGTAAATTTATATGTATTTGAAGGACTTTGTGAGGAGATGAGGAGGAGTCAATGGAGGAGGAAGACATCGCTCCAGAGGGAGGTAGACAATGCTCTAGTCAGTATGTAGACCAAGGGTGGGGTGATGCACAGCAGGCGGAGATGACGCCTCTTGCAGGGGACAACGTTTCTTGGCCAGTTGGGAGTCTGCAGCACATGGTTGATTTCATTCTGCAGTGGCTGAGAAACGACCGCCGCATCGAACACATTCACACCACGTCTGATTATTGGGTGTACACCCTCCTAGACCCTCGCTACCGGGACAACTTACAAAGCCTCATCACACCGTTGAACCGGGAGCGTAAAATGCGGAAGTACCAAGACACACTGGTGCAATCCATAATGTTCTCCATTCCAGCCGAGAGCACTGCTGCTGCTACTGATTTACAAAGCAGCTCTGTGCGTCGAGGCAGTGGAGACAGCTCTGCAACAAGAGGGAGCACAAGCAGCGCCTCTGCACAGGGCAAGAACAGTATGTTCCAAATGTGTCGAAGTTTTGTGGCAGCGCCACCAATGTCTACACCATCCGAGACGGCTCCAGTCAGCAGGAGGCAACATTTCCGTAAGATGGTGACAGACTACATGTCTTGCCCTCTCAGTGTACTCCCAGATGGCTCTTCCCCATTCAAGTTTTGTGTCTCTAAGCTGGATACATGGCCAGAGCTTAGCCAGTATGCATTGGAGGTGCTGGCTTGATCTGCTGCCAGTGTATTATCGGAGCGCGTCTTTACTGCTGCAGGTGGTGTACTAACAGACCGTTGCATGCGACTATCCTACGATAATGTAGAACGGCTTACTTTTCTGAAAATGAACTAGGCATGGATCTCGCCTGAATTTGCCTGTCCGGTTTCAGATTAACTAACTGGTTGGCAACGTTTTCCATGTCTCCTGTTATGTTCATCTTTCTACCACCTGAGCTATACTCCCTGGGCTACAACACTGCCAGTTGCTGCTCAGAAGTGTCGTGTCCACAAACCAATACACAAGCTATAGTGATAGTGGGGTTCAGTAACGCCTGCTGTTCCCCTGCTGTGTGTCCGGCAAAAATTACTGCTACCTAGCTACACATGTTGAAAAAAACATGACATGTTAAAGTGGCTAGTGCTACACATAGATATCAGGCTACACCCTTATTTCTAAGCTGTAAACAAGTGAAACGTCAAATTTAAAACCATTCAATGATTAGTGTTGGTAACAAATCTGTAACTAAATAATTGTGACATATTATGGCAGATATCCACATGTCTAACACAAATGCTAACACAAAAGCATACTTATGCTATAGGGTACTGATGGTGAACCTTCTCACTCCATAACTTTGACCAATCCAACTCACATCATGCCTCAAATGCTGCAATGTTGGAAGTGCATAATGTGGGTTGAACTTTGACAACAGCTGCAGTGCGAAGGTTATCCTTCTGTGTTCTTGGCTTTTAAATAAAAGCATACAAGTAAATATAATAATACATTGTTGATTAAGGGACATGATGTACACCTGTAATATTGTGCAAACAATGGATGTAGGACTATTCCTCTTCAACATTACTTATATTTGTGTCATTTGAAAAAATACATATTTTAGTTAAAAATTAAAAACCCATGTTCAGTAGCTGTGAAAGGCCCGTTTGTGTACTTCTATATTGTTTGCAACCAATGTATTGTATACGGATGGAAGCACGTCACTGTAATAGATTTGAATTATTTTAAATAGAATAAAGCAGCACCAATTTTAGAAAAATGACAAGGATGAGCCAGTGACAGACACTCAGCAGAGTACACGCAGCGGTGGTTGAAGAAGTAAATGGAGCGTGATCTGCATTTTAAAAAAAAAAAAAAAAAAAAAATACCTCACAGACTGCAGTGAACACTGAAACACAACTATTCACAATCTGTGAAAGGCTACTCCTTTGTCTACTTCTATAGTGTTTGCAACCAATGTATTGTATAGGGATGGAAGCGCGTCACACTAATAGATTAGATTTATTTTAAATGGAATGTAGCAGAACCAATTGGAGATAAATGAAAAGGATGAGCCACTGAGACACGCTCAGCAGAGTACAAGCAGCAGTGCTTGAACAAGTAACTGGAGCGTGATGTGCACTCAAAAAAGTAAAAAACACAGACTGAAGTGAACACTGAAACACAACTGTCCACAATCTGTGAAAGGCTACTCCTTTGTGTACTTCTATAGTGTTTGCAACCAATGTATTGTATACGGATGGAAGCGCGTCACACTAATAGATTAGATTTTTTTCCACTAAAATGGAGCAGCACCAATTAGAGAAAAATGTGAAGGATGAGGCAGTGACACACGCTCAGCAGACTACAACCAGCAGTGGTTGAAGAACTAACTGGAGCGTGATCTGCACTCAAAAAAATCAAAACCTCACAGACTGCAGTGAACACTGAAACACAACTATTCACTATCTGTGAAAAGCTCCTTTCTGTACTTCTATAGTGTTTGCAACCAATGTATTGTATACGGATGGAAGCACGTCACACTAATAGATTTGATTTTTTTCTAATATAATGGAGCTGCACCAATTCCACTAAATAAAATAAAAAAAAAAAAGAGTCAGTGACACGTGCAGATGCCTACAAACAGCGGTGGATGCAGAGCAAACTGCAGCGTCACCTGCACTGTCACACACACACCTTGCACAGAGCTGTTAAAACAACACTGGCAAAATGAAGCTTTACACAGCGGTTGGTAAACTAGCCTGCCTCAAGCACAGTAGTACACAAAATCGCAATATCTAACTGTCCCTCAGAGTCAGCACAGCAGCGTTCTGTCCCTAACTGAGTTCACAGCACAGTGACGCTAAAATGGCTGCGGCGCCTTTTATAGTGCATTCTGACATCATTTCAGCAGCCAATCACAGCCATGCCATTAGTTAAGATGACCGCAGCATTACAGGATGTGCCCACACTTCGTAGGATTCCTCATTGGCTGACTAAAATCACATTGCCTCTCAAAGAATTATGGGAACTTCCGATTCCGGTATACGATATAGAAAAAGTATCGGAATTAAGTATCGGAATTCCGATAACGCGAATATCGGCCGATACCCGATACTTGCGGTATCGGAATGCTCAACACTACTTAGGATCAAAGCCAAATCGGAATCTCAATTTGCAGACCTATACCTAAAATATACCCCATCCCCTATCTCCACACTAGAAAGGCAGCGGAGCCTGATATTGATGAGGTTGGTATCACTTTTTTATGCAGTTTTGACCTTTTTTTATTTTTATAAAACTAAACTTCAAAGTGGACATCCCCTTAATGTGATAGGGTAAGCTTGGCAACGGAATGTAATTAGAGTGTATGATCAGCTTTGAAGATCAATTTTACAAAAACACAAAGAAAAGACATGACAATGTGTAACAGAAGTATTCATATGAGAATTTTTGGAATATGCACAACATTGTGTAAGACTATCCATTACCTTACGGGTATTATTAGTGTAATGTTACTAGATTTAGATTGTACAGTTTCCTGCTAACGCAAATAAGCAGTCAGCCCGAGATAATATAGGACTATTGGATTTGTAGCAATGTGCTTGGAGGGTTGGAAAGATCAGGGGGTAACAAGCAGGTTTCAGTAGATAAGACGCTTGTCACATTGTATTGCCCAGCAATAACAATCAGGCCACTTTGCAACATTTGCTGATTCATTTTAACAGGAAGTTCTGTGTTGAGAGAGATTGCCAGGAAAGCAACAATCAACAGTTTTTCATATGAAATAAAGGCCAATTACTTCTCTGTTCTCACAGAATTTGATAATGAACATTTTCCTGTTTTGTGAACATAATAAATCACAAGTGCTGCGCCGCCTGGGACATACTTCTGTACATTGAGGTAAAGAAGAATACATATTTCTGTGGCCGGCCTCTGATCACCTGTTTCCGTCAGCTTTTATTTCTTCTTGCACATTTAAGGGATAACTTAAAAAAAATATATATATATATACTGTATGTATACAGCGGGTCAAATAAGTATTGAACATGTAAACAATTTTCTAAGAAAATGTATTTCTAAAGGGGCTATTGATATGAAATTCTCACCAGATGTCAATAACAACCCATCCAAATCCACATAGGCAAATAAATCAAACCATAGATGTCCATAAATTAAGTTATGTGTAATAATGAGAAATGACACAGGGAAAAAGTATTGAACACATGATAAAAGAGAGGTGCAAAAAGCTATGACAACAGCTGAAATCTGGAAATACAAGCAAAATTTCAGTGATAGCTGCTTTTAGGATTGCTAAACAGACAAATCAGAACCCCGCTTGACTGCAAAAGACCTTCAGAAACATTTAGCAGACTCTGGAGTTGTAGTACATTGTTCTACTGTTCAGAGACACCTGAACAAATATGGATTTCATGGAAGAGACATCAGAAGAAAACCTCTCCTGCGTCCTCACCATAAAATTCAGCATCAGACGAATGCAAAAGAACATCTAAACAAGCCTGATGAATTTTGGAAACAAGTCCTTTGGACCAATGAGGATAAAATAGAACTCTTTGGTCACAATGATCAAAGGTATACGTGGCAAAAAAGGGCACAGAATTTGAGGAAAAGAACATCTCACCAACCATTAAGCATGGTGGTGGATCAATCATGCTTTGGGGTTGTGTTGCAGTCAATGGCACAGCGAACATTTCAAGGGTAGAGGGAAGAATAGATTCAATGAAATTTCAACAAATTCTTGACGTAAACATAACACAATCTGTAAATAAGCTGAAGTTGAAAAGAGGATGGCTTCTACAAATGGATAATGATCCTAAACACACTGCTTCTTCCCATTCACCTCTCCTTAGTGTTTATTAGGAAGTGTATCCTGATACCTCACTGCGCTGGCAGTCTGTTTTGACTTGAGCAAGACAGAGTTGAGATTTTTTTTCAGAGGAAATGGTGAGTTCAGGAACCAGGGCACAAGAAGAAGAAATGGCTCATAAATGGAGAATGAAGCAGATGCCGCTAATAAATTATTTACCAAGTTTTGGGTGGAATTTATTAATGAATGATAATTTTAGCCAACTGATAATATGAAGTTATTGTCTGGTATGTCAGACATGTTTTAATTTTTTAGAAACAAAATGAGCATATACCCTTTAGTACGTAAGCAAATAGTAATAGCAACATATAAACATAGAAGTAAACACTGTTTTTGATCAAAAAAGAATAAAAGCCATCCTACCATGACAAGGTTTACCCCAATCGGGACAGTCCTATTCTCTATTATTAAAACCTCACCTAGTGTCAAGCGATCTCAATGTAGATGGGGCAGAGTACAACCGATTTGGGTACACCCCGCCATGGTGGGATGGAATTTTTGATCAAGAACAGTGTTTACTAATTACCCTATGTTATTTTTATGTACTGTTACTATTTACAGCAGGCTATATGCTCATTTCGTACTATCAAAGGTTTTGTCTGTTAAATGGCCACAGTGTGAACGTGCTTCTATAATTTGCATGTATACCGACGAATGCTCTGGCTGATTTCTTTGGTTTTGATGTTTGAATTTTTGAACAGATATACAAATGAAGAACCATTTATGTGAAAGATCTTTTGCTCTTCCCTACTGACTACGCAACCTGCTAATACTCCAATATCGTACTGCCCACCTGTGTACCAACCTCTGGCTTCCTTTGGCTACGCTACTAGCCTCTGCTCCCCCTAGTGGTTGCAATAATTAAAGACTCCAATCCTTACCGGATCAGAACAGAATGTCCCTTCCAGTAATACATTGGTTATTACTATCCCAGTGTATATAACATGTATGCCAGCTTAGAACAAGTTTAACTGCAAATATCAACTCAAATCTGTATGACTACGATGGCGGAACGATGGTTCAGCCATCAACCAACTTCTACAACACAAAGTGGCCATGCACATTAGATAAGACGTCAGCAATGTTGTCTTAAGGGGCCTTTACACTTAGCGTTATCGCCAGCAATATCGCTAAAGCATCACCGATTTGGTCACGCAGCAGCGATATTGTTAGCGATATCGCTATGTGTGATACTTACCTCCGACCGGCTCCCCCGCTGTCTGTCGCTGATCGCGCGAGATCGTGCAGCTCCATTTCTCGTCGGGCACTTCCTGCTGGCGCCGACGAGCGACGCGTGGAAGCGGGCGGGAGGACGTCAGGATCTCCGCGTCTGAAAGGTAAGTAACGACCGCTGCTGCGTCGCTAAGTCGCTGTGAGATCTGCTTGTGTGGCAGCTCACTAGCAACCATTTAGCGATGCACCAGCGATCCTGATCGGGTCGTATCATGGTTGCGATCGCTGGTGCATCGCTAAATGTAAAAGGTCCTTTAGAGCCAAGGATTTAGGACAATACAGGTCGTCCCCAGCCGTCTCCTAATCTTGGATGATTTTGGTTTACCAAGGAATGAGGCTGGTTTTGGGAAGACACGAATGTGATAACAAGTCAATTGGCTGATATCAGTGAACATACCACTGAATATGAGACTGGCATATCACAGGCAAACACATAGAAATAGACTCCATTATAAGACAGAATGCTATCTGGATAAGCAGAGATAAAGAAATAAAAGGAGACTCCATTTCCTACAGATATACTATTTACCAGCGGTCCCTCCTTCTTATCTTATATTTACCAAGCTACAGAGTTTTAGGGGTGTTTGTATGATTCTTGACATCGCATGTAAAGCTGGTCGTACACCAGAGTATGTACATGGCCATGTTGGCTATTCTACACAGTTAGGGATTCATATGCATTAGATGAAGGTCAGCAGGACAGGGAAACCATCTGATGTTGGGTCCTCCTGACTCTCCCTTGACAGATGTTGTCCGGGGAGCAAAGAATTGAGAGACTCTAGAATCAAGAGAAAAATCGAGCCTTTTTGTCTGGTAAGCAAATGCCAGAGGAGTCTGGCACCAGCTTTCTCCACTCACCCCATTGAAAACGCATGAAAGTTCAACGGAGCCCTGGGCCCATGTGTATGGGAGACTGAGGAGCGATAGATGTCTGGGAAACATGTATGTCCAGCTTTACTCTACTTACTATGGTCCTGATTTAGATCACATCAAGCAATGATAGATATTTGTGAAAGATTCAATATGCCATTTTTTTGTGGCGTTCAGGTGCAGATGTTGGCACATGTGCACCATATGTACTGGTAGAATAGGCAATAGGGTAATCTACAAACAGCTTTCTGTAAGCATGGCGGAGCAAAACCATCTTGAGGAGGCAACCACAGTGATTTCTACTGTCTACTTGATTGCATATAAAGAGATGTCACCACTTTCCATGAAAATAATAAAGATGGATGAAGAGAAGCTGGCACTCCCTAAGTAATGTGACGAGAACCTAACTCTTGTACTATATGATCCAAACTTTACTGCTTCTCTTAAGCCCCCCCGTACAGATTAGACTAATTTCGGATGAACTTTCAGATATCGGTGGGTTCGGCCAACAGTCTATGGTGTATGGGGGCTTCTCAAAACTTCCCCAACAGATGATGTCGGGAGAGAGAGAAGGATTTGGCATGTATGAATTGAGACTGGCAATCCTTTTTTTCTTGGAGCGATAAGCCCCCCGCAAGAGGAGTCTCATAGAGAGCATAGGAGCACTTTGCAGAGCGAGCACCCCTGTGTATGAGTCAGGTGAGAGAGCTGCCACACGAACGATTGGCCAGACCGTCACTCTTCTGACAGCTATCTATTGTGTATAGGACCCCATGGCCATTCCAAATATTTTTGGTCTCTATGTGCCTTATATTTATGATTAGGGGCCAAAGTCTTAGGCTCTAATGCAAAACCTATAACAGGGCATTGACACCTGGCGCCCCTTAAGGTACTGCCACACTAAACGCTCCCGCTAACGATCACAATAACGACGCATACTAATGCGATCGTTTTGTGATCGTTTTAATGTCGCTAGTAGCTGCCACACTTAGCGATCTCGTTAACGACGCATAAGCGGTTAGCGATCTCCTTAACGACTTTGGCGGTCATTGCGATGTAAAAAACAGCGCACATCGTTCACAAAAGGTGCCAGACACAGCGATATAGCGCTCACCAGCGGGACGCCAACGATAAAAATACGGTCCAGAACTCTAGTGAACGATCAGCGAGATCACAGCAGGGGCCACATAGTTGCTACATGCCACACACAACAGCGTCACTAACGAGATCGCTAAATAGTGACGTATTTTAGCGATCTCGTTAGCGACGCTGTTTAGTGTGGCATACCCTTCAGGCATCAGGACCCTGAATCACCCATGTTGGTGATGATGACTTTATGCATAAAGGCATTACATAATCAGTATCATCAAATATTGCCTGAAAATGATATGATTCGTGTTCTGTTATCATTTTTTATTCTACTTTGTGTACTTTCATTATGAAGCAATGGACAGGATGTGTGCCCATGAACGTGATGTTTAACATTAAGTCATATGACTGCAGCTGGTTATCTAAGGATTTCATATGCAGGCTGATAAACTCTGTATGGTGCAACCACAGAGGCAGATCCTAAACTGAACTTAATCTGGAAGGCACCTTCTGCACATAGAAATAATTAGCATATAGAAAATATTATTATTGTTATTATTATTACATTTTTATTTTGTCATACTATTTTTTGCATTATATGCAAATTATATTATTCATTAATAACTAATAATATTTATGAATGCATAATATAATACACATAATAAAAATATATTTAAATTCTAAAATATATAAATAAATATTATTATTATTATGTTAGTAAATGTCATTGAATATGACAGAATAGACTTGAAGATATACATAAAAATTCTCAAATTTCATCCTAGCATTTACCATATTGAAAATCAGTCTACTACAACAAAGTCTTTAAAGAGCTTATCCACTACTCGGTCAACCCCTCTCAATCAGCATAATTGCCCACAATAAAGTAATAAGTCCGCGTTCACACGGTCAGTACTTGGTCAGTATTTCACATCAGTATTTGTAAGCCAAAACCAGGAGTGGGTGATAAATACAGAAGTGGTGACTGTTTCTATTATACTTTTCCTCTGATTGTTCCACTCCTGGTTTTGTCTTAAAAAATACTGATGTAAAATCTGACCAAATACTGATGTATAAATGTGATCTAACATTTATACTCATCTCCAGTGCAGGCGCCACTCCAGCAGTGTCGACTCTGCCTCTCTCGGGGATTGCGTGACATTGTTGTGTCACGCAATCACTGTTGTCAATCAGCTTCCACTTAACTCTTCTTCGGGCAAATCATCCAGAGGTACGGGGAGCTGCATCTCTCTCACATCCTCCAGATGTATATGATACGTCCGAAGGTGGGGAGAGTAAAGCCCACGATAAATGGCCACAGGGATGGCGTGACCTAACAATGTCACACCATCTCCTGGAGAGGCAGTGCTGATAACGCTGGAATGGCGCCAGCACTGGAGGTGAGTGTAAGTGTAATTATATTATAAGAGGGAAAAATAGTGACTGAGAAGGAGTTGTCCAAGAAGCGGACAACCCCTTTAAAGGGATTGTTCAGTTAAAATAATGCCGGTCAATCTCTTTCAATTAGTAAACTATACAAGTTACTATTGTACTTTATTTCTGGTCCTGGTCCACGAGTACAGGTTACCTTGGTTTTGGCACATGACTGGAGCTGTGTGTGAAGGGGGCTGGTGGACTGCTTATTTGAGTAGCTAAGCCAGCCCCCTTCTCAGTATACACACTAGCTGTAAAACAGAAGGGGTCTGGCTTAGCTATTCAATGGGCAGTTAAACACGTCTTTTCAAACATAGCAATGGTCACGTGACAACATAGGAAATGTCCTGTGTCGGGAAGAAAGCAGAAGAGTGTGTGGTCGCTCGAATCATATCAGACTGAGAGAGACGACCATGTACAGTGCTTGGCTAGCGCCAAAGTCTTTGAATACTGAAAGCAGGGCGTATGTTTGACTGCCGCTAAATTCAAACAGGGGAATGCTAATTGGTTGGAATTTAGGGGATAAGACGAATGTCTCCTATCCTGTCAGTAGGTGATCATTTTTTGATTTGGGAAAACACATTGAAATGATAATATTTAATTGCCTGAAGACACCACTAGAGGGAGCTAATTAGCTTAGTACATGCTGTTATGTATTGAACACAATAATAGCACAGTATGCAATTGGCTCCTAAGCTCCCTCTAGTGGTGGCTGCAGGTGCTAGATAGATTAAAAGGGGGCTTGTAGACTACCAAATTCTAGCAGTGTGCAATGCGCAGCTGTCAGGATTCCCCGTATTCCCATCTTAGGCAGGCAGTGGGGTGACTGCATGTATATGATTTGCTATGATTAGAGTCCCACCTGCTTCTTTCAAAAAATTCTTTTAGAAAATCGGATACAACTACTGGGTTATGTGCTGCAATAGCAATTTTCATACCCGGGTCACAGACCCCCCTTTAAATCTGGCAATAAGGGGGAATCCTGACAGTGGGTTTTTTTGCGCACTGTTCCAATTCGCAATTACATTTTTAGAGTGAGTAAAGATTTTTCTGCTCCTTTCCCAAAAAAAAACCTTTGAGTGAGTTGTTTCCGGATACATTTTTTTTACAAAATAACAAACTGCTCCTCATTTCTTTTCCCCCCGGGTTTCCAGGGCTGTGTCTTTTAATTGGCTGCAGTGCTGACGCATTTTGACAGAGTTTCACCCAATCACGATCCCTTTCTACTAAGCTCAGTGATTGGCTGCTTTCGGGCAATGGACACCCAAGCCCGCAGCCAGAAACTGACACC
The DNA here is from genome assembly GCA_033576555.1 of Oophaga sylvatica. Lineage (NCBI taxonomy): Eukaryota > Metazoa > Chordata > Amphibia > Anura > Dendrobatidae > Oophaga > Oophaga sylvatica. Next base: position 562,832,364 of record JARQOD010000003.1, read on the forward strand.
GGGAGCTGGGGAAACCTGGGGACGGTGGTAAGTAAAAAATTTTTATTTTTTTTGCAAATTTTCCTTTGGGGCCCCAAAAATTTTTGGGAAAGGGGGGCCATCCCCTTTTTATGTTTTAACTTTTAAGAAAAAAACCGGGGCGGAATTGAAATCTGAAACTGCCAGGATGATAAAAATATGAGGAATTTCTCTGTGGATCCTTTTTTGTATGGTACTTGGGTGCACTTTTACAGGAGCCGCATGCCAGATAATACGCAGTGATACACTGACGGGTACATGGGGTTAAAGCTCCACTTGGAATTTTAAAAAAGGGGGTGTGTAACGAGCGCTAGTTTATGGATTGGGCTCCTATGATAGATTTTAGGGCATTTTCCTTTCCCCCTTTTTATTTTTCCCAAAAAAGAAAGATTTAAGGGAAAAAGAACAATTTTTTGGAAAAGAGGGATCGCAGGGCGACCAGGGTTCAGCAGTTCACCTGTAAAATTTTTCCTTTTTTTAAAAAAAACCCTTTTTTAAAATTCTTTGTTAATTTAGGGAAATAACAGGATGTAACTATGGGAAAAATTTTTGAATGCAAAGGAAAAGTAACAAGCGGGGTAATCCAGCCAGAAAAAATCCCCTGCATTCATTTTTATTTTATACAATAACAACATCCTAAAATTTAAACAGGAAAAAAAATAATACGGGAAGGCGCTGTCATTACGTAAGCGATTCAAAAAAGAAAAAAAACAGATCTTTTCATTGTCCGCATTCTCATAACGCTGCCCCCCCCATGTTCAGAGCTGTGGAAACAAAAACGCCTTTTTTTTCAAATTTGGGGGGGAAAACCCAAAATTTTACCTTCCTTTTATTTTTCCACCAAGACCAATAAATTGTTTTTTTCTGGGGCAAAAATTTTTTTTTTTGGAAGTGTCCTAAAAATAAAATTTCAGGG
>JARQOD010000003.1:562833397-562955449 GCA_033576555.1 Oophaga sylvatica
GAAAATGACAGAGAGCATATCAGAGTGACAGTTAATAAAAACTTAGTCTGAACACTACCCAAGACAACTGAGCGTGCAAAACGTCTTCCCCGCTTAGGGCAGACTGAAATAGCATGAGAGGCATTACCACAGTAGAAACATAACCCATTGCGCTTTCGAAACTCATGACGCTGTGCCCCAGACACCACTGTATCACACTGCATGGATTCAGAAGCAGGTTCACAAGGCAACACCATTCCACGCATACTTCTCCGCTCACGCAAACGTCTGTCAACTTGAATCGCTAATGACATAGAATCATTGAGACCAGAGGGAACAGGGAATCCCACCATAACATCCTTTACATTATCTGACAGACCCTTCCGAAAAAGGGCCGCCAAAGCGTCGTCATTCCACTTGGTCAGGACTGCCCACCTACGGAATCTCTGACAGTATAACTCAGCGTCATCAAGCCCCTGATTTAATGCCAACAAGGCTTTTTCAGCTTGATCAGTGACATTAGGCTCATCGTACAATAACCCCAAAGCCTGAAAAAATGCATCAACATCACTCAAAACAGGATCCCCAGGTGTCAGGGAAAAAGCCCAATCCTGAGGATCGCCGCGCAGGAGAGAGATGACAATTTGAACCTGCTGCGCTGCGTTCCCTGAGGACTTAGATTTTAAGGCAAAAAACAATTTACAATTATTTTTGAAATTCTGAAACTTAGCTCGATCCCCCAAAAACAAATCTGGCATGGGAATCCTAGGTTCCACAACAGGCAACCTAGCAAGATATGCAGCAATACTCTGAACCTCAGTGGCAAGCTGATCCACACGGCCAGACAACTGTGCAAACTCCATTGAGAGAAAAAATCCTCCCCAGCACCCAGAGATACAGAGGGAAAAAAAAAAAAAATGCAACAAACAGAAAAATATCTCTGACAACTCTGACAACCGTTTTTTCTTTCACAATATTTTTCCCTTCTGTGAGTACCATACAACTTTAAATTTTGGGCCGGTGATACTGTTATGTTTCGGTAACTGAGGAGTGCAGGTAAAAAAGGCAATACACCAGAGCAGTTGGAATCTATGAGATTGCAGTACCCTGACTAACCACCACAACTAGAGGCAGCCGTGGAGCGTTCCTACGTTGGTCCTAGACGCCTCGTCACAGCCTGAGAAACTAACTACACCTAAAGATAGAAATAGGAAAGCTATCTGCCCCGGAGCAGATCCCCAAAGAACATAGAAAGCCCCCAAACATGTAATGGCTGTTAGACAAGAAGAAATACTGACACAGACAGAAAATAGTATGAGCAAACGTTGGGGCCCAAACTAACTAAATAGAAAAGGATAGGAAGGGCACTTACTGCAATCCCAAAAAACCCTGCAAAGCACCAACTCTACTAATTTCAAAAACACCTGAGATCACACGACCTCTACCACCTAAATTAGTTCTCTGGTGTAACAAAATCAAAACAGCAGCCACTGAAGAAACTGGAAAAAGCAAAAGTACAAACATCAGTGGCTGAACTAAACTGAGAGGGCAAAAGCCCCCGGAGGGGACCCTGAAGGCCCCCACAGAAGTGCAGGACAAAATGCAAAAATAAAGCACAAAAACAAAAAGAAGAAAATGTCTTATCTGTTAGCAGGAGATGCAGACACGACACAGCAGGCTACAAGGGAAACAGGAATCATGGAGTGAGACCAGAACAATTGATCACCGGCAACCCTGATGGAAGGCGACTCCCTTATATAAGACCAGTCAGTAACACCTGATTCCCACTCCTCACAATCTTCACTGGACAGTCCAGTACCGCTTGTAACCACCAGAGGGAGCCTCTGCTCAGAACTCATTTCAAGTCCATTCACAACACCGGCAACCATGATGGGAGGGAACCTCCCTTATATCAAGCCAATCTGTGACTCCTGATTGCCAATCCTCATTGAATGGTTCAGTACTGTTTGTAACCACTAGAGGAGCTTCTGCTCAGAATTCATTTCCAAAACATTCACAACAGGCATCATGCCCAAACACCACATAACTATCCTCCGTTTTATGTCACTGCTAGGGCCATGGAAACGGATCATGGCCCCGTGACCTCCCCCATAGAACTGTCCGTCCCGATTCCAGCTACCCCACGGCCCTGGTGGGGGCGTCAGTGCCACCTGCAGGTCATTGTTTCTTTCTGCAGGTTTATGAAAATGAATGGTTAAACTGTATTTAGTGACAAAATCGTGAATGTGTGGTTTGTTTGGCTCTTTTCTTGCTTTAGGGAGCAAGTTTACCTTTGAAATGGTGTATCATTTGTGTGTGTGGGGCAAAGTAATCAGCAAAAAAGCAGTGCATGTATACAAATGTGTTTGCATATGTGACTCACCTGCAGTGAAGTGTGCAATCCTCCAATATGCTTGAAATAGGCTGGGCAAGCACTTGGGCAAGCTGGAAAGACCCCAAAGCAAATGTTTGGATTTGTTTGTGATGTCTGTAAGCAGCTTTGTGGTAGTGTGCTTTGGGGTAGTGTGCTGCCACCTGCAGGTCATTTGACCTTTCAAATGGTGTATCATTTGTTTGTGTGGGTGGAGTATGAACGGAGCAAGTGTGCAATTCAATAGGCAGTGCATGGTTACAAATGTGTTTGCAAATGTGACTCACCTGCAGTGAAGTGTGCAATCCTCCAATTTGGCTGAAATAGGCTGGGCAAGCAGTTTGCAAGCTGGAAAGCCCCCAAGGCAAATGTTTGGATTTGTTTATGATATCTGTAAGCAGCTTTGTGATATTGTGCTTTGGGGTACTGTGGTGCCACCTGCAGGTCATTTTTCCTTACTGCAAGTTTATGAAAATTAATGTTTAAACTGTATTTTGTGATCACATCGTGGATGTGTGGTTTGTTTGGCTATTTTCTTGCTGAAGGGGGCAAGTTTACCTTTTAAATGGTGTATCATTTGTGTGTGTGGGTGCAGTATGAACGGAGATACAAAGTAATCACTGAGAAACAGTGTTTAGAAATAATAGAATAGATTACTCTTTAAGAACTGTGGGTCTAAGAATTGGACAACTTTATAGAGATCTATTAAAATGTCAACTAGGGTCCTCAGACCTGTGGTAGTGCCAAAATTGGCCTTTTGCACTTAGATGTGTGCAGTAGACAATATGGAGACTCTTGCAGCTTGACTATGACCTGCTCTGTTGGGAGCCATATATAAGTGATAGCCCCACTGAAAAGGAAGGCTCCTGGGGGACAACACCTCCATAGTACCGCATATATTGGAACATGCCGCCATCTATCTTCTGTTGGAATTTTTTAGAGAAAAAAAGGCACTATATGACTGAATATGTAATGGAAGGCATACTCAGTATTGGATAGGGCTCATGTGCCATCATGGTGGCTCCATTAACCACTGTAAATAAAGCTTGGCTACATATTGTGCAGCCAAAGTCAATGTAAATGGATTACCGTAATTTAATTGGGACACTATGCAAAACTTATCTTATCTTATCTACATTTGTTTTGCAGTTGTATACAGATTATTGTTCCCTGTAATCAACTGTTTCAGACTATGGTGAGGATAAGGGTACCGTCACACTCAGCGAAGCAGCAGCGATCCCGACAACGATACGACCTGGCAGGTAGCGTTGCTGCGTCGCTTTGTGATCGCTGGTGAGATGCCAAACAGTCAGATCTTCCCAGCGACGACGCAGCAACGATCGGCGACTCGTAGCGACCTGTGTAACGATGTGTCTCCTATGTGTCTCAGTGCTGAGTTGCTAGGGAGATTGTTGGTAAAAGGTGTCAAACTTACCGATGCATGCTACCCAGCAGGACCTCAACGACCAAAGAAATGTTCAGGCATTTCTGACAGGACCAGCGATCTCAAAGCAGAGGCCTGATCGCTGGTAAGTGTCAAAGAAAGCGAGATCGCTGCTGAGATCGCTGTTGCGTCACAAAACTTGTGACTCAGCAGCGATCTCGCTTGCGATCTCGCTTAGGCCTCTTTCACACATCCGGTGTGCGCCTGACGGCGCCCCCGGCATTTAGCCGCAGCGCCGCATCAGAAAACCTGATGCGCCGCATGTGCCGCATGCGCCGCATGCGTTTTTTTGCCGGATGGTTTCTGATGCCCGGAGACATCAGGGGAATCCGGCAAAAAAAAAAAACGTTACATGCTGCGTTTTTTCTGGCCGCCGGAATGTACATTTCCGCCGCATCCGGACAAAATCGCATACGACGCATTGACATGCGGCGCTAATGCAAGTCAATGCAAAAAAAAACCGCAAGCGGCGCATCAGGTTTTCTGATGCGGCGCTGCGGCTAAATGCCGGGGGCGCCGTCAGGCGCACACCGGATGTGTGAAAGAGGCCTTAGTGTGACGGGGGCTTTAAGCTATCCACACACCATAGATTGCTGTTATCCCAATGCCCACAGGGCTAACAACTAATCCTTTCAAAGGGTCATTTCCAGATTATCAGCCAGCAATCACCCACCGAACAAAGAAAACGCTTGTTTATCCGGTAAAATCATTTTTTACTCTTGCTTAAAAATGCCTAAAAATCATCATTCTCTGCAACACTTCGTCTGGTATAAGCGGGGCATGTGCTGCCAAAAACAATGATTTTGTATGTACACGAATGATAATATTAATAATCGTTCTGTGCATAAGGAATTGCGGTCTGCCAGGCTAAGTAGAGTATTTAAACTACCACCAATTGTCCTGTATGTAGCCTATCAGTGACCACCATTGGCCAGTCTAAATGTAGCCTATCACCAGTGGTGTATCTAGAGTCCAATGGTCCTTGGTGTAAAATTTGGACCAGCCCCTGCCCCTCCGCATGTTTGTTGGATGCATGGGCTGTTAAAGAGTTCCAAATTCTATAAGGACATACGTCATACGTGTTACCCCCATCCCCCAATATGTAGTAATGTCCCCGATCCTAGACTCCTTCCTGGTATGTATGTCCCCCATCCTTGTATGTATGTCCCCCATCCTGATATGTATGTCCCCCATCCTGGTATATATGTCCCTCATCCTGATATATATGTCCCCATCTTGGTATGTATATCCCCCATCCTGGTATATATGTCCCTCATCTTGGTATGTATGTCCCCATCCTGGTATATATGTCCCCCATCCAGGTATATATGTCACCCATGCTGATATATATGTTCCCCATCCTGGTATATATGTCACCCATGCTGGTATATATGTCCCCATCCTGGTATATATGTCACCCATGCTGGTATATATGTCTCCATCCTGGTATATATGTCACCCATGCTTTTATATATGTTCCCCATCCTGGTATATATGTCACCCATCCTGGTGTATATGTCACCCATGCTGGTATATATGTCCCCCATCCTGATATATATCTCCAGATCCTGATATATATATCCCTTATCCTGGGCCCCATCCTGGTATATATGTCACCCATGCTTGTATATATGTCCCAGATCCTGATATATATGTCCCCCATCCTGATATATATGTCCCCCATCCTGGTATATATGTCCCAGATCCTGATATATGTGTCCCCCATCCTGATATATATGTCCCCCATCCTGGTATATATGTCCCCCGTTCTGCTGCTGTTCATTAACGCATTAAAGGGAATCTGTCACCCCAAAATTGCCATATCAGATAAAGATATGGCTGAATAGTGCGTCCCATAACAAAGCTACGGTGGGTATCATATATCATGATACCCCCGTTTTCAGATCAAAATACCTTGTAAACTTCGTTTTTTTCCCTGTCAATCATGGCAGTCAGGTCAGGAGGGCGGCGGTTTCCATGTCCTCACCCCCCCGCTCCTCCGCATCAGTTGCGTATCGCTGTCTGTGAATCCCACAGACGGCGTTTAGCTTCCCGCAATTGCGCAATTCAAATTCGGACGGCGCATGCGCAGTGTGCTTTGCCCGACAGTGGGAAAAGCATAAAATCAGTACAGCGCATGCGCTTCTCTTTCCTTGCCCCGAAAGTCGTCCAAGGCAAGCAGACATTTCCGGGGCAAGGAAAGAGCAGCGCATGCGCTGTACTGATTTTATGATTTGCCCACTGTTGGGCAAAGCACACTGCGCATGCGCCGCCAGAATTTGAATTGCGCAATTGCGGGAAGCTGAACGTCGTCTTCGGGATTCACAGACGGCGATACGCAACTGATGCCGAGGAGCGGGGGGGTGAGGACATGGAAAACGCCGCCCTCCTGACCTGACTGCCATGATTGACAGGGAAAAAAACGAAGTTTACAAAGGTATTTTGATCTGAAAACAGGGGTATCAGGATATATGATACCCACCGTTAGCTTTGTTATGGGACGCACTATTCAGCCATATCATTATCTGATATGGCAATTTTGGGGTGACAAATTCCCTTTAAAAAAAAATTCTACTCACCTTCCTCCATTTCCACGACGTGCGGCGTTCTCTTCTGTAGCCAACAGCTGACTTCAGCGTACAAATGACAGGAAGTACATAACGTCACTGCCACGCGCTGCTTGTGACCGGCATGCCAACGTCAGCAGCATTCCTCTGATTGGCCAGCAGCGTGTATTACAATGCATTTCAGCTGAATGAGCGGCCTCGGACGAACATCCAACTAAAGTTTTCGCTGGCGTCAGCGGGCCCCTCTCCTGCATAGACCCTGTCACAGTTGCACCCTCTGCGACCGTGATCATTATGCCCCTGCCTATCCCCATCCCCTTTTCACACATACATGATTGGTATAGACAATGATTTATGTTTTCGGAAAGGAAAGAGGAAAAGAAACCACTGCCAGACAGTTTTGCAACAGCTTATGTCACATTAGATGGTTTTATACGTGCGTTGCTCATGGTATGAGTGATATCCTTTCAGGCAGCGGGTTTACCGACCCGAACTGAGCAGCCTCATGAGCATATGTGGAGCCCAGCTGTGACTGAATCCATATCTCCCAGAAGGGTGCACTGAAAGAAGATCCCACTAGAGGTCATTATACACACACACACATACAGCTATCCTAAAGACCACCAGAGGGAGCTGTGTTAGGCATATAAAAAGAAGTTTAGTTTCAGTTTAGCTCAGTCTGCAAGTGGAGTCTAGTAAGAGTGACACAGAGAAATCACTCCAGCCTAGTCAGAGCTGAATTTCGAAGTGTAGCTCAGTGGAAAGCGTGCCGACGCTAAAAGAGCGGCGAAGAGGCAGCCCACCAACTGCCAGCGTGTGTGATCGTGTGAGGATCTAGGTAGGCCGAAGGCAAGTGGAAAAGTTTATGAGACAGTGGAGCCTTAATAGCTCATCTCAGCAAGTATCACCGGACACCGGGGTCCGAGCCTATAGGGATCTCCACGACCCATTAGGAGAATACCTGAGTTCCTGGAGGACTACAAGTCCCAGGAGTACCACAGAGCTGATACGTAGCTGGATCAGAAGAATGGAGTCTAGCAGGCACTGCAAATAGAGACTGTGTGCTTCAGGAGAAGGTCCAATCACAAGATCAGCCAGGTGCAAGACGGAGACCAAGTTAGACCTAGCTACAGGCAGGTCAGGACTTTATCACATAAAGGCAGAAGACAGGAGGCCACACACCTACCAGTGGAGGAATCTCGATGTGCATCCTTCACCCTACAGTGCTCCGGGGAGTGCCTGCAACACCTACAGTAAAGGTACCAAAGTGACTTATGTGTTTGTATCCCTTATTATCTCTGACTGCCGGGTCCTCGTCTGTCCTGCACCTTTGCATATCTATCTGCCCTGGAGGATCACTCAGCCTTACTTGTGGAAGGCTTAACACCTAGCTGCCCAATATTAACCCTCCAGTGGATCTGCATAGCAGTGCTGGTCATCCTGACCAGGCACCACAAGTGGCGTCACGAATCCCCATATCATTATTCAAGTCACCTGTAAATATTCCACATTACAGTGAGCGCCCAGGGCAACGGACCGAGCTGTGCTACCCGTGACATCCCCCATAGACATCAACGGGCTCGGTGCCGAGTACCCCAAAGCCCTGGTACGTGCGGCTCATTCTTCTGGCGTCACGAACAGGATTTCGTGCCCTGCAGCAACGGAGTAACTTGTGCCCGTTGCCACCGGGTACTGTGTGCCTCACTAAAAGACTGTGTTTTGTATGTGGTGAAGATTTCCCGCCATTTGCCCGCCATTGCCCGCCATTTACAGCGCCACGGCGTGAAAACTAGTGGGCGTACCTGCAAAAGCGCGCTGAGTCCTGGACACGCCCCCAACGCTGACGCGGCGGCAGGTCCTGTGAAGAGCTACAGTGAACGCTCTGACGTCAGAGCGCCAGCGACGCAGGTCCTTCTACACATCACTGTGCCCTGCGGAGCTGCAGCCTTCAGAGAAGTTAGGCTACGATTAACTAGGGGGGCGCAGACATGTCGCAGCAGCAAACCGACAGCGCGGCCCAGGCCGACGGCCTGGAACGTTCCAGAGAGTGATGGAGAGCTGCCTGGGACATCTCAACTTTGAAACTGTGTTGCTGTACCTGGACGACGTCATCGTGTACTCCAAAACGTATGAAGATCACTTGAAGCACCTGGCGGAGGTGTTCGAGTCACTGTCCAAGTATGGGATGAAACTGAAGCCTTCAAAGTGCCATCTGCTCAAACAGAAGGTACAGTATCTGGGACATATTGTCAGCTCAGAAGGAGTAGCGCCAGACCCTGAAAAGATCACCGCCATCCAGAAATGGCCGGAGCCGAAAAATCTCAGGGAGGTGCGACAGTTCCTGGGACTGACAGGGTACTACCGGAGGTTTGTGAAGGACTACACCAAGAAAGCAGCGCCTCTGCAAGACCTCCTGGTGGGACAGTCCCTCAAGAGCAGAAATTCTCCATTCCATTGGGGTAAAGAACAGGCAGAAGCATTCAAGGAAATGAAGGAGATCCTGACAGGCGATGAGATCCTAGCTTACCCTGACTACAGCCAGCCGTTCCTGCTGTATACTGATGCCAGTAATGAAGGATTGGGAGCAGTCCTCAGTCAGAAGCAAAATGGCCTGGAGAAAGTAATCGCCTATGCTAGCAGGAAGCTCCGCCCGACCGAGAGAAACCCAGAGAACTATAGCAGCTTCAAGTTGGAGTTCCTAGCACTGGTCTGGGCCATCACGGAGAGGTTTAAGCACTACCTAGCCTCCAGCAAGTTCACTGCCTACACCGATAACAACCCCTTGACGCATCTTGAAACAGCTAAGCTGGGAGCCATGGAACAACGATGGATGGCTCGACTGTCAAACTACCAATTCACAATCAAGTACCGAGCAGGCCGCAAGAATGCCAACGCTGATGCCCTATCCAGGATGCCTCATGAATCGGACACAGAAGAAGAAGTGGATGATCTGGAAGAGATTGAACTACCTGCCTTTCACAGGAATGGGATGATCCATGAGCAACAAGCCAGCAGGAGACAGCGTGGTAAGACGTTAAATCCTTTACCTCACCACAGCTGGAAGGAGACTCAGGACAGCGATCCAGTTGTCAGCCAAATCAAGGAGCTGATAACTCAAGAAGGTTCCTCCTTGGAGAAGGATGCGCCTCTACAAGCAAGGCAGCTGTGGAATGAGAGAAGCCGGTTGTTCATCTACCGTGAGAAGCTGTGCAGGAGGTACGTCAATCCAAGGACCCATGAGATGGTATGGCAGATAGTAGTACCCAGAGCAGACATCCAGATGGTGTTAGAAGCCTACCACGATCAAGTGGGACACTTTGGCTGGAAGAAGCTGGAGACCCTGTTGAAGTGTCGTTTCTACTGGGTGGGAATGCGCAGCTCCATCGAAAGGTGGTGCCAGAACTGTGGACCCTGTGGCCTCAGAAGAAAGGACTACAGCAGTCAGAAGGCACCCCTGCAACCCATCAAGACAACTCGTCCCTTGGAGATCGTGGCCCTGGACCATGTCAAGTTGTCACCCAGCCGGTCAGGATACTCCTATGCCCTGACTATGGTGGATCACTACTCCAGGTTCCTGGTGGTCGCCCCTGTCAAAGATCTGACGGCAGAAACAGCAGCAAAGACGTTCCAAGCGTATTTCTGCAGACCACACGGATATCCTGAGCAGGTGCTAACTGACCAAGGCCCAGCCTTCGAGGCCGAATTGTTCAAAGAGTTCTGTCACTTGTACGGGTGTAAGAAGATCAGAACCACACCGTACCACCCCCAAACCAATGGTCTCTGTGAGAAGATGAATCACATCGTCATTGACCTGTTGAAGACAATACCACTCGAGGAGAGAAATCGGTGGCCAGACTTACTACCTGACCTGGTAGATCTGTACAATCACATACCTGTGAGTTCCACCAACTGCACCCCAGCCTACCTCATGCGGGCCAGACCAGGAAAGCTGCCTATGGATCTGGAGCTTGGAGTTGTAGAACCAGAAGCAGATGTGACTACGGAAGACTGGGACACAAACAGACAGGAACAGTACAGAAAAGTACAAGCCTGCGTTGAAGAAAGTCTCAATCGAGTCAGGGATAAGCAAGAAGATCGCTACAACAAAAGTGTGCCAGCTGAACCTTTCACACCTGGTGAAGTCGTACTGAAAAGAAAGAGGAGGTTACACAAACTCGACGATCAATGGGAAAAAGAGCCCTACATCATCCAGAAATCAAGGTTTGACAACAAGAAAACGTGCATAATTAGCAAGGATGGAGGAAGAACGACTGCAACTGTATCCCGAGATCACCTAAAGTTGTGTCCAAACCCATTAAAGCTTCAGGAAGAAGAACCTGTTGTCAATCAGGAAAAGCGTGATGAATCAGTCATACATACAGACTTAGGAGATTTCCCCGCGGATTGGCCCAGAATTGGAGAAGCTGTAATCATTCCCGTGCTTCAATTCTATCAACCTCAAGAAGAACCTCTACAACCAGTTGTTGCAGTAGAGTCAGTACCAGAGGAACCTGCCCTAGCAGAACCTCAACAAGTGGAACCCCAAGAAGCGGTACCCCAAGAAGTTGAACCTCAGGACGAAGGATCCCCTGCGGAAGTTGAGCCAGTTCATCCAACTCCCAGTATACTTGCCAGATCCCTAGAGAGGCTAAGGCAATACTACAACTTACCTGCACGCAGGAATAACAGGGTAACTGACACCTCACCTACCACTACACCACGTAGGTCAGTATGCATAACAAGAGGGCAATTACCTGTTAGGTACAGAGAGTAGGACCTAACCCATGTAAATAATTATCAAGAACCACTGTATATAAATGTATATATTGTTATAATATGCCTTTATAATACTGCTATTTATTAACCTATTTTTCCTCTTAAAAATTGAAACAAGAAGATTGATCATTATTTATCTTGTTTTCTCTAACCCCTTTTGAGCATCCTTTTCCAAAAGAGACTGGGACTTTTATGGTTGCTCAAACCCTCAACCCATCATTTTGCTAATGTACATAGTTGTTTATTTACCGTTATGCAACCGTTTAAGAGTGCCTTACCTCCTGTAAAGGAAGAGTTATTTATAAAATGTTATTGTTCTTTGTTTTTGTATTTCAGCCCCGGAGTGCTGAGTTCTACTAGGGGGAATGTGGAGCCCAGCTGTGACTGAATCCATATCTCCCAGAAGGGTGCACTGAAAGAAGATCCCACTAGAGGTCATTATACACACACACACGTACAGCTATCCTAAAGACCACCAGAGGGAGCTGTGTTAGGCATATAAAAAGAAGTTTAGTTTCAGTTTAGCTCAGTCTGCAAGTGGAGTCTAGTAAGAGTGACACAGAGAAATCACTCCAGCCTAGTCAGAGCTGAATTTCGAAGTGTAGCTCAGTGGAAAGCGTGCCGACGCTAAAAGAGCGGCGAAGAGGCAGCCCACCAACTGCCAGCGTGTGTGATCGTGTGAGGATCTAGGTAGGCTGAAGGCAAGTGGAAAAGTTTATGAGACAGTGGAGCCTTAATAGCTCATCTCAGCAAGTATCACCGGACACCGGGGTCCGAGCCTATAGGGATCTCCACGACCCATTAGGAGAATACCGGAGTTCCTGGAGGACTACAAGTCCCAGGAGTACCACAGAGCTGATACGTAGCTGGATCAGAAGAACGGAGTCTAGCAGGGCACTGCAAATAGAGACTGTGTGCTTCAGGAGAAGGTCCAATCACAAGATCAGCCAGGTGCAAGACGGAGACCAAGTTAGACCTAGCTACAGGCAGGTCAGGACTTTATCACATAAAGGCAGAAGACAGGAGGCCACACACCTACCAGTGGAGGAATCTCGATGTGCATCCTTCACCCTACAGTGCTCCGGGGAGTGCCTGCAACACCTACAGTAAAGGTACCAAAGTGACTGATGTGTGTGTCTCCCTTATTATCTCTGACTGCCGGGTCCCCGTCTGTCCTGCACCTTTGCATATCTATCTGCCCTGGAGGATCACTCAGCCTAAAGGTACTGCCACACTAAACAATCCCGCTAGCGATCACAATAACGACGCATACTAATGCGATCGCTAGCGGGATTGTTTCTATATCGCTAAGTGCGGCCACATTTAGCGATATAGTTAACGGCGCTATCGCCGTTAGCGATCTTCTTAACGACTTTAGCGGTACAAAAGTACCGCTAAATCGCTAAGAAAAGGTGCCACACTAGCGATATATACTTACCCAGCGGGAGCGCCGACGAGAAAATAGGGTCCGGAACGATTCCAGCGACGAGCGAGATCACAGCAGGAAGCTCGTCGCTGGCAGCTGCCGCACTGAACAACATCGCTAACGGGATCGCTAAATAGTGACGTTTTTTAGCGATCCCGTTAGCGATATTGTTCAGTGTGGCATACCCTTTACTTGTGGAAGGCTTAACACCTAGCTGCCCAATATTAACCCTCCAGTGGATCTGCATAGCAGCGCTGGTCATCCTGACCAGGCACCACAAGTGGCATCACGAATCCCCATATCATTATTCAAGTCACCTGTAAATATCCCACATTACAGTGAGCGCCCAGGGCAACGGACCGAGCTGTGCTACCCGTGACATCCCCCCATAGACATCAACGGGCTCGGTGCCAAGTACCCCAAAGCCCTGGTACGTGCGGCTCACATATACAAGAGCCGTGACCGGTCTGGACATTGCAGTCTGCACTCAGACCATGAATTTGGGATGTGTAAAAATGGCCTTCATTGTTGTATTCTTCAAAAGGATTTCAAACAAGAACATAGAATTGCATCCATATTTTTTTACGAGCTTTCTATTTATGTTCTTCTTTAGGGCCTTCAAGTCCTCCAGATTGATGTTCACTGTCAGGATATGTTCACACGTGGCAGATTTTGCTGCAATTACATGGTGAGATCTGCATATTTTTTCAAGGAGGGTTTTGTTGCAGATTTTCGTTGATTTCGCCCAATGTGTTGCAAAGGATGATATCCATGCTTCTACATAAATTAATTTGATGCCGACTTAAAATCTACAAAACTTTAAATGCCACAAACATTTTTTTTCAGCATTGTGTGGATGAGATTTGTTAAAACTCCATCCACTTTACTGCTAATACTCTGGGAAGTTTCACCTGGGAAATATGAACAAAAAATATACAACATATTTGTACCAACGTATACGTACCCTTGAAATCTGCTATGGTGAAAAACTTTGAGAAATGCAAAGTCTGATCTGTGGTTTTGCAAAAATAAAATAAAAAATGAAATATGATGATCAGTAAATATGGTGCACAATACACACAACAGAAGGCTATGCATTTATAATATTTGTCTGTTTGTCTGTGTAAAATGAATGTACCCATTGGGACAACTCCTGTCTACATGCCTCACTTTGGCAAATGGATATCATAAATGGGGATTCCATGCTTGGGGTCCTCAAGAACCAGAAAACAAAGCAGTTCTGGAAGACCCAACGTGTCTATATATTTTGTGGATTCCCATCCATTGACATGACCAGCAATTAAAAGCTGCATTTCCCCTGCGTCGGCCCAGGCAGGTGAAAATGCATTATGCAATACCCCCGATGAAGAGCCTGAATGGCACAAAATTTATTCTGCAGCCTGACAATGACCCCAAACATACAGCCAATGTCATTAAGAACAATCTTTAGCATAAACAAGAAGATGGAGTCCTGGAAGTGATGATACGGCCACACAGAGCACTGATATCAACATCATGCAGTCTGTCTGGGATCACATGAAGAGACAGAAGGATTTTCGCAAGTGACATCCACAGAAGATCTGTGGTTAGTTCTCCAAGATGTTTGGAGCAACCTCCCTACTGAGTTCCTTCAAAAACTGTGTACAAGTACTTAGAAGAATTGATGCTTTGATGGACAGACCAAATATTGATGTGATTTAGATTTCTCTTTTGTTCATTCACTAAGCATTTTGTTAATTGATAAAATTGAACCACTCCTACCTAAAACTTTTGCACAGTGTCATGTTTTTTTTTAATTTCACATGGGCTTTAGACATGATTTTGTATCACTTCCTATTATACAGTATAAGTATTACAGATTTCCATCCTTCCTTACAGACTGCACTGCTTTCCTGCTCTCAAAATGGCTGCTGATGGAGGAGCATGTGACTGAACCTGCACTTCAGCCTCCTCAAATTAATAAACAGTTTTCCAATCTGCAGAATTTTTCAATTAGAGAACGTGATGGATAGGTCTGGTCACATTCGCCTCCACCAGTAGCCATTTTAAGAAAAAGAGAGATGTGGAGTCTGTGAGGAAAGCAGTACTAACTAGTGTGAGAAGAAAACCTGAAACATGTATCTATATTGTGTCTCACCTGGTGAAGCGGCTCGTCAAAGCCCTTAGTCCGGTTCTACTTCAGCAAGGACTGACAGCACTGGCACTTTGGAACAATATAGTTGGAACAGCAGAGGTGGTATAGATGGCATCTGGAGGAGCAGAACTGGAACCACATGAACCGGTGAAGCAGAGTACAAGTCACAGCAAGTGAAGCAGTGCTAGACAGCGAAGTAGCCAAGAAAACCAGCGCTAAAAGACACAGGAGGTGCTGAGTCAAAACTGATCCATCAGTATAGCAGCGTTAACTCGATGAAGTATTAGAGTTGAGCTTGTCACAGAGCACAGAGCAGTGCTGGAACAGGAGTTAGGCAGAGCTACCCAGCAATTTAGCAGAGCTGGCTTTGTCACAGAGTCCAGGAAGAACAGGCCAATGGCGTAGCAGAGCTAGCCAGCAATGTAGCAAAAGAGTAAAGGTACTGTCACACTTCGCGATCGCACCAGCGATCACGACAACGACACGACATGGCGAGATCATTGGTGCGATCGCTATATGATCGCTAGTTAGCTTTCAAACACAAAGATCTCATCAGAGATCAGCGATCTGTATAACGACCTCTGCGGTCGTTGGGAAAACCTAGTCCCGCCTGCGCCGCTGGTAAAGTCGTTCACAAAGGGTGTCACACTCGGCGATTCAGGCTCACCAGCGGGACACCAACGACCAAAAAACGGCTCAGAACGTTCATGAACGATCAGCGACATCTCAGCGGGGGCCACATCGCTGCTACATGTCACACACAGCAAGATCGCTAACGAGATCGCTACTGCGTCATAAAATCGGTGACTCTTTAGCGATCTCGTTAGCGATCTCGCTTAGTGTGACAGTACCTTAAGTAGAGTAAGAAGTTGGAAAACTGTCGACGACATCAGCATGAATGTACTCTGAGCCAACCTATAAGGTCTGGGAAGTTTGACCTCATAGGAGCATGCTCGATTGCTAGTCGAAAAAGGAAGATGATGTAGAGCATGGTGCCAGAACCAGGACAGCCGAGTAACAGTAAGTAAGTAACACAAAATCATGTCCTCTACCTTTTGAAAAAATCAAGATAATGTGGATCACCCCTTTAAATCAAACCACATATGGTAACCATTATCTCCTATGTTTACTAACTTTAGGTAAGGGATAGGATGTGCTGAACTATTGCAAACACAGATCTCACCTTGACCTCCACCCTTAAAAAAACAGCAAAAGTAACACAAGTACAGATCTCCTGTATCACAAAGACGTTAATGGAACCTCACCTTGACAATTCACATAAAGAGTATTATTAAGAGCACTCCAGCCACATTTATGTCTTCAGCATAAGCGATTTATGGAAGCCCAAAAAGCCCTTATTGTGGAAAAATGCTTTTCTTTCCACCGTCCGAAAAGGGATTAAGACAACAACCCTTTTAGAGATACAATCAGCCAAATTCCGTCTTTTTAATTAGTCTGTTAAACACAGGAGCTACTAACACAAATATTTAACTGTGGTTTTTAACTCGGCCATCAAAAGAAAATTTATTGCTGCCTTAAATGCCTCTTTTCAGTGAATATCTTGGGTTATGGGTTCTTCAATAGCAGTTTATTGCCAATTGCTCTACATCTGACAGATACGCTATATAGATGATTAGCTCGATGTCCCGGTAAAGCTGTTTAATCTACGCTCCAGCTAAAAGTCGTCTCTTTTGAGGCTGGGAGACTTCACCTATAAACACGGTTAGCTATTTTTACACAAACTAATAAATCACAGGGCTGAAACCTTTCTTGACTAGCTGCCAGGATTTGTCATCGTTGGTTAATTTTTGGAGAAATGTTATCACAGAGCTCAATGAACAATTGGAAGGGCCCCACGAAACCCCCTTGCAGTGTAGTAGTGCAGTGAGGAAGGATGTAATCTTCTAAACAGAGATAGATTGGTGTGACATGGAATTAAACAGGAAGGCAGCCT
Source organism: Oophaga sylvatica (assembly GCA_033576555.1). NCBI lineage: Eukaryota > Metazoa > Chordata > Amphibia > Anura > Dendrobatidae > Oophaga > Oophaga sylvatica. The sequence goes on from JARQOD010000003.1 coordinate 562,850,049, forward strand.
TGTACAATTGGCTGATATGTGCATTCTTACAAAAATTGCACTGCAGATATCTTACACCAGATAAAGTGACTTTGTTGTGGCTAAGGAGGAAGACTTTCACACAGATCACACTACTTTTTATGCCCACATCAATATTTTGTAACGATTTAAACATTTTTTTAAATCAATTATGATTATCAAAGGATTCCACCGCAAGTGCTTGTTAAGAGATGATAGCTTCCACTTCACTTATAACAAAAGTTCAACCTGATACAGTTTTTAGTGAAATTTGTAAAGCACTTAGTGGGTGTTACATACACACCCGTCCTGAGTCATCATTCTGCTCCCTGTCCGCTAAACTCTCTTGTGCTCCATGTCAGGCAAGTAGCCCGGTGTGCTATCATCTGCCTAGCACTATGTAAGGCCCACCATGACACACAACTGTGTCTTGGTATTAAAACTCTTAGTTTGTTTGTGCACCAGGACCTGCTTCAAGTGCTTGTTTCCCTGTGTCCTGCCTGCCTGCATCCAGTGCACAATACTCTCTAATCAAGGGACCCCTGTGCCCACCCAGACCTAAGGTTTAGCGGATTCACCTCACAAGGTGAGCCCATAATAATGGGAGGCCAAAATCTGAAGTCGTATCTGTTAATCCCCTCTTCTGAATCCATCGTTGGGCGCTGATTCCTCCTCCTATCTTGCATGGCTTCTTCTTCAGTTCTTCTGCCAGTTTCTGTCCTGTGATGTCACTTGTTCATACCTAACAGGGACAGTGCCTAAGTATGCAGGTAGCTGATGACCATGCTGTTATCATGAACTGCGTTCTAGATTCTGGACCACTTATACTACGTGACTCTGGTACACCACTAGTCAGCTCTGCCTTGGACTCTGTGGCAAAGCCAGCTCTGCCACATCTCTGGGTAACCCTGCCTTATCTCTGCACCAGCTCTGCCTTGGATTCTGTCAGGTCTGCTATATCGCTGGGAAAGCCTGACTTATTTGGTGTGCCAGTTCTGCCTTGGACCCTGTGACAAAGTCAGTACTGCTACATCACTGTGCTACCCTGACTTATAGTTATCCAGCTCTTGCTAGATACCATGACTTATAGTTATCCAGCTCTTGCTGGATACCGTGACTTATAGTTATCCAGCTCTTGCCTTGGACTCTATGACAAACCCAGATCTCCTATAAACTGCCCTATTGCTATGCCAACTCTGCCGTAAACTCTGTGGCAAACTCAACTCTGCTGCTTTGCTGAATAAACCTGCATTATCAATGTTCCTGTTCTATTTTGGATTCTGTCACAAAGTCAGCTCTAATATATCACTGAATTAACTCTCCTACACCGCTAGACCAATTTTGCCACTAAACTACTTGCTTCACCTGTTTCTCATTGTGTAGTCAACTCTGATACTCTACTGCTGTATTCTGCTACACTGGTTGCCTTTGCTTGAACTCTACTTCATCAGATTCCATGGATTCTGTTCTGCTCCACCAATTACCTTTCAGCCACATCAGCCGTCATTGTTCCAACAGGATCACTCTGTTGAAACAATATGATGCTGCATAGTAACTGGTCATCTGAAAGAAAAGATTTTGGGGAGCCACAGTATCAGACTTAAGAACCTTGGTCAACCAGAGGATTTGATTCTGAGGTCCCACTTTTTCCCCCCACTCAAAAGCCCCATAGCAGTTGCAAAATTTGCACTATGAACTCTACTGAAGAAGAAAGCAGGGCCCACCGGGGAATCTCCGGTTCTCTGGTGGGCCAGTCCAACCCTGATGAGACATAACAATATTTTACTGAAATGACAACTAGTTATGTGTATGTTATAAAAAGCGGGAAGTCCAGATTATATTTTTCTGATTGGGTCGATATTTAAGGCAAAAGGAAAAAATACAAAGTATCTCAATATTGCGCTTTATTGAGCAAGGGAAAATTCAACCAGACGCTTTACAGTAAGAACAGATCAAATACAAATTTACTGAATGCATGAGTTTTGGGGCAGAATTCTAATTACACAGAATCCTCCTTCTCTGTCCCACTTCCAGTGTCGGTGCATTTGTCCAATGATGTTGCTATCAATCCTGCTGAGACCAATAGTTATACAAGTAATCACCACCAATAATGCTGTTATGAGTTTCACTTAACTACTTCCGGATCATCTATAAGGAATAAAGGTCAGCGTTTTACTCTACAGTGATTTCCAAAATGTCTTTCCATAGTAGAGCAGATGCATGCAATACTCTAGATGTAGGGAGTTGGCTGTCAGACACAGCCAGACTCCACATAGAGAAGGCAGTGCCTGATAAGGATCAAGGGTAAATGGCCTGAAAATAGAGCATCACTGACGCATTTGCTTCCAATTGAGGTTTTTATTTTACACTTACAAGAATAAATTAGTTAAAAATACATACAAAGTCTACGTGAATACTTTTCCGTCCAATTATGACAAGAGCATTCTTAAGGTGATACCTTTATTGGCTAACCAGAAAATTATATGTTCGCTAGCTTTCAGAGCTCAAAGGAGCTGACAATAGTTCCCAGAACTACCACTCCTCTCCTACAAACAGCCCCCTAACTTAAGGAATCTCCTTGTCAGAAGTGTCCTCTCGTCACCATCAGTGACTGGCACATTCCCATGTAACAACAAAAAATGCAAAACTTGTACCCACATATTACCAACAAATACAGTCCGTGTACCAAACACAAATCAGGACTATAAGGTCATGGGTTCCTTTTCATGTACATCCTCCAATGTGGTGTACATGATACAATGTACAAGGTGCCCTGGAGCTATCTATATTGGGGAAACCATGCAAAAACTACAAACAAGGATGAATCTACACAGACATACGATCAGGAATGAAATGGATACGCCTGTGGGAAAACATTTCTCTGGAACTGGACATTGTATGACAGACTTAAAAGTCTTAATACTAAAAGGTCATTTTAAGGATGACAGGGAGAGAAAAATATGGGAATTCAAACTTATTAGGATGTTCAATACTTTGACACTAGGACTCAACTTAACACCCGGTTTTATGGTCCATACATAGACACAGTTCACACCTTCACCAGAAGGACTCCAGATAGCTAAGAACACATTCCCACTAGCTCTCCATTTGTAAGAAAATGCTAATTCGATTTCCTTTGCTTATCTTTTGAAGGCATCACACCTCCCAGGTCTTGAACAAATTTCCTATATAGTAAGCATCTAATGTGTCTTTCTTATTATTCCAAATGTAATCTTGCCTGAAGAAGGAGCCTTGAGCTCTGAAAGCTTGCGAACATATAATTTTCTGGTTAGCCAATAAAGGTATCACCTTAAGAATGCTCTTGTCATAATTGGATGGAGAAGTATTCACATCGATTTTTCTGGCTAACACGGTACCACAATATAATTTATTATTGTACACCATACAAAGTCTACCTAACCCCAAGTAAATTAATTATTGGCCTTTTCATCACCATCTTTTGCACACCTACATACTGTATTGCTCTATACAACTTGCAGTATATAAATCAGGGATATATTTTTTCTTGGATTTTATTGCAATACAATATTTTTTTTTACACTTTTTTCTTAGAAATAAAAGTATACCAACACAACTAATTATCCACATGGGCAAATGAAAGTCTGGGGCACATGTCATATTAAGACAACATGATAGAAGTCTTACTGCTGAAATATGTTAAAAACTGGTGCAGATTTTATAAAAAAAAAAGATGTAGAAACAAAGCAAGTAGACACGGTAGACAATAATAGAAACACTGCTTTTTCCCTAAAAATGTAAACATTTTTCAACATTTTCCATGTGCTGATCAAACATCTTTAAATTATTTATTTTTACAGTTAAAATATTTCTTTTTCAATATTTAATTACTATTAATTTTGCAGTTATTATTATTTAAATATTTTTTTATTTAATGATTATTACGATATTGTTATTTTTGTGTCATTTTTTGTGACAAATAGGGCGGTATTTTTTTAATATTTTAATCATTTAGAATTTTATTTTTTTCCTTTACAATTCGCCATTTAATGTGTAAAAACAAAAAAATGAATTTTTTTCACATTCAAAATTAATTCTTTAATAAAAAGTACTGTACATATGGCAGAGTGAATAATCGTCATAATATCTGAATGGTATAGTACATGATATACCACTGTGTATTTACAAAATGATTGACTTTCTCCCACAGACTTTTGCACCCCCACGTGTTACTATATATAATTTTGTGTGCTTTTTTTGGGTGCCATCCTGCTGTATTATAATGAGGAATTTATGCAAAATTTCATGTAAAAATAAAATTACGCCAACATTCTTTTGATCTAATGTTTTATAATAATTATCCAAATTTTTGTGAGTAATGAAGTTCTAAGGAACATGAAACGTGAGAAATAGGTTAAAAAGATAGAAAACTTATAAAATCTTCTATAGATATTATGAGAACATAGAAAAGGGCAGAAACACCTGAAAAATCACTCCACAAACTGACACTCAATATAAATGCACTGTTCAAAAAACCATTCCAATAGTTCAATGGGCTGTCAGAAGTCACTTTATAACACGCGGTCAATTCTCTTTTTGTCACATCTGTGACATGGATAGGTCTAGTTCCTCACTTACATATTTATAGGCATGTTGTAAATCGGATGATAAGACATTTGACTCAACTCGTCATCAACTACTTAGTACAGTTGACATAATTGGAGTGCAGTACGGCACAATTTTACAAGCTCACTAGATGTCTGCTACTCGCTACATGGCAGGCGCCAGACACCGTACAAGCTATCGATCTGGAGCCATCCTTCCATCCTTGCACAGATCCGAGCGATATAATGGGAGTTGTTTATAAAAATGGCAGACAATATTTTGGGGTCGAAAAAAGTAATTGGGCACATCACAAAATGTGACTAAAATTGAGTCCATCTTTCTTTTACATTTGCATAAATATGTGTAAAAAAACAAACAAAAAAAACCCAATAAAAATATTGATCACATCCAAAGAGCATCCCAAATATGACTGTATAGCCTCACGGTGAATAGTAAAATTATACAAGGGTGAAGCTCCAGAAAAAAATAGTCTTCATTCTGCTCGTTAATGAAAACTATCTTTTTACAGTAGTTTTTGCATGTAGTGGTCAAATAGCTATTTTTTTTATTTTCTTAGATTATTATTTAATATTGATTTTTACATCTTTTTTTGTGTGACCCAGTATTATTTTACCGCTTTTAACCATATGGCAGTTGTTATTTTTTGAGTAACATTAACATAAAATGTTTTTTTCTTTTCATTTTTTTTTATAATTAAAACTATTTTTTTTTACAATGAAGTAAAATAAACATCAAAATAATAATAATTCTTATTTTTATTATTATTAGCAGTAGTACTATTAATAATAGTAATAATAATAGTACTAAGTATAATAATAATAGTAATAATAATAGTGCTAAATGGTACTAAAAATAATAGCAGTAGAGTAGTAGTACTATTATTATTATTATTTTTGCACTATTATTATTAGTAGTACTACTACTACTATTATTATTATCAGTAGTAGTAGTAGTACTATTATTATTATCAGTAGTAGTAGTAGTACTATTATTATTATTATTATTATTATTAGCAGTAGTAGTACTATTATTATTTTAGTATTATTATTATTTTTAGTATTATTATTATTAGTACTACCGTAGTAGTTGTAGTACTACTATAATTATTATTAGTATTACTATTATTATTATTATAGTAGTACTGTTATTATTATTAGCAGTAGTAGTAGTAGTACTATTATTATTTTAGTATTATAATTATTATTTTTAGTGCTATTATTATTAGTATTATTATTATTAGTAGTAGTAGTAGTACTAGTTTAATTATTATTAGTATTACTACTATTATTATTATTATTAGTAGTAGTAGTACTATTATTATCAGTAGTATTATTATTATTAGTAGTAGTACTACTATAATTATTATTAGTACTATTATTATTATTATTATTAATATTATTATTATGCTATTTTGATATTTCACAGGCATCAGTATTTGCTGTGTCATTTTTCTATTTTATATTCCTTTTGTCTTATTTTTATTTTTAATTTTTTTCTCCAAAAAGATTTTTTTTCTTTACATTTCATGTACCATTTTAGACTTTTCTAACTACTTTTTTCTCCTCTAACAACAGCTAACGTGGAAGCGTTGAATTTATTTTGACCCAGCAGCAAAGTCATGCGACCAGTTACCATGTGATCAATGGGACCAGTGGGACCAGTAGCAGTACCGCCGTCTCCGTTTTATACTGTGGAAAGGAAAAATTGAGAATTAACAGAAAATGAAATGCCATGTACGCCTTGTCTTGCTGGAGGATGGCTGTCGTAATTGTAGCCTCGCACGAGGTATGCGTGATGTAGTCTTTATCCTAGATTACAATAAAAATTTGGCATAGTGGGAAAAAAAACCCTCAATAATCGCCACCATAAAAGGGTTAAAAATCGTTTTTAATTTTGTAATTATATCACAATCCGCTGATTGAATAAGTTGCTGTGTAAAGAGAAAGAATAGTCAATCTATCATAGTGGTGGACATGGAGGGGCTCCTGTGTAAGACCAGCATGAAGATAGACTTCTGGTCTATTAATGTGACATCAAAAATTTGCCCTTGTGGGTGGAATAATACACTGGGACCCATTCACACGTCTGAGATTCACATATGTGCTCTAGCCATTGTTCACAGATAGAACACGTACCTATTACAGGGGACATGTCCCAGTTTGGTGACATTAGTTGACCAAACTTATACATTCAAGTGACTGAGTCAGTATACCCAGTAAAAAAACAAACAAACAGCACATTGGATATGAGAAAAATGGATTTTAAAAGCAGACAAAAAGAGACATGTCGAGAAAAAATGGCTAAAATCGGATCCAGCACACTGATGAAAATTGATTTATTTTTTGCATACGAGAACAAAAAAATGTGTGAATTTGACTTAACTTATTTGACATAATTCTGTCTGCCAGAGGCCACCACTAGGGGGTGCTAACCGCATACATATTTATATAGATGCAATTGACATCAGTGGTATCTGAATAACTCTGGTCACAGCCAACCTGATGTGTATGAGGGTGTCCTGAGTATCCGCTGACCGAAATGTTAAGAAAAAATACGTTTGGGTATATTCAACCAGGAGACAAGCCATTGCCATAAGTGTTTGACAGCCACTTACTCCTTCTCCTCATCAGGAACACATGATTAGCCTAATGTGTATGGGTGTAAGAGAGTTTCTTAAAGAAGTCAATCAGCACAAAGTGACTGTTCAAACCAAGCTCAGAGCATCTTCCACTCATTTGTTTTTCATCTATCTCCGCCAACCTCTTCATTCATTGACAGCTCTGGCTTTACAAGAGTCAGACAAGGGTGGAGATAGACGGAAAACAAGTCGGTGGGAAGGTCCACGCCAAGAGTGCACTGAGCACCAGGGCTTGGTTTGAGCAGTCATTCTGTTCTGACATTCTCCATTTGACATAACCAGGAACATGAGACGATCACATTCTGCCCGTTGTCCAGCCGGTGGCCATCTACTCCTTCAAACAGCAGGCCAGAAGTAATGACCGAGATTGCAGATATGCCATTGCTCTGAAAGACACCTTCATGAATAATTAGGAGGGGAAACTCCAGTTCTCCTAACAGCAGAAGATTTTCCCTTTAATTATGGTCACTGATTTGGTTCCGGCATGTCAGGAGTTAAAGGTCCACGGCTGTTATCTGGTGACAGCTCACTTTTAGATCTCACAAACTCAGTTTAAACATTAGCACAGTTAAATGACTAATTATAATCTAAAGGTAAACTTTGTCTGACTGTCGCACCAGAGCAGCGGATCGATATACCGTTCTGTGACAGTGGTAGGTAGGACGCTGTGACTTGTAGATTGTCTCACCTGATCCATTGAAGTTAGTACTTCATCGTATGACAACACAAGATCATGCAGCGCTAATAAGAGAGGGGATATTCTCATTTTATCATGGCTTCCAGACAGTATCGGCCTGGGATGTCAAGGGCCCACCAGTAACCAATGCCCCCTTTTCAGCAACATGCGAATATAACTTTATCCTCAATTACAAATATTTATAACAATGAACGAGTAGATTGTTAAATGAATAAGATGCCGCCTTTGTCTGTACATGCTGATTCAAGTATATTATGCCAACTAGTGCTCATATAAGAGAGTGGCGGCCCACCGGAGTATTCTCCTGTTCTCCTGTGGGCCAGTCCAAGCCTGCTTCCAGAGATCAGGGACAGATGACCAAGGGCGGATATATCATTGGTGCAACCTGCACAGCCACTCAGGGGCCCAAGAGGAAAGGGGGCCACGTCTACCTCCAAACCAGGTGAAATTGTGCTTGATGATGAACTATTGGACTGTAAAGGGCCCATATACTGTTCTTGCACAGGGGCCCTCTTCTGTCTGTGTCGCCCAGTGTAGATGTCATATACAGTCAGGGCCAGAAATATTTGGACAGTGACACAATTTTCGCGAGTTGGGCTCTGCATGCCACCACATTGGATTTGAAATGAAACCTCTACAACAGAATTCAAGTGCAGATTGTAACGTTTAATTTGAAGGGTTGAACAAAAATATGTGTTAGAAAATGTAGGAATTGTACACATTTCTTTACAAACACTCCACATTTTAGGAGGTCAAAAGTAATTGGACAAATAAACATAACCCAAACAAAATATTTTTATTTTCAAAATTTTGTGGCGAATCCTTTGGAGGCAATCACTGCCTTAAGTCTGGAACCCATGGACATCACCAAACGCTGGGTTTCCTCCTTCTTAATGCTTTGCCAGGCCTTTACAGCCGCAGCCTTCAGGTCTTGCTTGTTTGTGGGTCTTTCCCTCTTAAGTCTGGATTTGAGCAAGTGAAATGCATGCTCAATTGGGTTAAGATCTGGTGATTGACTTGGCCATTGAAGAATGTTCCACTTTTTTGCACTCATGAACTCCTGTGTAGCTTTGGCTGTATGCTTGGGGTCATCATTATCCATCTGTACTATGAAGCGCCGTCCAATCAAGTTTGCAGCATTTGGCTGAATCTGGGCTGAAAGTATATCCCGGTACACTTCAGAATTCATCCGGCTACTCTTGTCTGCTGTTATGTCATCAATAACCACAAGTGACCCAGTGCCATTGAAAGCCATGCATGCCCATGCCATCACGTTGCCTCCACCATGTTTTACAGAGGATGTGGTGTGCCTTGGATCATGTGCCGTTCCCTTTCTTCTCCAAACTTTTGGCTTCCCATCATTCTGGTACAGGTTGATCTTTGTCTCATCTGTCCATAGAATACTTTTCCAGAACTGAGCTGGCTTCTGGAGGTGTTTTTCAGCAAATTTAACTCTGGCCTGTCTATTTTTGGAATTGATGAATGGTTTGCATCTAGATGTGAACCCTTTGTATTTACTTTCATGGAGTCTTCTCTTTACTGTTGACTTAGAGACAGATACACCTACTTCACTGAGAGTGTTCTGGACTTCAGTTGATGTTGTGAACGGGTTCTTCTTCACCAAAGAAAGTATGCGGCGATCATCCACCACTGTTGTCTTCCGTGGGCTCCCAGGTCTTTTTGGATTGATGAGTTCACCAGTGCTTTCTTTCTTTCTCAGGATGTACCAAATTGTAGATTTTGCCACTTCTAATGTTGTAGCAATTTCTTGGATGGTTTTTTTTCTGTTCTTGCAGCTTAAGGATGGCTTGTTTCACCTGCATGGAGAGCTCCTGTGACCACATGTTTCCTTCACAGCAAAATCTTCCAAATGCAAACACCACACCTCAAATCAACTCCGCCCTTTCATCTGCTTAATTGAGAATGACATAACAAAGGGATTGCCCACACCTGTCCATGAAATAGCCTTGGAGTAATTTGTCCAATTACTTTTGGTCCCTTTAAAAACAGGGTGGCACATGTTAAGGAGCTGAAACTCCTAAACCCTTCATCCAATTTTAATGTGGATACCCTCAAATGAAAGCTGAAAGTCTGAACTTCAACTGCATCTGATTTGTTTTGTTTCAAATTCATTGTGGTAATGTCTAGAACCAAAATTAGATAAATGTTGTCTCTGTCCAAATATTTATGGACCTAACTGTAAGTAGTGATGAGCGAGTATGCTCGTTACTCGAATTTTCCGAGTATTTGGGCATGCTCGGAGATTTAGTTTGTGTCGCCGTAGCTGCATGATTTGCGGCTGCTAGACAGCCTGAATACATGTGGGGATTTCCTAACAAACAGGCAACCCCTGCATGTATTTAGGCTGTCTAGCAGCCGCAAATCATGCAGCTGCAGTGACACAACTAAACTCCGAGCACGCCCAAAATACTCGGAGACCACCCGAGTATGCTTGGAAAACTCGAGTAACGAGCATACTCACTCACAGGGCCGGCGTCAGCACCCGGCACACCCGGGCAAGTGCCGGGGCCCTGAGCAGGTGGGGGGGCCCACTCGCAGTCTGGCACCCCCCCGCCCGTTAGCGGAGGAGAGCGGTGTCAGTGCCGCCACTGGGCCCCCCCCCCGCCTGCTCAGGGCCCCGGCATCAGCTGGCACAATACTTACCTCTCCCGTGCCTCCGCTGCCGCAGCTACGGCCTCCAGGGGGCGCCGGCGCTTCCTCTCACAGCCGGCCGCTGAATGACGTCATACTCAGCGGCCGGCTGTGGCACAGAGCGCGGGGACGCCGGACAGGTAAGACGTGTGTGTGTGTGTGTCTCTGTGTGTGTCTCTGTGTGTATGTAGTGCGGTGCTTTGTGTGTGTATGTATGTGTGTGTGTGTATGTGTGTGTGTATGTATGTGAGAGAGTGCTTGTGTGCTGTCTGTGTGTGATGATGGGCAGGCATTGCTGATAATGGGGAGGCATTGATGATGATGATGGGGAGAAGATGATGATAATGGGCAGGCAATCATTGATGATAATGGGCAGGCATTGATGATGGGGAGAAGATGATGATGGGCAGGCATTGCTGATAATGGGGAGGCATTGATGATGATGGGGAGAAGATGATGATAATGGGCAGGCATTGATGATAATGGGCAGGCATTGATGATGGGGAGAAGATGATGATGGGCAGGCATTGATGATGATGGGGAGGAGATGATAATGGGCAGGCATTGCTGATAATGGGGAGGCATTGATGATGATGGGGAGAAGATGATGATAATGGGCAGGCATTGATGATAATGGGCAGGCATTGATGATGGGGAGAAGATGATGATGGGGAGGAGATGATGATGATGGGCAGGCATTGATGATAATGGGGAGGCCATGATGATGATGGGGAGGCAATGATGATGATAAGGAGGAAATGATGATGATGGGGAGACAATCATGATGATAATGGGGAGTCTTTCCACAGCGCCCTTTCCTGAGCCGTAACAGTGCAGAACGCAGTACAGCGCAGAGGAGAGCTCCATATTTTGTATGGAGCATTATATGGGGACCAGTATCCTGTATGGAGCATTATATTGGGTCCAGTATTCTGTATGGAGCATTATTTTGGGTCCAGTATTCTGTATGGAGCATTATATGGGGGGTGACATCCTGCATGGGGTATTATATGGGTGATGAGGGGGAGACTGTGGTGCCCATAATATTGTATGGAGGACTGTATTGTCCAGTCTGTACTGTGCTTTGTGAGGATTTGGCGGTTTTTGAGCTATTGTACAATTTACAATAGATATCACTCATGTAATGGAAGAAGTGAAGTATTTGGCATTGTACTATACCCATATTTCTCTGCTGTATCTGTGCATCATGAATCGTGGTCTGTGTTAAAGGGGCCCACTGAGGCTCTTTCGCCCGGGGCCCATAAAAACCTGGAGCCGGCCCTGCTCACTCATCACTACATATGAGGCTTTTTTGTGTACAGTCAATGGTGCCAATTTATTAATGAATTTACAAGTGAACATCATATTTATGAAGGTACTTTCTCCCATGGCTTTGACCAGTGGTCCGAAGCTTGTGGGCCCTAATACAAAATTTCAACTGTCACAGGTTTCTAATAGTATTGGTCTTCTCATATCAAAGTTCCCACAATCAGTTTTTGGTCAGTTGTTGACGCTGCATATTTTTAGAACCCCAAAAGTACTGTCACACTAAGCGATCGCACCAGCGATCACGACAACGACACGACCTGGCAGAGATCGTTTGTACATTGCTATATGGTCGCTAGTAGCTTCCAAACAGGAAGATCTCATAAACGACACCTCAGCGATCTGTATAACGACCTCGGCGGTCGTTGGGACCTGTCACACAGCATGTATTGTTAAAGATCCCGACCTCGATAGGCGTGATTGAGTGCAACCTTTTCCACGCCCCTCAGCACAGATTGGTGGTCACTGTATGTCATATGTCACAGCTCTCGCTTTGTGATTGGACGCCGCGTCATAAAAGACGACGCAAGTGGTTCATACGAATTTCCAGCATCGTTCCATACTGCGTCCTGCTAGCCTTCTGCTTTGCAGCTACTGCGATCCAGTCTGTGCCGCTTTTGGGTTAGCAATTGCGATAGTATCCTCGCAACAACGCACAAAGGACTAGAACGTTGGAGTAATCCACAAAGCGCTCTGGAACAATGGATGGGGGCGCAGTTTTCCGTTTTCATCTATTGCTGAGGTGATATTGTGGCCACCAATCGGAGCTGAGAGACGTTACTGAAGAAAACCCAGTCCCGCCTGCGCCGCTGACATGAGTCACCAACGAGGTCGCTCGTCGTTCATAAAGGGTGTCAAACTCAGCGATTCAGGCTCACCAGCGGGACGCCAACGATCAAAATACGGCCCAGAACGTTCGTGCACGATCAGCGACATCACAGCAGAAGCCACAGCGCTGCTACATGTCACACACAGCGACGTCGCTGACGATGTCGCTGCTGCATCATAAAATCGGTGTCGCTTAAGCGATATCGCTAGCGATCTCACCTAGTGTGACAGGACCTTTACAGTCCCAGCAAAGAGGATGGGATTTATAGAAATCTCCTGCACATTGTGTTTTTCTTTACTCATTGTAAACTGACCTGCAATGAGTTTTATCTGCAGATTTTTCCCAAAGAATTAAATTAGCTTCGAAAAATCTGCAGGTAAAAAACACAAGTCATCCGCAGATAACTGTATCAATAAAGTATCAAAATCAAAGCACATTTATTTAAAATATGACACACCGACAAGAATTACAAACCAACTGCAGCATCTAGAACACCATAAAAGACAGGTAAAATAATAACGAACTAAAAAATGTGATGAAAGAATCCAATTAATCTAATTTAGCTAATGGGAGCAAATAGTTATGGTGCAAACTTAGCTTTAGGCCCTCGTAACTCTAGGGCCCATGGTGTGACTGAAACCCTTCCACCCTCTACAGTTAATCCCCTTACCATACACTGCCAAATAATGCATTGCACATAGAGTAATAGCGCCATACAATGTTAATACCGCTATACAGTGGTATAATAATACTTACAAACCATGGCTATAAATAACAGCGCCCTACATAAAGTATGAAAGTGCAATATCTAAATAATACTGCTATATAATAAAACCAATATGATTTGTGGTGGTCAAAATCTTGAGTTGTCAGGCTATCCTCAACAACCACACTATTGATGCACCCCTGAGTTCAACCTCTCGCACGTTGGCGCCAGTATTTATACATTGTATAAAAGTAAAAAAAAAGAAAAGAAAACTTTGTGATTTACTAAGCTCAATATTATGTCACAAATGGCTCTGTAATTTACACCAGGTAAAAATATATACTGCTCAAAAAATAAAGGGAACACTAAATTCCCACATCCTAGATATCACTGGATGAAATATTCCAGTTGAAAATCTTTATTCATTAAATAGTGGAATGTGTTGAGAGCAATAAAACATAAAAATGATCAATGTAAATCAAAATTACTATCCTATGGAAGTCTAGATTTGGAATGATACTCAAAATCAAAGTGGAAAATCAAATTACAGGCTGATCCAGCTTCAGTGGAAATGCCTCAAGACAAGTAAATGATGCTCAGTAGTGTGTGTGGCCTCCACGTGCCTGTATGACCTCCCTACAGTGCCTGGGCATGCTCCTGATGAAGCGGCTGATGTTCTCCTAAGTGATCTCCTACCAGACCTGGATTAAAGCATCAATCAACTCTTGGACAATCTGTGGTCCAATGTGGCATTGGTTAATGGAACAAGACATGATGTCCCAGATGTGCTCGATTGGATTCAGGTCTAAGGAACGAATATCTCAGTCCAAAACATCAATGTCTTCATCATGCAAGAACTGCTGACACACTTCAGCCACATGAGGCCTAGCATTGTCATGTATCTGAAGGAACCCAGGGCCCAGTGCACCTGCATATGGTCTCACAGTGGGCCTCAGGATCTCATCCTGGTACCTAATGGCAGTCACGGTACCTCTAACTATCACATGGAGGGCAGCGCTGCCCACCAAAGAAATTCATCCCCACACCATTATTGACCCACTGCGAAACCGGTCATGCTGGAGGATGTTGCAGGCAGCAGAACATTCTCCATGGCATCTACAGACTTTGTCACATCAGTCAAATGGGCTCAGTGTGAACCTGCTAGCATCCATGAAGAGCACGGGGCTCCAATATGCCCATCGCCCTGCATGGTGTTGGGCTGTAACCACACTCGTGGATGTTGGGCCCTCATACCACCCTCACGGAGTCTCTTTCTGACAATTTGAGCAGACATGTGGATGTTAGTGGCCTGCTGGAGGTCATTTTGCAGGGCTCTGGCACTGTTCCTCCTGTTCCTTCTTGAACAAAGGAGTAGGTATCGTTCATGCTGCTGGGTTTTTGCCCTACTATGGCCCCTCCACGACTCCTGGTGTACTGACCTGTCTCTGGTATCTGCCCAAAGCTCTGGACACTGTGCTGACAGACACAGCTACCCTTTTTGCCACAGCTCACATTGATGTGTCATACTGAATGAGCTGCACTACCTAAGCAACTTCTGTGGGTTGTACAGTAGACACTGCCTCATGCTACTATACCTCTAGGGGTGAGAGCATTGACAAAATGCAAAAGTGACCAAAACAACAGCCAAAAATGATGAGAACAGAGAAATGGTCTGTGGTCACCCTCTGCAGAACCACTCCTTCATAGGGGTTGTATTACTAATTGCCTATCATGTCTACCTGTTGTCTGTTGTTGTTGTTGTTGCACAACAGCAGGAGAAATTGATTCTCAGTCAGTGCTGCTTCATAACTGGACAGGTTGATTTCACAGAAGTGTCATTGACTTTGAATTATATTGTTGTTTAAGTGTTCCCTTAATGTTTTTGAGCAGCGTGTGTGTATATATAATATATATATATATATATATATATATGGCAATTGACAGGTCCCATGGTGGACATGGGAGAACAGACAAACATTTCTATTTACAAGGGATGCTTTACAAATTATGAGGAAATATTTATTCATTTTACATGGAGAACAAGACAGGAAACCCATGTTGTGACAGGTCAACACAGTTTGCTTCCTAACTCTGACATTATTATAAAATTAGAGAATTTCTTAGTAAATGTAAAGATTCAGGAAGCCTGGAGCACGAGGCATGTTACCAAAGAGCATTTCATAACTGTGTAAGGGGTATACCGGGACTGTGTGATACCCCACTCCCTTCCTTGATGTAGATATTGCCTTGTATGCAAAATTATATATATCTGTTGCTGTTATGTGTATAGGAATATATGTTATATAATGTAATGTAATGTACCTATTTGTATTTGTAGGGAAAGCGTAGTGGTGTAGTTAGCCCACTAGAGGGGGGCATTTTAGCACACTTAAGATAGGACTGTAAATAGTTAACATAGGAGGGGTCTGCTGTGGATAAATAGGAGGATTTCCTGGATTATAGTGAGTAGGGTCAGGGCGCCCAGATAGCTCGGGTGGGCTTTAGAGCCCGGGCAGTACATAAACTCTGTAACGTTGAAGAGAAAAGCCCAGCCGTCCAGGGCCAGTGGGACAGAAGTGCAGCAATACCTACAGGCAGGTCGCTCTATAATGTGGCAGCTCATTGCATGGCCAGATGTCCTCATGTCTAGGGCAAAACAGACCAGGGAATTCCTAAACGTCGTGAAGCTGAACAGGGAGGACGCTGCGGTACCGGTTGTAACGCTTCCCACGGCTGTGGGGCGTTGGGACATGGCATAGCTTGCCTAACTAGCCAATGCTCCCACGCCGCCAGTCCACGACGACGTGAGGCATGCGTCCCAGATGGTAAGAGAATGTGGACCCACTGGACCACGGAGGGAGACCCGGGCCTGCCCGGACTAGGGAAGGGCAGCGAACCGGGATCCGTGGCAGCTGAGCATGTGGGCAAGATGGCGACCTGCAGGACTAGACAACACCGCACAACTTCAGGTATGAAGAAACATAAAGTTTACTTAAAGAAACACACAGTACATAACAGAACATAAGACCGGGCTCCCGATTCCGCACATCAGAGAAGGGTACACGTCTCAGGATCACAGATGAATGCAGGAGGACATCATGGGTAGATGCAGTCCAGGATTATCTGGCACGGGCATACTTGGGCGGCCTCTCTCTCAGGCCTCAGGCGTAGCACAGGCTCAGCAGGAGAACATCAGACACCGACCTCAGACAGACTTCAGACGATGGCGGGGTCATCACGGGTAGATGCAGTCCAGGATCATCTGGCACAGGCATACTAGTATGGCCTCACTCTCAGGCCTCAGGTGTAGCACATAGCAAATAAACTCAGAACTCAACTTCAGTAGAGTGATGATTTTTAATCGTGTCCACAGTAATAACAGAAAACGTTTCGGTCCTGAATTTGGACCTTCATCAGTCACATAGACTACTGTGAGTAGGTGGACCCAGCAAAAAGAGGGGCTATGCCTGGAATATCAGGTTTAAATTCTGTTCGATATAGGTGATCAAATATGGCAGCGGTTACCTGGGGGGTCCCTCTTTTTGCTGGGTCCACCTACTCACTCTACTGAAGTTGAGTTCTGAGTTTATTTGCTATATTTATATGGTGTGGGAACCTACTCAGATACTCCTATACGGCTGTGCACATGATTATTCACTTTTCAGGTGTAGCACAGGCTCAGCAGGAGAACATCAGATACCGGCCCAGGACGAACGTCAGACGATGGCGGGGTCATCACGGGTTGATGCAGTCCAGAGTCATCTGGCACGGGCATACTAGGACGGCCTCTCTCTCAGGCGTAGCACAGGCTCAGCAGGAGAACATCAGACACTGACCCAGGACAGACGTCATCACAGGGTAGACCACGGAGGAACCGGCAGGACATCGGGACATCAGGAACACTGACTGGATCTCAGGTACTCAGGAACACAGACAGGATATTAGGAACACGGATTGGATCTCAGGGACACAGGAACACGGACAGGATATCAGGAACACGGATTGGATCTCAGGGACAAAGGAACACGGACAGGACATCAGGAACACGGATTGGATCTCAGGGAGTCAGGAACACGGACTGGACATCAGGAACACGGATTGCATCTCAGGGAGTCAGGAACACGGACTGGACATCAGGAACACAGATTGGATCTCAGGGAGTCAGGAACACGGACTGGACATCAGGAACACGGATTGGATCTCAGGGAGTCAGGAACACGGACTGGACATCAGGAACACGGATTGGATCTCAGGGAGTCAGGAACACGGACAGGACATCAGGAACACGGATTGGATCTCAGGGAGTCAGGAACACGGACTGGACATCAGGAACATGGATTGGATCTCAGGGAGTCAGGAACACGGACTGGACATCAGGAACACGGTGTAATGTATGTGGTACAGTTCATATAGCGTCTTGTGCTTGGGTGCGATGAAAATACTTGAGACACAGGTTGATAAAGAAAGTCTTGTATTGCTTCATACAAATTGGCAAAAATAAACACACAGGTTGCAAACACAGAAGCAGGAGACACAGCAGGCCAGAGTAATCTAAGCTCAGCAATAACTCTCCACAACAGATTCAGATCTTCTTCTCTGTTACCGCAAGTCCATACAAACGTGAGGCTCTCAAGAGCAGAGTTCAGAGTCCACAAGTGCTTCAGAGTTCCTCAGTAGGAATGGCTGGAGTACAAGGTCCAAGGCTTCAGGAGTCAGAACAACAGGTTCACTGCAGGCTAGATTCTGAAGCACT
Organism: Oophaga sylvatica; assembly: GCA_033576555.1. Taxonomy (NCBI): domain Eukaryota; kingdom Metazoa; phylum Chordata; class Amphibia; order Anura; family Dendrobatidae; genus Oophaga; species Oophaga sylvatica. The sequence continues at coordinate 562,868,252 of JARQOD010000003.1, forward strand.
GATTGCTCAGCTGTGGCTGTTTAAGAAGCAAACGGAGAGAATCAGGGCGGGAACATGCAAGCTGGAAAACTCCATTTTGACTGAGGGCAAGATAGCTGCAGCAAAACAGAAAGCAAAATGGCCGACGAACAAACTGAGTTTCAGAAACAGATACACAGAACCTTACATTACTCCCCCCTTAGGGACAACCTCCGGATGACCTCAGACCAGGCTTGTGTGGGTACCTCTGATGAAACTGACGGAGCAAGCGAGGAGCATTAACGTTATTGACTGGCTCCCATGAGTTGTCCTCCACTGGGTAGCCCTGCCATTTAATCAGATATTGTAACTGATTTCTATACAACCTGGAATCTAAAATCCTTTCCACCACAAATTCTTCCTGACCATCGACTAGCACTGGGTCAGGGCAAGGAGAAGAACGTCCAGGAAACGTATTGGGTGTCGCAGCCTTTAGTAGGGATACATGAAAGACAGGGTGGATTCTCATAGTTCTGGGCAATTGAAGACGACAAGCAACGGCACTTATAATCTTACTGATTTTATAGGGTCCAATGTACTTATGTCCCAACTTAGACGATGGAATCCTTAACTTAAGATTTCTGGTTGACAGCCAGACCAGGTCTCCTACCTTAAAAGCTGGTGCAGGTTTACGAAATTTATCTGCTGCCTTCTTGTACCTTTCCTGAGCCGATTCCAGATTCTCCTTTAGAAGATCCATATTCTTCTGTAAAGTCGTGACTCTTTCAGCCACTGCTGGCAAAGGCGTCTCTATGGGAAATCGTGGTAGAATGTTAGGATGATAACCTAGATTAGAGTAAAAAGGAGACTGTTTAGTGGAGGCACTCTGAGAGTTGTTGTAAGAGAACTCAGCCAATGGAAGTAGATCCACCCAATCATCCTGTAGGTGGCAGATAAAGCAGCGGAGATACTGCTCCAGGGTTTGATTGGTTCGTTCGGTTTGTCCATTAGTCTGGGGATGAAAAGCAGAAGAAAGGTTTACTTTAATGTCCAATGCTGCACAGAAATTTTGCCAAACCTAGAAGTGAATTGCACCCCTCGATCCGAAATAACCTCATCCGGTACTCCATGTAAACGAAACACATCTTTAATCATCAAATCTGATGTCTGTTTTGCAGTGGGTAAGCCGACACAAGGGATAAAATGAGCTGCCTTTGTTAAACGGTCAACCACCACTAGAATAGTGTTCTTCCCTTGAGAGGTTGGTAATTCCACAATGAAGTCCATAGAAATGGATCCCCACGGGCGGGACGGGGTGGGAAGAGGCTGTAACAGACCAGTTGGTGAAGAGCGAGGTGTTTTGCATCTTGCACAAACCTCACACGAAGTGACATAGTCCAAAACATCCTTCCTACAAGTGGGCCACCAAAAGAAACGAGAAAGAAATTCCTGTGTCTTTAGAATTCCTCTATGCCCGGCTATTTTAGAATCGTGAATGAGTTGCAATACTCTCAATCTGACTGTTTCAGGTATATACAGACGTTGTCCCAGAATCCACACACCATTCTTAAAGACAAGACTTACGTCCCTTGGGGGTTGAGCCAAAAAAGAATCCGCATGGTATGCTTCCTTGATGTCTTTAATTAGGTCTTGATGATGAATCACTCCTAGGAATCTAGAGTCAGGAAGAATAGTCTTAGGAGGAGTAATTGGACGTGTCTCTGCTGAGTAAATCCTAGAGACTGCATCAGCCTTTCCATTGCGCGATCCTGGTCTATAAGAAATAATAAAATTAAATTGGTTTAAGAAAAGATTCCAGCGAGCCTGGCGAGGAGTCAGGCACTTAGCCGACCTGATAAACTCAAGATTACGATGGTCTGTCAGAACGACTATTTGCTGTGCAGCTCCTTGAAGAAGGTGTCTCCATTCTTTGAAGGCGGCAATAATGGCCAACAACTCTCTATTGCCCACATCGTAGTTCTTCTCAGCCGAAGACAACTGCTGGGAAAAGAAGGCACAGGGATGCAAGACATTCTTCTCACCTGTTCTCTGAGAGAGTATAGCTCCAACGGCACAGTCTGAAGCATCCACCTCTATTATGAAGGCAAGCTCGGGGTTGGGATGTACTAGGATAGGTGCAGTGGTAAATTTATCTTTTAGACGGGAAAATGCTTCCTGGGCTTGGGGAGTCCAGGAAAACCTAGACTCTTTCCGGGTAAGTTGAGTGATAGGTGACACTACCTCAGAGAAATTTCTAATGAAACGTCTATAGAAGTTGGCAAACCCGATGAAGCGCTGTACCTCCTTCACATTTCTAGGACTTGGCCAATCATTGATGGCTTGGGTTTTACTTCCATCCATACTAATTCCTTGTGTAGACAGTACATACCCCAGAAATTGAATTTCGGTCTTATGGAATTCACACTTTTCAAGCTTGATGTAAAGATGATTTTGTCTTAGACGTTCCAAGACCATTCTCACATGTCCATGATGTTCCTCTGTGGAGTTAGAAAAAATTAAAATATCATCCAAATAAATTACCACAATGTATCTAGGAGATCCCTGAAGATGTCATTCACCAAGTGTTGGAAAGTGGCTGGGGCGGTACTCAGACCAAAAGGCATAACCAGATATTCAAAGTGTCCATAGCGTGACCTGAATGCAGTCTTCCATTCATCCCCAGGTCTAATACGGACTAAGTTATAGGCCCCACGAAGATCTAGTTTAGAAAAAATTTTGGCATGTCGCGCTCTCTCCAATAACTCAGGGATTAAAGGCAATGGATAACGGTTTCTAATAGTAACCTTATTGAGTTCCCTATAGTCTACGCATGGTCTCAGGGATCCATCTTTCTTCTTTACAAAGAATATGGGTGCCCCTGCAGGAGATGAAGAGGGGCGTATGAAGCCCTTGGCTAGATTTTCGTCTATGTACTCTTTTAAAGCCTTCAGCTCGGCCCCGCCAGGGGGTAGATCTTACCAAAAGGTATCTCTGCTCCAGGCAATAATTCAATTGGACAATCATATGGACGGTGAGGAGGAAGCTGGTCAGCGTTCTTCTTGTCACATAAATCCACATAGTCCTGGTATACAGCTGGTAGTTCAGGGACTGACATGGTTCCTTTAGGAACAGAGCAAGCTGAAATTTTTGGACTCATCTGTTTCTCTGGAAAGTGTAATTCCTTGGTCTCCCAGTTAATGGTAGGATTCTGAGCCTGCAGCCATGGTAGCCCTAGAATAATGGGAAAGTGAGGAGAAGAGATAAGCATAAAGGACAGTTTCTCTTGATGATCTTTACCCATAAGAACCTTTAAAGGCTCTGTTTCCTGATCCACTGGTCCAGAGGTCAGCAGGGAGCCATCCACAGTTTCCATCTGTACTGGAGTAGCCTTCTTCACTGAACGTATTCCCTGTTTTAGAGCAAAGGAGACATCCATAAAATTTCCACTTGCACCTGAGTCGATCATAGCAGAGCTAGACACCCAGGCTGAGTCAACCCAGAGTTTGATGGAAAGAAAACAGTGAGAATTGTTTTTCTTACAACTCAGCTGGGACACCGCTGAGGAAACTTGAAAGATGGCAGCATTTACACAGTCAACGTCCTCAGAGGTAAGGAGTTTAAGTCAGAGAAATCAAGATCTGTTGCTGCAGCTCTCTCTGGAGCCTGAGGCTCGGACCTGACAGATCCCCTCTCGCAACACTCACAATGAATGAGTGCTGCAGTAGTCTTGCGAGAACGGCTGGGACAGTTAATAATAAAGTGCCCTGACTTACCACAATAAAAACATAGATTCTCCTTAAAACGATGTTCCTTGCGTGCATCACTAACCCGTCGTAGTAAAGAGTCTACCTGCATGGGTTCAGGTTCAGGTTCCCGTGTAATCCTATTCAAAGGTTCCTTAGCTGGAGAGGAAGGTAGGAAAAGGTTAGTACGATTGCTTTCGAACCATCTCTCTTGCCTGCGTTCAGTTAAACGAGTATCAATACGGATGCAGTAGTTAATAAAGTCACCTAACGCAGTGGGAGGGTCGGCACGAGCAAGTTCATCCTTAATCAGTGGGGATAACCCCTTTCGAAAAATAGATTTTTTGGCGGAATTGTCCCAGGTGGTATCAAGGGCCCATCTCCTGAAATCCAAGGCATATTCAGCTACCGAGTGCTTACCTTGGCGCAAAGCTAACATGGCTGCTTCAGCTGTTGCACCTCGATTGGGGTCATCAAACACCTGCCCCATGGCTGAAATAAAATCATCAAGGTGATTCAAACAATCATCCTCAGTCTCAATCAGAGGGTTTGCCCATATCAAAGCCTTGTTGGTAAGCAACATAATTATAGTAAGCACCTTAGATCGTTCAGTAGGAAATTGTGAAGCATGTGCAGAAAAAAAAGATTGCATTGATTAACAAATCCCCTGAATTTTTCACGTTCACCACCAAAACGAAAAGGGGGCAACTTGGGAATCCCAGAACTCGGGGCCACGGCAGGAGCCTGGACTCGCCCCTCCAGAACCTCAATCCTGGCTCGCAAATCCTGGGTAGTCTGTCCAACCACTTGCAAATTGTGATTATTTAGGTCCTGAAGATTTGTAAAACGGGTCTTTATATTCTGCAAATCTGCAAGGATATTATCAGTCACTCCGCAAAGTTCCTTTATGCGGGCCTCCATTTTCCAGATCTTTTAAGACAGGATACTGGAAGAAGAGGAGAGAAAAAAAAAAACAATAGTGTTCACCTGTGGCAACACTGAAGAAAGAAAAAACTTTAAGGGAACTGCTCACCTGGAATGGTTGTGAGAAGTCACAACCACTATCATCACAGAAAGCTTTCAACCAGACATCTGATATCCAGAGTTTCAGCAGACAAAAAGAGAAGAGAAAAAAAAAAACAATAGTGTTTACCTGTGATAACACTGCAGAAAAAAAAACTTAAGGGAATTGCTCACCTGGAATGGTTGTGAGAAGTCACAACCACTGTCATCACAGAAAGTACAACCGGACATCCGATATCCACAGTACAGCAGACAAGCCTTTCCAGACCCAGCAGACACTAACGTTTGGCTTCAGAATCTTGTAATGTATGTGGTACAGTTCATATAGCGTCTTGTGCTTGGGTGCGATGAAAATACTTGAGACACAGGTTGATAAAGAAAGTCTTGTATTGCTTCATACAAATTGGCAAAAATAAACACACAGGTTGCAAACACAGAAGCAGGAGACACAGCAGGCCAGAGTAATCTAAGCTCAGCAATAACTCTCCACAACAGATTCAGATCTTCTTCTCTGTTACCGCAAGTCCATACAAACGTGAGGCTCTCAAGAGCAGAGTTCAGAGTCCACAAGTGCTTCAGAGTTCCTCAGTAGGAATGGCTGGAGTACAAGGTCCAAGGCTTCAGGAGTCAGAACAACAGGTTCACTGCAGGCTAGATTCTGAAGCACTGATTGCTCAGCTGTGGCTGTTTAAGAAGCAAACGGAGAGAATCAGGGCGGGAACATGCAAGCTGGAAAACTCCATTTTGACTGAGGGCAAGATAGCTGCAGCAAAACAGAAAGCAAAATGGCCGACGAACAAACTGAGTTTCAGAAACAGATACACAGAACCTTACACACGGATTGGATCTCAGGGAGTCAGGAACACGGACTGGAACACGGACTGGAACACAGGAACACAGACTGGAACACAGGAACATCAGAACACTGGCATTGGACTCCGGACATCTGGCACCGATCGGCAGGCTCCGGACATCTGGCAACGTTCGGCAGGATCCGGACATCTGGAAGTGGTCATCGGACATCAGATATCAGGCCGTGGTCATCAGGGAGGACACGGTCCTTCGGACTCCGGACATCTAGTGTCGATCTGAAAAGGAACCCCAGCGGTCTGGTGCAAGCCCCGCCAGGCTCAACGGGAGCTGGCCGGGGATTGCACAGAAGCTGAGCACAGAGTAACAGAAACTCAGATGTCTCCGGACTCGTCCTTCCACGATGAACTCAGGTTATATAGCAAGGAATCACAGTCACTGGTACAGGGTTCAGGACACAGGAGGACTTAAGGAACATAACACAGAGGACACAGTTCAGACAGTCAGGTACAGAATCAGATCCAAGATCAGGGATTCGGGGAATAAGACACCGCAGGAACAGGCCTGGATATGCAGCCTCCAGGAAGGGCGATCTGGGTAGTCAGCCCCCAGCATAGGCAAAAACACAAGACAGGACAAAGGGAATTAGCTCTCCAGAGGCAAGTGAAACAGTGAGACTTTGTGTATGTGATACGGGTGGCCAGAGTGCGCTAAAGCAGACATCTTTGCGAGCCATGACTACAGCCCTGGCCCCCTCTCACACTTGGCGTAGTCGGCAGGATGCCATAGCCTTGCAATGCGAGGATGCTGAGGAGAATGGAAATACTGATACCTTGGATGTGACTACATTGGACGTGACTGAAACTCTGGATATTACTGACACTTTATTTGTGACTCAGATGGCGGCACTGAAGATGATGGAAGTTGGTGCCAAAAAAAGCACACACACCGGACTCGTCCTTCCACGATGAAAAATGAGAACGACAACTATGATCTCACCCTTCGTGGGCGTGACAACTCAGAGTTGGCGCGAAAATCTGACCTGAGACATCACCCGCTCTGCCCTTGGTGGGAAAGCCGGCGAAATAGAAGACCTTGCCCCTCGCTACAGAATACAAAGAAATGAGTGGGGTGTTCGGAAATGACCCCACCTTGGTGGGGCCCAGGAGAAAACCCCGTGTGTAGCTGCGTGTTGTCATTACAACTCCTGTACCTGACACTGCAGGGGCATAGGCTGAGTGGAGTGAAAGTGGTGGCAGGAAGTGGAGAGAACCCGACCCGGATGACAAAAGGGAGTGGCAGATGAGGTCCAGACGAGTCCGGCGGCTGCCAGAGCCAGAACACCGTCCTCGGGAGCTGGAGCCTCTTCACCCAGACATAACGACTGCCCTGGAGGAGCCAGCGCTGGATGTGAGGGCCAAGCCGGAACGTCATCTGCGAGAGCCGGAACCTCTTCGCACGGGGCCAGTTCCTCAGCATCGTCGGGGACCAAAACCAACAACTGCCCTGGAGGAGCTCATGCTAGAACTGAAGGCCGAGACAGAACTTCAGTATCGGGAGCCAGAGTGCGCAGCTGTGTCCACGGAGGGATCCAACAGTTACGGGACGGGCGCGGCCAGGCTGCTGGAACTGGAGGTGGTGAGTGCACCTTGGCCCTTGACCCCGGAAGGCTGGTCCAAGCCCCGACCTCTCACCCCGGAAGCCCCGTCTGTCACTCGGCCTCCTATTCCGGGGAGCGAGCCTCTGCATAGCAGGCCCGCGCTCGGCAGCATTTCAACCCTCGGCCCGTCCCGTTCCCATCCACAGGCGGAAGGAAAGTTTCCATCCCCCGGGCAGGACGTCTGGATAGTGGGAGTCATCGAGTGGGAAAAATAGATCTTGGCAGAGCAGCGCCGATCAGGAAGAGGCGCCGCACTTATGGGCAGTTAGTCCATACAAATATCGACCAGGGATACAGCTTCATATGAGAGGTAGGCACTAACGATAAAATCTATGTGAATGCCGCCTCCGTGAAGTTTGGAAGACCAATGGAAGAAGGGGACTGGGACTCCTTCTTCAAAGACTGCCCCAGGGGGTATTTTGCGGTGGCAGTGATCTTATGCTCAGTCAGGTTCCTGTTTTCCAGCCACCTCCCAGTCCAGTTCTACCTCAGTCATGCCATGGCCACCTACGACCTCTGCGGCACGTCGGCCCATGCACGGGCAAGGAGCTATAAGGAGGACAAAGTGGCACAGGACACGTGCCGTTGAAATTATAAGCATTTCTTCTGAAAGGAAAAAGTTTTGCTTGTTGCACCTTAGGAGAAATATGTAACCGGACTGTTCCGCGTCCCTGCGGGCCAAGGAGCCCTGGAGCACCCCAGAGCTGGGTGCGTTGAGGCCGGTCCGGGCCAAAGTTGCTATTTTTGTTACTCCCATTTAAGTTTTGTTGTGCCTTTTGCGCCCCTTCTGCTGGATGGTAGAACTCTGCTCTGGAACTGCAACATGGACTGTGTGCGACTGTGGCAACAGACTGTTTACGGGACAGACAGCACATACAGCAGTAAAGGGCAGTGCTCCACTAAAAGGAAGGGAGACGCTTCCCCCCAAGGACTGTTGACCTAATGGAAGGGTCACCTAATTGTTAAATATGTTGTTTCCGGTGGACAGGACCGGAATTTGATGTGCTGTGGGGGTTACCTAAAGGACTGTGAGTCAGGCAACCCACAAAAAAGAAAGGATTCTCATGAATCGGTAAAAAAAAAAGGAACTTTGCTTACGTTGAGCAGTATAGCTACCTCAATTGCCTCCCTACATGGAGTATACGGTGTATATAATAAAGTTTCATTATTGAATTGTCAGGGATGACGATTGTTAAAGGGAGGGGGAATGTAAGGGGTGTACGGGGACCGTGTGATACCCCACTCCCTTCCTTGATGTAGATATTGCCTTGTATGCAAAATTATATATATATTTATCTGTTGCTGCTATGTGTATAGGAATATATGTTATATAGCGTAATGTATCTATGCGCATTTGTAGGGAAAGCGTAGTGATGGAATGGAAACGTAGTGACGGAAAGGACTCCATTGTAGGCATTTACTACAGGCCGCCTGTGCAAGCTGAAGATATGGATGAACTCTTTATGCATGTAATGGCCAAGTTCTCCAAAAAATATAACATAGTTGTCATGGGAGATTTCAACTATCAGACATTTGTTGGAAATCTCTCTCTGGCAAAACTAACAGGTCAAACAAATTCTTATCCTCTCTTGCTGACAACTTTATCTTCCAAAAGGTAGGGGAGAAAACAAAGGGATCTGCTAACTTGGATCTAATCCTTATAAACAGGGAAGAAATGTGTTGTGAATGGGTTTGAGATGAGTTCTGAGCAGAGGCTCCCTCTGGTGGTTACAAGCGGTACTAGTGAGGATTGGGAATCAGGTGTTACTGATTGGTCTTATTTAAGGGAATCATTTTCCCATCAGGGTTGCCGGTGATCAATTGTTCTGGTCTGAATCCTTCTTTCCAGTTTCCCTTGTAGCCTGCTGTGTCGTGTCTGCATCTCCTGCTATCAGATAAGACAATTTCTTATTTTGTGTTTTTGCTATATTTTTGCATTTTGTCCTGCACTTCTGTGGGGGCCTTCTGGGTCCCTCCGGGGGCTTTTGCCCTCTCAGTTTAGTCCAGCCACTGTGTTTTGTACTTTTGCTTTTTGCAGTTTTTTCAGTGGCTGCTGTTTTTGTTACACCAGAGAACTAATTTAGGTGGTAGAGGTCGTGTGATCTCAGGTGATTTTGAAATTAGTAGAGTTGGTGTTTTTCAGGGTTTTCTGGGATTGCAGTAAGTACCCTTCCTGTCCTTTTCTATTTAGATAGTTTGGGCCCCAGCGTTTGCTCATACTATTTTCTTTCTGTGTCAGTATTTCCTCTTGTCTAACCGCCATTACATGTTTGGGGGCTTTCTATTATCTTTGGGGTTCTGCTCCGGGGCAGATAGCTTTCCTATTTCTATCTTTAGGTGTAGTTAGTTTCTCAGGCTGTGACGAGGCGTCTAGGACCAACGTAGGAACGCTCCACGGCTGCCTCTAGTTGTGGTGGTTAGTCAGGGTACTGCAATCTCATAGATTCCAACTGCTCTGGTGTATTTCCTTTTTTACCTGCACTCCTCAGCTACCGTAACATAACAGTATCACCGGCCATAAAAATTGTATGGTACTCACAGAAGGGAAAAAATATTTTGAAGGAAGAAAAGTTGTCAGAGATATTTTTCTGTTTGTTGCATTTTTTTTTTTTTTCCCTCTGTATCTCTGGGTGCTGGGGAGGATCTTTTCTCCCAATGGAGTTTGCACAGTTGTCTGGCCGTGTGGATCAGCTTGCCACTGAGGTTCGGAGTATTGCTGCATATCTTGCTAGGTTGCCTGTTGTGGAACCTAGGATCCCCATGCCAGATTTGTTTTCAGGGGATCGAGCTAAGTTTCAGAATTTCAAAAATAATTGTAAATTGTTTCTTGCCTTAAAATCTAAGTCCTCAGGAAACGCAGCGCAGCAGGTTCAAATTGTCATCTCTCTCCTGCGCGGCGATCCTCAGGATTGGGCTTTTTCCCTCACACCTGGGGATCCTGTTTTGAGTGATGTTGATGCATTTTTTCAGGCTTTGGGGTTATTGTACGATGAGCCTAATGTCACTGATCAAGCTGAAAAAGCCTTGTTGGCATTAAATCAGGGGCTTGATGACGCTGAGTTATACTGTCAGAGACAGAGGAGTCCAGTTTGTTTCCAGATTTTGGAGGACTTTTTGTTCTAAACTGGGTGTTCAATTGTCTTTCTCCTCGGCATTTCATCCTCAGACCAATGGTCAAACTGAGAGAACAAACCAGACATTGGAGACTTATCTAAGATGCTTTGTGTCTGCTGATCAGGATGACTGGGTCTCTTTTTTGCCTTTGGCTGAGTTTGCTCTTAATAATAGGGCTAGCTCTGCCACTTTGATGTCTCCGTTTTTCTGTAATTCTGGGTTTCACCCTCGATTTTCTTCAGGACAGACGGAGGCTTCTGTCTGTCCAGGTGTTGACTCTGTTGTTGAGCGTATGCAGCAGATTTGGGACCAGGTAGTGGAGAGGTTGTCCCTCTCTCAGGAGAAGGCCCAGCGGTTTGCTAACCGGCATAGGACTGATGGTCCTCGGTTTAAAGTGGGGGACTTGGTCTGGTTGTCCTCAAAGAATATTCCTATGAGAGTAGCATCTCCTAAATTTAAGCCTAGGTTCATTGGACCTTATAAGATCATGGAGATTATTAATCCTGTTTCTTTTCGTTTGCTTCTTCCAGGGACATTTAAGATCCATAACGTGTTCCACAAGTCCTTGTTGAAGAGGTTTGTTGAGCCAGTGGTTCCTGCTGCTGTGCCTCCTGACCCTGTTTTGGTTGAGGGCAATCTGGAGTATGTGGTTGAGAAAATATTGGATTCTCGTTTTTCTAGACGAAGACTCCAGTATTTGGTTAAATGGAGAGGTTATGGTCAGGAAGATAATTCTTGGGTGTTTGCTTCGGACATCCATGCTAGGAGACTTATCCGTGCGTATCATAGAACTCATCCTGACCGACCTGGTTGCTCAAATGAGGGTTCGGTGACCCCTCCTCAAGGGGGGGGTACTGTTGTGAATGGGTTTGAGATGAGTTCTGAGCAGAGGCTCCCTCTGGTGGTTACAAGCGGTACTAGTGAGGATTGGGAATCAGGTGTTACTGATTGGTCTTATTTAAGGGAATCATTTTCCCATCAGGGTTGCCGGTGATCAATTGTTCTGGTCTGAATCCTTCTTTCCAGTTTCCCTTGTAGCCTGCTGTGTCGTGTCTGCATCTCCTGCTATCAGATAAGACAATTTCTTATTTTGTGTTTTTGCTATATTTTTGCATTTTGTCCTGCACTTCTGTGGGGGCCTTCTGGGTCCCCTCCGGGGCTTTTGCCCTCTCAGTTTAGTCCAGCCACTGTGTTTTGTACTTTGCTTTTTGCAGTTTTTTCAGTGGCTGCTGTTTTTGTTACACCAGAGAACTAATTTAGGTGGTAGAGGTCGTGTGATCTCAGGTGATTTTGAAATTAGTAGAGTTGGTGTTTTTCAGGGTTTTCTGGGATTGCAGTAAGTACCCTTCCTGTCCTTTTCTATTTAGATAGTTTGGGCCCCAGCGTTTGCTCATACTATTTTCTTTCTGTGTCAGTATTTCCTCTTGTCTAACCGCCATTACATGTTTGGGGGCTTTCTATTATCTTTGGGGTTCTGCTCCGGGGCAGATAGCTTTCCTATTTCTATCTTTAGGTGTAGTTAGTTTCTCAGGCTGTGACGAGGCGTCTAGGACCAACGTAGGAACGCTCCACGGCTGCCTCTAGTTGTGGTGGTTAGTCAGGGTACTGCAATCTCATAGATTCCAACTGCTCTGGTGTATTTCCTTTTTTACCTGCACTCCTCAGCTACCGTAACATAACAGAAATGGTTGAGGAGGTAAGAGTGGCTGGGACCCTAGGAGGTAGCGACCATGCTATTTTAGAATTTTGGATAACTAGAGGAGGAAGACCTGTGAAGACTCAGACGTCAAGGTTAGATTTCAGAAAGGCAGATTTTAAGGGACTCAGAAAGAGAATCGGAGGATTCCAATGGCTGGATATCCTTAAGGACAAAAATGTCCAGGAAGGATGGGAAATCTTGAAAAATGAGATTATCAAAGCACAATCGTTAACAATTCCAATCATTCCGGTCATGCTGAAGGATGTTGCAGGCAGCAGGTTCACACTCAGCGCATGTGACAGACGTGAAAGAGTCTGGAGACGCCGTGGAGAGCTATCTGCTGCCTGCAACATCCTTCAGCATGACCGGTTTGGCAGTGGGTCAGTAATGGTGTGGGGTGGCATTTCTTTGGAGGGCCACACAGCCCTCCATGTGCTCACCAGAGGTAGCCTGACTGCCATTAGGTACTGAGATGAGATCCTCAGACCCCTTGTGAGACCATATGCTGGTGCGGTTGGCCCTGGGTTCCTCCTAATGCAGGACAATGCCAGACCTCATGTGGCTGGAGTGTGTCAGCAGTTCTTGCAAGATGAAGGCATTGAAGCTATGGACTGGCCTGCCCGTTCCCCAGACCTGAATCCGATTGAGCACATCTGGGACAGCATGTCTTGCTCCATCCACCAACGTCACGTTGCACCACAGACTGTCCAGGAGTTGGCGGATGCTTTAGTCCAGGTCTGGGAGGAGATCCCTCAGGAGAACATCAGCAACCTCATCAGGAGCATGCCCAGGCGTTGTAGGGAGGTCATACAGGCACATGGAGGCCACACACAATACTAAGCATCATTTTGACTTGTTTCCACTTTAATTTTGTCTTGTTTTGCTCTTCATTTTGACTTGTTTCCACTTTCATTTTGGGGGTCTCTCCAAATCCAGGCCTCCATTGGTTCAAAAATTTGATTTCCATTGATGATTTTTGTGTGATTATGTTGACAGCACATTCAACTTTGCACAGAACAAAGTATTCAATGAGAATATTTCATTCATTTAGATCTAGGATGTGTTATTTGAGTGTTCACTTTATTTTTTTGAGCAGCGTTATTTTAGCTTACAGCTAACCAACTGATTTTTTTACATTTAGACTACTGGATTGTATTGATGTCACCAAGTTCTCCACCACAGATCTGCAGACAGACTGGGTTGTATCTGGAATAAGTCTGTGCCCTGGCCCCCTGGATGCTGATGTGAGAACAGAGTAGAGATTATGGGTGATCCCACAGATTTGATTGTAAATAGAAGGGATGTGGCACGCGCCCAAATCCTATGGAGAAGCATAGATGTTAGACTCAATGTGAGTCTGCCCTAGCTGGTAAGCTACACAGGAAACCATGAATTCTAAATGACAGATATTTAGCCTGGTCAGGGAGGGGTTAAAAACTGTTGGTCAGGCTGTGGTTAAGGCTCCTTCTACAGAATGGATGGGTTTGTTTGCCACAGGCAAAAAAAATATAGAAAAGAAGATTTCCTTTTTTCATATTTGCATGTCCATATCTGAAAAGTGTCGCCTCCACGAGACGTATCACCCGTGATCTGCTAACTGCAAATGCCACATCTGTGTCGCCTGTCTAGCAAGCCTGGAAAGAATTACAGGTGTCTTCTGACTTCTGAGCAGCCAACTGTGGATGCTGGCTGGCTGGCATCCTGATTACAACATGGATGCCATGAGCAATATATATATATATATATATATATATATATATATAGTGAGACAGTGTCCCATGTTATATGCGAGGGTCGCCATGTGTCCCCCAGGATGCGCACAGAAGCGTATTGAGACCGCTGGAGTGCAGTGCAGTCACAGGCATAGCTGTGATTGTAATGCAAAATAAAAGTAAGTGTTGGTCTTGGGCAAGCTATTTGTCCAAGGCAGATTTAAGAAAACCTGCCACGGGCTCTTATTTTTGAAACGGACTACAGGATGGTAGTGGGGCGGTCTGGTTCCTCCCTGGCTGGGTTTTCCATGTGGCCTATGGCCACAGGGTCCTTGTAGAAACCCCTGCAGCAGAGGGTTGTGTGTGTCAGTTTGGTTTTGCAATCGTGCAGAACAGAAGACTCTGCAGAGCCCAACCTGTGTGACGCAGCACTGAGCCAAAAGGCATGGTACCCCTCAGTGTTCACGGCGGTGCAGTCTCTTACGGCAACAGGTCCCAGTTACGGACTATCTTGTGTTCCCTGCTGCGATCCGGAGGAGATCTTTTGAGTTCCAGTGGAAGGTTTTTTTGGACATTAAAAGACCTTGTTTTGAACTTTCCTGTGTCACTGCCTGTTTGTCACGCTGCACCAACCCCTGCTGAACTACAATATATATATATATATGTATATATATACATATATATATATATATCTACACACATACCGATACAGCGGGTGAAATAAGTATTGAAGTATTGAACATGTCACCAATTTTCTAAGTAAATATATTTCTTAAGGTGCTATCGGCATGAAATTCTCACCAGATACTAGTAACAACCCATCCAATCCACACAAGCGAAGCAATCAAACCATAGTTAATATGTGATAATGAGAAATGACACAGGGAAAAAGTATTAAATGCACAGGGAAAGAGTATTAAGCGTTCTTACTGAAATGTATTTAATACTTCGTACAAAAGCCTTTGTTGGAGATGACAGCTTCAAGACACCTCCTGTATGGAGAAACTAGTCGCAGGCATTGCTCAGGTGTGATTTTGCCCATACTTCCACACAAACACTCTTCAGATCCTGAAGGCCCGTGGGCTCCTTTTATAAACTCTGAGCTTTAGTTCCTTCCATAAATTTTATATTGGATTTAGGTCAGGTGATTGGCTGGGCCATTCTAGCAGCTTTATTTTCTTTCTCTGAAATCAATTGAGGGTTTGCTTGGCTGTGTGTTTAGGATCATTGTCTTTCTGAAATGTCCACCCTTGTTTCATCTTCATCATCTTGGTAGACAACAGCAGATTTTTATCAAGAATGTCTCTGTACATTTTTCCATTCATCCTTCCTTTAATTACATTAAATTTGCCAGTACACCATGATGTTCACACCTCTATACTTCACTGTTGGCATGATGTTTTAACATGGTGTGTATTAGAGCATCCAAAAAGTTCAAAATTTTTGTTTCATCTGACCTGATTATATTCTCCCAGTATTTCATAGGCTTGCCTGAAATATTGTTTAGCAAAATTTACAAGCACTTGAACATGCTTTTTGCTCACCAATGGAGTCTTTCATGATAAGCATACATACAGGAGGTTGAATGCATTACTTATAATTTTCTTTGAAACAATTTTACCTGTCTTTCTGTAGCTCTCCACAGGTGTTCCTTGGCTCTTAGACAACTCTTCTGACAATTCTTTTCACTCCTCTGTCTTGCGGTGAGCGCCTAATCATGGCCAGTTTATGAGAAAATTATATTTTTTCCTCTTACGGAGTACGACCCCAACAGTGTTCACTGGGACCTTCAATAGTTCAGAGATTCTGACAATGCCATCTGTATATTTTGCAACAATAAGGTTGTGAAGGTGTTGAGACAGCTCGCTGGTTTTACCCATCATGAGATGTTTCTTGTGTGGCACCTTTTTACAGGCCATCAGTTGAACCAACTGATATTATTTTTTACTAAGTGGCAGGATTGTTTTCTAGTTACTGATAGATTTCAACTGGTGTCATAATAATAACAATTTTTATTTCAATATCAGCAACATATTCCGCAGACCTTACATATTAGAGGGGACTTGTACAGACAATAAAGACAATACAGAATAACACATAACTCAACATATACCAAAATGAGTAAGGGCCATCTTCTCAGGCTTACAATCTATGAGAAAATAGGGGAGACACGAATTGTAAATGGTAAAAAGTGCTTCTGTTGTATGGTCCAGGCATCAATCTATTCTATTATTTCTAAACACTGTTTTTCAGTGATTACTTTGTATCTCCGTTCATACTGCACCCACACACACAAATGATACACCATTTGAAAGGTAAACTTGCTCCCTTCAGCAAGAAAATAGCCAAACAAACCACACATCCACGATTTGTTCACAAAATACAGTTTAAACATTAATTTTCATAAACCTGCAGTAAGGAAAAATGACCTGCAGGTGGCACACTACCCCAAAGCACACTACCACAAAGCTGCTTACAGACATCACAAACAAATTCAAACATTTGCCTTGGGGCTTTCCAGCTTGCGAACTGCTTGCCCAGCCTATTTCATCCAAATTGGAGGATTGCACACTTCACTGCAGGTGAGTCACATAAGCAAACACATTTGTAAACATGCACTGCCTATTGAATTGCACACTTGCTCCGTTCATACTCCACCCACACAAACAAATGATACACCATTTGAAAGGTCAAATGACTTGCAGGTAGCAGCACACTACCCCAAAGCACACTACCACAAAGCTGCTTACAGACATCACAAACAAATCCAAACCTTTGCCTTGGGGTCTTTCCAGCTTGACCAAGTGCTTGCCCAGGCTGTTTCAGGCACATTGGAGGATTGCACACATCACTGCAAGTGAGTCACATATGCAAATATATTTGTAAACATGCAGTGCTTTTTCGGTGATTACTTCGCCCCACACACAGAAATGGTGAGTCACATATGCAAACACACTTGTAAACATGCACTGCTTTTTCGCTGATTACTTTGCCCCACACACACAAATGATACACCATTTGAAAGGTAAACTTGCCCCCTTCAGCAAGAAAAAAGCCAAATAAACCACACATTCACGATTTTATCACTAAATGCAGTTTAAACATTCCTTTTCATAAACCTGCAGAAAAAAACAATGACCTGCAGGTGGCACCTCAACCGGAAGACATTTTTTGGCCTTTACTTATCAAACCAATTTATTGTATTACCAAGCTACATATATAAATACCTGTCTGTGTTCATCTCATGAAATACATTTACATTTGATCAGCTTGCTTTTTCTGAAATTACCTGCGCCCCCAACGACCAATGTGCGAAAATTTTGCATGGGCCAAGCTAGTATAATAACTAGGGTATTCCCATAATGCTGCATGAACCAGTCAACAGCCAGAATGTGTACAGACACAAAGGGCAATTAAGGCAATTAAGTACATGGAAGGTGTGTGAACAGATGCTACGATGGTCTTGATTTTAAAGAATTTTTTTTGCGGGCCAATCGGAGATAGTTAGATAAGTGAGGTGAGGTGATACGCCAGTCTAAAGAAAAAAGGGGTTTAAAACTGTGAGTATTGGGAATAAGTTTAATTGTCCTGGATAGTGCATTCCAAAGAATTGGTGCAGCAAGCGAGAAGTCATAGAGATGGGAGTGGGAGTGTTAGAACCCTCTTGTTAGGTTTTGTTTCAGTTTGCTGGTCACATGACCTTTTTTCCCTATTTAGTCTGGCTCCGCCCTTCTGGCTTTGCTGGACTTCATTGTATTACCTACTCTTAAGCTAGCCGGGTGCTTAGGTGCCTTACTCAGTCAGTTTTGCTTGATCTGAGGATCTCTAAGTAATTTGTTTTCTGTTTTATTTTTCCCTGCTACAATTTCTGTTAGGAGGTGTCCATCTTTTCTCCCAGTCCCTAGATCTTGTAGGGATTCCTCCCTCGCAACTATAGGGCTTCGTTCAGACTAGCTGAGGACTTTAGCGGGTCTGGTCGCAGGATCAGGTTCCCCGTTACATCGTAGGGATCCAGCTTAGTTCTATTGTAGGGACAGAATTCCCATCTTTCCTTAGTGCTTGTAGCAGATCATAACAGTAAGTCCAGCCCAAAAGAAAAAAAAAAATCACTAAGGAAGATTTTCTGTTTCCATCATGGTGTCGGTTCAGGATTTGGCTCAACGCCTGCAGGGACTTTCTCCGGAGGTGGCTGAAATCCAGCAACACGTGAGTAGTTGTTCTGGAGCACATTTCGTGAAGCCAAAGGTACGTTTGCCTGATTTATTTTTTGGTGAACAACAAGATTTTTTTTCTTTTAAAAATGCTTGCTTGTTGTATTTCCGTTTGAGACCCAGATCCTCTGGTGATGAATCACAGCGCATAGGGTTCATAATGTCACTTTTGCGCAAAGAGCCTCAGGACTGGGCCTTTTCTCTGCAGCCTGGTGATCCATGCTTTAGATCAGTGGATAGTTTTTTTTCTGCTTTGGGGTTATTGTATGACGATCCGGATCGTGTTTCATCAGCTGAGACAGAATTGAGACGTTTGAGACAGGGATCAGGTAATGTGGAAAAATATTGTACTCACTTCCGAAGGTGGTCCACTCAGGTGGGGTGGAACGATTCAGCTTTGAAAAGTTTATTTCTTGCAGGGTTAAGTGAAAGGGTTAAAGATTTGCTGATTGCTTATCCTATACCTGGTAACTTGCAAGAGGCTATGCAATTAGCCATACGGGTGGATAGGAGACTGCGTGCAAGGGTTAATGAGAGTAAATCTGCCTTGTCATCTACAAGTTTGGAAAGGGACTGTACTGACATTGCAGAGCCGATGGAAATTGGAGCAATGACACTTCACTCTCGGGAAAAAGACCATAGATTTGCGGAGGGCTTGTGTTTCTATTGTGGCAAATCTGAGCATTTTATTAAGAACTGTGCGCTTTGAATGAATAAAGAGAGAAAAAAAAATGAGGTCAGTTTCGCCCGCATAGCTTGTTTAAACAATAAAGGTGTCTTTCTTTCTGCTACCACTGCTGGTGAGGAGGAATTAATGGAGTTTCGGGTATTTGTGGATTGTGGTTCAACTCTCAATGTGATTGATGGGAAATTTTTGGAAAAACTAAAATTAAAACCCAAACTTCTATCTTCCCCTATTAATGTGGTGTCTGTGGATGGTTCTCACTTGAAAAATGTTACTCACCATATCTGTGAATTTCCTCTTACTATTAATGGTGTTCATCAAGAGAATTTGGATTTGGTAGTTTTGAATAATTTGCCCTCACCGGTGATTTTGGGGTTACCTTGGTTAAAATTGCACAATCCGGTACTGGATTGGTCTACCAATGAAATTAAGTCCTGGAGTCCTAATTGTTATGACAAGTGTTGTAACGGGCGTATTGCTGCTGTAGTTAAGGGGGAGTTACCTGTACCTATTCAGGATTTTTGGAAAGTTTTTTCTGATAAGGAATCGCAGGTATTGCCTCCTCATAGAGATTATGATTGTGAAATTGAATTTGTCCCTGGAGCAACTCTTCCTAAAAGTCGTTTATTTAATTTGACTATTCCCGAGAGAAAGGCTTTGGAGGAATACATACCGACAAGCTTGGCCGCCGGTCACATTAGGCTTTCCAAATCTCCTGTGGCGGTTGGATTTTTTTTTGTTAAAAAAAAGGACGGCGGTTTACGGCCTTGTCTAGACTTTCGTGAGATTAATAAGATTACTGTACGCAATCCTTACCCACTGCCATTGATTCCTGATTTGTTTAATCAGTTAGTGGGGGCCAAGTGGTTCTCGAAAATTGATCTTCGAGGGGCATACAATTTGTTGCGCATGAAGGAGGGGGATGAATGGAAGACTGCATTTAACACTCCACTGGGTCATTTTGAGAATCTGGTCATGCCTTTTGGGCTTTCCAGTGCTCCGGCATTTTTTCAGAATCTTATTAATGACATCCTCAGACCTTTGATCGGCAGAAGTGTGGTTGTGTATTTGGATGACATTTTGATTTATTCACTGGATTTGGAGTCTCATTGGAGGAGTGTGCGTGAAGTATTACAGTTACTGAGTGATAATTCACTTTTTGCCAAACTAGATAAATGTGAGTTCGCTGTACAGACACTTAGTTTTTTGGGCTACATTGTCTCCAGTGAAGGTTTTGAGATGGACCCTGTGAAAGTGCAAGCTGTGCAGGATTGGCCTAGGCCTATTGGTGTGAAATCAATACAGAGGTTTTTGGGGTTCGCCAATTATTATAGAAAATTCATAAAAAAAATTTCTGTGATTGCCAAACCTCTGACCGATCTCACCAGGAAAGGTGCTGATGCGGTTCAGTGGACTACTGAGGCCATTGAGGCTTTTGTGTTGCTAAAGGAGAGGTTCAGCTCTGCTCCCATTCTTACGCAGCCTGATGTGACTAAACCATTTTTGGTTGAGGTTGATGCTTCTTCTGTGGGGGTCGGCGCGGTGTTGTCTCAGGCAAAGACGGATGGAGTACATCCCTGTGCTTTTTTTTCAAAGAAATTTTCTGAGTCTGAACTAAATTATGATATCGGTAATCGGGAATTGTTGGCAATTAAACTCGCATTTGAACACTGGCGTCATTTTTTGGAGGGAGCGGAATTTCCCGTTCAAGTCTTCACCGATCATAAAAATCTGATCTACCTTGATGCTGCCAAACGCTTGAATGCCCGTCAGGCTAGGTGGGCACTGTTTTTCTCACGGTTTAATTTTACCATTACTTACATCCCAGGTACTAAAAATGTTAAAGCTGATGCTTTGTCTTCCAGCTTTTCTCCTATGGTGGGTACTGAGGAGGAGGAGGAAAACATCTTGCAAGAGGGGTTGTTATTGCTGTTTTGGACTCCGTGTTGGAAGATGAGATTCTTAAAGCACAGGAGAATGCCCCATCTAACACGCCGCATGGGAGGTTGTTTGTGCCTGGTACCCTGAGGAGAGATTTGTTTGATGAATGTCATGACTCTCGGTTGGCAGGTCATCCTGGAATCTCTGAGACCAAGAGACTTGTGGGTCGCAGTTTTTGGTGGCCAGGATGGCAGAAGGAAGTCATTAAGTGGGTGCGTCAATGCACTGTGTGTGCTAGATCTAAGTCTTCTCATACTCCTGCTGCGAGGTTGCTTTGCCCTCTGGAGGTCCCTAGTGCACCTTGGACACATTTGGCTATGGACTTTATTACTGACCTTCCCCCCTCTGAGGGTTTCACTGTCATCTGGGTGGTCGTGGACCGTTTTAGCAAGATGTGTCACTTGGTTCCTTTCATCAAACTACCCTGCGCTAAGACTCTCGCTAAGGCCTTTGTCAAGGAAATTGTCAGACTACATGGCGTTCCTACTGACATTGTTTCCGATAGGGGACCTCAGTTTGTGGCTCGTTTTTGGCGCGCCTTTTGTGACAGGTTGGGAGTTCATTTGTCGTTTTCATCCGGATATCATCCTGAGTCTAATGGCCAGACAGAAAGGAAAAACCAGGATGTTGAGCAGTTCTTGCTGTAAGGTTCTTTGAAACTCAGTTTTTCCGTCGGCCATTTTGCTTTCTGTCTTGCTGCAGCTATCTTGCCCTCAGTCAATATGGAGTTTCCATCTTTCATGTTCCCGCCCTGATTCTCTCCCTCTTGCCTCTTAAGCAGCCTCAGCTGAGCAATCAGTGCTTCAGAATCAAGCCTGCAGTCAGCCTGTGACCTGACTCCTGAAACCTTGGACTTGGTACTCCAGCTATTTCCTACTGAGGAACTTTGGAACACTTGTGGACTCTGGAAACCTGCTGTTTGGTAAATCCATGTTTGCAAGGGAATTACGGTAACAGAGAAGAGATCCTGAACCTATTGTGGAGAGTTATTGCTGAGCTTAAAGTTACTCTGGCCTGCTGTGTCTCCTGCCTCTGTACCTGCAAACTGTGTGACCCTTTTGCCTACTTGTATGAAGTAATACAAGTCCTTCCATATGAAACCTGTGTCTCATGTGTTTTCCTCGCACCCAAGCACAAGACGCTATATGAACTGTACACCATACATTACAAGATTCTGAAGCCAATGTTAGTGTCTGCTGGGTCTGGGAAGGCCATGTCTGCTGTGACTGTGGATATCAGATGTCCGTTTATACCTTCTGTGATGACAGTGGTTGTGACTTCTCACAACCATTCCAGGTGAGCGCATTCCCTTAATTTTACTCTGCAGTGTTACCACAGGTAAACACTATTGTGTTTTTTTTTTTCTTTTCTCTTCTCCTTCCAGTACTTCTGCCTTAAAAGATCTGGAAGATGGAGGCTCGCATAAAGGAGCTTTGCGGAATGACTGATACAATCTGTGCAGATATACAGACTTTAAAGACCCGTTTTGCAAGCCTACAGGACCTCACTAATCACAATTTGCAAGTGTTTGGACAAACTACCCAGGATTTACGAGCCAGGATTGAGGCTCTAGAGGAACGAGTCGAGGCTCCTGCCATAACCCCGAGTTCTGGGATCCCCAAGTTACCCCCTCTTCATTTTGGCGGTGAACGTGAGAAATTCAGGGGATTTATTAACCAATGCAATCTATTTTTCTCTGCACATGCTTCACAATTTCCCACTGAACGATCCAAAGTGCTTACTATAATCATGTTGCTTACCAACAAGGCTTTGATGTGGGCAAACCCTCTGATTGAGACTGGGGATGAATGTTTGAATCATCTTGATGCTTTCATTTCAGCCATGGGGCAGGTGTTTGATGACCCCAATCGAGGTGCAACAGCTGAAGCAGCCATGTTAACTTTGCGCCAAGGTAAGCGCTCAGTAGCCGAATATGCCTTGGATTTCAGGAGATGGGCTCTCGATACCACTTGGGACACTTCCGCCAAAAAATCTATTTTTCGGAAAGAGTTGTCTCCACTGATTAAGGATGAACTTGCTCGTGCCGACCCTCCCACTGCGTTAGGTCACTTTATTAACTATTGTATCCGTATTGATGCTCGTCTGACTGAACGCAGACAAGAGAGATGGTTCGAAAATAATCGCACTAACCTTTTCCTACCTCCCTCCTCAGCTAAGGAACCTTTGAGTAGGATCACACGGGAACCAGAATCTGAACCCATGCAGGTGGACTCTTTACAAAGACGGGTTAGTGATGCACGCAAAGAACATCGTTTAAAGGAAAATCTATGTTTCTACTGTGGTAAGTCAGGGCACTTCATTATAAACTGCCCCAGCCGTTCTCGTAAGACTACTGCAGCAGTCATTCACTGTGAGTGTTGCGAGAGGAGATCTGTCATGTCCGAGCCTCAGGCTCCAGAGAGATCTGCTGCAAGAAATCTTGATTTCTCGGACTTAAACTCCGTTAGTTCTGAGGACGATGACGGTGTAAACGCTGCAATTTTTCAAGTTTCCTCAGCAGTGTCCCAGCTGAGTTGTAAAAAAAACAATTCTCATTGCTTCCTTTCCATCAAACTCTGGGTTGACTCAGTCTGGGTGTCTAGCTCTGCTATGATCGACTCAGGAGCAAGTGGAAATTTTATGGATATCTCCTTTGCTCTGAAACAGGGGATACGTTCAGTGAAGAAGGCTACTCCAGTACAGATGGAGACTGTGGATGGCTCCCTGCTGACCTCTGGACCAGTGGATCAGGAAACGGAGCCTTTGAGGGTCCTTATGGGTAAAGATCATCAGGAGAAACTGTCCTTTATGCTTATCTCTTCTCCCCACTTTCCCATTATTCTAGGGCTACCATGGTTGCAGGCTCAGAACCCTACGATTAACTGGGAGACCAAGGAATTACACTTTCCGGAGAAACAGATGAGTCCAGGAGTTTCAGCCTGCTCTGTTCCTAAAGGAACCATGTCAGTCCCTGAACTACCAGCTGTATACCAGGACTATGTGGATTTATGTGACAAGAAGAACGCTGACCAGCTTCCCCCTCACCGTCCATATGATTGTCCAATTGAATTATTGCCTGGAGCAGAGATACCTTTTGGTAAGATCTACCCCCTGGCGGGGCCCGAGCTAAAGGCTTTGAAGGATTACATAGACGAAAATCTAGCCAAGGGCTTCATACGCCCCTCTTCATCTCCTGCAGGTGCACCCATCTTCTTTGTGAAGAAGAAAGATGGATCTCTGAGACCCTGCATAGACTATAGGGAACTCAATAAGGTTACTATTAGAAACCGTTATCCATTGCCTTTAATCCCTGAGTTATTGGAGAGAGTGCGGCATGCCAAAATTTTTTCTAAACTGGATCTCCGTGGGGCCTATAACTTGGTCCGTATTAGACCTGGGGATGAATGGAAGACTGCATTCAGGTCACGCTATGGACACTTTGAATATCTAGTTATGCCTTTTGGTCTGAGTACCGCCCCAGCCACTTTCCAACACTTGGTGAATGACATCTTCAGGGATCTCCTAGATACATTCGTGGTGATTTATCTGGATGATATTCTAATTTTTTCTAACTCCACAGAGGAACATCATGGACATGTGAGAATGGTCTTAGAACGCCTAAGACAAAACCATCTTTACATCAAACTTGAAAAGTGTGAATTCCATAGGACCGAAATTCAATTTCTGGGGTATGTACTGTCTACGCAAGGGATTAGTATGGATGGAAGCAAGACCCAAGCCATCAAGGATTGGCCAATTCCTAGAAATGTGAAGGAGGTGCAGCGCTTCATCGGGTTTGCCAACTTCTATAGACGTTTCATTAGGAATTTCTCTGAGGTAGTGTCACCTATCACCCAACTTACCCGGAAAGAGTCTAGGTTCTCCTGGACCCCGCAAGCCCAGGAAGCATTTTCCCGTCTAAAGGATAAATTTACCACCGCACCTATCTTAGTACATCCCAACCCCGAACTTGCTTTCATAATAGAGGTGGATGCTTCAGACTGTGCCGTTGGAGCTATACTCTCTCAGAGAACAGGTGAGAAGAATGTCTTGCATCCCTGTGCCTTCTTTTCCCAGCGGTCGTCTTCGGCTGAGAGGAACTACGATGTGGGCAATAGAGAATTGTTGGCCATTATTGCCGCCTTCAAGGAATGGAGACACCTTCTTCAGGGAGCTGCACAGCAAATAGTCGTCCTGACAGACCATCGTAACCTTGAATTTATCAGGTCGGCTAAGTGCCTGACTCCTCGCCAGGCTCGCTGGAATCTTTTCCTAAATCAATTTAATTTTGTAATTTCTTATAGGCCAGGATCGCGCAATGGAAAGGCTGATGCACTCTCTAGGATTCATTCAGCAGAGACACCTCCACTTACTCCTCCTAAGACTATTCTTCCTGACTCTAGATTCCTGGGAGTGATTCATAATCAAGACCTACTTAAGGACATCAAGGAGGCATACCATGCGGATTCTTTGTTGGCACAACCCCCAAGGGACGTAAGTCTTGTCTTTAAGAATGGTGTGTGGATTCAGGGACAACGTCTGTATATACCTGAAACAGTCAGATTGAGAGTATTGCAACTCATCCACGATTCCAAGATAGCTGGGCATAGAGGAATTCTAAAGACACAAGAATTTCTTTCTAGTTTCTTTTGGTGGCCCACTTACAGGAAAGATGTTTTAAACTATGTCACTTCATGTGAAGTCTGTGCAAGATGCAAAACACCTCGCTCCTCACCAACTGGTCTGTTGCAACCCCTTCCCACCCTGTTCCGCCCGTGGGGATCCATTTCTATGGACTTCATTGTGGAGTTACCAACCTCTCAAGGGAAGAACACCATTCTAGTGGTGGTCGATCGTTTAACAAAGGCGGCTCATTTTATCCCCTGTGTCGGCTTACCCACTGCAAAACAGACATCAGATTTGATGATTAAGAATGTGTTTCGCTTGCATGGAGTACCGGATGAGGTCATTTCGGATCGAGGGGTGCAATTCACTTCAAGGTTTTGGCAAAATTTTTGTGCCGCATTGGACATTAAAGTAAACCTTTCTTCTGCTTTTCATCCCCAGACTAATGGACAGACAGAACGAACCAATCAGACCCTGGAGCAGTATCTCCGCTGCTTTATCTGCCATCTACAGGATGATTGGGTGGATCTACTCCCACTGGCTGAGTTCTCTTATAACAACTCTCAGAGCGCCTCCACTAAGCAGTCTCCTTTTTACTCCAATCTAGGTTATCATCCTAACATTTCCCATAGATACGCCCTTGCCGGCAGTGGTTGAAAGAATCACTTCTTTACAAAAGAATATGGATCTTCTAAAGGAAAATCTGGAATTGGCTCAGGAAAGGTACAAGAAAGCAGCAGATAAATTTCGTAAACCTGCACCAGCTTTCAAGGTAGGAGACTTGGTCTGGCTGTCAACCAGAAATCTTAAGTTAAAGATTCCATCGTCTAAATTGGGACATAAGTACATTGGACCCTATAAAATCAGTAAAATTATAAGTGCCGTTGCTTGTCGTCTTCAACTGCCCAGAACTATGAGAATCCACCCTGTCTTTCATGTATCCCTACTAAAGGCTGCAACACCCAATACGTTTCCTGGACGTTCTTCTCCTTGCCCTGACCCAGTGCTGGTCGATGGTCAGGAAGAATTTATGCTGGAAAGGATTCTAGATTCCAGGTTGTACAGAAATCAGTTACAATATTTGATTAAATGGCAGGGCTACCCAGTGGAGGACAACTCATGGGAACCGGTCAATAACGTTAATGCTCCTCACCTGCTCCTCCAGTTTCATCAGAGGTACCCAGACAACCCTGGTCTGAGGTCATCCGGAGGTTGTCCCTAAGGGGGGAGTAATGTAAGGTTCTTTGAAACTCAGTTTTTCCGTCGGCCATTTTGCTTTCTGTCTTGCTGCAGCTATCTTGCCCTCAGTCAATATGGAGTTTCCAGCTTTCATGTTCCCGCCCTGATTCTCTCCCTCTTGCCTCTTAAGCAGCCTCAGCTGAGCAATCAGTGCTTCAGAATCAAGCCTGCAGTCAGCCTGTGACCTGACTCCTGAAACCTTGGACTTGGTACTCCAGCTATTTCCTACTGAGGAACTTTGGAACACTTGTGGACTCTGGAAACCTGCTGTTTGGTAAATCCATGTTTGCAAGGGAATTACGGTAACAGAGAAGAGATCCTGAACCTATTGTGGAGAGTTATTGCTGAGCTTAAAGTTACTCTGGCCTGCTGTGTCTCCTGCCTCTGTACCTGCAAACTGTGTGACCCTTTTGCCTACTTGTATGAAGTAATACAAGTCCTTCCATATGAAACCTGTGTCTCATGTGTTTTCCTCGCACCCAAGCACAAGACGCTATATGAACTGTACACCATACATTACACTTGCGTTGTTTTGTGACTGATAATCAAGAGGGGTGGTCTGAGTTTCTGCCACTTGCTGAGTTTGCTCTTAACAACCATACATCCGCTTCTGCTGGTTGTTCGCCTTTTTTTTGTTGTACTGGGAGACATCCGTCGTTTGGGTCATTTTCCAAGTTGGGATCGGCTGTACCTGAAGAGGAGAATTTTTCTGGTGTTTTGGAGAGAGTTTGGACTGATGTGCGTGGTAATCTTCAGGAGGCTAACAAAAGATCCAAAGTGTATTTTGATAGAAAACGACAAGAGGTTTTGTTTGCTATTGGTGACATGGTTTGGTTGTCCTCTAAGAATCTGCGCTTGAGGATTCCGTCTAAGAAATTGGGTCCCAAGTTTGTAGGCCCTTTAAGGTGCTTCAGGTTATTAACCAATCTGCTGTTAAGTTGGAGCTTCCCACCTCCTGGAAGATTAATCCGGTGTTTCATGTTTCTCTCTTGAAAAAAGCTGAGGTCTCAGATGGAGACATCTCGGCCACTGTTCCCCTGGTGGTGGAGGACGGGCAATATGAGATTTCCCGCATCCTAAATTCTAGACGGTATAGAGGGAGTTTACAGTACCTCGTCGCTTGGAAGGGTTATGGACCCGAGGATAACTCATGGGTGAGGGCGGATGATGTTTCTGCGTCTAGACTTGTCAGAGCGTTTCACAAGAGGTTTCCGGACAAGCTTAAGTCGGATCCGGAGGATCCTCTTAGAAGGGAGGGTACTGTTAGAACCCTCTTGTTAGGTTTTGTTTCAGTTTGCTGGTCACATGACCTTTTTTCCCTATTTAGTCTGGCTCCGCCCTTCTGGCTTTGCTGGACTTCATTGTATTACCTACTCTTAAGCTAGCCGGGTGCTTAGGTGCCTTACTCAGTCAGTTTTGCTTGATCTTAGGATCTCTAAGTAATTTGTTTTCTGTTTTATTTTTCCCTGCTACAATTTCTGTTAGGAGGTGTCCATCTTTTCTCCCAGTCCCTAGATCTTGTAGGGATTCCTCCCTCGCAACTATAGGTCTTCGTTCAGACTAGCTGAGGACTTTAGCGGGTCTGGTCGCAGGATCAGGTTCCCCGTTACATCGTAGGGATCCAGCTTAGTTCTATTGGAGGGACAGAATTCCCATCTTTCCTTAGTGCTTGTAGCAGATCATAACAGGGAGGTTCAAAATATTGATGATGTTAGTCTTAGGTCATTAGCAGGACGGAGGTAAGGTGGTATGCTGAGATGAGGGAGGTGATGTAGGGTGATGCTGAACCGTGGAGGGCTTTATGGGTGAAAGTGATAAGTTTATACTCAGGGCCTGCTCCAGGTTTTTATGGGCCCCGGGCGAAAGAGTCTCAGTGGGCCCCTTTAACACAGACTAATATACATGATGCACAGATACTGCAGAGAAATATAGGTATAGTACAATGTCAAACACTTTACTTCTTCCATTACATGAGTGATATCTATTGTAAATTCTACAATAACTCAAAAACCGCCAAATCCTCACAGCGCACAGTACAGACTGGACTGTACAGTCCTCCATACAATATTATGGGAACCACATAGTCCTCCATACAGTATTATGGGCCAAATATATTGCTCCATAAAGAATATTGGACCCCAAATAATGCTCCATACAGGATACTGGTCCCCATATAATGCTCCATACAAAATATGGCGCTCTCCTCTGCACTGTGCTGCGTTCTGCGCTGTTACGGCTCAGGAAAGGGCACTGTGGAAAGACTCCCCATCATCATCATCATTGCCTCCCCATCATCATTATCTTTGCTTCACTATCATCATTGCCTCCCCATCATCATTGCCTCCCCATCCTCATCGGTTCCCCATCTTCATCACCTCCCCATCATCATTGCCTCCCCATCTTCATCATCATCGCCTCCCCATCAATATCACCTCCCCATCATCATCATCATCATCATCATTTCCTCCCCATCATCATCGCCTCCCCATCATCTTCGTCTCCCCATCATCATCGCCTCCCCATCATCATCGGCTCTCCATCATCATTGTCTCCCCATCATCATTGCCTCCCCATCATCATCGCCTCCCCATCATCATCATCATTGCCTCCCCATCATCATCTCCTCCCCATCAACATCGCCTGCCCATCATCATCGCCTCCCCATCATCATCAACATTGCCTCCGGGACCCGGCTCCTCACCACCATCACTGCCTCCCCCCCACCACCATCACACATACAGCACCACACACCGACAGCACCGCAGCACTCTCTCACATATACACACACACACCTCTCATCTCACCTGTCAGGCGCTGCTGTGAGAGAAAGCGCGGGCGCCCTGCAGGCACCCCCTGGAGCCCGTAGCTGCGTCAGCGGAGGCACGGGGAGAGGTAAGTATTGTGCCGGCTGCTGCCGGGGCCCTGAGCAAGCGGGGGGGCCCAGTGGCGGCGCTGGTACCGCTCTCATCCGCTAATGGGCCCTGGGGTGCCCGATGGCGAGTGGGCCCCCCCGCCTGCTCAGGGCCCCGGCACTTGCTCGGGTATGCCGAGTGCTGATGCTGGCCCTGTTTATACTCTATATAGGATGGAAAACCAGTGCAACGACTGTGACAGGATAGAGGCATCAGTCTAGCGGTGGGAGAGGAATTTGGTCCTGGCTGCTGCTTCAGGACAGATTGGAGAGGAGAGAGTTTAGTAAGAGGGAGACCGTTTAGTAAAGAGTTGTAATAGTCCGGACGAGAATGAATAAAAACAACAGTAAGAATTTTGCAGAGTCAAAGGTAAGAAAAGGTTGAATACTAGAGATGTTTTGAGGTGTAGGTCACATGAGCGAGTGATCAGATGTAGGGGTGAATGAAAAATCTGAATCAAATATGACCCTAAGGTCGTGGTCACACTTGTGAGAAACTTGCGCGAGTCTCGCACCGCAATACCCGGCACTGCCGCTGACAGTTCGGACCAGAGCGTTCAGCTGCATAGAAATACATGCAGCCACACATTCCGGTCCCGAGTGCAGGCGGCAGTGCCGGGTATTTAGGTGCGAGACTCATGCGAGTTTCTAACAAGAGTGACCCCGGCCTAAGGCAGAGGGCATGTTGCTGGGGAGTAATGGTAGTACCACACACAGAAATGGCAATATCGGGCATCGGTAGGTTAATGGAGAGAGGAAACCCACAGAGTTCAGGTTTTGACAGATTTCGTTTTAGATAGAGGGAGAACATGACGTTAGAGATGGCTGAAAGACAATCACTGGTATTTTGTAGTATTGTAGGGGTAACGTTAGGAGACGATGTGTATAATTATGTGTCATCAGCATAGAGATGATACTGAAGAATCAGCAAGGAGCAGTGAGCATTAGATTTAGCTGTTGATAGATCATTACAGACCTTAGTAAGTGCAGTTTCAGTAGAGTGTAAAGGTCCTGTCTCACATAGCGAGATCGCTGCTAAACAGCGATCTCAGCAGCGATCTCGCTATGTCTGACACGTACCAGTGATCAGGCCCCTGCTGTGAATCGCTGGTCGTGTCAGAAATGCCAGGACTTTTTTTTGATCACTGGTCCCCGCTGGCCAGCACGCATCGCTGCGTGTGACAGGCAGGAGACCAGCGATCAGCTGGTAACCAAGGTACAATTCGGGTTTCCAGGCGCGGGGCTGTGCCTGGAAACCCGATGTGTACATTGGATACCAGCGCGCTGCTGCAGGGGAGCTGGTAACCAAGATACACATCGGGTTTCCAGGCACCGCGCAGCACCTGGAAAACCGAAGTGTACCTTGGTTACCAGCTCCCTGCATCAGCGCGCTGGTATCCAACGTACACTGCGGGTAACTAGGCGATGTTACCCGCAGTGTCGCTGTCCTAATCGCTGCCTGTTTGGCAGCTCAGCAGCGATCATGTAGTGACACACCAGCGATCCTGATCGTTGTCGGGATCGCTGGTGTGTCGCTATGTGAGACGGGGCCCTAAGGAGCAGAAACCAGATTGTAAAGGGTCAAGAAGACAGTTATCTGAAAGATGGTGGATTAAATGGACCAAGCCTTCCAGGAGTTTAGAGATGAAGAGAAGATTGGAGACCGGTCTGTAGTTAGTAGTGCAAGTAGAGCAGCCAATTGATTTTATTGTGTGCCATGTAATTCTCCTTTTCACCTGTGGTGGCTTTGTGCAAAAATTGAATACTTGATGCCAGTTTCCCCATCAGATCAGAGCTGATCTCTTGAGATCTCATGTAAGAATCTTAATAAAAAAAAAAAACTTTTCAAAAAAACTTTGTAGAAAGTTGACAACCTCTTTCAGGTGGACAAGCGAATAGATGTAGGCTGCACTGAGCGTACTGGAGATAGCGGTAATGGTATGTGGTGTCTAGTATATATCTCTTACTAAGAAGATACAAATTTAGGGAAGTGTGAACCCTTACAATAGCCCTTAATAACCATTATCACACAGCTGTCCTAGGGAGTTTCGCCACACTTGCAACAACAAAATCAAAAAGAGTATTTGTCAACCACAAGCAGTTCCCTTTAATACTCTACAAACCATCATGCGCCCTCTTCCAAGCTGTGGAAAGTGTTATCTTAAGCAGCTTTTTGGGCAGGAAGTTATGTTTATCACTTCCCCTCAGTCACAGTATGTCTAGAACTCAAACATAAGAGTTCAGATTGCATCAAAACAGTAAGTTCTTGTGTACTTAACTCATCAAAGGAGCAGGACCCCAAGGACTTGATATCACTTGACTGCATGTGCAGTCATGTAGTAAAATAAAGGTCTATCTCAAAAGTGCAATGGTTCTGCCGCTTTACCCCTTGAGTTCTGGAAAGTTTATCTAGAGTTGAAGATGTTCACATGCCTGCATATACTTTTTATTGCCTTCTGCAGCCCGGAGGGTTTCACTTCTTGTTTTCTTTGCTATTTACTCTTTCTTATTGGTACAGTTTGTGTTTTATGCCTTCTAAAATAGATTTACAAAGCTTGCAAAAGTAAAAAATTTGGGCTGACAATAAGTTTGCCACTTACAAAATCCAGCAGCAAACTTGGTCGACGAAACAAGAGAACTATGACCTAATTTGGCCTATATTTCGTAGCTAATGGATAGTATATAAATATGTATCTGGTTTTTTTTTTCCCATGGGAAGTATTTACATACACATAATCAACAGGTTTTCTGTAACTGAGCATGATCATACAAATAGAGAAAAAGACCAGCACATCCAAGCTAGTGTGAACAGATGCCAACCAAAAAAAGCATGTAACTTGAAAAACGATAAAAGTTGCACCATGATTTACCAAGAATGATTAATCTAGAACATTGAAACTGCATTACTGCCATAGAAAATGGTAAAAAAGGAAAAAAAGTGCTATATAATGTATATATGAAATATTCCTGTGAAAAATACAGTAAAAAAGAAGGTACTTAGCGCATAAATTGGCCAATATATGTGGGCCCAACTGCCATGTCAAGGCGTCCTGATATGTCACCTCTCCTGAGCAAACAAAAATACAATTTATGGTTCAGGAGTTGACCAGCTAACTACTTAAAATCACCTATGGCTGATGGGAGTGGGACTGCACATTTCCAATAAGGGTTTGATACAAAGGCCGGGATCACACATGCGACGAAAACGTCCGTCGCTCGCATGTGAAATCCCAGCTCTGGCGCCGGCACTCGGGAGTGGAGTGTGCATGTATTTCTATGCAGCCGCTCGCTCTACTCCCGAGTGCCGGCGCCAGAGCTGGGATTTCACATGCGAGCGACGGACGTTTTCGTCGCATGTGTGATCCCGGCCAAATAGAGAAAAAGACCAGCACATCCAAGCTAATGTGAACATGTGCATGATCATAAATACTTCATAAATACTTATAGCAGTATTTGCCAGACACCGACCAACTTTTTCAACACCACCTATCATGCTGTTACTGTAATACACAGCGGTTGTTTGTACATACTCTGAAGCTTTACTTATATAAAAACAGAAAGAAAAACACTTGAATTAGTTATTAGGTTTGGGCAATCCTCATTGAGGATGCAGGTAACGGAGCCCCTCAAAAAAAAAACAAAATTTCTAGCTGAACACAACTAAAATAACAAGTGGTTTCTCCAAATTCAACTGAAAATGCTACTTTTATTGACTAATGCTGTCCCAGAATTATTCAACCCCTTCATGATAAACGGCTTTAATAAGTTAGTAATAACATCTTTGGCTGTTATGACCTGCTGCAAATGCAAATGTGCTGCTAACCCAGACACCCAACGTTCCTGAGGAATCTTAGCCCATTCATCATTGACAATGGCCTCCAGTTCACTACTTTCTTGGGTTCAAATGTTGCAACCACCTTTTTCAAAACCCACCAAAAATTTCCTATGGGGTTCAAGTCAGGTAACTATGAAGGCCACTCCAGAATTTTTCAGGCCTTTTTCTGAAACCAAGCCTTGGTGGATTTTTAGGTATGCTTGGGATCATTGTTCTGTTGTAAGGTGCAAATATGTCCAAGCTTCTGTTTCCTTGCAGAAGGCATGACATTTTCTGCTAGAATTCCCTGATACATGATTGAATCCATCTTACCTTCCACACATTGTATTTCTCCAGCCAGTGCCAGATGCTGCCCAGAACATCACCAAGCCACTTCCATGTTTCACTGTAGACATCCTTGAGCCACAGGCAGCTTCACTGTAGGCTTTACTGAGCCACCGCAATGTTTTACTGTAGGCATTACTGAGACACCACCATGCTTCACTTTTCACATCACTGAGCCACCACCATACTTCACAGTAGGCATCACTGAGGTACCACCATAGCTTTTTATGAGAGAAGCCTTTTGGATTATTTCCCTGAACACAAAGCAACCAAAGGGTCTGAACTACAGAAATAACACAATTAGCAAACATATTAGTCCAAACTGCCCTAAGCTAGCAGGGTCACACTTCACCAAACATAGCAACATATAGACACCAAATATTGGTCCAGATTCAAGAAGTGTATTAAAAAACACAATAAAGCAATTCTCTTATTTATATAATTAAGAGTAAGGTCAAACATGATGCCTCATGACATGAAGATACATGCAATTTAGACAATAATAGATCGGTTATTTATATCAATAAAGATACTTATGAGTGTTTTTCATAGATATAGTACTTTAAAACAATTCTCACAAAAAGTATTTAATACTTATATTACTGAAGCTACAACCATGCTTCACTGTAGACAGGCTGTTCAGTGTATGTTTCATTCTTCTTATCGATTAATACTCTTGAAAAATTGCAGCTTTGTTCATCACAGAACAGAATACCAAAACTTATGTGGTTTATTTATAAACTTTGGAGAATATGGGCTTGTGCACACTACCAATTTTCTTAGATGAGTGGTATCTCTGGCTTTCCCAGCACTCAATGATATTCTATTGGACTGTGTACATGTCCTATTTTTCCTCGGACTGAGTGATCCAAGGAAAAAATTGAAGACATGCCGATTTTGGTTGGAGTGTTGGATTAAAATCTGCAAAGCAAGTCTATGGATCCAAGACAAAAATTGAACCGCTCTCAAATGACATCCGAGTGCTGTTCAATTTTCACTGACTGTCAGAATGGAGAAGGTAGAGAAACCTTTTTTTACCTCTCCACGTGTGAGAAAAACTGATGCCGCTCTGATCAAACTCTAATCATGTCACGATTTCTCCGCTCAGTCAGTGATTGCTATGCTGTCCTATGGAAACTGTGTCATGCTGAGCTGTCAGTGTTTTGATTGAAAGCTTGGCTGTCCAATCCGGTGATGGGTGTGCTGAGCTGTTGGTACTTTGATTAACAGCTCAGCTCTCCAATCTGTGACTGGGAGGTGCGGAACTTTCTCCAGGTGTTCGGTGTTCTGGAGATTGCCCAAGCTATTTAACTGAGCTGTCTGACCCTGATCCCTGCCAGATGTAGTTTGTTCTTTCTGGTGAGTGTTAGCCTGATTCTGTTGTTCTGAGTTCTGATCTTCCGTTGCCTGACCCTTTGAACCATATTCTGACTATCCCTTTGTCTTATCCTTTGGTTTTGATCCGCTATCTCTTGTTATTAACCTTGGACTATGACCTGACTTACACCTTTGTCTTTTCCCTTGGCTATCTATGTGCTCTCTTAGTATTGACCCCAGAATTTCTGACTTTTCTGCCTCACGCTCTGTCTGTGAGTAGTGACTAGCATCACAGATCAAACTTTAATCAAACCCTGCTGAGAATACACCATGTTCCAAATTACTATGCAAACTGGTTTTAAGTGTCATAGCGTTTTTTTTCTTATTTTTTTAAGTGAAACCCATTGATGGTATTGTGTCCCAGGGTTCTTTGGATCACTGAAATCAATCTCAGAGACCTGTGATAATTAGTTTGCCATGTGAGCCCAATAAGAGGAAAACTGGATGTTCCACAACATTAAGCAGGCCAGAGTTTTCAAGTAACATGGGGAAGAAAAAGGATCTCTCTGCTACTGAAAAGCATCAAATAGTGCAATGCCTTGGTCAAGAGTAGAAAACATTAGATATTTCCAGAAAATTTAAGCGTGATCATCGTACTGTTAAGAGATTTGTGGCTGATTCTGAGCACAGACGTGTTCGTGCTGATAAAGGCAGAATGAGGAAGGTTTCTGCCAAGAAAGTTCATTGGATTAAGAGAGCAGCTGCTAAAAAGCCATTACAAACCAGCAAACAGATATTTGAAGCTGCTGGTGCCTCTGGAGTCCCTCGATCCTCAAGGTGTAGGATTCATCAAAGGCTTGCTGTGGTGCATGGACCTACTATTTGGCCACCCCTAAATAGTGCTCACAAGCAGAAACGGTTGCAGTGGGCCCAGACATACATGAAGACTAATTTTCAAACAGTCTTGTTTACTGATGAGTGTCGAGCAACCCTGGAGGGTCGAGATGGATGGAGTAGTGGATGGTTAGTGGATGGCCACCATGTCCCAACAAGGCTGCGACGTCAGCAAGGAAGTGGAGGAGTTATGTTTTGGGCCGGAATCGTGGGGAAACAGCTGGTAGGGCCCTTTATGGTTCCTGAAGGTGTGAAAATGACCTCTGCAAAGTATATAGAGTTTCTGACTGACAACTTTCTTCCATGATATAAAAAGCAGAAATGTGTCTTCAGGAGCAAAATCATCTTCATGCATGACAATGCACCATCTCATGCTGCAAATAATACCTTTGAGTCATTGGCTGCTATGGGATAAAAAGGAGATAAACTCATGGTGTGGCCAGCATCTTCCCCTGACCTCAACCCTATAGAGAACCTTTGGAGTATCATCAAGCAAAAGATCTATGAGGGTGGGAGGCAGTTCACATCAAAACAGCAGCTCTGGGAGGCTATTCTGACTTCATGCAAAGAAACACAAGCAGAAACTCTCCAAAAACTCACAAGTTCAATGGATGCAAGAATTGTGAAGGTGATATCAAAGAAGGGTTCCTATGTTACATGTAACTTGGTCTGTTAGGATGTTTTGGAGTTAAGTAGCTTTTTTGTTCAGTGAATGTGACCTCCTAATGCTGCAAATTCCACAAATGAGCATTTTCAGTTCTTTAAAACAGATCAAATGTTCAGAAATTCTACTGTGCCTAATAATTTGGAACAGTGCATTTTGAGTTTTTATTCATTTTGGAGATTATACTGTTATCATTGGGAGGTTTCTTCAATGAAATTTGATGTATACTCTAACGGGTGATGACTTTTATTAGACTGACTGTCATTTGCACCGAACACTTAGGAAAATTAGAGAAAAATATAATTTGCATAATAATTTGGAACATGGTGTAATCAGACCATTTTTCTTGGATGTGGAGAAATCAGTCATGTGAACCTACCTTATAGGAGAGTCTTTTCTTGTGCTTCTGTGTCAAAAGAAGTATGCGTCTTGGAATTTGGGCATGGAGACTTTCAGTATTTAGTATGTGCCTTAGGCCACGTGTACATGTTGAGTATTTGGTCACTTTTTATCTCAGTATTTGTAAGCCAAAACCATGAGTGGAACAGTATAATAGAAACACATCACCACTTCTGCTTTTGACTTAGAAATACTGAGGTAAGAAACTGACCAAATACTCAATGTGTGCACGTGGTCTTACTGTTCAAATTGAAACTTCTGTCTGCTGTCATCAACTCTTGCTGCAGGTCTTTTGCAACTACTTGAGGATTTTTGACCACCTGCTTCCTCAGGAATCTGGTGGCAACCGGTAAGAGATTCTTCTTTCTGCCACGTCCAGGCAATGTAGCCGCTGTTCCTACAACTTTGAACTTGTGAACTTTGCTTCCAACTGTATCTCAATGCCCTTCCATGCCATTTTTCTAACATGCATTCAAATGTCTCCGTCTATAAACTCCTAGCTGGTCCAGGTATTTGATGTGTTTTATCCGAAGCACTCCCGATTCAGCTAATAAACATTTCGATTAGTTGCATCACATGTACTTGAGACAG
Organism: Oophaga sylvatica; assembly: GCA_033576555.1. NCBI lineage: Eukaryota > Metazoa > Chordata > Amphibia > Anura > Dendrobatidae > Oophaga > Oophaga sylvatica. The sequence goes on from JARQOD010000003.1 coordinate 562,905,608, forward strand.
CACCTGATTTGTAGATCTGCGCTCTTAAGAGAGATTACATTCAGGCTTTTGAATAATTCTAAGACTGTAGTCGTGGGTAAAAGTGGTATTTTGTGATGAATTTGGAGAATCCACTTGGTATGGTTTGGATACTTGTGCTTGGTTTATCACAAACTGCAGAAAGTTTGCAAATTTTGCTAATAAACCTAATTTGCGCAGGGGCTTTCAAAATTTTGCATGATAAATCGGCGAACCAAAAACACTGTAGCAAGAGTACCGAATTTACAGGAAAAAGTTAGGGTTCTTATAAGTTACAGCATTTGAGGTCAAGATGTGTATCTTGTTGGTAGGAATTGGTTACACCTAACAGGAATCTTATGTTGAATTGGTAAATGACACACCACAAATTAATGCTAAAGAAGCATAATGACTCAGGGTAGTTTTTATTGTAGCTTCAGTGGTTTACAGTACAAAAATCTCCTCTTAATATCCAGAAATAGGTTCCTAGCCTTATATATTTTCAATTACCGGTATTTAAGTGAATAAACTCATCAAAAACAAATATCCACGAATTAAGTGACAATAAAAATATGTACTCACTGGTCTATAAAATTGGTATTCCACATGTTGTAGCTTGTATTTAGGGCTCATTTAGACGTCAGTGATTTTTCATGAGTGTTTGTATGCTAAAATCAGGAGCAGAACACAGAGAAAAACTATAATTGAAAGATTGATAACTGTTCTGTGTTTTAGAGACACTCTTGGTTTTGGTATAGATGAAAAATCACTGACGTCTGGATGGGCCTTAGATGTACCGTAGGTATATAATACACCCTAAAATGTAAGCCAGAGCTACATTTACAATTCTACTGGTCATCATTGAAAAAATTGTCAACAAGCTTCTTGTTAAACTGGATTTTACTCTAATGGTTTTTTTGTGTTTTTATTTTTTTTTTGCCAGCATGCTTGCCTAAATCGGAGGAGGTAATTTTTCTCAGGTGCTTAAATTAAACCAGAGGACTTCATCTGAGGTTGCTCACTCGGCTTTCTAAACTAAGTTGGTCGCGAAGAAAGTGGTAGTTAAAAAATAGGAGTTGAAAATATGCCATTATTTCCTTAAGAACAGGTGCAGACGAGCTTATTTTCGGTCCGAGTGTGACCAATGTTATTCTACAGGGCCGTGCACATGTCCGATGTTTTCCTAGGACAGTCTCTCATGCAAAAGTCGTTGTGTGTCCGAGTTTTATCGGAAATTCGGATCACACTCAGACAGGCAAGCCAATGAATTTGTGGAAAACATCCGATCCCGCTTGGATGACATAAGAGTGCAGTTCAATTTCCGCATACAGAATGGAGAAGATGGAGTAATTTATGTCTCCATCTTCTCCTCATTCGAGAAAATCGGATTACATGATCCTCACACTCTAATGGGAGTTTGATCAAAGTGTCACTTACATAATCATCCCGATTCTCTTGAATTACTAATAATAGTGATCAAACTACTGGAACCTTTATTTCTTTTGCAGGAAAAATATCAAAGGGCACCAAATAAATCAAAATATTGAAGCATATTGATCTATAGCACTTTTCTTACATTTTTAAAGGGTATACATCACTTTATCACTTATTAAACCCTATATTACATCTTAGTTGTTGTAATTTTTTTTCTTTTCCGATTCTACTTTTTTCTTCTTGTATTTTCTTTACATGTTTATGGATGGACCCATTTTGTCAAAAGTGCCACAACAGCAGAAAAATAGTATTGTGGGCGTGCTTTGTGTTATGTGCAGAAGTCCCTGCGCAGGGAGGAGAAGGAGATGAGCTGTGATCATGACCTGTTGGCATTATTGGATCAGGTATTATTTGCTTCTATTTTTCTTACACAAGTGCTACCATTCATCGTAATCTTTGATACTTATATGGCTGCTGACACAGCCCCAATTTACAAGCTGTAATATGATGTCTTTCTACAACATAGGAAGGTCCATCTATTGTGAGTGCTCAGTGGCCAATGCCAAAAAATTAAAAAGTTCAATATCGTAGTAGTGACAATCGTAGTTAAAAAATAAAAGCTGCCAGAAAATATTTCAAAATTATGTTTAACAGGAAATGCTGTAAAAAAATACAATATATCTCAGCCATTCCACACGTTCTCTTCTGGTTTCCATTTATCCTGTTTTGTCTCATATTACAATATTAAAACTGACAAATATATAGAAAGGAAAAGGAGAAGCTCACCCACGCCTGCCGATCACCAGAGAAGCCAGGGAAAGTTAGAACTGGATGGTGCTTCAATCAGCTGGCGGTAATCAAAAAATTAGAGAAATATTCAGCACATCCACCCGGTGAGGATTAATAATGTCTTTATTTAATGTATTAAAAACAAAGAATAATGGGGAGATATTAGTAATTAGTTTTTTATTTTGCCCCCCCATTTTTCTTTGTTTTTAATACATTAAATAAAGCAAGTTTTATTAATCCTCACCAGGCGGATGTGCTGAATATTTCTCTAATTTTTGGTAACTATATTAATAAATGGTCTCATTCTGTCTTAGGCGATTAGTCATGTCCTCCTCCCCATCTAACTGTTCTTCAATAGGGGATCAGTAGGAGATGAACCCCTTTGTTCTCTTTATTATACTAAGGACCCATTTATACAGTAAGATAGTTGGGAAATGATCTGTCTAAACAGACTGACAAATACCCAACAAACGTTGAAACCGCTCATCGGGTACGATGATTTTTAAGCTGGCAGTCCTATGTAAACAGGAGATGTGCTGCTGATTACATGACATTCTGTGCACACACAATGCCCAGGTTATGTGCTTAGAAATACGGTCAGCTAATTTTTATGCCCTAAGGTCTTGCTCACACGTTGAATTTTTGCCGTGAAAATGTAGCATTTTACTGTCTCAGCAAACTGAATGAGATTTCTGACCTCTTATTCACATGCTGCTTATCTGAACCATCAAACTGATATTCAAAATCTGCAGCCTGTCGTGTCTTTCAGTGTTTTTGCAGCGTTTTTCACCCATTCCAAAAATTAGGTAAAAAACACAAGCAAAAATGCATCAAAAACGTGTGTATTTTATGCAGCAATTTTCCTGCCAACACTTCTCTTTTTTGCAACAGAAAAATCTACTGCAAAGTCTAAACTTGTGCATGTACCCTAACACTTCAGGATCATGCAGAAAATGCTGCAGACTAACAAAAGGGTGAGCACAATCATATTTCTTGTTTAACTTAATTATCCATTTGTACATTTAGGCTAAGTTCACACTGGCCATTTTTGCTGCGTTTTTTAGGGGGTTTTTTATGCTCATTTTCAGCTGCTTTTTACAGTACCAGCAAATCCTATGAGATTTCAGAACAATACACATTGTTTTTTTGTCATCAGTATTTTGTGCTTTGCATGTTTTTTTGGACATAGAGCATGTCACTACTTTCAGCGTTTTTCACCCATTGACTTGAATGAAAAACGCAGCAAAACCGCACCAAAAACACAGCAAGACCTGCGTTTTTACCGCATCTTCTTTCCTGCCAAGCTCTCAGGTTTTGCTGCAGAAAATAAGCACCCAGTGTGAACTTAGCTTTAGCGTTATTTTACCAAAAACTTGATTTAAACAAAAGTACATTTTCTGGGGATGAATTCTATTTAGCAGCTCAGCTGAACTCTTATAATGTATCTGGAATTTTCACAATTACTGTGCAACTCATGAAATTATTATAGCAAATTAGCAGAATTGTGAATGCAACTTTAGACTACAACATGGGCGCTGCAACTCAAAAACAATAATACAACCATTTTTTTTATCAGAAGAACAAATAGTTGTCAAAAATATTGTCAGACTTATTGAGAAATCATTTCATCAGTCCGGTATTTTGGACAGATGGTTAAAAATGTTTACTCATTGTGGGCAGTGAGCAGCTGGAAGAAATTTGCACAAGTTGGTAGTGTACAAAAGCTTACATAAGCCAAAACCTACAAAACTCTTCTCACTGCTAGTCTGATTGCCGTATGTGGAGTCGGGAAGGAATTTTTTTCCCCAATGTGAAGCTTACTGTTTGCCACTTGGATTTTTTTTGCCTTCCTCTGGATCAACATGTTAGGGCAGGTTAGGATAGGATATGGGTTGAACTAGATGGACTTAATGTCTTCCTTCAACTAACCTTAATAACTATGTTACTTCTTTAATAACCTATGTGTTAACAATGCATTGTGCCTCTGTTTGCAAATATAGCAACAATCTAAGATCTGCATTGAACATGGTGCAGAAACTTGTGGAATCTCAATAAAGTCCTGCCCTCTATCTAATAGACTCCTATACTATGTGTACACGCCTTCCATGCTCCTCTTGAGTCTGACGCTCAGCCAAGCCATTCTGCCGCAATTCTGTCTCTTTTATAAAGGCTTATAGATGTCTGTGTGTGTATAAGACCACATGGCTTCATGGTTTTAGACCATATTGTTTCTTCACCCTGGCTAATTGGCATCCATTATGTGTAGGGGTAAGATGTTAGGTGTAGGACTTGCCAAAAAAGAAGAAATCAAAATTGCAGGACAAATCATACAGAATCTTAAATACAACATTGATAGCAACAAATGTAGATGTAATGAAGGACTTATTATGGAGTGTCAAGATTGGGCTGATATTCAACTCAAAGAAGACAAGGATATTGACTACTGCCAGGTATGACCAGGACACATTTGAGATGGACGGCAACAAACTGGAAGTTGTAAAGGACTTCAGCCTACTCAGATCGATGCTCATTCAAGATGCAAATGTAAGGAGGTCAAGAGTATTAACCCTTGAAATGTTTGCATTCTTTTAGGAGTGTAATGTATGTCTGTTATGTACTGTATCATGTCATTTCCCAGTGTTATGTCTGATATGTGGGGGTATAGATATACGGTAGGTAGATAGTGCATCCTTGGGGTTACTAGTGGAGGGTGCTAGTAGGGCAGTATATATATAGGTTTAGATATAGTTTGCGAGGGATCACTAATGGGGCATGTTAGAGATCCAGTTAGGAAGTTATAAAAATATGTCAGTGCAGTATTTGGCTTGGACGCTAGATGGGGGCATTGAGCACATCCAGTCCAATAGGGACAAATGGTTAGGGACTTTTTGTCAGGGAAAGATTCCCTTCAAGTGGGTTGTCTGTCAGGAAGATCTCCTCCAAGCGGAAGTCAGTCGGGGGTGGACCTTGCTAGTGTGAGGACATCCACGTTCCTGGGCCCTGGACAGTGACTAGTAGAGTGAAGTTACCAGCAACCTGAAGAATAGCCGGTGAAGAAGTCACCGTGGTAACGTGAGCCCAAAGTGAGTGGGTTGACGTAGCAGAGGCCAGTGGAAGATCCACTGTGGGAACGCTCAGCAGAAGAGGTCGTGCATGAGCGTAGTAGCGAGTGGGCCACCAGCAAATATCCCGGCAGGATAACCAAAGAGGGGTGGACGACCTAGTAGATGTGTCTTTCTATACTGGATTGAAGTGTCTCCAGGGGAAGAGATCGAAGTGCTGTTTTCACCGGGCTCCTGGTCCCGTCAATACTTTGTGGTCTATTCTGGTGTAGCAGAGGAGAAGAAGCGGAGCTGTGGAAAATCTACTGCTGGTATCGTATAAGACGTACTTATGGTGTTTTGGATGTGCTGTGTCCAGAGGAAAATAAAGCAGAACTGTTTGACGTGATTCTGGACTCTGACTCTGATTGTTCTATATACTCTGTCACGGGGAACAGCACCCCAGGAAAATAGAGGTAACCGGAGTGAAGAATACAGCTGCTTCCAGTAAGTTCACCCCTCGGCCAACCCTTTACACAGAGACAACACAGAAAGTCAATAGGAGAATAGCTATGGGCAAATCAACAATAAAGTCACTGAACAAGGTCTTCACGTCAAGGAGCATTTCACTAGCAACAAAAACACCGCTCTTACATAGTTTGGTCTTTTTTGTGCTAACATGGATGATAAAGAAACAAGACAGAAGAAGAATCGAAATGTGGTGCTGGAGAAGGATGTTATCATTACCATGGATGGAAAGAAGAACAAAAAAATAAATTTTGCAACAAATCAAGCCAGACATGTCACTCGAAGAAAGTATCATCAAGATAAGACTTGCCTAATTTGGACACATCATAGGAAGAGAGTGATCACTGGAGAAAGTCATCATGGTTGGAAGAATGGAAGGAACAAGGCGAAAAAGAAGATCAGCAACCTGATGGCTTGATACTATCAAGGTAACGACGGATAAGACCCTTGTGGAACTATCTAGGCTTGCACAGGATCGATTCTCCTACAGAATATTCATCCATCAAGTTGCCATGGTTCGAGATTGAGCCGAAAGCCATTTAATACAACTACTAATAATAATGTGTAGTGAGTGGGTGAGATGAGGGTCTGCAAAGCATCTGCAGTGTGGGATCATTACCAGCTGAAATGGGTTGGAGACAATGTGGCCATACTAAAAAAATTAAATTAATTTGTAAATTGAAATGATCTTTTACCGTTTGGTGTCCACGCCTATAATAATAATCTTTATATAGCGCTAACATATTCCACAGCATTTTACAGTTTGCACACATTATCGTCACTGTCCCCGATGGGGCTCACAATCTAGATTCACTATCAGTATGTTTTATTTTTTGGAGTGTGGGAGGAAACTGGAGTGCCCAGAGGAAATCCACGCAAACACAGGGAGAACATACAAACTCCTTGCAGATGTTGTCCTTGGTGGGATTTGAACCCAGGACTCCAGCGCTGCAAGGCTGCAGTGCTATCCACTGAGCCACAGTGCTGCCCATGCCTATGCAAATCTGTTTGTTCCATTTTTACATTTTACAAACAATCTCTACGAAGACAGAATATGCAGCATTTTTAACTTCTATCTATCCTATACTTCTTCTGATTTCCTGAATATATTTGTTATCAAGACAATGGGAAAAATAGAAGGAAATCAGACCACACGATCAGATTATACAGGGTATGTAGTCTGTCACCAAGGACATATATATTTCGTTATGCAAGCTGGGGACACTTCTCCCTCTAAGCCGTGCACTAAAATGATAGTTAAAAAACTCCTCATTCTACATTTTACATTCGACATGTTTATCTGTAATTATTAAATCTCATTCTCAGTTTTCAGTTTAAGGTGCTTTTACACTGGCCGATAATCCTTCAGATTCTAACTTTAATAACCCACCATTTGTGATAATTGTGCAATGTGAATGGGATGAGCGACTGAATGATGTGCCCAAAACCGCTCGTTCATTCTACATGACGTTCGTTTACGCAAGAGAAAAATTCTCATTCATCTTTAGAGAATTGGGTAATATAAATGAAGATTGTTCACTCCTTCAATTATTAGATCGGAAAAAAAGAAAAAAGTGGAAATTCAAGTCCTAAATAGGTAAGGCTGTCAGTGATTGGTTGATTGTGTTGGCAGTTGGAGCATTGGAAAGAAGACATATTCGGGTCATATTGTTCATTGTTATTATTGCAAATTCTACTGTTCATATAAAACCAGGAAATTGGTTATCAAACATTTTATAGCTAAGTCAATTATTGTCACTATTCCACCACTAACTGTGTCCTATAGACGCTATGAATGACAGCTCGGCCCCCCTATCGGATTGAGGGCTTTCTGAGCTGTCGGGATTGTGAGTGACAGCTCTGCTGCCCAATCTGAGGCAGAGGTTTGAGTATTGCGTCCTATCTGGCAGAGTCTGTGGGATTTCCCCCAGATGATAGCCTCAGGGTTATCTTGTACTCTGACAACTGTCAGACCTTTGCCAATTATAGAATTGCTCAAGTTGTGTGTTTTTCTGCTCTGTTATATCCTGATCTCTGACGACCTTGGATTTACCCTTGACCGTCTGCTTGACTTACCCTTTGTCTTGATCTGCTACCTTCTTGATACTCTGACCTCGGACTGCTACCTGACTATACGTTTGTCTTTTCCCTTTGTCTATTACGAGCCCTCTTGGTACTAACCCTGTACCTATTGACTATCTTGACTCACGGTACGCCCATGAGTAGTGACTAGCGTCACATTGAGTAGTGACTGGCATCCCACTTACATTTTCTGCATACAGGGTCATCGGAAATATTTGTACAAAACTTTCTGAATTCATGAAAACAAAATGTTATCACGTATGGTATGAATGGTGAGGGTCTTTGGATTTAACTCATGTGGATCTTTTAAGGGATAGATGTCAAGCTTCAAAAGAAAGAATCCCATTTCTGTCTACTTATAGTCCTATAAGTGTGAATTTATCTGGTATTCTTAGAAAGCACTGATCACTTTTAACTAAAGGTCATCCTATGACTGAGTATTTTAAGTCTCCTCTTTTATCTCATAGGCGTAGCACTAATCTTAAGAATAAATTGGTGAAGTCGGATGTAGGTTCTTTTAAGAGGTCTGTTCAAACTACTATGAGCACCTAAAAAGAGGAATGTACCTTGTTTGGGGTGAGACTGCTGTGGTAATATGTTAAAGGGGATTTGTTTCCACATGCTCAAACTGGTAAAAGGTACACAATCAATGGTAGGCACACATGTTCTAGTAGTTATGGGGTTTACGTAATCTCATGTCCATGTGGACTGCTTTATGTTGGTGAAACCACCATGGAGATACGGGCTCTTATCAGTAAACATAAGAGTACGATTAGAACAGGTCTTATAGACCTACTGGTCCCTAAACATTTTTTTGAGAATAGACATTCTTTTAATAAATTACGTTTTAGGGTTATTGATAGTATACCAATACTATGGAGAGAAGGTGATATGTTATGAATGTGCTAGAGATGGTTTCTGAGCAGAGGCTCCCTCTGGTGGTTACAGACAGTACTGAACCTTTCAGCGAGGAGTGGCAATCTGGGTTCACTGACTGGTCTGATATAGGGGAGGTTCCCTCCCATGATGGTTGCCGGTGATCAATTGTTCTTGTCTCAATTGTGGTTCCTGGTTCATTTGGAAGTTTGCTGGAGTCTTGCCTGCATCTCTTGCTTTCAGATAAGATATTTTTTGCTTTTATTTTTGTGCTTGCTTTTTGCATTGTTTTCTGCACTTTTGTGGAGGTCAACCAGGTCCCCTCCTGGGGCCTGAGCTCCTCACAGTTTATCTGCAGCCACTGTTATTTGCTCATTTGCTTTTTCCTGTTTTTTCAGCGGCTGCGGCTTGGTTTTTGTTCACACTGAGAACTGATTTAGTGGGTGGCGAGATCGTGTGATCTCAGTATTTTTGTAATCAGAATTTTTGGATTTTTGTAGGGTTTTCTGGGTTGCAGAAAGTAATCTCTCCTGTCCTATCCTATTTAGTCAGCTTGTGGCCCCAGCGTTTGCTCAGTCTATTTTCTGCCTATGTTTGTATTTTCATCTTGTCTAACCGCCATTATATGTTTGGGGGCTTCCTATTTTCTTTGGGGATCTGCTCCGGGGCAGATAGCTTTCATCTTTCTGCCTTTAGGTGTAGTTATCTCTCAGGCTGTGATAAGGCGTCTAGAATCAACGTAGGAACGCTCCACGGCTACCTCTAGTTGTGTCGTTAGTTTAGGAATCTGCAACCCATCAGTTACCAACATCTCAGGTGTTCGGCTGCCCTGCTGTTGTTCCTGTCCTCCTCAGCTACCGAAACATAACAGTGATAGACTTGGAATAATTAAGAGTAAGGAACTACGGTGGATACATGCACTTGATTGTCTTCAAAAGAACACCCAGGATGTGGAGGGGGATGACCCAGTGAATGGGAAAAGACAACGAGACCAAAAGTGTAATTAAATATTGCCTTTATTGTACAAAAATTGGCTACACAAAATAAAATAAAAATTATTGTAAAGTTAAATTAAAAACCATGTAAACAAAAAAGGAAAATAAAAATAAATATAAAATTTAAAAATTGGACACACCACACATAAGTATGCTATGTAAGCAGTATATGTAATTAGTATAATATCAATATCAATATACAAATGCTCAAATAATAACCAGGTATAAACATGGTGCAATAGTGCAATAATACAAATACCAGATTGTGCAATAATGCAATAAAAAAAGAAAAAAAGAAGAGGAAAAACCGTCTGTATAGTGCTGGTAATAACAACAAAAATTGGACAAAGAGAAAATGAAAATGCTGAACTATGCAGCGTGAAATAAAATTCTCAGTGACCGTGCTGACCGTAAATGTGTACTATCACATGTGAGCAAAAAGATACTAATAGTGATAATGAAACACACAAATGCCGGTGCTCACACAGACCGAAAAATATCAAATAAAGATATACCGCATGACTGAAATAATACCTGGGACCTGGGTCTCGTGTGGTGTGCCAATGGAAAACGCGCCCCGACGCGCGTTTCAGAAAGATTCCTTCGTCAGGGGGAATTCCTTCGTCCCCCTGACGAAGGAATCTTTCCGAAACGCGCGTCGGGGCGCGTTTTCCATTGGCACACCACACGAGACCCAGCTCCCAGGTATTATTTCAGTCATGCGGTATATCTTTATTTGATATTTTTCGGTCTGTGTGAGCACCGGCATTTGGTGTTTCATTATCACTATTAGTATCTTTTTGCTCACATGTGATAGTACACATTTACGGTCAGCACGGTCACTGAGAATTTTATTTCACGCTGCATAGTTCAGCATTTTCATTTTCTCTTTGTCCAATTTTTGTTGTTATTACCAGCACTATACAGACGGTTTTTCCTCTTCTTTTTTTCTTTTTTTATTGCATTATTGCACAATCTGGTATTTGTATTATTGCACTATTGCACCATGTTTATACCTGGTTATTATTTGAGCATTTGTATATTGATATTGATATTATACTAATTACATATACTGCTTACATAGCATACTTATGTGTGGTGTGTCCAATTTTTAAATTTTATATTTATTTTTATTTTCCTTTTTTTGTTTACATGGTTTTTAATTTAACTTTACAATAATTTTTATTTTATTTTGTGTAGCCAATTTTTGTACAATAAAGGCAATATTTAATTACACTTTTGGTCTCGTTGTCTTTTCCCATTCACTGGGTCATCCCCCTCCACATCCTGGGTGTTCTTTTCATATAACTCGGATGGTCTACCATCCCAATTTCTTCAGGTCATATGGGCACACATGTTATTTGCCATCATTATTCATTATTATTATAAATTAGACATAATAGACATATTGTGTGTATCCTATATTTTCTGTTGATATATATTTTTGATTGTCTTCAACCAAAGGGGCTTAATATTGAATATAATCTACAAGGCTGGCTGCTAACTCTCCCCAGTCCCACAATCTCGCTGCCTTGGGGTAATCCTTGACTCTTATCTCTCCTTCAAGCCACATATCCAAGCCCTTTCCACTTCCTGCTGACTTAAACACAAAAATATTTCCCTGATCCGTACATTCCTCAACCAAGAATCTGCAAAAACCCTAGCCCATGCCCTCATCATCTCCAACCTTGACTACTGCAACCTCCTGCTCTGTGGCCTCCCCTCTAACACTCTTGCACTCCTCCAATCTATTCTAAGCTCTGCTGCTCGACTAATCCACCTGTCCCCCCGTTATTTCCCAGTCCCTCCCGTCTGTCAATCCCTGCACTGGCTCCCCATTACCCAAAGACTCCAGTTCAAAACCCTAACCATGGCATACAAAGCCATCCACAACCTGTCTCTTTCATACATCTGTGACCTCGTATACCAGTACTTACCTGCACGCAACCTCCGATCCTCACAAGATCTCCTTCTCGACTCCCCTCTTATCTCCTCTTCCCACAATCGGATACAAGATTTCTCCCGCGCATCCCCCCTACTCTGGAACTCTCTACCACAGCATATCAGACTCTCACCTACCATGGAAACCTTCAAAAAGAACCTGAAGACCTACCTCTTCTGACAAGCCTACAACCTGCAGTATCCACTGATCCACCAAACCGCTGCACGACCAGCTCTCCCCTCACCTACTGTATCCTCACCCATCCCTTGTAGATTGTGAGCCCTCACAGGCAGGGTCCTCTCTCCTCCTGCACCAGTCGTGACTTGTATTGTTTAAGATTACTGTACTGTACTTGTTTATTATGTATACTCCTCCTCACATGTAAAGCGCCATGGAATAAATGGCGCTATAATAATAATAATAATGTCTTTTTGGATAATACTCAGAGTTGTGTCATATTGATATGATGAGGTTTTTAACATGTTTTATGTCTTTTACAGCACAGTGATTGAAGACAGAGACCATTAGGATGGTCATGCTCACTGATGACGTCGTTACCATGTAACCGCTAGATGACATTGACGCCGTATCTTTGATTGGATGGTGCGGATACATGCACACATCGAACACTTTGTGATTAGCTAATTGATTTACATTTGAACGTGTGACTCTGATAGCGTCTGTGATTGGTCTAGACCTTATCTGGATGACATGGATGCCATCTGATGATTGGATAATTGAGAAAATGCTCTTTCCTTTTTTTTTGATGTTTTATGCAATATGTACATTAATACATTGTAATTGTATGTCAATTGCGCTATATGTATGGTGTTTTTGTATTTTTAGTTAAGGTGAAAGTTTGATCTATACACTGACTTATATATACAGTCATACCTCCCAACTTTTGAAGATGCGAAAGAGGGACAGAGGTTGCGGCGCGCTTAGCGCGCCGCGGCAAATTTTAGGCCATGCCCTTGACCACACCCATTTCACAACTAATCACACCCATGTCCACGCCCCGACCACACTCATTTAGCACTGGTGATCACACTGACTGGTACTGAGGGCACAGTGGCTGGCAATATGGGATCAGTGGCTGGTACTGTGGGCACACTGACTGGTACTGAGGAAAAGAAAGAGCAGAGTTTTAAAGTGCTCCTCGGGGCTCCGCCGTGTACTCCTGTGTCCACGGGAAAAGTAAGCTCCCAGCTGGGACAGCGGGGCAGAATCTCTCTCAAAATCGAGACTGTCCCGCTGGATCTGGGACAGTTGGGAGGTATGAATGCTCCCCACCATACACCTTGTACACGCACGGCTCTGTACACCTCGCGCGCACACGGCTCCGCTCCGTACACCTCGCGCGCACACGGCTCCACTCCGTACACCTCACACACACACAGCTCTGCTACATCCACACTGTAAATCCCTCAAAATCGGGACTGTCCAGCTGGATCTATGGCAGTTGGGAGGTATGAATGCTCCCCATCATACACCTTGTACACGCACGGCTCCGCACACCTCATACACACACGGTTCCCCTCTGTACACCTCGCGCACACACGGCTCCACTCCGTACACACACGGCTTCACTCCGTAAACATCGAACATACGCAGCCACGCTCCGTAAACCTTATACACATGCGGCTTTGCACCATACACCTCGTACACATGCGGTTCCGCACCGTACACCTCGTACACATGCGGTTCCGCACCACACACGCGGCTCCACTTCTCTACACCCCGTACAAACTCTTCTCTGCTCCGCTCTGTACACACACGGCTCAAGCACGGAGCCCTGTGTGTACGGAGATGAGCGGCTCAGCTCCGTACACTTCATACACACAAGGCTCCGTTTTGTACGCCCCTTACACACACAGCACTGCTACAGCCACCTCGTACACACACGACTCCGCTCCATACACCTCGTACACACACTGCTCCGCTCTGTACACCTCGTACACACACTGCTCCGCTCTATACACCTCGTACACACACTGCTCCGCTCTATACACCTCGTACACACACTGATCCGCTCTATACACCTCATACACACACGGCTCAGCTCCCTACACCTCGTACACACACAGCTCCGCTCCATACACCTCGTACACACACGGCTCCGCTCTATACACCTCATACACACACGGCTCCGCTCTATACACCTCATACACACATGGCTCCGCTCCCTACACCTCGTACACACACGGCTCCGCTCCCTACACCTTGTACACACATGGCTCCGCTCCGTACACCTCGTACACACACGGCTCCGCTCTGTACACCTCGTACACACACGGCTCCGCTCCCTACACCTCGTACACACACGGCTCCGCTCTGTACACCTCGTACACACACGGCTACGCTCCATACACTTTTCACACACGGCTACGCTCCATACACTTTTCACACACGGCTCTGCTACATCCACACCATAAATCCCTCCTGACCCCTCACATAAACTTACCCTCATCCAGCACCATGACAACGACAGCACAGCTCAGCACAAGAGACCTGCACGAGGAGCCTGACCATGTGACATCCAACTGCTCCCCTCCTGTGACCTCATCACATGTCCTGCTCCCACAGACTCAGCAGGTCATTGCTCTGCTATGATAAGCTAAAGTGGAGCACTGGGAGGGCAGCTATAGGGTGTATGGAGGCGTGGCGGCTCATAGTGTCCCGCCGGGACAGCGGTAGGGGGGGTCAGAATCGGGACTGTCCCGGTCAATCCGGGACAGTTGGGAGGTATGCACAGTATATGATTAGGTTCACTGATGTCTTTGAAGGGAGGTCCTGGAAGGTGGGGATGTTCTCGGGTTTCTCTGTAATGATGTGCACTATTTAAACCTGGAATGTTACACCATTTTGCATGTTTGAAAAACACCTATGGTTGGTCGAAACATCGCATCTATGGCAGAATAAATGAAGTTTTATCACCTGACCTTGGACGTTGTCTTCTTTTTTCTTTTTAGCAGGTTAAGGGCAAGTCTAGAAAAAAAAAACGATCAAGAAAGTGCATAGAATCAATGTAAAATCTATAGTTTAATAATTTAAATATCACTTGTAAAAGAAAAAAAAAACTTTTTTGTGTGAGATTACTCATCCTTGAAAAAAAAGTAACCTTAACAAACGTCTCTAGTTCACAAAATAAAACTGTAGCTCTCAGAAGTGATGGGAATCTTAGATAATATTTTCTGAAAATAAGTATTTCCTTTATTCTACCTTACATAATAAAAGTAAAAAAAAATTCCCTTTTTCTAGATACCATTGAGTTTTACATACAGAAAGCATTAAAAGCAAATATAACATTAGCCTAAGGGATCATGAAATGTCACGTACTATGTGTTCTTATAAGGCATCATACACACGGCCATCTTATATT
The DNA here is from genome assembly GCA_033576555.1 of Oophaga sylvatica. Classification (NCBI taxonomy): domain Eukaryota; kingdom Metazoa; phylum Chordata; class Amphibia; order Anura; family Dendrobatidae; genus Oophaga; species Oophaga sylvatica. The sequence goes on from JARQOD010000003.1 coordinate 562,920,674, forward strand.
AGATTTCAGACCTGTGTTCAATTGTTTTCTAATATGAAACCTACACTCTGCCTTTGGCCCATACTGTACTTTTGTGTGTCTACTATTTTTTTTTAAACTTACATATGAATTTTTGCGCAAAAAGACTCTGTGTGCCACCTTTAACAAAGGCATAATACATAGCATAGCATATTAAAGAGATAGTCTCAGGTTTTCTCTTGAGCAGCTCAGAGCTATACAGTCTCCTTACTTGCTAGTTTCTAGCAGGGCGGGCTCATCACCTTGAGTGACAGCTCTGGTGAATAATAGAACAGTAGAATTATTAGAATTAAAAAGCTCAGCACAAGTTCTGCTGTAATACATTCAGCTATAGGGGTCTGTTCTGTAGTAGGCAGTGATATTATCAGTGTATTCACACATAGAGATAACAAGGCATTTGAATACGCATACAGCTTCAGGGTGATATTAGGAGACTGCCTGTGAAAGCCGCTGGTGATTTATAACTGCATCTTTTCAGAATGTTAGGCTCACTAGGTGAGGTGGATCATCTAAACTTTAGGTCCGGGTGGACACACAGACCCCGGGCGTTGATGCAGAAAGCAAGAAGGTTATGTGGAAAGCGAGGTCAAGGCACACTTAGGAATCTCAGGAGCAGCAAGACAGATGCAGTGTCACCCAGCAGGGAAGGAAGTAAGTTAAAGCACATTATGCACAGATGGTGGAGCACAGCACATAGAATCATAGAATCATAGAATGGTAGAGTTGGAAGGGACCTCCTGGGCCATCTGGTCCAACCCCCTGCTCAAAGCGGGATTCTCTAAATCATCCCAGACAGATGTCTGTCCAGCCTCTGTTTGAAGACTTCCATTGAAGGAGAACTTACCACCTCTCGTGGCAGCCTGTTCCACTCCTTGATCACCCTAACTGTCAAAAAGTTTTTTCTAATATCTAATCTGTGTCTCCTCCCATTCAGTTTCATCCCATTGCTTCTAGTCTTTCCTTGTGCAAATGAGAATAAAGATGATCCTTCTACAATGTGACAGCCCTTGAGATATTTGTAGACAGCTATTAAGTCTCCTCTCAGTCTTCTTTTTTGCAAGTTAAACATTCCCAAATCCTGCAACCGTTCCTCATAGGACATGGTTTGCAGACCGGTCACCATTCTGGTGGCTCTCCTTTGAACTTGCTCCAGTTTGTTGATGTCTTTTTTAAAATGTGGTGCCCAAAACTGGACACAGTATTTCAGATGAGGTCTGACCAAAGAGGAGTAGAGGGCAATAATGACTTCACGTGATCTAGACTGTATGCTTCTGTTGATACATCCTAGAATTGCATTTGCCTTTTTGCTGCTGCATCACACTGTTGACTCATGTTCAGTCTGTGATCAATTAGTATACCCAAGTCTTTTTCACATGTGCTGTTACTTAGCCCTATTCCTCCCATTTTGTATATGCTTTTTTCATTTTTATTGCCCAGATGTAGTACTTTGCATTTTTCCCTGTTAAAAACCATTCTGTTAGTTGCTGCCCACTGCTCCAGTTTATGTATATCTTTTTGAATCCTCTCTCTCTCTTCTCTAGTATTAGCTACCCTTCCTAGCTTTGTGTCATCAGCAAATTTGATCAGTTTACCCTCAATTCCTTCATCTAAATCATTGATAAAGATGTTGAACAATACAGGGCCCAAAACAGAGCCTTGTGGTACCCCACTTGAGACATTCTTCCAACTGGATGTGCAGCCATTTACGACCACTCTTTGAGTCCGATCACTAAGCCAGTTATGAATCCACCTAACAGTTGCCTTGTCCATTCCATACTTAGTAATTTTTTCAATAAGGATTGTGTGAGATACTTTGTCAAATGCTTTGCTGAAGTCAAGATATACTATATCTACAGCATTTCCCTGATCCACCCAGTCAGTGATTCTGTCATAGAAGGAAATTAAGTTAGTCTGACATGACTTATTAGTTAAAAACCCATGCTGACTCTGTTTAATCACTTCATTCTTATGCAGGTACTTACATACATGTTCTTTAATAATTTGTTCAAAGATTTTTCCTGGTATAGAAGTCAGACTCACCAGCCTGTAGTTCCCTGGGTCCACCTTCTTCCCCTTTTTGAAGATAGGAACAACATTTGCTCTTCTCCAGTCTTCTGGGACGTCTCCTGTTCTCCAAGAATTTTCAAAGATTATGGACAGTGGTTCAAGAATTTCTTCTGCTATCTCCTTCAGTATTCTGGGGTGTAATTCATCTGGACCTGGAGACTTGAATTAATTTAGGTTAGCTAAGTGTTTCTTCACTGTCTTTCTGTTTATAGATATCCTGGATTCTTCTATTCCTTTAATAGGACAGTGAAGATCAGTTGATGTTACATTTCCTTTCTGAGAGAAAACAGATGCAAAATAGGAATTTAAAAGTTCAGCCTTCTCAACATCCTTCCTTACCATTTCATCATTTTCATCCTGTAAAAATCCTGTAGTATCTTTGACCTTTTTTTTACTTTTGACGTATCCCCAAAATCCTTTTTTGTTGCTTTTGACATCTCTTGCAAGCCTTAATTCATTGTCAGCTTTAGATAATCTGATTTGGGCCCTGCAGGTTCTGCAGATGGCATTATATTCTTCTTTAGATATGCCTCCCTCTTTCCATTTGATAAACATTTCTTTCTTCCTTTTTAGCATGTGTTTAAGTTCTGTGTTCATCCATCCTGGTTTCCTTAAATGTTTCTCATTCTTCCCTCTTTTTGGAATTGTTAACGATTGTGCTTTGAGAATCTCATTTTTCAAGATGTCCCATCCTTCCTGGACATTTTTGTCCTTAAGGATATCCTGCCATTGGATCCCTCCAATTCTCTTTCTGAGTCCCTTAAAATCTGCCTTTCTGAAATCTAACCTTGACGTCTGAGTCTTCACAGGTCTTCCTCCTCTTGTCATCCAAAATTCTAAAATAGCATGGTCACTACCTCCTAGGGTCCAAGCCACTCTTACCTCCTCAACCATTTCCTCCCTGTTTATAAGGATTAGATCCAAGGTAGCAGATCCCCTTGTTTTCTCCTCTACCTTTTGAAAGACAAAGTTGTCAGCAAGAGAGGATAAGAATTTCCTTGACCTGTTAGTTTTGCCTGAGAGAGATTCCCAACAAATGTCTGGATAGTTGAAATCTCCCATGACCACTATGTCATATTTTTTGGAGAACTTGGCCATTTGATGCATAAAGAGTTCATCCACATCAAACATATAAGTCTAAAGTCTCAATCCCAAGACAAGGTGTGTGTTTTAATTGGTCTCAAATAGGTCTAGGCAGATGATGTCACTGATGCAAGGTAACTTGCAAAACCTGACATGGAGCACAACAGAGGACAGCAGACTCATGGGAATGATGCGGAGCCTGAGATAACACAGAAGATGAGATGGAGAGATGTGAGGAAGAAAGGAAATCAATGGGCCTGAGGGAGCTGACTGTGATGTTACTACTGTGCACTCGTCCTGGGTCTCTGAAACCAAGCTCAATAGAAGCCAGCAGTACACTATAAAAGATAAAAGTACTAACAGGAGATAGAAAAAGCAGGTCAATTGAAAACTTGCTTATTTTCAAGTTATCTAACTAATTAAAGCAATTTAAGAACTTGAGAATACCCCTTTAAGGTGGTGCTTTAAATAAAAGCTGTCATCAGGAAATGACCTAATGAATGATTCAATCAGGTTTTTGTGTTACATGTATTTTCATTTTATTTTTGGCAACATTCTTTTTTTAATAAAACTTTGTTAAAAAGACAAATTAATAATCCTGCAACTTTCATACTCGTCACTGTTTTTTTTTTAAACTTATACTTAAAGGGAACTTGTCACCATTTTTTTCATGTTTGAACTAAGATTAGCACCTTAATCAGCGCCTTGTGCTGCATTCCATAAAAGGGTATACTGTATAAGCCCCTGACTTGCCCTGTATAAGCCCCCAAACTTTTTGAAATTCTCCCACGCTGTATGTAAATCTTGCCGGTCCGATCTGATAAGCGTCCTTGCAGAGGCATCTATCCCTCCTCCCGGCTTCAGGATGACGTACTCCTGCTCTGATTGACGTGTGCCCTTATGTTTTAGGCTTTTCCCAGAGCAAAGTGCGCAGGCGCAAGCCGGCGATGTCTCTGCCAATGCACGAGATTTTGCTCCGCTATGTGGATTATGCAGAAGGCGTCATCCAGAGCAGGATGACAGCGATCAGAAAACTGGAGGAGGGATATACGCCTCTGCAAGGATGCCTGTCGGACTGGACCAGCAGGATTACATAGAGAATTTCAAAATATTTTTGGGGGGTTATGTACCTCTTTACGGAATGCATCACAGGCGCAGATTAAGGTGTTAGTCTTAGTTCACATGTAAAAAAACTGGTGACAGGTTCCATTTACAGTTTTCAGAAGTTTCCTTATCATCAGAGGCAGGATTACAATGACACGTAACCCCACTGATTACAGGGTCCACCAATTACAATAGGTGATGTCACAGCTCACCCTGCTCCCCTTCCCTTCACAATGACCCTTGCACATACTCATTACATAGTACTAATAACAGGACATGTATTATCAGTGGATCTAGGTGTACAATAATAAATTATATTGTGGTACCGTGTTAGCCAGAAAAATCGATGTGAATACTTCTCCGTCCAATTATGACAAGAGCATTCTTAAAGTGATACCTTTATTGGCTAACCAGAAAATTATATGTTCGCAAGCTTTCAGAGCGCAGAGGCTCCTTCTTCAGGCAGAGGCTCCTTCTTCTAATGTAATCTTGCCTGAAGAAGGAGCCTCTGCGCTCTGAAAGCTTGCGAACATATAATTTTCTGGTTAGCCAATAAAGGTATCACTTTAAGAATGCTCTTGTCATAATTGGACGGAGAAGTATTCACATCAGTGGATCTAGAAAGCGAAGCTATACAAAGGCATATGTTTGCTGTAATTCATTAGACAAATTAGTTTTATTGAATAAAGTAATAAAATATACCTAGTAGAGAGAGCCCCCACTCTGACGTTCATTTCACACAGAGATTTTTTAAGGACTGTTCATTTGTGCAGTTAGGAACAAGACAGATGCTCCCTGGAGCAAATAGTGAATGTTTTGTTAATATAAATATATTTATTAGGGGAAAAGAAGGTTTTGGTAAAGGTAGAGACCTACCTGGTGGCAATGATTTGTTGAGCCGTTATTTGGCCAAATATGGCAGTGCAACCATCAATCATAGGACCCAATTCATCACAGTTTTCATGCAAGAAAGATGACATCAAAGCTTTGAAAAGTTGCAAAACTTCAGGGCCTAAATTTTTCATGCCAGTTTAGAGTTTGACCATTCGTCAGATGCTCCAGATTCATGAAGAGGCATGCACAGCTACATAAATCAGGAGCGTCTGACTCCACCATGCTCCCTCATCAAGACTGGCGTGAATAATGTCCGTCTTGAAGAATCCTACCCATTGTTACCATCAATACTAAATTTGCTGGGACCATTGTAAGCAGGTGACTAAATGCAACATCGGAGGTACCAGGCGGAAACAACAATTTCATTGTTAGGTCAACAATATTAAATGAATGCAAGAAGACTAGTTTATGGAGAATTACAAAAGTACAATATTTACAGATTGTTTGACAAGAAATCAGGTAACAAAAGTGAATGGGTTGGTAAACCATAAGAAACTCCTAAATCAGCTCTCAGTCTATAGTATAACTTAGTTCCAATGGGGAAGGCAAGCACAGTATTCGCCTAGAACAGTCTCTAGAAGTTGCTGCAGCTTTCTGGGCTTTGACTAGGACCACTGCTCCGTCTCATTAGCCGCACGTTCTCCTTACAAAGTCTATCAACGCTCTATGGGCCGCTCTAGCATCAGCTGGACCTCGTCTGGTCTGCAGCTCTTCCCCTGCCCACGCCCCCTGTACCATAAGTCTGTGCTGGAAGTGACGGCCGGCCTCACACATCTTCGATGACAAACCCAGACTGGAATCTCTGGCCAGGTGTTCTTAGGGTCTCTTTGCGGCTTGACCACCGACAAGTATCTTCATGGTCCATATCGGCAGGGACTGGTCCTCGATTGCTCGTGGGTCAGGAAGTCCTCGATCCTGGGTCCTGGTCCTCGACTGCTCAGGAGCCTTGACCGGCATAGCTCTTGTCTTTGTGTTGCTTGACCATAGATGGGTGCAGTCTGGACCTTGACTGGTGTAGCTCTGGTCTTCAGTGCTTGACCATTGGCTTCTGGGTCTGGGCCTGGAGCTGCAGCGAGAGCGTCTGCCACTTCTCTTGGTGCCAAATTCCTTCCCGTTTTGGCGCTCTGACCTATTATATTGAAGGCTGGTTTTGTCACTGTCACCTGACCTGGAGCACTGTCTAATTCTGTCCCCTCTGCAACTCTTCTCCCTGAGAACAGTTCCACATGGATTTGCTCAGGCCTTGAGGCTGCATGGCTTTGCAACACATTGTCTTCTATGCTCTGTTCTTCTACACCATCCAGGTTTTTGGAAACAATTCAGAGATGTCCTGGGACAAAGAGAGGCAGAGTTTATGTACATGCTGCCCAAAATTCTATTTTACCAACAGTGACGTTGGTAACTATGCAGTCCAATAAAGACCTGATGGCATGTCCTTGTGCTGCTTCCAAAGTCAATGTGATGTGTTAGATAAGTAAAATTCTGAGCCACAATGAAGAGATAGAGACTGATGCGACAACCTGTATGTACGCTGTGGAATATATAGGTGCTTTCTAAAGAACAGGAAATATATAAAATAAATGTGCAGCTTCTCTTAAAATACACAACCGCTAGAGGTTATTCACATGAATGAGCAGACACTATAAAAATGTTACTCAAGAAAGGTGTTCTAATAGTAATAATAATAAACGTTTTCTATTCACAGCAGTTTCAAACTGTACACTAATATTTTCCACACTAACTGTATAGAGAGCCACTGAGCACGTCATCTTAGTGGCTCTACATTGATTAGCCTGTAAAGATTTACTATCATGGTGGTCAAGGTATGTGCACTGTATATAATGAAACCAAAACTTATATGCAATACTAAAGGGGAAATTTACATTAAAAACATAATAACCATGAAGTTCCCCATCTTTATTTGACAGGGGTTATTTTACCATTCTGTCTGATTGTGTGCTCATCAAGTTTTCCCCAGTCTTTGCAAATCTCAAAGAGAATTTTCACCTCCAAAAAACTCCATTTATCTGCCAATATATTTGAAATCTGCAGGTAGATATCATTTAAATATGTCAAGCAGCCTTACAGGAGCAGCGGCTGTAGGAAGAAAATGTAGATTTATTCTCGCTGTAGCCACTCGCTTCCAGGCATCGGGGCAATACAGGGGGTGGTTACAGTCATTGCTCACTATACAGTCATGGCCAAAAGTTTTGAGAATGACACAAATATTAATTTTTACAAAGTCTACTGCTTCACTTTTTCTAATGGCAATTTGCATATACTCCAGAATGTTATAAAGAGTGATCAGCTTAACAGCAATTACTTGCAAAGTCAATATTTGGCTAGAAAATGAACTTTATCCCCAAAACACATTTCAACATCATTGCAGCCCTGCCTTAAAGGACCAGCTAACCTCTTTTCAGTGATTGCTCCATTAACACAGGTGTGGGTGTTGATAAGGACATGGCTGGAGATCAATCTGTCATGATTAAGTAAGAATGACACCACTGGACACTTTAAAAGGAGACTGGTGCTTGGCATCATTGTTTTCTTCTGTTAACCATGGTTATCTCTAAAGAAACATGTGCAGTCATCATTGCAATGCACAAAAATGGCCTAACAGGGAAGAGTATCGCAGCTAGAAAGATTGCACCTCAGTCAACAATCTATCGCATCATCAAGAACTTCAAGGAGAGAGGTTCCATTGTTGCCAAAAAGGCTCCAGGGCACCCAAGAAAGACCAGCAAGCGCCAGGACCGTCTCTTAAAAGTGTTTCAGCTGCGGGATCGGGCTACCAGCAGTGCAGAGCTTACTCAGGAATGGCAGCAGGCAGGTGTGAGTGCATCTGCACGCACTGTGAGGCGGAGACTCTTGGAGCAAGGCCTGTTCTCAAGGAGGGCAGCAAAGAAGCCACTTCTCTCCAGAAAAAACATCATGGACAGACTGATATTCTGCAAAAGGTACAGACAGTGGACTGCTGAGGACTGGGGTAAAGTTATTTTCTCTGATGAATCCCCTTTTCGATTGTTTGGGACATCAGGAAAACGCCTCATTCGGAGAAGACAAGGTGAGCGCTACCACCAGTCTTGTCTCACGCCAACTGTTAAGCATCCTGAAACCATTCATGTGTGGGGTTGCTTCTCAGCCAAGGGAATCGGCTCTCTCACAGTCTTGCCTAAAAACACAACCATGAATAAAGAATGGTACCAGAATGTCCTCCAAGAGCAACTTCTCCCAACCCTCCAAGAGCAGTTTGGCGATCAACAATGCCTTTTCCAGCATGATGGAGCACCTTGCCATAAAGCAAAAGTGATAACTAAATGGCTCAGGGAACAAAACATAGAGATTTTGGGTCCATGGCCTGGAAACTCCCCAGATCTTAATCCCATTGAGAACTTGTGGTCAATCATCAAGAGACGGGTGGACAAACAAAAACCTAAAAATTCTGACAAAATGAAAGCATTGATTGTGCAAGAATGGACTGCTATCAGTCAGGATTTGGTCCAGAAGTTGATTGAGAGCATGCCAGGGAGAATTGCAGAGGTCCTGAAGAAGAAGGGTCAACACTGCAAATATTGACTTGCTGCATTAACTCATTCTACCTGTCATTATAAGCTTTTGTTACTCATATGTTTGCAATTATATTTCTGTCTGTGATAAAAACATCTGTCAAACACACATAAAAACCAGAGGGCAGCAGATCATGTGAAAATATAATATTTGTGTCATTCTCAAAACTTTTGGCCATGACTGTACAGTGAGCTTGGCTGTAATTACTTTCCTGCACATTGATTGACATCCCACTCTCCAATGTGTGTGTATGTTCAAAGCAGACTGTCAATGAATGTGGAGGGGAGCAATTATAGTGCACTTACTGTATGGTAATCGGGAACTGTAACTGCTCCCTGCACCGCCCCTATGAAAGTAAGCAAGTGGCTGTAGGGAGGATATAACTTTGTTTTCTTCCTGTAGCCGCTGATCCTGTAAGCCTGCTAGACATGATTTACATGCTTTTTACCTTCAGATTACCACTATATCTGCAGTTAAATTACATTTTTGGGGTGACAGGTTTCCAATAAGCAATAGACCATTTATTTTTAATGTGGTGTTCCCAGAAATTTGGCATAAGTTGTGCCTTCTTTTTGGCACAAATCACTAGATATTTTTCCGATGTATACGTAATATGTGACATGACATTGGAGGGTTTATAAAACTGTACCAAGTTTTAGGCAAAATTAAATGCTTTAAAAAGAACCTGTCATTTAACCTACACCTCTCTCTGAAAATCTGACAAGTGAACCATCCTAACTGGCTCAGAATGGATCCAAATTTGGTCCTCCTCCACAAGTGGTATTGTAATGTAAGTAGTACAGTTCATATAGTGTCTTGTGCTTGGGTGCGATGAAAACACAGGAGTCACAGGTTTGATATAGAAGGTCTTGTATTACTTCATACAAGTGGCAATAATAGTCACACAGTTTGCAGATACAAAAGCAGGAGACACAGCAGGCCAGAGTAACTTAAGCTCAGCAATCACATTCCACAACAGGTTCAGGATCTCTTCTCTGTTACCGTAAGTCCATGCAAACGTGGATTTATCAAATAGCAAGGTTCCAAAGTCCACGAGTGTTCCAAAGTTCCACAATAGGAAATAACTGGAGTACAAGGTCCAAGGCTTTCAGGAGTCAGGTCACAGGTTCACTGCAGGCTTGATTCTGAAGCACTGATTGCTCAGCTGTGGCTGCTTAAGAAGCAAGAGGAGAGAATCAGGGCGGGAACATGCAAGCTGGAAACTCCATATTGACTGAGGGCAAGATAGCTGCAGCAAGACAGAAAGTAAAATGGCTGACGGAAAAACTGAGTTTCAGGAACATGTACACAGAACCTTACATTACTCCCCCCTTAGGGTCAAACTCCGGATGACCTCAGACCAGGCTTGTGTGGGTACCTCTGATGAAACTGACGGAGCAAGCGAGGAGCATTAACGTTATTGACTGGTTCCCATGAGTTGTCCTCCACTGGGTAGCCCTGCCATTTAATCAGATATTGTAACTGATTTCTATACAACCTGGAATCTAAAATCCTTTCCACCACAAATTCTTCCTGACCATCGACTAGCACTGGGTCAGGGCAAGGAGAAGAACGTCCAGGAAACGTATTGGGTGTCGCAGCCTTTAGTAGGGATACATGAAAGACAGGGTGGATTCTCATAGTTCTGGGCAGTTGAAGACGACAAGCAACGGCACTTATAATTTTACTGATTTTATAGGGTCCAATGTACTTATGTCCCAACTTAGACGATGGAATCCTTAACTTAAGATTTCTGGTTGACAGCCAGACCAAGTCTCCTACCTTGAAAGCTGGTGCAGGTTTACGAAATTTATCTGCTGCTTTCTTGTACCTTTCCTGAGCCGATTCCAGATTCTCCTTTAGAAGATCCATATTCTTCTGTAAAGACGTGATTCTTTCAGCCACTGCTGGTAAAGGCTTTTCTATGGGAAATCGTGGTAGAATGTTAGGATGATAACCTAGATTAGAGTAAAAAGGAGACTGCTTAGTGGAGGCACTCTGAGAGTTGTTATAAGAGAACTCAGCTAATGGAAGTAGATCCACCCAATCATCCTGTAGGTGGCAGATAAAGCAGCGGAGATACTGCTCCAGGATTTGATTGGTTCGTTCGGTCTGTCCATTAGTCTGGGGATGAAAAGCAGAAGAAAGGTTTACTTTAATGTCCAATGCTGCACAGAAACTTTGCCAAAACCTAGAAGTGAATTGCACCCCTCGATCCGAAATAACCTCATCCGGTACTCCATGTAAGCGAAACACATCTTTAATCATCAAATCTGATGTCTGTTTTGCAGTGGGTAAGCCGACACAAGGGATAAAATGAGCTGCCTTTGTTAGACGGTCAACCAGCACTAGAATGGTGTTCTTCCCTTGAGAGGTTGGTAACTCCACAATGAAGTCCATAGAAATGGATCCCCACGGGCGGGACGGGGTGGGAAGAGGCTGTAACAGACCAGTTGGTGAGGAGCGAGGTGTTTTGCATCTTGCACAGACTTCACATGAAGTGACATAGTTTAAAACATCCTTCCTGCAAGTGGGCCACCAAAAGAAACGAGAAAGAAATTCCTGTGTCTTTAGAATTCCTCTATGCCCAGCTATCTTGGAATCGTGAATGAGTTGCAATACTCTCAATCTGACTGTTTCAGGAATATACAGGCGTTGTCCCTGAATCCACACACCATTCTTAAAGACAAGACTTACGTCCCTTGGGGGTTGGGCCAAAAAGGAATCCACATGGTATGCTTCCTTGATGTCCTTAAGTAGGTCTTGATTATGAATCACTCCCAGGAATCTAGAGTCAGGAAGAATAGTCTTAGGAGGAGTAATTGGACGTGTCTCTGCTGAGTAAATCCTAGAGAGTGCATCAGCCTTTCCATTGCGCGATCCTGGTCTATAAGAAATGATAAAATTAAATTGGTTTAAGAAAAGATTCCAGCGAGCCTGGCGAGGAGTCAGGCACTTAGCCGACCTGATAAATTCAAGGTTACGATGGTCTGTCAGGACGACTATTTGCTGTGCAGCTCCCTGAAGAAGGTGTCTCCATTCTTTGAAGGCGGCAATAATGGCCAACAACTCTCTATTGCCCACATCGTAGTTCCTCTCAGCCGAAGACAACTGCTGGGAAAAGAAGGCACAGGGATGCAAGACATTCTTCTCACCTGTTCTCTGAGAGAGTATAGCTCCAACGGCACAGTCTGAAGCATCCACCTCTATTATGAAGGCAAGCTCGGGGTTGGGATGTACTAAGATAGGTGCAGTGGTAAATTTATCTTTTAGACGGGAAAATGCTTCCTGGGCTTGGGGAGTCCAGGAGAACCTAGACTCTTTCCGGGTAAGTTGGGTGATAGGTGACACTACCTCAGAGAAATTCCTAATGAAACGTCTATAGAAGTTGGCAAACCCGATGAAGCGCTGTACCTCCTTCACATTTCTAGGACTTGGCCAATCCTTGATGGCTTGGGTTTTGCTTCCATCCATACTAATTCCTTGTGTAGACAGTACATACCCCAGAAATTGAATTTCGGTCCTATGGAATTCACACTTTTCAAGTTTGATGTAAAGATGATTTTGTCTTAGACGTTCCAAGACCATTCTCACATGTCCATGATGTTCCTCTGTGGAGTTAGAAAAAATTAGAATATCATCCAAATAAATCACCACGAATGTATCTAGGAGATCCCTGAAGATGTCATTCACCAAGTGTTGGAAAGTGGCTGGGGCGGTACTCAGACCAAAAGGCATAACTAGATATTCAAAGTGTCCATAGCGTGACCTGAATGCAGTCTTCCATTCATCCCAGGTCTAATACGGACTAAGTTATAGGCCCCACGAAGATCTAGTTTAGAGAAAATTTTGGCATGTCGCACTCTCTCCAATAACTCAGGGATTAAAGGCAATGGATAACATTTTCTAATAGTAACCTTATTGAGTTCCCTATAGTCTACGCAGGGTCTCAGAGATCCATCTTTCTTCTTTACAAAGAAGATGGGTGCACCTGCAGGAGATGAAGAGGGGCGTATGAAGCCCTTGGCTAGATTTTCGTCTATGTAATCCTTTAAAGCCTTTAGCTCGGGCCCCGCCAGTGGGTAGATCTTACCAAAAGGTATCTCTGCTCCAGGCAATAATTCAATTGGACAATCATATGGACGGTGAGGAGGAAGCTGGTCAGCGTTCTTCTTGTCACATAAATCCACATAGTCCTGGTATACAGCTGGTAGTTCAGGGACTGACATGATTCCTTTAGGAACAGAGCAAGCTGAAACTTTTGGACTCATCTGTTTCTCTGGAAAGTGTAATTCCTTGGGTCTCCCAGTTAATGGTAGGATTCTGAGCCTGCAGCCATGGTAGCCCTAGAATAATGGGAAAGTGGGGAGAAGAGATAAGCATAAAGGACAGTTTTTCTTGATGATCTTTACCCATAAGAACCTTCAAAGGCTCTGTTTCCTGATCCACTGGTCCAGAGTTCAGCAGGGAGCCATCCACAGTTTCCATCTGTACTGGAGTAGCCTTCTTCACTGAACGTATCCCCTGTTTCAGAGCAAAGGAGACATCCATAAAATTTCCACTTGCCCCTGAGTCGATCATAGCAGAGCTAGACACCCAAGCTGAGTCAACCCAGAGTTTGATGGAAAGAAAGCAATGAGAATTGTTTTTCTTACAACTCAGCTGGGACACCGCTGAGGAAACTTGAAAAATTGCAGCGTTTACACAGTCAATGTCCTCAGAGGTAACGGAGTTTAAGTCCGAGAAATCAAGATCTGTTGCTGCAGATCTCTCTGGAGCCTGAGGCTCGGACCTGACAGATCCCCTCTCGCAACACTCACAGTGAATGAGTGCTGCAGTAGTCTTACGAGAACGGCTGGGGCAGTTTATAATGAAGTGCCCTGACTTACCACAATAGAAACATAGATTCTCCTTAAAACGATGTTCCTTGCGTGCATCACTAACCCGTCGTTGTAAAGAGTCTACCTGCATGGGTTCAGGTTCAGGTTCCCGTGTAATCCTACTCAAAGGTTCCTTAGCTGGAGAGGAAGGTAGGAAAAGGTTAGTGCGATTGCTTTCGATCCATCTCTCTTGCCTGCGTTCAGTCAGACGAGTATCAATACGGATGCAGTAGTTAATAAAATCACCTAACGCAGTGGGAGGGTCGGCACGAGCAAGTTCATCCTTAATCAGTGGAGATAACCCTTTTCGAAAAATAGATTTTTTGGCGGAACTGTCCCAGGTGGTATCAAGGGCCCATCTCCTGAAATCCAAGGCATATTCAGCTACCGAGTGCTTACCTTGGCGCAAAGCTAACATGGCTGCTTCAGCTGTTGCACCTCGATTGGGGTCATCAAACACCTGCCCCATGGCTGAAATGAAAGCATCAAGATGATCCAAACATTCATCCTCAGTCTCAATCAGAGGGTTTGCCCACATCAAAGCCTTGTTGGTAAGCAACATAATTATAGTAAGCACCTTAGATCGTTCAGTGGGAAATTGTGAAGCATGTGCAGAAAAAAAAAGATTGCATTGATTAATAAATCCCCTGAATTTCTCACGTTCACCGCCAAAACGAAAAGGGGGCAACTTGGGAATCCCAGAACTCGGGGCTACGGCAGGAGCCTGGACTCGCCCCTCTAGAACCTCAATCCTGGCTCGCAAATCCTGGGCAGTCTGTCCAAACACTTGCAAATTGTGATTAGTGAGGTCCTGTAGGTTTGTAAAACGGGTCTTTATATTCTGCAAATCTGCAAGGATATTATCAGTCACTCCGCAAAGTTCCTTTATGCGGGCCTCCATTTTCCAGATCTTTTAAGACAGGAGTACTGGAAGGAGAGGAGAGGAAAAAAAAAAAAAAAACAATAGTGTTTACCTGTGGTAACACTGCAGAGAGAAAAAAAATTAAGGGAACTGCTCACCTGGAATGGTTGTGAGAAGTCACAACCACTATCATCACAGAAAGTTCAACCGGACATCTGATATCCACAGTTACAGCAGACACAAAAGAGGAAAGAAAAAAAAACAATAGTGTTTACCTGTGGTAACACTGCAGAAAAAAAACTTAAGGGAATTGCTCACCTGGAATGGTTGTGAGAAGTCACAACCACTGTCATCACAGAAAGTGCAACCGGACATCCGATATCCACAGTTACAGCAGACACAGCCTTTCCAGACCCAGCAGACACTAACGTTTGGCTTCAGAATCTTGTAATGTAAGTAGTACAGTTCATATAGTGTCTTGTGCTTGGGTGCGATGAAAACACAGGAGTCACAGGTTTGATATAGAAGGTCTTGTATTACTTCATACAAGTGGCAATAATAGTCACACAGTTTGCAGATACAAAAGCAGGAGACACAGCAGGCCAGAGTAACTTAAGCTCAGCAATCACTCTCCACAACAGGTTCAGGATCTCTTCTCTGTTACCGTAAGTCCATGCAAACGTGGATTTATCAAATAGCAAGGTTCCAAAGTCCACGAGTGTTCCAAAGTTCCACAATAGGAAATAACTGGAGTACAAGGTCCAAGGCTTTCAGGAGTCAGGTCACAGGTTCACTGCAGGCTTGATTCTGAAGCACTGATTGCTCAGCTGTGGCTGCTTAAGAAGCAAGAGGAGAGAATCAGGGCGGGAACATGCAAGCTGGAAACTCCATATTGACTGAGGGCAAGATAGCTGCAGCAAGACAGAAAGTAAAATGGCTGACGGAAAAACTGAGTTTCAGGAACATGTACACAGAACCTTACAGGTATACTTAACAATTTGATGCTAGAAGCAAATTAGAAGATATTAACGAAACGGTACCTGACTCCAGCTAGGATAGCCAAAGTAGTTCCCAACTACTCTTCCAAATGTTCTAGAGCACATACGTCAAACTCTGGCCCGTGAGCCAGATCTGGCCCACAAAGTAAGTATATTTGCCCCGCGATGACGGGCTGATCCCCCAAGTATATTTGTTCCCCGCCCAACATGCACGTTTACCCAGCATAGCACTTTCAACTATATTAGCATCCTACATGTTGATACAGTTGGAAGCAGTGGCAGGTATATCCTTGGTGCAACCTGGTGCATCAAACAGGTAAGGGGGACCATTTCTGCCTCCAAAACAGGTACAATCTTGTATTTTTATGAGCTCTTGGGCTACAAAAGCCCACATATTGTTTTTTTTACAGGGCCCTTTTCTATCTGTGTCAGCCAGTGGTTGGAAGCATTTCCCCTCTGCGTCTGACATCTCAGCACAGCGGGCGCGATGATGTCACTACAATGCGCCTGCTTTACCAAGATATGCAGAGGATCTGAAGACACCATGAAGAGACCGGAGCAGCTGTGAAATGGGAAAAGGTGGGTATTTGCTAATTTATTTTTAATGAGGGGCCTATTATACTGTATGGAGCACTATGTGGGGCTCATTATAATGTAAGGAGGACTATGTGGGTGCATTATACTGCATGGAGGACTGTGGGCCCATTATTCTGTATGGAGCATTATGTGGGGCCATTATACTATATGGAGCACTATGTGGGGCCATTATACTCTATGGAGCATTATGTGGGGCCATTATACTGTATGGAGCACAATGTGGGGCCATTATATTGTATGGAGCACTATGTAGGGCCCTTTATAGTGTATAGAACACTGTGTGAGTCCATTATGCTATATGGATCACTATATTATGCCCGATATACTGTATGGAGCACTATGTGGGGCCATTATACTGTATGGAGCACTTTTTGGGGCCATTATACTGTGTGGAGCACTTTTTTGTGGTCAATGGTACTGTATGGAGCACAATGTGGGGCCATTATACTGTATGGGCAGCACGGTGGCTCAGTGGTTAGCACTGCAGCCTTGCAGCGCTGGAGTCCTGGGTTCAAATCCCACCAAGGCAACATCTGCAAGGAGTTTGTGTAGCGCCCGCGTCCCTGCCTGCTGCCAGACAGGGACGTCGCTCTCCTCACCTGCGCTCAGCGTCCTCAGTGCTCCCAGCCTCCTCTGCTCCTCTGGCATCCTCGGCGTCCTCCTTCCGCCCTGCTGGTCTCGCGCGCTCCTTCCTGCTGCTGGCCTTAGGGCGCGCGCCGCACCCTCCCCCGTTCTTAAAGGAGCCGCGCGCATTTTCCAAATCAGTCTCCAGCCAATGCTGGTGGACTCCACCCTATATTAAGGGCTTCCTCCTTAATGGAGGTGCCCGAGCAATGTTGTTTCTGTGCAGTCTAACTCTGCTTCAGCCATCAGCTCCTGTTTCCAGTTGCCTGCCTGTTACCTGTCTGTTTGCCTGTTTGCCATCTGACTGCAGCTCTATCCAGAGGTTCGGACATCTTCAGCAGAGATCCCCGGCTGTTGCCTGCTCACCTGGGAGCGATCATCTGCCATCCGACTGCAGCTCTATCCAGAGGTTCGGACATCATCTGCGGAGATCCCGGCTATTGCAGAGACTCTTGCCTGCTCACCTGGGAGCGATCATCTGCCATCCGACTGCAGCTCTATCTAGAGGTTCGGACATCATCAGCAGAGATCCCCGGCTATTCCAGAGACTCTTGCCTGCTCACCTGGGAGCGATCATCTGCCATCCGACTGCAGCCTACCAGGAGGTCCACCAGTTCAGGTCGTATATGCCTGTTTGTCTAGAGACTGCCTTGGTCACTTACCGTGACAAACCTGCCTGTCCAGAGACTGCCCTGGTCACTTGCCGTGACAACCTGCCTGCCCAGAGACTACCCTGGTCACTTGCCGTGACAAACCTGCCTGCCCAGAGACTACCCTGGTCACTTGCCGTGACAAACCTGCCTGCCCAGAGACTGCCCTGGTCACTTGCCGTGACAACCTGCCTGTCCAGAGACTGCCCTGGTCACTTGCCGTGACAACCTGCCTGTTCAGAGACTGCCCTGGTCACTTGCCGTGACAACCTGCCTGCCCAGAGACTGCCCTGGTCACTTGCCGTGACAAACCTGCCTGCCCAGAGACTGCCCTGGTCACTTGCCGTGACAACCTGCCTGTCCTGAGACTGCCCTGGTCACTTGCCGTGACAACCTGCCTGTCCAGAGACTGCCCAGGTCACTTGCCGTGACAACCTGCCTGTCCAGAGACTGCCCAGGTCACTTGCCGTTACAACCTGCCTGTCCAGAGACTTCCTTGGTCACTTATTGTGACAACCTGCCTGTCCAGAGACTGCCTGGCTAATTGCCGTGATTCCCTGTCCTATTCCCGGATGCCACCCGCTCTCTTACAAGTAAATTGTCTTGTATAATAAAGCTTAGTGGTTCCACCAACCAGACCCGTTTCCGTCAGTGGTTCCACCTACCAGACCCGTTACAGTTTGCTCGGGCCATGGAACCCGGTGGCACCCAAACCCCTTCACTTCCGGAACTGTGTCATGAGCTGTCTCGCCAGAGGTCTCAACAGGAGGCTATCCTGGGTCACCTGCGGAACGTCAATTCCCGCTTGGACACTCTGAATCCATCACCAGCAACCACCGCTGGAGCCATGACTCATAATCCGGCAGCCCCGCTTGTCACGCGGTCTTATGATATGTGTACGATGTCAGTAAACTATTCTTAAAAGAACAACACTCTATACAACATATAGATTAGCAACATCAGCATGTAAATATAGAATAGATTTACCTGACACGATATCCGTTGAACTCAGGGTTAATCTTGAGGACTTGATACACTGTCACAGGAAAGAGGAGGACCGGGGGTCTAACCTGACCCTAAACTGGGGTCCTAACTAATCCCTCACCTTGGAGGTACTGATAATGGTTCAGAGGTCCAAGTCTCCAGCCTAACCCTGTCTCCTATCAGTCCCTGAACCCTGTAATCAGTCCTAAGAAGGATACTGATTACCACCAAAGGGATATGGGCTGATCTCTGCTAAATACACAGATTAGACATATAAGACAGACTGGAGAAAACACAGACTTGCATACACACTCAAACACAGAAGGAACATAAATGATCTGGGATATTAAACTCTAAGCAAGGTGAGCTTAAAACAACTAAGGAGCTCTTTAACTTAAGTCTATACAGATACAATCCTATCTGTGGTCTGCATGAAGAATTTCACTGGCAACTCCCAACACAGACAACCAGAGATTTAAAGGAAACCAATCAACAAATAATTAATTGCAGCCGGGAGAAACTGCACCCAGTCCCAGAACTGAGCACAGACAGAATTAACTCCCTAACTGCCAAACACAAAGAAACAGCAACTCAGCTGTGAGAAGTCAGAATGTGCAACCGCGACGATCTTCGTGGCGATGCACACATGACAGTACCCCCCCTTCTACGAGGGGCCTCCGGACCCTCAGGGCCAGGTTTGCCCGGGTGAGTTCTGTGGAAGGTCCGCACCAAACGATCTGCGTTAATGTCAGACGCAGGAACCCACGTCCTCTCCTCTGGCCCATACCCCTTCCAATGCACCAAGTACTGAAGGGACCGGCGATTCAGACGTGAGTCAATGATCTTTGACACTTGAAACTCCAAGTTACCATTGACCACCACTGGAGGAGGAGGTAGAGGTGATGGTATGACTGGTGCCACGTACCTCTTAAGTAATGACTTGTGGAACACATTGTGGATTTTAAACGTAGGAGGGAGGTCCAGACGAAATGCCACAGGATTAATTATGGAACTGATCCTGTACGGCCCGATGAATCTGGGGCCCAGCTTCCAGGAGGGAACTTTAAGTTTTATATTCCTGGTAGACAACCATACCAGATCGTTCACATTAAGATCTGGACCAGAAACTCTCCTCCTATCAGCCATACGTTTATAACGGTTCCCCATAGCACTCAGATTATTCAATACACCTCTCCACACTGAAGCAAGTGACGACGAGAAACGCTCCTCCTCAGGAACCCCAGAAGGGCCCCCCCCATTGAATGTACAAAACTGGGGATGAAAACCATATGCCCCAAAAAACGGGGACTTACCAGTGGACTCGCTCCGCCTGTTGTTAAGAGCGAACTCTGCCAGAGGCAAGAAAGAAGACCAGTCCTCCTGGTTCTCTGAGACAAAACACCGAAGATAAGTCTCTAGGCTTTGATTCAGACGCTCTGTCTGACCATTGGTCTGCGGATGAAAAGCCGAGGAAAATGACAATTGCATCCCCCGACGTAAACAAAATGCCCTCCAAAACTTGGACACAAACTGAGACCCCCTATCTGACACCACATCAGAAGGCAACCCATGAAGTCTCACAATCTCCCCAATGAACACCTGCGCCAGAGTTTTAGCATTAGGGAGGGCAGGAAGAGCAATGAAATGTGCCATCTTACTGAACCTGTCAACAACCACCAGTATGACAGTCTTCCCTGACGACTGAGGAAGGTCCGTGATGAAGTCCATAGACAAATGAGTCCATGGACGCTCCGGAAGTTTCAAGGGTAAGAGGGTCCCAGACGGACGGGTATGAGGGGTCTTAGAGCGAGCACAAACCCCACAGGACGCGACAAAAGTTAAAACATCTTTATTAACGTTAGGCCACCAAAACCGGCGAGAAAGGAGATCTAAAGTAGCCTTACTCCCTGGATGTCCTGCTAAAGCAGAATTATGATGTGCCTCAATAACCTTTTGTCTCAACTGATTTGGGACAAACAGTCTCCCTGGAGGTCCTGCAGGGGCGTCCCCCTGAGCCTCTAACACCTCCTCCTCAAGCTCAGAACATACAGCCGACACTACCACCCCCTCCTGAAGGATAGGAATCGGGTCATCCATTTTCCCGGCCCCTGGGAAACTGCGAGACAAGGCATCCGCCTTAACATTCTTAGATCCAGGGCGATAAGTGACAACAAAATTAAACCTGGTAAAAAACAACGACCATCGAGCTTGTCTGGAATTCAGACGCTTAGCAGATTCCAAATACAGCAGGTTCTTGTGATCAGTAATGACGGTGACCGGGTGGACTGCCCCCTCCAAAAAGTGACGCCATTCTTCAAAAGCCAACTTAATGGCCAAAAGTTCCCTATTGCCGATATCATAATTCCTTTCGGCGGACGACAATTTTTTAGAAAAGAAAGCGCACGGATGCCATTTACCAGGGACGGACCCTGGGACAATATTGCACCCACCCCTACGTCAGACGCGTCCACCTCCACAACGAACGGCTGTGATGCATCTGGTTGGTGAGAACGGGTGCCGAAGCAAAACATTTTTTCAAAGAGGAAAAAGCTTGGCAAGCTTTGTCCGACCATTTAGAAAAATCCGTCCCTTTTCTTGTAATGTCAGTGAGAGGTTTGACAACAGATGAAAATTACAAATAAATTTCCGGTAGTAGTTAGCAAACCCCAGAAAACGCTGCAGAGCCTTAAGATCCTCTGGCTGATCCCATTCAAGCACTGCTCTCACCTTTTCAGGGTCCATACGGAAACCGGAGGCTGACACCAAGAAACCCAAAAACTGAAGTTCCTGTACGGCGAATACACACTTTTCCAGTTTGGCGTATAGTTTATTGTCTCGCAAGATCTGCAACACCTGTCTCACATGCTCCTGGTGAGACACAAGATCTGGTGAGTAAATTAAAATGTCATCCAAATATACGACCACAAACAGCCCCACCAGATGACGAAAAATGTCATTAACAAAATGTTGGAATACTGCTGGTGCAGTAGTCAGACCAAAAGGCATGACAAGGTTCTCATAATGTCCCTCCGGCGTGTTAAACGCCGTTTTCCACTCATCCCCCTCTTTTATCCTAATCAGATTATACGCCCCCCTGAGATCCAATTTAGAGAACCATTTGGCGCCAACAATTTGATTGAAGAGATCAGGAATCAGAGGGAGTGGATACGGATCTCGAACAGTAATCCGATTAAGTTCGCGGAAATCCAAGCAAGGGCGTAGGCCTCCATCTTTTTTCTTCACAAAGAAGAACCCCGCGGCCACTGGGGAAGATGAAGGTCTAATATGCCCTTTGGCCAGACTTTCCGAAATATAATCTTTCATAGCCTGCCTCTCAGGACCAGAAAGGTTATATAACCTAGCTTTAGGTAACTTAGCATCAGGAAGTAAATTAATAGAGCAGTCATACACGCGATGAGGAGGCAACTCCTGACACCCCTCCTCAGAGAACACATCCCCAAAGTCCTCCAAAAAAGGAGGCAAAGTACTAGGCACGACCGCACTGATGACTGTGTTCATGCAGTTACTTTTGCAAAACGCCCCCCATTGGCTTATATCTCTGGACTGCCAATTAATCACAGGGTTATGTTTAACCAACCAAGGAAGTCCCAACACAATAGGAGTAGGTAGACCCTCCAACACATAACAAGATAATAGTTTCCTATGTATTGCCCCTACCCGAAGGTCAATGTTATGAACCTCATGAACAAAGCTACCTTGGCCGAGAGGCCTGGCGTCAATGGAGAATATAGGGATCGGTTTGACCAATACACTCAGATGCATACCTTGAGCCTGACCAAACTGAGCGTCAACCAGATTAGCCCCGGACCCACTATCAAGAAGAACAGAAAATCTCTCCACTCTCGTACCAACCACCACCTCCACTGGTACAAGGAACTGAGAAGAACTAGCGGACGAAATACATACTCCCAGGTTGTCGTCCACCACACAACCTGGGATTAACAGTTTTCCGGCGACTTTTTGCTCAACAAGGCACGGGATGGACATCCCCCAACAAAATGTCCCTCTTTCCCGCAGAAGAAACACCTTCTAGTCCTGCGGCGTACCGCCAATCCCCTCCTACGAAATGATGTCCCTCCCAACTGCATAGGCTCCTCCGAACAGACAAGGGGAACCTCAACATAAGGGACTTTAGTAGTAGGTGGAGTAACAACAGGGGGCGGAGTTACCTCGCACCTCTCCCGGAGCCGTCTATCAGTACGGATAGCTAGGGCCATAGCAGCCTCCAGTGATGGAGGAGAATCATACTGAGCCAAAACGTCCTTTAATTTGTCAGAAAGCCCATGACAAAACTGGCTTCTAAGAGCTGGGTCATTCCACTGAGTATCTGTGGCCCATCTACGGAACTCAGAAGCAAATTCCTCCGCCGGACGATCTCCCTGCTGTATCTTACGTAATTTTGTCTCAGCAAGAGAGACCCGATCTGGGTCATCATATACCAAACCCAGGGCAGTAAAAAATCGATCTACTGACTGTAGAGCCGGGGATCCCGGAGGAAGGGAGAAGGCCCAGGATTGAGGGTCCCCTTGTAGGAGCGAGATAACAATTCCCACTCTCTGCTCTTCACTCCCTGATGATCGAGGCCGAAGCCGAAAATACAATTTACATGCTTCCCTGAAGGTAAAAAATTTGTCTCGCCCACCAGTGAACCTGTCCGGGAGAGCTACTTTAGGTTCAAATCTGGTTTTCTCCGAGGGAGACAAAACTTTGGACTTAATGTCCGTCAGCTCCATGGATAATCCCTGCAACTGCAGAGCCAGCTGGGCTACTGGATCCATGGCAACTGGGAATAATTTTAGGGCCAGTGAAAATGTCACGCGGTCTTATGATATGTGTACGATGTCAGTAAACTATTCTTAAAAGAACAACACTCTATACAACATATAGATTAGCAACATCAGCATGTAAATATAGAATAGATTTACCTGACACGATATCCGTTGAACTCAGGGTTAATCTTGAGGACTTGATACACTGTCACAGGAAAGAGGAGGACCGGGGGTCTAACCTGACCCTAAACTGGGGTCCTAACTAATCCCTCACCTTGGAGGTACTGATAATGGTTCAGAGGTCCAAGTCTCCAGCCTAACCCTGTCTCCTATCAGTCCCTGAACCCTGTAATCAGTCCTAAGAAGGATTCTGATTACCACCAAAGGGATATGGGCTGATCTCTGCTAAATACACAGATTAGACATATAAGACAGACTGGAGAAAACACAGACTTGCATACACACTCAAACACAGAAGGAACATAAATGATCTGGGATATTAAACTCTAAGCAAGGTGAGCTTAAAACAACTAAGGAGCTCTTTAACTTAAGTCTATACAGATACAATCCTATCTGTGGTCTGCATGAAGAATTTCACTGGCAACTCCCAACACAGACAACCAGAGATTTAAAGGAAACCAATCAACAAATAATTAATTGCAGCCGGGAGAAACTGCACCCAGTCCCAGAACTGAGCACAGACAGAATTAACTCCCTAACTGCCAAACACAAAGAAACAGCAACTCAGCTGTGAGAAGTCAGAATGTGCAACCGCGACGATCTTCGTGGCGATGCACACATGACACCGCTGACTCCCAATTCCGTGGTTTCCATTCCCGGTCCCCGACTTTCAGCTCCTCCTAGGTATGGAGGCGACCCTGTTATGGCTCGGGGTTTCATTAACCAGTGCACCCTGCATTTCGAACTCCTGGCACACCAGTTTAATTCTGACCGGGCCAAAATTGCCTTCATCATGTCCCATCTCACCGGAGAGGCTCTGGCCTGGCTTAATCCTCTCTGGGAGAGAGAAGTTCCTCTGGTGTCAGACCTGCCTGCTTTTCTCTCGGCCTTCCGGAGGGTATTCGACGAACCTGGACGGAAGACCTCCTCTGCATCATCTCTGTTGCGTCTCCGTCAGGGAAGTCTCACCGTTGGTCAATATGCCATACGGTTCCGTACTCTAGCCTCAGAACTGGCTTGGGACAATGAAGCTCTAATTTCGGTCTTCTGGGAGGGTCTGTCCGGCCGTATTAAAGACAAACTTGCCGGTCGGGACATTCCAACCTCGCTTGATGATTTAATAAATCTTGCCAATCGGATTGATCTACGGTTCCAGGAACGAGCCAAAGAGGTCACCCGTGAAAAAAAGTTTCCTCATTTTACCCCTTCCGTTTCTCCCCAGGTGCACACTGCTGAGCCTATGCAGGTCGACCAGACCAAGATGGTCAAAGCCCGTCAGGACTCACGCCGTGCCGAGAAAAGTTGCTTCTACTGCGGCAGTAAGGAGCACTGGATCCGAACCTGTCCGGAGAAGTCGGGAAACGCCTGTGTCTAGGTTCGCTCGGAGAGGTCAATCTAGACAAAAATAAATCCTCTTCATCTCTGCTGCTCTCGGTCTCAATTCTT
Source organism: Oophaga sylvatica (assembly GCA_033576555.1). Taxonomy (NCBI): domain Eukaryota; kingdom Metazoa; phylum Chordata; class Amphibia; order Anura; family Dendrobatidae; genus Oophaga; species Oophaga sylvatica. The sequence continues at coordinate 562,945,421 of JARQOD010000003.1, forward strand.
CTCGGGAAGAACCGTTACTTCGAGATGGCCCAACTTGATTCTGGAGCAGCTGGGAATCTCGTGTCACAGGCTCTAGTAGAGAAGTATCGCATTCCCACCAAACCTCTTGTTGAACCAGTATCTGTTGCTGCTGTGGATGGGGGTCTCCTACCTCGTCCCATCCGACTTATCACCGAAGCCATAATCCTGCAGGTGGGAATGTTGCATTCTGAGAGCATCTCATTTCATGTTCTGCCTGGACTCTCTCATGCTTTCTTACTAGGTCTGCCTTGGCTCCAAAAGCATGCACCTGTGCTTGACTGGCAGAATGGAGAGATTCTTCGCTGGGGACAGGACTGTCATAAAACGTGTCTGGTGCCTGTTCATCCCGTCTGTCCTTCTCCTACTCCTGCTAATCTACCAGGACTCCCGATTCCATATTGGTCGTTTGCTGATGTCTTCAATAAAAAGGAAGCAGAGACATTACCCCCACATAGACCATATGATTGCCCGATCGACCTGCTACCCGGTACCACGCCTCCCCGTGGGCGTATTTACCCGTTGTCCGCTGCTGAGACCAGGTCGATGTCCGAATATATCGAGGAGAACTTAGCAAAAGGATTCATCCGGAAATCTACCTCCCCAGCGGGAGCAGGTTTCTTCTTCGTAAAAAAGAAGGACGGATCTCTCCGTCCCTGTATTGACTACAGAGGCCTAAATTTGATCACGGTGAAGAATAAGTACCCTCTTCCGCTCCTTCCTGAATTGTTTGATCGTCTTAGAGGGGCTAGAGTCTTCACCAAACTAGATCTTCGTGGAGCATACAACCTGGTTCGTATCCGTCGAGGAGATGAATGGAAGACGGCATTCAACACCCGGGACGGCCACTACGAGTACTTGGTGATGCCCTTTGGTCTCTGTAATGCTCCAGCAGTCTTTCAGGAGTTGGTCAATGACATCTTCCGAGACCTCCTCTACTCCTGCGTTGTGGTGTACCTTGACGACATCTTGGTCTTCTCTCCGGATCTTCAGTCTCACCGGAGGGATGTTCGTCAGGTTCTGCTCAGGCTCAGGCAGAATCACCTCTTCGCCAAATATGAGAAGTGCCTCTTTGAGCAGACATCGCTTCCGTTTCTGGGCTACATCATTTCTCAGACAGGCCTACGAATGGATCCGGAGAAATTGTCTGCCATCGAGAAGTAGCCCCGACCGGAGGGGTTGAAGGCCATTCAGCGGTTCCTGGGATTTGCCAACTATTACCGTCTCTTCATACCGCACTTCTCTTCCAGGACTGCGCCAATCTCCGCGCTCACCCGCAAGGATGCTAACCCAAACAGTGGACGCCCGAAGCAGAGGAGGCCTTCCTTTCTCTAAAACAGGCCTTCTCTTCCGCTCCAGTGCTGCATCGCCCGGATGGCAACAAGCAGTTCTTCCTGGAGGTGGACGCTTCCTCTGCTGGAGCCGGAGCGGTACTTACCCAAAAAGCTTCATCCGGGAGGATGGTATCCTGCGGTTTCTTCTCCAAACTCTTCTCCTCCTCCGAGCGCAACTACTCCATAGGAGACCGAGAGTTATTGGCCATCAAGTTGGCATTGGAGGAGTGGCGTTACCTACTCGAAGGGGCTCTTCATCGGTAATCATTTACACGGACCACAAGAATCTGGCATACCTCCAGCATGCCCAGAGACTTAACCCTCGCCAAGCCCGGTGGTCCTTGTTTTTTGCCCGCTTCGATTTTCTTTTGCATTTTCGCCCAGCTGACAAAAACATCAAGGCGGATGCCTTGTCTCGGTCTTTCCTGGTGTCGGATCTCGAGGAGGAACCTAAGCATATCATCGATCCCGCCAGAGTGATGCAGGTGGTGTCATGTGTGCATCGCCACGAAGATCGTCGCGGTTGCACATTCTGACTTCTCACAGCTGAGTTGCTGTTTCTTTGTGTTTGGCAGTTAGGGAGTTAATTCTGTCTGTGCTCAGTTCTGGGACTGGGTGCAGTTTCTCCCGGCTGCAATTAATTATTTGTTGATTGGTTTCCTTTAAATCTCTGGTTGTCTGTGTTGGGAGTTGCCAGTGAAATTCTTCATGCAGACCACAGATAGGATTGTATCTGTATAGACTTAAGTTAAAGAGCTCCTTAGTTGTTTTAAGCTCACCTTGCTTAGAGTTTAATATCCCAGATCATTTATGTTCCTTCTGTGTTTGAGTGTGTATGCAAGTCTGTGTTTTCTCCAGTCTGTCTTATATGTCTAATCTGTGTATTTAGCAGAGATCAGCCCATATCCCTTTGGTGGTAATCAGAATCCTTCTTAGGACTGATTACAGGGTTCAGGGACTGATAGGAGACAGGGTTAGGCTGGAGACTTGGACCTCTGAACCATTATCAGTACCTCCAAGGTGAGGGATTAGTTAGGACCCCAGTTTAGGGTCAGGTTAGACCCCCGGTCCTCCTCTTTCCTGTGACAGTGTATCAAGTCCTCAAGATTAACCCTGAGTTCAACGGATATCGTGTCAGGTAAATCTATTCTATATTTACATGCTGATGTTGCTAATCTATATGTTGTATAGAGTGTTGTTCTTTTAAGAATAGTTTACTGACATCGTACACATATCATAAGACCGCGTGACATTTTTCACTGGCCCATAAAATTATTCCCAGTTGCCATGGATCCAGTAGCCCAGCTGGCTCTGCAGTTGCAGGGATTATCCATGGAGCTGACGGACATTAAGTCCAAAGTTTTGTCTCCCTCGGAGAAAACCAGATTTGAACCTAAAGTAGCTCTCCCGGACAGGTTCACTGGTGGGCGAGACAAATTTTTTTACCTTCAGGGAAGCATGTAAATTGTATTTTCGGCTTCGGCCTCGATCATCAGGGAGTGAAGAGCAGAGAGTGGGAATTGTTATCTCGCTCCTACAAGGGGACCCTCAATCCTGGGCCTTCTCCCTTCCTCCGGGATCCCCGGCTCTACAGTCAGTAGATCGATTTTTTACTGCCCTGGGTTTGGTATATGATGACCCAGATCGGGTCTCTCTTGCTGAGACAAAATTACGTAAGATACAGCAGGGAGATCGTCCGGCGGAGGAATTTGCTTCTGAGTTCCGTAGATGGGCCACAGATACTCAGTGGAATGACCCAGCTCTTAGAAGCCAGTTTTGTCATGGGCTTTCTGACAAATTAAAGGACGTTTTGGCTCAGTATGATTCTCCTCCATCACTGGAGGCTGCTATGGCCCTAGCTATCCGTACTGATAGACGGCTCCGGGAGAGGTGCGAGGTAACTCCGCCCCCTGTTGTTACTCCACCTACTACTAAAGTCCCTTATGTTGAGGTTCCCCTTGTCTGTTCGGAGGAGCCTATGCAGTTGGGAGGGACATCATTTCGTAGGAGGGGATTGGCGGTACGCCGCAGGACTAGAAGGTTTTCTTCTGCGGGAAAGAGGGACATTTTGTTGAGGGATGTCCATCCCGTGCCTTGTTGAGCAAAAAGTCGCCGGAAAACTGTTAATCCCAGGTTGTGTGGTGGACGACAACCTGGGAGTATGTATTTCGTCCGCTAGTTCTTCTCAATTCCTTGTACCAGTGGAGGTGGTGGTTGGTACGAGAGTGGAGAGATTTTCTGTTCTTCTTGATAGTGGGTCCGGGGCTAATCTGGTTGACGCTCAGTTTGCTCAGGCTCAAGGTATGCATCTGAGTGTATTGGTCAAACCGATCCCTATATTCTCCATTGACGCCAGGCCTCTCGGCCAAGGTAGCTTTGTTCATGAGGTTCATAACATTGACCTTCGGGTAGGGGCAATACATAGGGAACTATTATCTTGTTATGTGTTGGAGGGTCTACCTACTCCTATTGTGTTGGGACTTCCTTGGTTGGTTAAACATAACCCTGTGATTAATTGGCAGTCCAGAGATATAAGCCAATGGGGTGAGTTTTGCAAAAGTAACTGCATGAACACAGTCATCAGTGCGGTCGTGCCTAGTACTTTGCCTCCTTTTTTGGAGGACTTTGGGGATGTGTTCTCTGAGGAGGGGTGTCAGGAGTTGCCTCCTCATCGCGTGTATGACTGCTCTATTAATTTACTTCCTGATGCTAAGTTACCTAAAGCTAGGTTATATAAACCTTTCTGGTCCTGAGAGGCAGGCTATGAAAGATTATATTTCGGAAAGTCTGGCCAAAGGGCATATTAGACCTTCATCTTCCCCAGTGGCCGCGGGGTTCTTCTTTGTGAAGAAAAAAGATGGAGGCCTACGCCCTTGCTTGGATTTCCGCGAACTTAATCGGATTACTGTTCGAGATCCGTATCCACTCCCTCTGATTCCTGATCTCTTCAATCAAATTGTTGGCGCCAAATGGTTCTCTAAATTGGATCTCAGGGGGGCGTATAATCTGATTAGGATAAAAGAGGGGGATGAGTGGAAAACGGCGTTTAACACGCCGGAGGGACATTATGAGAACCTTGTCATGCCTTTTGGTCTGACTACTGCACCAGCAGTATTCCAACATTTTGTTAATGACATTTTTCGTCATCTGGTGGGGCTGTTTGTGGTCGTATATTTGGATGACATTTTAATTTACTCACCAGATCTTGTGTCTCACCAGGAGCATGTGAGACAGGTGTTGCAGATCTTGCGAGACAATAAACTATACGCCAAACTGGAAAAGTGTGTATTCGCCGTACAGGAACTTCAGTTTTTGGGTTTCTTGGTGTCAGCCTCCGGTTTCCGTATGGACCCTGAAAAGGTGAGAGCAGTGCTTGAATGGGATCAGCCAGAGGATCTTAAGGCTCTGCAGCGTTTTCTGGGGTTTGCTAACTACTACCGGAAATTTATTTGTAATTTCTCATCTGTTGTCAAACCTCTCACTGACATTACAAGAAAAGGGACGGATTTTTCTAAATGGTCGGACAAAGCTTGCCAAGCTTTTTCCTCTTTGAAAAAATGTTTTGCTTCGGCACCCGTTCTCACCCAACCAGATGCATCACAGCCGTTCGTTGTGGAGGTGGACGCGTCTGACGTAGGGGTGGGTGCAATATTGTCCCAGGGTCCGTCCCCTGGTAAATGGCATCCGTGCGCTTTCTTTTCTAAAAAATTGTCGTCCGCCGAAAGGAATTATGATATCGGCAATAGGGAACTTTTGGCCATTAAGTTGGCTTTTGAAGAATGGCGTCACTTTTTGGAGGGGGCAGTCCACCCGGTCACCGTCATTACTGATCACAAGAACCTGCTGTATTTGGAATCTGCTAAGCGTCTGAATTCCAGACAAGCTCGATGGTCGTTGTTTTTTACCAGGTTTAATTTTGTTGTCACTTATCGCCCTGGATCTAAGAATGTTAAGGCGGATGCCTTGTCTCGCAGTTTCCCAGGGGCCGGGAAAATGGATGACCCGATTCCTATCCTTCAGGAGGGGGTGGTAGTGTCGGCTGTATGTTCTGAGCTTGAGGAGGAGGTGTTAGAGGCTCAGGGGGACGCCCCTGCAGGACCTCCAGGGAGACTGTTTGTCCCAAATCAGTTGAGACAAAAGGTTATTGAGGCACATCATAATTCTGCTTTAGCAGGACATCCAGGGAGTAAGGCTACTTTAGATCTCCTTTCTCGCCGGTTTTGGTGGCCTAACGTTAATAAAGATGTTTTAACTTTTGTCGCGTCCTGTGGGGTTTGTGCTCGCTCTAAGACCCCTCATACCCGTCCGTCTGTGACCCTCTTACCCTTGAAACTTCCGGAGCGTCCATGGACTCATTTGTCTATGGACTTCATCACGGACCTTCCTCAGTCGTCAGGGAAGACTGTCATACTGGTGGTTGTTGACAGGTTCAGTAAGATGGCACATTTCATTGCTCTTCCTGCCCTCCCTAATGCTAAAACTCTGGCGCAGGTGTTCATTGGGGAGATTGTGAGACTTCATGGGTTGCCTTCTGATGTGGTGTCAGATAGGGGGTCTCAGTTTGTGTCCAAGTTTTGGAGGGCATTTTGTTTACGTCGGGGGATGCAATTGTCATTTTCCTCGGCTTTTCATCCGCAGACCAATGGTCAGACAGAGCGTCTGAATCAAAGCCTAGAGACTTATCTTCGGTGTTTTGTCTCAGAGAACCAGGAGGACTGGTCTTCTTTCTTGCCTCTGGCAGAGTTCGCTCTTAACAACAGGCGGAGCGAGTCCACTGGTAAGTCCCCGTTTTTTGGGGCATATGGTTTTCATCCCCAGTTTTGTACATTCAATGGGGGGGGCCCTTCTGGGGTTCCTGAGGAGGAGCGTTTCTCGTCGTCACTTGCTTCAGTGTGGAGAGGTGTATTGAATAATCTGAGTGCTATGGGGAACCGTTATAAACGTATGGCTGATAGGAGGAGAGTTTCTGGTCCAGATCTTAATGTGAACGATCTGGTATGGTTGTCTACCAGGAATATAAAACTTAAAGTTCCCTCCTGGAAGCTGGGCCCCAGATTCATCGGGCCGTACAGGATCAGTTCCATAATTAATCCTGTGGCATTTCGTCTGGACCTCCCTCCTACGTTTAAAATCCACAATGTGTTCCACAAGTCATTACTTAAGAGGTACGTGGCACCAGTCATACCATCACCTCTACCTCCTCCTCCAGTGGTGGTCAATGGTAACTTGGAGTTTCAAGTGTCAAAGATCATTGACTCACGTCTGAATCGCCGGTCCCTTCAGTACTTGGTGCATTGGAAGGGGTATGGTCCAGAGGAGAGGACGTGGGTTCCTGCGTCTGACATTAACGCAGATCGTTTGGTGCGGACCTTCCACAGAACTCACCCGGGCAAACCTGGCCCTGAGGGTCCGGAGGCCCCTCGTAGAAGGGGGGGTACTGTCATGTGTGCATCGCCACGAAGATCGTCGCGGTTGCACATTCTGACTTCTCACAGCTGAGTTGCTGTTTCTTTGTGTTTGGCAGTTAGGGAGTTAATTCTGTCTGTGCTCAGTTCTGGGACTGGGTGCAGTTTCTCCCGGCTGCAATTAATTATTTGTTGATTGGTTTCCTTTAAATCTCTGGTTGTCTGTGTTGGGAGTTGCCAGTGAAATTCTTCATGCAGACCACAGATAGGATTGTATCTGTATAGACTTAAGTTAAAGAGCTCCTTAGTTGTTTTAAGCTCACCTTGCTTAGAGTTTAATATCCCAGATCATTTATGTTCCTTCTGTGTTTGAGTGTGTATGCAAGTCTGTGTTTTCTCCAGTCTGTCTTATATGTCTAATCTGTGTATTTAGCAGAGATCAGCCCATATCCCTTTGGTGGTAATCAGAATCCTTCTTAGGACTGATTACAGGGTTCAGGGACTGATAGGAGACAGGGTTAGGCTGGAGACTTGGACCTCTGAACCATTATCAGTACCTCCAAGGTGAGGGATTAGTTAGGACCCCAGTTTAGGGTCAGGTTAGACCCCCGGTCCTCCTCTTTCCTGTGACAGTGTATCAAGTCCTCAAGATTAACCCTGAGTTCAACGGATATCGTGTCAGGTAAATCTATTCTATATTTACATGCTGATGTTGCTAATCTATATGTTGTATAGAGTGTTGTTCTTTTAAGAATAGTTTACTGACATCGTACACATATCATAAGACCGCGTGACAGGTGGCTCCCGTGAGTTTAAATCGTCTCCCTCCTGGTAAGACGTTCGTATCAGAAACTGATCGGAAGAGAATCCTACATTGGGGTCATTCATCTAAACTCGCTGGCCACGCTGGTCAAAAAAAGACCCTCCAACTCATTACCCGGCATTATTGGTGGCCTACCCTGCACAAAGACGTAATAGACTTTGTTTCTGCCTGTGTTTCCTGTGCCCGCAACAAAGTTCCGAGACACCTGCCTACCGGCCGTCTTCTTCCGCTTCCTGTACCCGCTGCCCCCTGGCAGCATATAGCCATGGACTTCATTACTGATCTTCCCGTCTCTGCTGGTTGTACAGTCATTTGGGTGGTCACTGACCGCTTTTCCAAGATGGCTCACTTCATTCCTCTGCCAGGTCTTCCGTCTGCACCCGAGTTGGCTAAAGACTTTATCCGCCACATCTTCCGTCTTCATGGTCTGCCTCGTCACATTGTGTCGGATCGTGGGGTTCAGTTCACCTCACGTTTCTGGAGAGCCACTTGTAAGTTGCTAGACGTCACCCTGGATTTTTCCTCCGCTTACCACCCACAGTCCAATGGACAAGTTGAACGAATAAATCAGAATTTGACCAGTTATCTTCGACACTTCGTTAATGCCCACCATTCTGACTGGGTGGAGCTCCTGCCTTGGGCCGAATTCTCCTACAATAATCATGAGAGCGAATCTTCCACCAAGTCTCCGTTTTTTGTAGTCTTCGGTCAACACCCTCGGATCCCTGTCCCTGTTTCCATCTCTGTGGACAATCCAGCTGCGGAATCTCTGGTTAGAGAATTCTCCTCCATCTGGGAGAGTACCCGGTCCGCACTCATTCAGTCATCCGAGCGCATGAAAAGACATGCTGACAAAAAACGTCTGGATCCTCCTCAATTCCGTCCTGGGGACAAAGTCTGGCTTTCGTCCAAATATGTTCGACTCAAAATTCCGTCCTACAAGTTAGGTCCTCGGTTCATCGGTCCTTTTGAGATCATCAGTCAGATCAACCCGGTGTCCTATAAATTGAAACTCCCGGTCAATTTGCGAATTCCTAATTCTTTTCATGTATCTCTCCTCAAACCTGTGGTTCTTAACTCTTTTTTTAAGTCTACAGGTACACCTCCTGCTCCAGTGTCTGCTGATGATGAATTTGAGGTAGAGAACATTCTGGCCACAAAAAGGGTAGGAAAAAAGACTTATTTTTTGGTGGATTGGAAGGGGTTTGGTCCTGAGGAGAGAACCTGGGAACCTCGGGAGAACATCCATGCCCCTCTCATCCTAGCTAAATTTTTTTCTGGCCTAAAAAGGGGGGGGCCTAGAGGGGGGGTACTGTAGCGCCCGCGTCCCTGCCTGCTGCCAGACAGGGACGTCGCTCTCCTCACCTGCGCTCAGCGTCCTCAGTGCTCCCAGCCTCCTCTGCTCCTCTGGCATCCTCGGCGTCCTCCTTCCGCCCTGCTGGTCTCGCGCGCTCCTTCTCTGCTGCTGGCCTTAGGGCGCGCGCCCGCATCCTCCCCCGTTCTTAAAGGAGCCGCGCGCATTTTCCAAATCAGTCTCCAGCCAATGCTGGTGGACTCCACCCTATATTAAGGGCTTCCTCCTTAATGGAGGTGCCCGAGCAATGTTGTTTCTGTGCAGTCTAACTCTGCTTCAGCCATCAGCTCCTGTTTCCAGTTGCCTGCCTGTTACCTGTCTGTTTGCCTGTCGGCCATCTGACTGCAGCTCTATCCAGAGGTTCGGACATCTTCAGCAGAGATCCCCGGCTGTTGCCTGCTCACCTGGGAGCGATCATCTGCCATCCGACTGCAGCTCTATCCAGAGGTTCGGACATCATCTGCGGAGATCCCCGGCTATTGCAGAGACTCTTGCCTGCTCACCTGGGAGCGATCATCTGCCATCCGACTGCAGCTCTATCTAGAGGTTCGGACATCATCAGCAGAGATCCCCGGCTATTCCAGAGACTCTTGCCTGCTCACCTGGGAGCGATCATCTGCCATCCGACTGCAGCCTACCAGGAGGCTCCACCAGTTCAGGTCGTATATGCCTGTTTGTCTAGAGACTGCCTTGGTCACTTACCGTGACAAACCTGCCTGTCCAGAGACTACCCTGGTCACTTGCCGTGACAAACCTGCCTGCCCAGAGACTACCCTGGTCACTTGCCGTGACAAACCTGCCTGCCCAGAGACTACCCTGGTCACTTGCCGTGACAAACCTGCCTGCCCAGAGACTGCCCTGGTCACTTGCCGTGACAACCTGCCTGTCCAGAGACTGCCCTGGTCACTTGCCGTGACAACCTGCCTGTTCAGAGACTGCCCTGGTCACTTGCCGTGACAACCTGCCTGCCCAGAGACTGCCCTGGTCACTTGCCGTGACAAACCTGCCTGCCCAGAGACTGCCCTGGTCACTTGCCGTGACAACCTGCCTGTCCTGAGACTGCCCTGGTCACTTGCCGTGACAACCTGCCCGTCC
>JARQOD010000003.1:562955549-563030592 GCA_033576555.1 Oophaga sylvatica
CTATGGTGGTCCTAGACGCCTCTGCACAGCCGGAGAGATAGCTATCCCTGAAGATGGAAAGAGGAAAGCTAACTGCCCCGGAGAAGACCCCCAAAGAATAGGAAGCCCCCAACAACATGAGCAAACACAGACAGAAAATAGATTGAGCAAACGCTGGGGCCCAAAACTGTCTAGATAGGACAGCACAGGAGAGAATACTGTCTGCAACCCAGAAAAACTCCAACACTTCTGAATCCAAAAATACTGAGACCACACGGTCTCGACCACCTTTATCAGTTCTCTGGTGTGGACAAGTAACTACCCAGCAGTAAAATATCACAAGAACTGAGCAAATGAACAAATACAAAAAGCGAAGGGAGACCAGCCCAAGCCCCCCGAAGTGGACAGGGCTGAAGACAAAAAGCAATGAAGCAAAAAGCAAGGAAAATCAAACACAGTAAAAAAAAAAACTGAAAATGACTTATCTGAATGCAAGCAGGAGACAGCAGAAAAGCAAGCTGAATTCCATCCTAGACCAGGAAGAACAATTGATCACCGGCGAGGATCATGTGAGGTCAGCTCACTTTTATCAGGCCAGTCCGTATCACCTGACAACCATTCGTCACTAGCAGCTGTTGGGCTTTTGCTGTTCAACATAGGTTCAATACCCTCAGCAACCACCAGAGGGAGCTTCAGCTCCGAAGTCGTCTCCAACATGTTCCCAACAGGGCCCCATAGATGCTGCTCCAGTGTCTGATCTGCCCCATTTAGAATGCTCCAGTATATGATGGGCCCCATGGATGATGCTGCAGTGTCTTATGGGCCAATATAATGCTCCATATATAATGGGCCCCATTTATAATGCTCCAGTGTATAATGGGCCCCATAGATGCTGCTTCAGTGTCTGATCTGCCCCATGTAGAATGCTCCAGTATATGATGGGCCCCATGGATGATGCTCCAGTGTCTTATGGGCCAATATAATGCTCCATATATAATGGGCCCCATTTATAATGCTCCAGTGTATAATGGGCCCCATAAATGCAGCTCCAGTGTCTGATGTCCCCCATTTGGAATGCTCCAGTATATGATGGGCCTCATGGATGATGCTCCAGTCTATGATGGGCCCCATATATCATTCTCCAGTGTATAATGCTCCCCATATATTGCTCCCAACATTAAAAAAATTAAATACCTCTCCTCGCTGGGCACTGCTCTACTCTTGACTCCTTAGCGTCGCCATCTTCCAGCTCTCTGCACTTGGACTGTTTAGGCAGAGGGCATACAGATGTGACGTCATCGCGCTCTCTGACCTGAATGTCACTGTCAGGAAACGCGGAAGACGTCACAGCGGTGGAGCAGGGAGAGGTAAGTATTGCAAGTGTTGTGGCCCTGAGCAAGCAGGGGGCCTACTCGTGGGCGACAGCACTGGCACAGGGCCCCTCATAGTACGCCGGTGTGTCTGAAGGCGAGTGGGCCCCCCCACCGTCAGAGACACTTTTGCGTACTATGAGGGGCCCTGTGCCCGGGTGCCCCAGGTGCTGACGCTAGCCCTGGGGGGGTACAGCTCAGTTAGGGAGGTGGAAAAACTGGCATATGTTGAGGTGTAGGCTGGACATTCAGCTGCTGCAAATGGAGGAATTGGAGAAGTCGGAGGAAGAGGAGGACAAAGCGAGCCATTTTGCTGGCAACCTATGTGTCATCAGGGAAGGTGGGACAAAATTCTTTGAAACCCAGGCATGGTTCATTTTAATGAAGGTGAGATCATCAACATTTTGGGTCGACAGCCGGGTCCTTCTTTCTGTCAGGATTGATCCAGCAGCACTGAAGACTCTTTCTGATAGCACACTACCAGCAGGGCAAGTTAGCTCCTGTAAGGCATATTGTGCCAATTCAGGCCAGGTGTCCAGTTTACAGGCCCAGTAGTCAAAGGGGAATGAACTGTGAGGGAGAACATTGATAGGGGAGGAGAGGTAATTTTGAACCATAGTTGACAACTGCAGTCTCCTGTCTGTTGCAATAGATTCAGTATTACCAGTCGTGTGAGCGGTACTCGAGAAATCAGTCCACAACATGGTCATGAAACCCCTGTCTCCAACGCCACTTCGGCTGTGTGCACCACGAACACCTCTTCCATTTGGCCCAGTACAGCTTGTGGTAGAACCTGCACGCTGCTGTGTGCTGGGAATGCCTCTAACAAACGGTTTACCAGAGTTGCTTGTTTGTTCGCCTATATTAGCTCTAGGTTCTCCTGTGGCATGATGTTCTGTAATTTGCCTTTATAGCGTGGATCGAGGATGCTGGCTAACCAGTAGTCATCATCCTTCATAATTTTGTCAATGCGCGGGTCCCTTTTTAGGATCCGCAAGACATAATCACACATGTGGGCCAATGTTCCAGGTTTCAATGATGCACTTAGAGTGGTGGGTGGAGGAGGACTTTCTGCCAAAAAGGGTACTGTATCAGAAGCGTACAGCTGTATACAGTGTAGGGGTAATTGTAAATCTCCTTATATATTTCCGGAGTAGCAGACAGACGCTCACAGGCTCAGTATGGATTAGACAAGACTATAAAAAGCAGATCCGTAAGAAATAATCACACATGTGGCCAATGTTCCAAGTGTCAATGATGCACTTTGAGTGGTGGGTGGAGGAGTACTTTCTGGCAAAAAGGGTACTGTATCACAAGCGTACAGCTGTATACAGTGTAGGGGTAATTGTAAATCTCTGTATATATTTCCGGAGTAACAGACAGACGCTCACAGGCTCATTATGGATTAGACCAGAATATGAAAAGTAGAAAAAGGGTTATGTATTAGAAGCGTACAGCTGTATGCAGTGTTGGGGTAATTTTTAAATCTCCGTATATATTCCGGAGTAACAGACAGACACTCACAGGCTCAGTATGGATTAGACCACAATATGAAAACCTGAAAAAGGGTACTGTATCACCAGATACCAGGCATATATAGTATAGTGAAAATATTGTAAATCTCCGTATGTACAGTTAGGTCCATAAATATTTGGACAGAGACAACATTTATCCAATTTTGGTTCTAGACATTACCACAATGAATTTGAAACAAAACAAATCAGATGCAGTTGAAGTTCAGACTTTCAGCTTTCATTTGAGGGTATCCACATTAAAATTGGATGAAGGGTTTAGGAGTTTCAGCTCCTTAACATGTGCCACCCTGTTTTTAAAGGGACCAAAAGTAATTGGACAGATTAAATAATTGAAAAATAAAATGTTCATTTCTAGTACTTGGTTGAAAACCCTTTGTTAGCAATGACTGCCTGAAGTCTTGAACTCATGGACATCACCAGACACTGTGTTTCCTTCTTTTTGATGCTCTGCCAGGCCTTCACCGCGGTGGTTTTCAGTTGTTGTTTGTTTGTGGGCCTTTCTGTCTGAAGTTTAGTCTTTAACAAGTGAAATGCATGTTCAATTGGGTTGAGATCAGGTGACTGACTTGGCCATTCAATCCACTTCTTTGCTTTAATAAACTCCTGGGTTGCTTTGGCTTTATGTTTTGGGTCATTGTCCATCTGTAGTATGAAACGACGACCAATCAGTTTGGCTGCATTTGGCTGGATCTGAGCACACAGTATGGCTCTGAATACCTCAGAATTCATTCGGCTGTTTCTGTCCTGTGTCACATCATCAATAAACACTAGTGACCCAGTGCCACTGGCAGCCATGCATGCCCAAGCCATCACACTGCTTCCGCCATGTTTTACAGATGATGTGGTATGCTTTGGATCATGAGCTGTACCACGCCTTCGCCATACTTTTCTCTTTCCATCATTCTAGTAGAGGTTGATCTTGGTTTCATCTGTCCAAAGAATGTTCTTCCAGAACTGTGCTGGCTTTTTTAGATGTTTTTTAGCAAAGTCCAGCCTAGCCTTTTTATTCTTGATTCTTATGAGTGGCTTGCACCGTGCAGTGAACCCTCTGTATTTAATTTCATGCAGTCTTCTCTTTATGGTAGATTTGGATATTGATACGCCTACCTCCTGGAGAGTGTTGTTCACTTGGTTGGCTGTTGTGAAGGGGTTTCTCTTCACCATGGAGAGTATTCTGCGATCATCCACCACTGTTGTCTTCCGTGGGCGCCCAGGTCTTTTTGCATTGATGAGTTCACCAGTGCTTTCTTTCTTTCTCAGAATGTACCAAACTGTAGATTTTGCCACTCCTAATGTTGTAGCAATTGCTCGGATGGGTTTTTTCTGTTTTTTGCAGCTTAAGGATAGCTTGTTTCACCTGCATGGAGAGCTCCTTTGACCGCATGTTTCCTTCACAGCTAAACCTTCCAAATGCAAACACCACACCTCAAATCAACACCAGCCCTTTTATCTGCTTAATTGAGAATGATATAATGAAGGGATTGCCCACACCTGTCCATGAAATAGCCTTGGAGTCAATTGTCCAATTACTTTTGGTCCCTTTAAAAACAGGGTGGCACATGTTAAGGAGCTGAAACTCCTAAACCCTTCATCCAATTTTAATGTGGATACCCTCAAATGAAAGCTGAAAGTCTGAACTTCAACTGCATCTGATTTGTTTTGTTTCAAATTCATTGTGGTAATGTCTAGAACCAAAATTAGATAAATGTTGTCTCTGTCCAAATATTTATGGACCTAACTGTATTTCCGGAGTAACAGACAGGCGCTCACAGGCTCAGTATGGATTAGACAAGAATATAAAAAGCTGAAACAGGGTACTGTATCACCAGATACCAGGCGTATATAGTATAGTGAAAATATTGTAAATCTCCGTATATATATCAGGAGTAACAGACAGACGCTCACAGGCTCAGTATTGTTATGGAAATTTAATTAGGATAAATCTATCCTGAAGTGTTTGCTGGTGCCGTTCCCAATTCTCTATTAAATGTCTTTTTGAGCGCTCAGAACGAAATGAGGACTGTCCACAACGGAAGTGTCAGTATAACAGTTCATCAAGACTACACATTTATTATTCATTCAAGGTTTTATACGTTTACAAAAAAGGGCTGGTTAGTCAATTAACATACAATTAAAAGCTGCTAGATTATTGGCTGTTCTAGTGTAAGTATGATAATTATGATAATTATGATAAAAGGGCTGAAGTTGCAGATTTATTGTTTACTGTTCTTTGCCCAGCATTCTTGCATGACTAGTAAAGTAAACAATAGATATCTACTAAGACTCTCTGTACTTGTTCCTTATGAAGGCCAGGGTCGTCTTTAACGACTGATTATAGCTGGCATCAACTTTTGCATAGATATGTGTGGGTCCAGGATTTTTAGCAAGTGAGATCTATCTAACTGTGAATGCATATATATGAATATACTTTGAATATATGGAATACATATATATTTCCATGACAGTCCCCCCTTAGATACCACTTGCCTTAAAAACATGCTCCTGTCCCAAAGCGCTGCAACTCTTTTGTGCTGCCGGCGGGTTGAGAATATGCCTAGTGCACGCCTCCCCCACCGAATACAGACTTTTCGCAAATGGGCGGTCAGGAGGACTGTCCCTAGCAGGGGTTCATGTGTTTGCAATCATAGTCTCTTTATTTAACTGCATGTTCAGAAAAAACGTGTGTATCTTCATCAGGTAGGTCATCTGTCTGGTCAGTCAGAGCATCCACGACATCCTTCATGGCTTAGGTTTCTCTCCTGGTACGGGAGCTTCCTTGCAATGCGATACGTGGATCCAAGCAGGCTTTCCCTCTAGTTACACAGAGGTTGGTGTCATCTGGGGCTCTTGGACAGGACCATCAAATCTGGCAGTGAAGAGAAAAACTCGAGAATGGACATTAGTTTTTGACCAATTCAATTACATAAGCAAACAAGATATCATTTTGCATATTCTGCTGCTGAGGGCAGAATGCACCTAACTTGGGACTAGACCCAAACAAAATATTGTATGGTGACAGCTTTTCTGGGTCTCTGGGAGTGTGCCTTACGCTAAACAGTGCAATTGGGAGTGTGTCATGCCATGGTTTGCGTGTCTCTTGGGCAATTTTCAGCATCCTAATCTCAAGTGTTCCGTTCAGTCTTTCTACCTTCCCGCTGCTCTGGGGGTGGTAAGGAGTGTATAGGCCTAGGTCTGACCCTACTGCTAATCGGGTCTCGTGTGTCAGATTTGCTGTGAATGCGGGTCCCTGATCACTTTCTATCATTTCTGGAACCTCG
Organism: Oophaga sylvatica; assembly: GCA_033576555.1. Classification (NCBI taxonomy): domain Eukaryota; kingdom Metazoa; phylum Chordata; class Amphibia; order Anura; family Dendrobatidae; genus Oophaga; species Oophaga sylvatica. The sequence goes on from JARQOD010000003.1 coordinate 562,961,712, forward strand.
TATCTGCACACTATTTTCCGAAAGCTGCTTTGCAGTAGTCTTTGCTGACTTGGAACGCTTCTGTTCATCTTGAAAATACTTCTTTGACCACAATGGCGTATTTGAATCCTTCACTTGGCGATATCTGGATGTGGTCTATCTGGATCCTTTGAAGCTGGTAGAGTGGTCTTTCCAGATGAGGTGAGGGGGACTTTCTTCCATACGTCCAGGCTTGCATTTGCCGCAGGTCAGATAGCTGCTGGTGAATTTGGCTGTTAGGATGGAGATCCCTGAAGCGAACCAGTAAGCACCAATCAGATCATTCATCTGTGTCTTTGATATGTGGGTGTGGGTCCATGTGCCCATTGGACCACCATAGGGTGCATACTTTGTGGTAGGCAGAGTTTGAAGTCCATTACTGATAGCCTTCCTTCTTCACGTGTTGCTATTTTCGCTTTCAGCTCTTCTTCTCCTTTTGGAGCTTGGTCTTGCAACTTCTTGAGCAGATCCCAGGATGTCTTTTTGTCAGGTTTCTTGTCTTCAGTCGTCATGTAGTAGCCGTCCGGCTCTACGACCTCTCCCACTTCTCCATGTTGTCTTCCTTTGGCCGCTTCTTTGGCTGCCATGTCCGCCATGTTATTGCCTCACGCCTCTTCTGTTCTCAGTTTTCCATGCACTTTGATTTTTCAAATTGCCACCATTTTGGAAGTTGGCGTACACCCAGCAGGTCCCTGAAGGCTCCATGATGCTTCACGGTTGTCCCGTTTGCTGTGATGAAGTCCCTTGTAGCCCAGATGGGCCCAAAGTCATGTGCTATGCCATGCGAGTACCTGTAGTCGGTGTAGATGTTTGCAGTCTTGCCTTCTGCCATCTGGCAGGCTTTTGTCAGCGCTATCAGTTCTGCTTCCTGGGCTGACAGGCTAGGTGACAGAATTCTGGACCACAGGATTTATTGATTGCTGGTACTGCACTTCCTGTGTGGAAACTTTTTCATCATCTGCAAATTTTGTTCTGGAAAGTCCATATTGTATCCCCCCTTGGGAGTGGGAGTAGAGTAGCCAGGATGAGGACTGTAGGTCTGGAGACGGTGACATTATGAGACAAAGGCGATAGAGGCGCCACAAAGATGCTGTAACGCTGGTATTCTGTACTTTGTTTTCCAGCGTTACTCTGCATGTCTTTTGCATTAACCCTTTTGCTCCTTTCCCCCTAACCAGCTGGGATACTGTTGTCTGTTACCTTTGTGGATGCTGCTCAGTTCCCGGCTCTGCTGCGTACCCGTACTTGCGTGAGTGGCTCCGCTGCTTTGCATGACCGCCCGCATGTGCGGTCCCTGACCTGCTGTAAAAGCCGTCCGTAGCTTGCAAAGTCCTCTGCAGTGGTGCATGACTTACTACATGTGTGGCAGCAGCCATTGTTGGGTTCCCTCTGTGTTGAGCTGTCTGGCTCTGCATAGGGGGCGCGGCCCACACCTGTCCTGCTTTTATATGGATTGGGTGTTTACTAGAATTACTGCTCCAGCCTATCGCTGTGAAGCAGCTCATATATAAAGTTCCCCAGCCCTAGGGGGCGTTGCCAGAGCTTCACATTGAATCCACATTGAATCCCTGAACCTAGCCGTATGTGGTTGTGTGTTCAGCTCCTGCTCTGAATTTGATCAGCTCTGGAGAGCTGATTCCCTGTTCCTGCTGTGTCTTGTTCCCTGATCCTGGATCTAACCCGGTACCTGAATGTCTGAACTGTGTCTTGTGTTTCCGCCTATGCTGGGGCTGATTACCAGATCGCCGTTCCTGGAGGCTGTATATCCAGGCCTGTTCCTGCTGTGTCTAATTACCTGAACCCTGATCCTGGATCGCATCCTGTACCTGAATGTCTGAACTGTGTCTTGTGTTTCCGCCTATGCTGGGGGCTGATTACCCAGATCGCCGTTCCTGGAGGCTGTATATCCAGGCCTGTTCCTGCTATGTCTAATTACCTGAACCCCTGATCCTGGATCGCATCCTGTACCTGAATGTCTGAACTGTGTCTTGTGTTTCCGCCTATGCTGGGGGCTGATTACCCAGATCGCCGTTCCTGGAGGCTGTATATCCAGGCCTGTTCCTGCTGTGTCTAATTACCTGAACCCCTGATCTTGGATCGCATCCTGTACCTGAATGTCTGAACTGTGTCTTGTGTTTCCGCCTATGCTGGGGGCTGATTACCCAGATCGCCGTTCCTGGAGGCTGTATATCCAGGCCTGTTCCTGCTGTGTCTAATTACCTGAACCCCTGATCTTGGATCGCATCCTGTACCTGACTGTCTGAACTGTGTCCTCTGTGTTATGTTCCTGAAATCCTGCTGTGTCCAGAACCCTGTGCCAGTGACTGTGAATCCTTGCTATATAACCTGAGTTCATCTTGGAAGGAGGAGTCCGGTGTGTGCTGAGTTTCTGTTACTCTGTGCTCAGCTTCTGTGCAATCCCCGGCCAGCTCCCGTTGAGCCTGGCGGGGCTTGCACCAGACCGCTGGGGTTCCTTTTCAGGTCGCTGCCAGATGTCCGGATCCTATGCCTGATGACCATGGCCTGATGTCCGATGTCCGACGACCACTTCCAGATGTCCGGATCCTATCCTCCCTGCCTGATGTCCGGGTCCTGCCGATTGTTGCCAGATGTCCGGAGCCTGCTGATCGGTGTCAGATGTCTGGATCCTATGCCTGATGACCATGGCCTGATGTCCGATGTCCGACGACCACTTCCAGATGTCCGGATCCTATCCTCCCTGCCTGATGTCCGGGTCCTGCCGATTGTTGCCAGATGTCCGGAGCCTGCTGATCGGTGCCAGATGTCCGGAGTCCGATGCCTGTGTTCCAGTCCGTGTTCCTGTGATCCAATCCATGTTCCTGTCCGTGTTCCTGACTCCCTGAGACCCAATCCGTGTTCCTGATGTTCCAGTCCGTGTTCCTGACTCCCTGAGATCCAATCCATGTTCCTGTCTGTGTTCCTGACTCCCTGAGATCCAATCCGTGTTCCTGATGTTCCTGTCCGTGTCCTCCCTGATGACCACTGCCTGATATCCGATGTCCGATGACCACTTCCAGATGTCCGGATCCTATCCATCTCTACCTGATGTCCGGAGCCTGCCGATCGGTGCCAGATGTCCGGAGTCCGATGCCTGTGTTCCAGTCCGTGTTCCTGTCTGTGTTCCTGACTCCCTGAGATCCAATCCGTGTTCCTGATTTCCTGTCCGTGTTCCTGTGTCCCTGAGATCCAGTCCGTGTTCCTGATGTTCCGATGTCCTGCCGGTTCCTCCTTGGTCTACCCTGTGATGACGTCTGTCCTGGGTCGGTGTCTGATGTTCTCCTGCTGAGCCTGTGCTACGCCTGAGGCCTGAGAGAGAGGCCGTCCTAGTATGCCCGTGCCAGATGACCCTGGACTTCATCAACCCGTGATGACCCCGCCATCGTCTGACGTTCGTCCTGGGCCGGTGTCTGATGTTCTCCTGCTGAGCCTGTGCTACGCCTGAGGCCTGAGAGTGAGGCCATACTAGTATGCCCGTGCCAGATGATCCTGGACTGCATCAACCCGTGATGACCCCGCCATCATCTGAAGTCTGTCTGAGGTCGGTGTCTGATGTTCTCCTGCTGAGCCTGTGCTACGCCTGAGGCCTGAGAGAGAGGCCGCCCAAGTATGCCCGTGCCAGATAACCCTGGACTGCATCTACCCGTGATGTCCTCCAGCACTCGTCTGTTATCCTGAGTCGTGTACCTTCTCTGATGTGCGGAATCGGGAGCCCGGTCTTATGTTCTGTTTTTGTACTGTGTTTCTTTAAGTAAACTTTATGTTTCTTCTTACCTGAAGTTGTGCGGTGTTGTCTAGTCCTGCAGGTCGCCACCTTGCCCACATGCTCAGCTGCCACGGATCCCGGTCGCTGCCCTTCTCTAGTCCGGGCAGGCCCGGGTCTCCCTCCGTGGTCCAGTGGGTCCACATTCTCTTATCATTTGGGATCCATGCCTCACGTCGCCGTGGACTGGCGGCGTGGGAGCATTGGCTAGCTAGGCAAGCTATGCCATGTCCCGACGCCCCACAGCCGTGGGAAGCGTCTCAGATGCCTGGCGGTGGGGAGATTATTGTTGGTTGAGCTTGATTGAAGATTGCCAAGATGTCGTGTGGAGTGAGAGTTTCCAGTGGCTGTCCAAGAGTGATGTCAGCAACCTTGTCCAGGAAGGTGTGTGCTGCAGATACTGCCATTAGGCAGGAGGGTGCTCCTCTTGCAACTGGATCCAAGCGGGCTGAGAGGCAGCCTAAAAGTCTCTGTTTTCCCCGTGAATCCGTGTCAGGACTCCAGTAGCATGACCTTCTTTCTTCCATCAGGTAGACGGAAAGACTTCTCGTAGTCAGGTAGGCCTGGTATTGGCGCTGAGACTGTGGAGTTCTTCCAATCTCCTGAATGGGTTGAAGGCTGCGTCTGATAGAAGGAGCGGGGTTGCGTTGATGCAAGCGCACAGAGGCTGCATTAGGACTGAGGCATCAGGGATCCAGGTTCTGCAATACGACACTAGACCAGGGAAGGCCTGCAGCATTTTCGGAGTTGTTGGGGGAGCCATCTTCTCCACAGTGGTCTTCCAGTCATTTGACAGGTGTTTCGTCTGGTGGGCAATACAGTGTCCCAGGGATGTAACTTGCTTCTGACATCACTGGACTTTGTTCTTCCAGGCCTTGCATTGCTGTTCTTCCAGGTAGAGTAGGAGAGACAAGGAATGGACTGTGCAGGTATCGATGTCAACCACACAAAAGAGAAGGTCATCCACGTGTTGTAGAAGAGTGACTCCTGCATATTCTGCAATCCAGTTGACGAGGATGGAGGACATTGTCTTGGTGAAACTTGAAGGGCTTGTTTTGAGCACCTTGAGGCAACACTGTCCATATGCACTGCACTGGTGCGTGAAGGCTGGCCTCCAGGTGGAGGGGAACACTGAAGAAGGCACTGGCCAGGTTGATCACCGTGAATACCGTTGCGGTGACTGGGACTTTTGAGAGCAGAGTGTGCGGGTTCAGCACTGTTGGGGTTTCAAATACCGTAGCCTCTTTCACGGCCTCCAGGCCTTGCACCATTCTGAACTCAGTGGGGTTTACAGTCTTTTTCTTTACTGTGGAAAGCTGGTATTGATTCCGATGGGCGAGGCAGCCCAGTTTGGCCTTGTCCTTCAGTATGCGGCAGGGGACTCCCATCTTCCGGCGCAGAGCTGACGGGAAAACAAGCCGTCTACTAGGATGCACATCATGAGAGATGATGACCAGCTGGCTTTCTTGTTCTCCACCAAGACAGTCACTGTGTTAGCACCTGCTCTGGTCACAGGGGGTCTTCTTGTTGGGACGTCTCCTTAACCGGCTGCTTTTTTCTCAGCACGGGCCATCAGTTATTTATTTTTCTCCAGCTCGGTCTCAGGTCAGTATTTGTGCACAAGTTTGAAGAGCTGAGTGGCTTTTTGCCGGTCTAGGGCCTGGGTGAACTGGTTGATTGCAGGGGGCACCTCCTGGTGCTTGCAAAAGATGAACCTCTGGCGTTGGAGCCGGATGAGGTGTTGCCATTCCATGAAGTGAGTAGGGTCCTTCTTGAGTTGAATATCCTGGCCAATGTCAAAGTTCTCAGGCCGTCTTCTTAGGCGAGTTCACTTAGACCTTCAGTTGGTCAGAGACATCTTGACTCTGGGTGATGGAGTGGCTTTTCTGGTACTATGTCCAGCACCTCCTGTGATAGGTCTGCAGTGTGGTTGTTCTTGTTTCTTCTTGGGTCAGGGGTGAAGAAAGTGTCATGGTCCCATCTTCCTGGAACACTCTGGTCGCTTTCAGCTTCTGCAGTAGGTCCACTCCCAATAGGTTGAGGGTGCAGGTCTTTGACACAACAAACTGGGACATGATGGAGTGTTCTGGCTGAGTCCACATGCTCAGGGGCTTCATAATCTGGAAATGTCTGACTTGACCATCAATTTCCATGCAGGACGCAGAAGATTCTGATAGATAGGTGAGGTTGCGGAGTTCCACAAGAAAAGATCTGACTACGCCATCCACTCTCAGGATATTGGTCCCACTGGTGGGGTTCCCTGTGGACTTGGCGTGCTCCTGTCCTATGGACAGGGTTCTTCACTGCTTTCTGTGTTTCTTCTTCTTCTGGGCGAAATCAGTGTTCTGCACCGGTTCCGGAAATGACCAAACTCGCCACAGTTGTAACACTGGACATCCCTTCTGTCCCGGCGGGACTCAATCCTTTTTGCTACTGCGAGCAGGGTATCCATTGCTATTGACGTGTACTCAGGCCTGGCTACTACCAGTGGTTTCCTGATTGGTTCTCTCAGTCCATGCACAAAAGCCTGTGCCAACATCCATCTGTGTGTCTGATCATGGGTAATGAGGCCCAAATCTTGAAACACTTGCATCACTCTGTCATGGAACTTCTCCACAGACTCTGTCTTGTCTTGACTCATGTCATGTAGGCTGAGAGTTTGTCCTGTCAGTCTGCTTTTGGCCCATTCTCCGAGCTGCTCAATTAGCTTTGGTCCTGTCTCCCAGGCATACGCATCTAACTCTGCTGGAAGCTTGAAGTGTTCTCTCATAATTGGCCAGAATGCATCACCTGCTTTTATTTCCATTACGGTCTAGAGATCAATCCAGGCTGCTGCATACGTTCGCTGGATCTGCTGCATTTTTTGGCAAAATGGCATGGGGTGTATCCCTGGGTCTGGCAGAATACTGATCACCTGGCTTGGGATGAAGGGCTCATAGGATGGTGCCTCTACCTGTCCCTGCTATATTGGTGCTTGTGTGTTTTCTTCGCTAGTATTGGGCAGCATGTGTGACGTTGCATCTTCATCTTCATCAGATGAGAAGTGACATGGTGTGCTTGGTGCATACACTGGGTGAGATTTGGGCTTAAAAGTTGTCTTGCTGCATGGGGATTTCCCACTTCCTTGCTGAGGCTGCGGTGGATCAGTGTCATGGTTCCATGCTGGCAGCCCTGCTCGGCACTGAGGTTCCTCATTTGTGTATGTAGCTACACTTCCCCCCTGTGAAGCCATAGCTGTGGGCTCTGCTAGTTGTTGTGTCTGGGGGCTACATGCAGCGTTTTGTGTAGGGAGATTTGCACTTTCTTCTCCTGATATAATGACTGGCAATGTTTGTACTGTGCTTGGGATAGACAGGGTGCCCTGTGCTGGAGGCACTGAATACAGGGACACCACATTGCTTTGATTGGGCGTTGACCCAGTTGATAACGAAGTAGAAAAAAGAGGAAGAGAAGGAAGGTGTGAGGGAGGAGCGAGAGAAAGAGGAGGGAAGAGAGATGGATGGGATAGAGGTGGAGGGGAGGGTGAAGAAGAGGAAGAGAATGAAGGAGGGGAGGGAGAGAAGAGTGGAAGGGGAAAAGGAGACAAAGATGGAGGAGAGAGAGAGGAGAAAGATAGAGGGGGAGAAGTAGAAGAAGATGAAGAAGAAGATTTGAGAGTTGGAGAGGAAGAGGAAGAAAATGGATGTGTCAGAGATGTGAGGGAGGGGAAAAAGGAATGATAGGGAAAGAAGGGTAGAGAGGGATGGCAGTGAGGAAAGAGGAGAAAAGTCTGAAGAAGAAGGAGAAAGGGACTGAGAGAAGAAAAAGGAGAGGGTGTCCCCCTGTGGCTCTTGAGAGGGGATCGTTGAAACAAAAATGCTTTCTCCCTGTGGAGAGAGGCGGGGAGCGTTTTTCCCTGTACAAGGCTCCTTATTCAATGAGAGCAGCCTACACCTGTCCCGTGTCTCCACATGATGGACATGTGATGTGTGTGACTCTGAATTCTGCTCTTGTGACATGTCAGTGATCATTTTCTCACAGACGATTTAACACCTTTTCAATCTTATCCACATAAAAAATCACTTCCTGGTCCGTTCAAATTAACTTGCTGTACCTTCTACACGATGCACCACTGCTCTTTTATAGCAGACGGTAATCTATAAACAAACTTTCCCGTTACCTTTCAAACAAAAAACAAGAAAAAACATTTCATTATGCAGCGTAAAGGCTGCCTGTCCATTTGCTTCTCACGTACTCTGACCTTCTATTCACATGCCTAGCCCTTCGATTCTCACGTACTGTGTCTATTCCAAAAACCTATTCAACAAAGGTGATTAAAAATCTGAAAACTGCTGCATTCTGGTTCTGTGTGTCTTCGCTGAATGCCTGATCGGAGGGGTGAGTGAAGCCGCTGCGCAGCTGTTATTCTCCCTCAGACTGCAGTTTCCTTATCTGTGCTTCTGACCTTGGTCTAAAGCAAGCTAGTAGAAAAAAAAATGGTTGGAGAATAAAACTCTAAAATAAATTGCTTAGAAAAACCTCTCCAAAATTATTTAAAAATGTACTTAAAAGAAAAACTTTAAAAACAAAAGTTAGATTTAGTAAAAAAAAAAAAAAACTCTCGGAAAAAAGATTGACCAAAAAGGGGAGGGGAAAAAAAAAAAACGTATTAATCATAAAACTCTGAAAAAACAACCCTTGTTACTAAAACAGCTAATTAAAAACAGAAAAGAGGTGGAAAAACTGATTGTAAAATGATAAAAACAAAAAGAAAAAATACTTTAAAACTTTTGTCTGGTAGCGTAGGCTGTATCCTCCCGCCCTCTGGGAGAGAAAAAAAAAAAAATCTCACTGCTGCCAGCACTTCCCCCCCCTCCTTATATCTCTGCTTGCTGCCTCTACAGGCACTGAAATCACGTGTTAAAAAAAAAAAAAAAAAGATTATCCCTCAGAATAGCAAAAAAAATGAATACAGTTCAGTCTGAATGCCTGAGAATTTTCACATTAAAGCCTGTAGCCAAAAACTAGCTTAAAAAAAAAATCAAAACCAGGAAACAGATGTGACAACGTGATTAGCAGAGGAGGGGGGTCAAAGGGGTTTCTCGCTGCTGCAGCCAGCAGTGAATGAGATAGTGACAGAGTGCACGCTGCTCTGAATGAGATTTAAAGCGACAGTACCTGATACAGACAGTGACACGTACAATGAGACAGACACCCGGGAGAATACGAATCCTCTTTTGATGATCTGTGACACATACAAGCTGCTCTGGTAACTGATAACTCACCAATTGCACTGAGCACGGCGATGCTCAAGGTCTACCACTTTCTGAAAACCGTACGCCCTGGCCGGTGCGCCGGTCACAGTAATCTGTTCTGAGCGCTCAAAAAGACATTTAATAGAGAATTGGGAACGGCACCAGCAAACACTTCAGGATAGATTTATCCTAATTAAATTTCCATAACAGTATGGATTAGACAAGAACATAAAAAGCTGAAACAGGGTACTGTATCACCAGATACCAGGTGTATATAGTATAGTGAAAATATTGTAATTCTCTGTATATATTTCAGGAGTCAGACACAGACGCTCTTAGGCTCAGTATGGATTAGACAAGAATATAAAAGCTGAAAAGGGTACTGTTTCACCAGAGACAAGGTATATATAGTATAGTGAAAATATTGTAAATCTCCGTATATATTTCAGGAGTCAGACAAAGATGCTCACAGGCTCAGTAAGGATTAGACAAGAATATAAAAAGCAGATCCGCAAGAAATAATCACACATGTGGGCTAATGTTCCAGGTGTCAATGATGCACTTTGAGTGGTGGGTGGAGGAGTACTTTCTGGCAAAAAGGCTACTGTATCACAAGAGTACAGCTGTATACAGTGAAGGGGTAATTGTAAATCTCCGTATATTGTTCCGGAGTAACAGACAGACGCTCACAGGCTCAGTATGGATCACACCAGATATAAAAAGTAGAAAAAGGGTATTGTATCAGAAGCATACAGCTGTATACAGTGTTGGGGTAATTTTAAATCTCTGTATATATTTCCTGAGTCAGACACAGACTCTCATAGGCTCAGTATGGATTACACCAGAATATAAAAAGTAGAAAAAGTGTAATGTATCAGAAGCGTACAGCTGTATACAGTGTTGGGGTAATTTTAAATCTCCGTATATATTTCCGGAGTAACAGACAGACGCTCACAGGCTCAGTATAGATAGACCAGAATATGAAAAGCATAAAGTGTACTGTATCAGTAGCGTACAGCTGTATACAGTGATGGGGTAATTTTAAATCTCTGTATATATGTCCAGAGTCAACACAGACTCTCACAGGCTCAGATGGATTACACGAGAATATAAAAAGTAGAAAAAGGTAATGATTAAAGCGTACAGCTGTATACAGTGTTGGGTATTTAAATCTCCGTATATTTTCCAGGTCAGACACGACTCTCACAGCTCAGTATGATTACACCACAATATAAAAAGTGAAAAAGGGTAATGTATTAGAAGCATAAGCTTATACAGGTTGGTAATTTAAATCTCTGTATATTTTTCCAGAGTCAGACACAGACTCTCACAGGTTCAGTATGGATTACATGAGAATATAAAAAGTAGAAAAAGGGTAATGTATTAGAAGCGTACAGCTGTATACAGTGTTGGGGTAATTTTAAATCTCCGTATATTTTTCCAGAGTCAGACACAGACTCTCACAGGCTCAGTATGGATTACACCACAATATAAAAAGTAGAAAAAGGGTAATGTATTAGAAGCATACAGCTGTATACAGTGTTGGGGTAATTTTAAATCTCTGTATATTTTTCCAGAGTCAGACACAGACTCTCACAGGTTCAGTATGGATTACATGAGAATATAAAAAGTAGAAAAAGGGTAATGTATTAGAAGCGTACAGCGGTATACAGTGTTGGGGTACTTTTAAATCTTCGTATATATTTCAGTCTCAGTAAGCCAGTCCAGACTCTCCGCTACAGGAAACTAGATGGATACAAGTACAGACTGAAAGTAGAGTGATTGCAGAAATTTGGGAATTCCTAATCACGGGAAAACCTCCCAGTAGAATTCGCAGAGGCGATGATGACCCTCTATTACTTTGTCTGTGTTGACAACGAAAACGGTTCTTTATGAAGAAAGGGTTGCTGTATGGCAGTAGCGTGGATCCCATCACCGTTAGTCGTCTCCATCAAATTGTGATCCCAAGGAGAGATGTAGACATGGTCCTCACTGCCTATCATGATCAGTCTGGTCACTTTGGAGTGCAAAAGACAGAAGCCACAGGCCGTAGGCGATTCTATTGGATTGGCATGAGAGGAGACATTGAAAAATGGTGCCAGGAATGTCACACGTCTGTGACTAGGAAAACTGTGATCAGAAAGCTCCACTGCATCCGATTCAGTCGACGTCCATTAGAAATGGTATCCATTGATCATCTGAAGGTAGAGCCCAGCAGGACAGGCCATAGCTACATCTTAACCATCATCGATCATTTCACCAAATTTGTAGTGGCCGTCCCTGTGAAGGATTTAACTGCCAGACTCCACAGCGGTGGAGCAGGGAGAGGTAAGTATTGCAAGTGCTGGGGATCTGAGGAAGCAGGGGGGGCCCACTCGTGGGCGCCGGTACTGGCACAGGGCCCCTCATAGTACGCCGGTGTGTCTGACGGCGAGTGGGACCCCCACCGTCAGAGACACTTTATTGTACTATGAGGGGCCCTATGCCAGTGCCGTCGCCCAAGAGTGGGCCCCGCCACCTGCTCAGGGCACCGGCACTTGCCCGGGTGCGCCAGGTGGTGACCCCGGCTCTGGGGAGGACAGCCCAGTTAGTAGGTGGAAAAGCTGGCATATGTTGAGTTGTAGGCTGGACGTTCTGCAACTGCAAATGGAGGAATTGGAGAAGTCGGAGGAAGAGGAGGACAAAGCGAGCCATTTTGCTGGCAACCTATGTGTCATCAGGGGAAGGTGGGACAAAATCCTTTGAAACCCATGCATTGTTCATTTTAATGAAGGTTAGATCATCAACATTTTGGGTCGACAGACGGGTCCTTCTTTCTGTCAGGATTGATCCAGCAGCACTGAAGACTCTTTCTGATAGCACACTACCAGCAGGGCAAGCGAGCTCCTGTAAGGCATATTGTGCCAATTCAGGCCAGGTGTCCAGTTTACAGGCCCAGTAGTCAAAGGGGAATGACCTGTGAAGGAGAACATCGATAGGGGAGGAGAGGTAATTTTGAACCATAGTTGACAACTGCTGTCTCCTGTCTGTTGCAATAGATTCAGTATTACCAGTCGTGTGAGCGGTACTCAAGAAATCAGTCCACAACATGGTCATGAAACCCCTGTCTCCAACGCCACTTCGGCTGTGTGCACCACGAACACCTCTTCCTTTTGGCCCAGTACAGCTCGTGGTAGAACCTGCACCGCTGCTGTGTGCTGGGAATGCCTCTAACAAACGGTTTACCAGAGTTGCTAGTTTGTTCGCCAATATTATCTCTAGGTTCTCCTGTGGCATGATGTTCTGTAATTTGCCTTTATAGCGTGGATCGAGGATGCTGGCCAACCAGTAGTCGTCATCCTTCATAATTTTGTGAATGCGGGGGTCCCTTTTTAGGATCCGCAAGGCATAATCACACATGTGGGCCAATGTTCCAGGTGTCAGTGATGCACTGCCAGTGGTGGGTGGAGGAGCACTTTCTGCCAAATCCACATCCCTCCAGTCACGCACAAACCCTGTACCTGACCTTGGCAAGCCAACATTTTCTCTTGCCCCCTGAGAAGCATTCTCCTCCCCAAAATAATCATCCCCCTCATCCTCTTCTTCCTCCACCTCGTCCAGGACAGTTCCCTGAGCAGACAATGGCTGGCTGTCATCAAGGCTTCCCTCCTCCTCTTCTTCCTCAGCTGCAAATACCTGATTCTTAATGTGCGTCAAAGATTGCATGAGCAGACGCATAAGTAGGATGCTCATGCTTATGATGGCGTCGTCTGCGCTTACCAGCCGTGTGCATTCCTCAAAACACTGAAGGACTTTACAGAGGTCTTTCAGCTTTGACCACTGCACACCTGACAACTCCATGTCTGCCCTCAAACTGCCTGCCCGTGTATCCTCCGATAAATGCATTACAGCCTGCCTCTGTTTGCACAGCCTCTCAACCATGTGCATGGTGTGCCACCTTGTTGCAACGTCTATGATTAGGCGGTGCTTGGGGAGGTGGAGCGATCGCTGCAGCCTCTGCATACGACTGGAGTCTACGGGCGAGTGACGGATGTGCGAGCACAGTCTTCGCACTTTATGAAACAGGGCTGTTAACTCCGGATAATTATTTAAGAAGCACTGCACCACCAGGTTCAAGGTGTGAGCCAGGCAAGGTATGTGTCTGAGTTTTGCCAGGGGTGTGGCCGCCACAAAATTACGGCCGTTATCACTGAGTACCTTGCCTGGCTCAAGATGTAGACTGCCCAGCCATGACTCAGTTTCTCGCTGCAAGGAGTCAGCCAGTAGGATTAATAATAAAATATAACTTTTAATGTTTCTATATTAAAATCAACCAAGGTAACATATAAGGACATACAGAAAAAAACAGAAAAGAATTGACACCATTCAATTCTTGCAGTATAGCATAAGAATAGGGCCTGTATCCAAGCAATAAGCCCATCAGAACTAAATAATTGTGCCCCATGCGGTGCTTCCCGACGCGTTTCGTTATTGCTCATGATGGGATATGATAAATGAAGGCAGATGAGAGAGACCTTCTCCCAAGGCGATCAGAAAATACACGGCTATTTGAGGCTGATGAATCAAAAATGAGGTGAGATCGTTCCAATATATTTTACTCTGGATCATTTCTATTATACACCTCATTAAGCAAGTATATATATATAGGGCTTATTGCTTGGATACAGGCCCTATTCTTATGCTATACTGCAAGAATTGAATGGTGTCAATTCTTTTCTGTTTTTTTCTGTATGTCCTTATATGTTACCTTGGTTGATTTTAATATAGAAACATTAAAAGTTATATTTTAATATTAATCCTACCCTGCTTTATGAAGTAACTTTTGGATTGGTAGTCACTGCGCTATTATTTGAGTCAGCCAGTACCTCCGCGGTGTGTCTGTTGTCGCCCAAAGACATAATTTTTAAAACAGCCTGCTGACGCTTACCACTAGCTGTTCGATAATGGGACACCTCGTGTGCACCACTGGCAGCTGCCGATGGAGTGCTCGTGCGACTGCGCTCTGTCGACAAGCTTTCGCTTCTGGAGGAGGAGGGTCGAACGCCTACAGCCAACTGTTGCCTACACCGTGGGCTAGGCAGCACTGTCCCACCGCCGCTGTCCCCTGTGGCCCCTGCATCCACCACATTAACCCAGTGTGCAGTGATGGACATGTAACGGCCTGGCCATGCCTACTGGCCCATGCATCTGTTGTGAGGTGCAAATTTCCACTCACTGATTGTTTGAGTGCATGGACAATGCGGTCTTTCACATGCAGGTGGAGGGCAGGGATGGCTTTTCGAGAAAAGTGGTGACTGGGTAGGTCATAGCGTGGGACAGCGCAGGCCATGAGGTCTCTGAACGCAGCGCTTTCAACCAAACGAAAGGGCATCATCTTTAATGAGATCAGTTTGGCAATGTAGGCGTTCAAAGACAGTGTACGCGGATGAGAGGATGAGTACTTTCTTGTCCTACTCTGAGTGTCTGGTAGGGTGAGCTGGACTTGAGAGCTGCATATGGGGGAAATAGCGGTGGACATGACGGACTGAGAGGGGGTTGGTGATGGTGATGGCCTAGATTCAGTCTTTCGTTGCAAAAACATTGTGATTCCCTGACTGCTTTGGCCTTGCAACGACACCTCAACATTTCTTGCTGGTGGTGTGCTAACCGATGGGCTTACAGTGGGGGAAGCGATGGAGCGTTGCTGGCTAACTTCAGTCGGAGCAGGTGCACATGTGCTACCTGAGGTTTTGTAGTCCGTCCACGCTTGCAAGTGCATGTTCATTAAATGTCTAAGCATGCAACTGGTATTCAAATTTCTCAGATTTTTCCCTCGGCTAAAGGTCCTTTCGCACTTCTTACAGATAACCTTTGACTCATCAATAAGATTTTGGTCAAAAAAGTGCCACACTGCACTCTTCCTACAATGGTATAAATTTTCAGGGCTTGCACGCTGTGCTAATTTGACCGTCTGGCCAAGCTGTCCTGCAACTTTTTGTTTTTTAACACGTTTTTGGACTGCTACGGGCCTACCATATAACCCCAGCTGCGATGTCGATACCTGCTGCGGATCCTCCTCCTCTTCTGAGTTATTGCCAGCGGCACCCTCTTCCCCCACTGGATGCCAATCCGGGTCAACAACTGGGTCATCCATCACCTCCTCTTCAATTTCATCGGCACCTTACTCTGTGTCACCGTGTAAGGTGGTATAGTATGCAGGAAGGGGCACCTGAGTTTCATCAGGGTCACATTCTGGCTCAGTAGACTGCGAGGGCAATGTAGTGCTCTGGGTGAATGTACCAGCAGAATCATCTAGCAGTGGCTGTGCATCAGTGCACTCCATGTCAGATTCGTCTTGGACTGGGGAATTCAGGATTTGACTTGATAACCCAGGCATGGTATGTGAAAAGAGCTCCATGGAGTAATCTGAAGTGTGGCCTGACGCATTCTTCACTTTTGGTGGGGGTGAAGGACACAAGGAAAGGGGTTGTTCCTGATCAGAAGCCTGCACTGACGACTCAGTGCTTGGAGTTTTTGAAACTTCAGAAGAGGAGGCGATAGAGCTGGAGGCTGTTTCGGCAATGTAAGCCAAAACCTGTTCCTGATGCTCCGGCTTTAAAACCTGTTTACCTACTCCCAGAAAAATGAGCCTTCCAGGCCTTCTGGAGCCAGACGATAATGCAGGCTCAACACCTTATGCCTTAGGTGCTATTGTGCTTTTGGCACTACCAGCAGATGCACCACCACCACCATCAGTACCAGCTGGCCCCCCACGCCCACGGCCTCTTCCACCATACTTCCTCATGTTTGTGAAAATGTACCCAAAATACCAGCAGATATATGGTACTGTATCAGAAGAGTACAGCTGTATACGGTGAAGGTGAAAAATTTAAATCTCCATATATATTTGCGGAGTAACAGACACAGACTCTCACAGGCTCAGTATGGATTACACCAGAATATAAAAAGTAGAAAAAGGGTAATGTATCAGAAGCGTACAGCTGTATACAGTGTTGGGGTAATTTTAAATCTCTGTATATATTTTAGGAGTAACACACAGACGCTCACAGGCTCAGTATGAAGTAGAGCAGAATATGAAAAGCAGAAAAAGTGTACTGTATCAGTAGAGTACAGCTGTATACAGTGTTGGGGTAATTTTAAATCTTCATATATATTTCCGGAGTAACAGACAGACGCTCACAGGCTCAGTATGGATTAGACCAGAATATAAAAAGCAGAAAAAGTGTACTGTATCAGTAGCGTACAGCTGTATATAGTGTTGGGGTAATTTTAAATCTCTGTATATATTTCCGGAGTCACACACAGACGCTTTGTCAGTATGGATTTGACCGTAATACAGAAGGCAGAAAACTGGTACTGTATCAGAAGATACCAGCTGTATACGATTTTGGGGAAAATTTAAATCTCCTTATATATTTCCGGAGTCACACACAGATAGTCAGCATGTATTTGTCCGTGATACCAGCCGGTACACGGTAGTGTGCGAGGAGCGTACAGCTCTATACGTTGTGGGGAAAAATGAACGCTCGCTAACTGTGCAGAAAAAAAGAATAAAAGTATTAGTGCTGATGTAGGTGCTGTATTAAAAAGCACTCTGCACAGCAGTGTACACACAGCAATACAGCTAGCAGGCAGCCTAATAATCAGCTCTGCTGCTGCACACAAGAAATTCCTCCCCTGTCACTGGCAGACAGCCTAATAACCAGCGCTGCTGCACACAAAATCCTCCCGTCACTGAACACTAACTGTACAGCTAATGGCTATCAGCACAAGCACAGAATAAGTTTTTTTTTCCTGCCTAACGCTCTCCCTACTGAGAAACAGCGGCAGCAACCTCTCCCTACGCTAAGATTGGCAGAAGTAAAATGGCGGTCGGCGGTGAGGGCTTTTATAGGCACTGTGACACCACACAAAGCAAGCCAATCACTGCAATGCCCTTCTCTAAGATGGTGGTGGCCGCTGCGCATGTCATCCCGTTGCTCACAGTGCACGTCCTTGCTCATTGGCTGAGAAAAGGCACCTGCAAGCATTATGGGAAAACCGACTTTGGCGCTCGGGTCGCCGAACGCATGGCCGACCTCACGCTATAGTCGGGTTTCGCTCGGAGAGAACCCGACTTTGGCAAAAGTCGGTCTTTTTTTTTTAAACTGACCGACCTGTTTCGCTGAACTCTACAAACTATCCACTGACATTTGAATGAAATTAAATGCTATGGCAGGAAACACAGACATGAAAAAGCTAGACTGCCGTGTGCCAAAATGTACATGAATTGTAAAATGTACATGAGTAAGCAAAAATCCTTCTGTGAAAGCATTTTGTGGAAAGATGAGAACAAGATTGAGCTTTTTGATATAGCACATCATTCCACTGTTTACCCTAAATGGAATGAGGCCCCCACTGCTAATTTAACATTTACTCTGCTCCCTACTCCAAATTCATCATTTACTCTGCTTCCCCACTGTCAATTCATCATTTGCTGTGCCACCTACTCCCAATTCACCATTTGCTCTGCCCCAATCCCAAGTCATAATTTGCTCTGCCCCCCACTGCCAATTCATCATTTGCTCTGCCCCCCACTGCCAATTCATCATTTTGTTTCCCCCCAAGACCATTTAAATAATTTTATATAAAAAAAGTTTTCTATACTTACCTCTCAAACAATCACCTGCAGCTCCACTTCTGGACTGGCATCCTGGCAATCATACATTTGGTCAGACTCACCAGAGCGTCACAGAGGAGGTGGAAGGAACCCTGGAGCTGCATGGCCATGAGAGCTCCAAGCCTCCTTGCGCCGATATGTGCGCCGCTACTGGCGGCGCTCCGCACACAATACCCTGGGGCCCAATGAGCTGAAGCACAAGATGGGAGGCCCGGCCCCCTCTTCCTTCTGCTTACCGGGCCCCATACAGTACGAAAAGGAAAAAATACTGCTGTCTTTAAGGAGCGCTGAGGTGGAAAAGATAAAACAATAAAAATTAACAAGGTACAAACTTTTATTAGAACATACAGCAGTAAGGGCAGTAATGCCCTGATGGCGGCCCTGTGTGGTTGCATCACTTCGTGTCTGTGTGGGAAGCCGCAACGTAACCTCCTCATCTTCCTCCTCTGCTGAGCTACTCAGCTGCATACCACTGGGTTCACATCAAGTGGGATCTACAACCTGATCATCATTATCTGTTCTCACACTCCTCACCCTGAGAGTCACCCTCCTCCTCTTCTGCCCAGACACCACTGTACAGTCCGCGTGTGCCTCTAGTATCTGAATCTCATCATGATCACCTCCACCCTTGGTGGTTAACGTCTGGTGATGAGGGTCTGGATTCTGCTTGTATAAGAACGCTAACCAGCTCACCGGTTTGTAGAAGCACGGATCCTCCGCTTGATCAAACGTGAAGATACATGAGAAAATGAAGGAAAAAGGGATCCAGCTTCAATAAAATCTTCATCTTTATTGATTCATAAAAACATGAATAATGGCATGCTCCTGGACAAGCTCAAGACAAGGCTACGCGTTTCGATCACAGGGATCTTTATCACAGCTAAAGATAAAGATCCCTGTGATCGAAACGCGTAGCCTTGTCCTGAGCTTGTCCAGGAGCATGCCATTATTCATGTTTTTATGAATCAATAAAGATGAAGATTTTATTGAAGCTGGATCCCTTTTTCCTTCATTTTCTCATGGATTCTGCTTGTACCCTACTTCGTCCGGACCCAGATCCAACATGAAAAAATTGTGGGCATTGGTGCAGAAGCTTTCCTCCTCTGGATTCTGTGATTCTGGGAGCAGACCGCTGATGCCCATAGAATAGAATGTGTGAACAACTTCAGCATGGCCCATCTGAGGTTCCCACAGTCAATTGGGCATTTGGAAATTTTTGACATGAGGGGAAACAAGGGTGATTGGGGTGCCACCTCTGAGGATTGTACTGTGTGTGATATTAAGGTGGAGGAAGAGGAGAGGCCACTTTGATGCAGCACTTGCCATCCACTGTAGCATATGCTCTTTCTGAGCCTCATGTACAAGGCATACCGCTGTGCAGCTGCCAAAGAAAGGAAGTCGAGTAGTCCGGCCAGTAACAGATGTTGTCAGAGGTCTTTGGATAGGACGAGACTGTTTGTTCAGTTGAGCTTTCATTCACATTAACACCTAGCCCATGTACACGTCGAACGTCAAGCCTATTCCCCTTTTCACCACAACCTTGCTTTTTCCCCACTCATGTTTGAAGTAGCCTTCCCCTCTTGTAACTTGCTGTTTCACAACCTTTAGCCCACAGCTGTCAGTGACCTGTCACTAAATGAACACTCACTATTTCTTTTCTTACATAGTGTGCCTGAACAACACTGTTATGCCTAACAATTTTTTAGTTGAAATCTGTCCTTCTGATTTGCCACTGAAACACAGTTTTAGCACAAATGATTTGGAGTAGGTAATTGTGCCTCGTGGCTGCAGACACAATTTTAGGCCTAACAATTTTTAAGTTGAAATCTGTCCTTCTGATTTGCCACTGAAACACAGTTTTGTCACAAACGATTTGGAGCAGCAAATGGGGTTTCCGGAGACTGCCACAGTTTTTGCACAATCTACTTGATGCTGGAAGATCGATTTCACACAGGACAGGTTCCTATTTAACTGACAAGTTCACTTTCAGCACCAGCACTAGTGCACTGTAACACTGAGCAAATGGCGCCAGAAAAACAAGATGTCTGCTTTTTATATGGCCAGGGACATGTGACTTCGGGAGTCAATCACAGAAGACCTTGTGTCATGACGTTGTGGATGGTTTCTGCGCCCTGATTTGTTGCCGAAATCAGCACACATAAAGTTAAGGGAAAAAAAAAGCGTGCACTGCTCCTGTAATCTCTTCACACACTCCTCTACTCTCTCCACAACCCCTCCCCTAATCAAACACAATCCCCGTCCCTCCTGCTCATCATACAGCACCACTATCCTAGCCAAAGTAATAACAAAAGCATTAGTGGAAACGCAATGATATACTGAATGGTGACCACATTTTGCAGACTGAGTAAAAATGCTTGTGAAAGCGAACACGAATGTGCTACATTTGTACCTAATTTGAGGTTGGTGAACGTTTTCCGAACACGTTCGCTCATTTCTTCTTACCACCACCTTTTTCTTTGCTTGATCTATCCTCTTTTGAATCCTCATACATGAATCATTGTTGTATGTTTCGTGTTTTTAAATATCTTTAATTAAATGTAATTGATTTTATGGCCGGGATCAGACTTGCAAGAAACTCGCACGAGTCTCGTGCAAGTCTCTCGCATCAACACCCGGAGCTCCCGCTGGCACTGGGACCGGAGCGTTCGGCTGCATGAGTTTCTCGCAAGTCTAACCCGGCCTATCTCTGTGAGTGGTTCAATGAATACTTTGTATTCATATAGGCTGTCATATGGAGTAACCCACTCATTATTTTCTATTTAAACATTAATCATTATTGGAGAGATGGATATTGATATGTCTCTAGCCACAATTAAGGTTATATGGTTTTTGAATATTTGTATGAGTACTAGTGATGAGTATACTCGTTCTCGGGTTTTCTTGGGCATGTTCGGATGATCTCCGAGTATTTGGGCATGCGTGGAGATTTAGTTTCTGTTGCCGCAGCTGCATGATTTGCGGCTGCTTGACAGTCTGAATACATGTGGGGATTCTCTAACAGGCATTCCTCACATGTATTCAGGCTGTCAAGAGAAACTAAATCTCAGAGCACACCGACATACTCGGAGATCACCGAGCATGCTCAAGAAAACCCGAGCAACGAGCATACTCGCTCATCACTAATGAGTACAAATGTTCACATTTGTAGACATGTTCTTTATATGAAAACACCACCAAAAACAGGCAGAGATGCTTACCTGTCTGAAAAGGCCTCAATACTGATGCACTGACAGAGTGCAGCGGACTCAAGTAAAATGGCGACTACACAGGTGCATTAATACCAAATTAAACAGCCAGCCTTCAATCAGGGATTGGCCGTGTGGTACACCAGTGCACAAAAGTACAATCTGTATATGGCAATGTTCACACTAGGAATGCAGAGCGTCTGGTTCACAGCCTATTAATTACGCCTTATGCGGGCTGCCCAGTGCTAATTATAATGCATCCAGTGTGAACAGAGGCCACAGTGTACAGAACCATTTGGGCCCAACTGCACTCTGCAAAAGTATAATGTGCAAAAAGACATATAAATATATGTAAGGTGACTCGCACCACAATTGTGGATACCAGGGCTATGGGGTACTCGGAGCCGAGCCCATTGATTTCTATGGGAGATGTCACTGGCAGCGCGACTCGGTCCGTGGCCCTGGCGGTCAAGCAATGGGGGATATTTACAGGGGAATAGTAGATTAGAATAGTTTGTGACGCCACCTGCGGTGTCTGATCAATTGGACCAGCGCTGCTATAAGGATCTTCACAGGGGATGTTATGGGGGCAGCTGGGTGGTAAGTCTCCCACAGGTGAGACGGGTCCCTGGAAGTCTATGGTGATGATGCAGGGTGTAGTTAAGAATTCAGTCACACACAATGCAGCTTCTTTTCATACCTTTACTGGTAGATGGTTCATGCAGATCCCGGGGAGCTGGTCGGGGTGGAGAATGCACATTCGGGCAACCGCTGAGCAGGTTAGAGGCCTCCTTTACTTCATATATATCTGAGTCCAAACTTGCATGAAGCGAAGTTAACTCTGTAATCTCCAGCTTTCTCAATAGCTGCCAAGCCCGGCTGACATATGTGGTGGAGCCTTCTAGTTGGTAAGAACAGAGTCCCTAATGTTGTGGCGCCTCACTCAAGGTCCTTGTTCTACCTGACTCTGGTTACGTATCAGCGCTTAGGGCTACCTTCTGCGACCTGTAGTCCAGAAAGCCTCCGGTTATCTTGTTACTATGCTTGAAACACTAGCAACGCTTCGGACCCCGGTGTCCGGTGAATTGGTGCAGGTAATCCAATACCTGAAGCACTTCTCTCTGTCTTCTCCACTGTGCCCTTCGCCCTGCTCTCGCTCTTTGCATAAGCACTTGTAGCTTTTGATGGAAATGTCAGCTTTCTCCAGAGCTCACTGAGCAGCTCTCAGTATCCTCCTTGTTTCAGCTTCGGTTGAGGTACTGCTTAAGGGTAGCTCTGACTAGGCTAGGATGATTCACTTCACCCGTACTAGCCTCCACTTCCTTGTCAAGTGAGCTACGCTAGCTCTGCGAGGATTCAGTCCTCTCTCCAAGTCCAGACTTCACTGGCACTAAACTGCACTGTCCTAAGACAGGAAACTGACTGATCTGAGCTCTTCTCAGACAGGAAACTTGAATCTTGAATGAGCTCTGCTACGTGTCACTACCTTTTATACCCCTAGTGGGTGTGTTGGGAAATGTGAGTGACGTGAATGATATCAAGCTTTTGCGGTTACCTTCCTGTGCATTCTCCTGGATTATGTGTGCCTTACATAGCTGGGCCACACATCCCCCCTTGGTTAAACACAGCACTCCCGGGCTGTAAAAGAGAAAAGAAAAACATTTTTGTTTTGCATATAACATCAACATTTAACTCATCCCATCCGGGAGGTAAGACTTCTTGAACGTTACAATTTGTACATGGACATATAAAAGTATCAAAGTATCAAAACATTTCCATAAATAGTAGACGATATTCTTGTGGAGGACCCGCACCAAAAACCTCCCACGTGGGTCCTGGGTGGGCTGCAGGACTTCTGACTGCAGACCTCACTCTAGGCCACACCATACGGGTTTTTCTTCAGAGGTAGTTAGTAATGGTTTCGTGTAAAACCAAAATAAGGCACCGTAGTGCAAACTATTTACATTGAAAGTTTTTGGGCTGGCACAGTCCACAGCCACGCAGTCCATGCATAGTTAAAAGACATATTTCAAGACATATAAATAGAAATCACATTAATATCTTTTTCAAACTTTATACATTTTTCAGTTGCAGTAAACCCTGTCTGGGTCTTGCTAACTAGTTCACTAGGACTACTCCTGATAGCGAATAGGTAGTTTTCCTTTAGTGATACGTTCTGACCTACGTGGGGTAGCATCAGGTATAGTAGTTTCTAGCCTATCTGTTCTGCGTAACGGCAAACTATAGATACGACTCCACCTCTCTAGGGACCTGGCAAGCATGCTAGCGACTGGGCGAGGCGGTACTGCTTCACCAGGGGACTCCACTTCTTGTGGTGCTGCTTCTTGTGGTTCCGCTGCTTGGGATCCCAATAGTTGAGGGTCTGCCGGAATAGGTCCTTCTGGAACTGGCTCAATTGACACAATTGGTATGACTGGATGTAGAGACCCTCTTGCGGTTGATAAAACTGCAGCACAGGAATAATTACAGCGTCTCCCAATCTGGGCCAATCCGCAGGTAAATCTCCCAAATCCGTATGTATGACCGCTTCATCATTTTCTTTCTGAAGGACAACAGGTTCTTCCTCACGAAGCTTTAATGGGCCAGGACACAACTTTAGATGATCTCTAGACACAGTTGCCGTCGTTTTTCCTCCATCCTTGCTGATGGTACAGGTCTTTCTGTTATCAAAATTGGAATTTTGCACGACATATGGCTCTTGTTCCCACTGATCATCCAATTTGTGCATTCTTCTTTTTCTTTTTAGCACAATTTCTCCAGGCATCAAAGGCTTAGCGGGAGCATTTTTGTTATAGTTCTTCTCTTGTTTCTCTCTTACTTTATTGAGACTGTCTTCCACGCAGGCTTGTACTCTCCTGTACTGTTCTTGTCGAGTTGTGTCCCAATCTTCAGCACTGTCATCAGCCTCTGGTTCTACCACACCAAGTTCCAAATCCATTGGCAGTCTTCCCGGTCTTGCTCTCATAAGGTAGGCTGGAGTGCAGTTGGTGGAACTTACTGGTATGTGGTTGTACAAGTCGACCAGGTCGGGTAACAAGTCAGGCCACCGATTTCTTTCTTCCAAGGGTACAGATTTCAGTAAGTCGATGACAATGTGATTCATCTTTTCGCAAAGGCCATTGGTCTGAGGGTGGTACGGTGTTGTTCTGATCTTCTTACATCCATACAATTGACAGAATTCCTTAAACAGTTCAGCTTCGAATGCAGGACCTCGATCAGTCAGCACCTGCTCCGGATATCCGTGTGGTCTGCAGAAACTTGCTTGGAAATGTCTTGCTGCTGTCTCCGCTGTCAGATCTTTGACAGGGGCGACCACCAGAAATTTGGAATAGTGATCCACCATGGTCAGGGCATATGTGTATCCCGACCTGCTTGGGGACAACTTGACGTGATCCAATGCCACGATCTCCAGGGGACGAGTCGTCCGGATAGGCTGCAAGGGTGCTTTCTGACTACAGTAGTCTTTCCGTCTGAGGCCACAGGGTCCACAGTTCCGGCACCACTTCTCGATGGAGCTGCGCATCCCTACCCAGTAGAACCGACACCTCAACAGGGTCTCCAGCTTTTTCCAGCCAAAGTGTCCTGCTTGATCGTGGTACGCTTCTAACACCATTTGGATGTCTGCTCTGGGGACCACTATCTGCCAAATCATCTCATGGGTCCTTGGGTCAACGTATCTCCTGCACAACTTCTCACGGTATATGAACAACCGGCTTCTCTCGTTCCACAGGAGCTTTGCTGGTATAGGTGCATCTTTCTCCAAGGAGGAACCTTCCTGTCTTATCAGTTCCTTGACATGGCTGACCACTGGATCGCTGTCCTGAGTCTCCTTCCAGCTGTGATGAGGTAAAGGGTTCAACATCTCACCACACCGCTTTCTGTAGACTCGTTGCTCTTGGACCATCCCATTTCGGTGGAACGCAGGTAGCTCGATTTCTTCCAGATCATCCGATTCTTCCTCCGTGTCGGATTCATGCGGCATTCTGGGCAAGGCGTCCGCGTTAGCATTTTTACGGCCTGCTCTGTACTTGATGGTAAACTGATAATTTGACAGCCGAGCCATCCAACGTTGCTCCATGGCTCCCAGCTTGGCTGTTTCAAGGTGCGTCAAGGGGTTGTTGTCTGTGTACGCAGTGAACTTGTTGGAGGCAAGGTAATGTTTGAACCTTTCCGTAATGGCCCAGACCAGCGCCAGGAACTCCAACTTGAAGCTGCTATAGTTTTCCGGGTTCCTCTCAGTTGGCCTGAGCTTCCTGCTGGCATATGCTATGACTTTTTCTTGGCCATTCTGTTCTGACTGAGGACCGCTCCGCAATCCTTCATTATTGGCATCGGTGTACAGCAGGAACGGTTGGCTGTAATCTGGGTAGGCTAGGATTTCATCGCCAGTCAGGATCTCTTTCATCTCTTTGAACGCCTCGGCTTGTTCTTTACCCCAATTGAATGGAGGGTTTCTGCTCTTGAGAGGTTGTCCGACCAGGAGGTCCTGCAAAGGCGCCGCTTTCTTGGTGTAATCTTTTACAAACCTCCTGTAGTAACCTGTTAGTCCCAAGAACTGACGCACCTCCTTTAGATTCTTCGGCTCCGGCCATTTCTGGATGGCTGTGACCTTCTCGGGGTCCGGCGCTACTCCTTCGGAACTGACAATATGTCCCAAGTACTGTACCTTCCGTTTGAGCAGATGGCATTTGGAGGGCTTCAGTTTCATCCCATACTTGGACAGTGACTCGAATACCTCTGCCAGGTGCTTCAGATGATCTTCATATGTCTTGGAGTACACAATCACGTCGTCCAGATACAGCAACACGGTTTCAAAATTGAGATGTCCTAGGCAGCTCTCCATCACTCTCTGGAATGTTCCTGGGGCACTGCTGAGGCCAAACGGCATTCTGTCAAACTCGCAGAGTCCCATTGGGGTGGTGAAAGCAGTTTTCTCCCGATCCTCCTCAGCCACAGCTACTTGCCAGTACCCACTAGTAAGGTCGAGGGTAGAAAAGTAGTTAGCCGTTTTCAGAGCAGCTAAGGATTCCTCTATGCGTGGTAATGGGTATGCATCTTTATGTGTTATACGATTTACTTGTCTGTAATCTACACACATTCTCATGCTACCATCCTTTTTCTTAACTAGAACTAGAGGTGCTGCCCAGGGACTACAACTATCCCTTATCACCCCTGCTTCCTTCATGTCACGCAACATTTCCTTAGCTTTCTGATAGTGGGCTGGAGGTATAGGCCTGTACCGCTCTTTGATGGGAGGATGACTGCCTGTAGGGATATGATGCTGTACTCCCTTAATTGTCCCAAAGTCCAGTGGGTGTTTGCTAAATACTTGTGCGTACTCTTGTGCCACCCGTAGTACCCCCTGTTTCTGGTGGACGGAAGTGGTGTCTGTCCCTATATGAAGCTGCTGACACCAATCCGCTACCGGGGTTGCCAGATCATTATCCTCCGCTGGTTGGCGGGAGGCTAAGGACTCGGTTGTGAGGATAGAATTGTTATCTACGGCATGTAATTTAGCAACTGTGGCATAACGTGGCAAATTTACTTCATCATCTCCCAGTTAAGAAGTCGTACTGGTACTCTCCCATTTATTACTTCCACTACCCCTCTAGCAGTCATGAGTGTAGGTCTGTGTTCTGAACTATGGGGCTCTACTACCGCTTGGTAGTTCTGTCCCCTCAGACCTATGGCTGCTCTACACCATATTAACATTTCACTCATTGGGGGTATTACAATGGGTTCGAGTCCGTGACCCGTACATTACCGATTTCACCATCTGTAAGCTTCGCTTGCTGCTGGCACATCAGGGTCCGGATCTCCCTCTGGATCACTCCCTTCTGCTTTGGCTTGGCAACTTCAGCGAGCTGTTGGAGCAAAAACACAACTTCTCCCAGACAGTTACTGATAATGTTAGTACCCAATATCACATTTAGGCCATTTTCCTCATTTACAGTCCTGACCACTAGAAGCCCCTGATCCTTCAGCTCCACTCTGCCCACTTTTACGTTCAATTTTTGGCTCCGAGTACTTCAACAGGGAGACCATTGGTGGCATACACTGTAAAGTCAGGGCTCTGGGGCTGGAGACTGTCCATGGACCAAAATTTATTATAAAGGACATCAGGTATTATAGTCACCTGAGATCCAGTGTCCAGTAGTGCAGGAATTGCAATCCCGTCCAGAATGATGGACAGGTAGGGTCGTCCACCCACGAACCTGCGGTTCCAATCTAAGGGGCCTGATGAGTCTACTCCTGGGTGTTGGCCCTCTGACCCAGGATCGGCTCGTTTAAAGGACATTGCTGAGCCATATGACCTTTTTGGTTGCAGCGGTAGCAGATGATCTCCCGGCGAGGATGGTGTTGATCAGGAGTCGCTCCTGGGGGTGGCGTGGTCCTCCTCCGGTGAGGCGACGTCCTCCATTTCCTCCGGTTCATCCAAGGAACATCCCCCGGACAGTCGGCTAGTAGGATCTTTCCTCCTTCTTCTTTCCGCAACTGCAGGGCATTCATTACAGTGGCCAGGTTCTTAGTCAGCTGGCGCACTTCTGAGCGCAGACATTCCAACTCACTAGGGGACGCCATCTGCGTTGTAGCTTCTGCCACCTGCGGGGAAAAGGTGGGTACTGCCGGATCTAGAGTGGTTTCACCCGGATGATACTGATTTGCCACCTCTGGCTTTTCCAAGGGTCGCAGTCCTTTTATTGCCATGTCTTTTAGGGCATCAAAAGTGGCATCTGGATGATCTAAGGACCACCAGTTTACAGTCCTGCCTTCCGCTGGAGACCTCAGTCCTCGCACGAATTGCTCTTTCAACATTTGGCTCTCATCAATGGGACTTGTGGGGTTAGCCTGTTTAAGAGCTCGCAGGGCTCCCTGTAGCCGACAGGCGTAGTCCCTAATACTGTCACCCGGTCTCTGGAAGCACTGATAAAATGCCATCCGGAGATCCGTTTCTGTGCGATCCTCAAAGATGGCCTGTAGCTTTAAGAGAATCGCAGGTACCGACTCCTGGTCTGCAGCGGGCCAAGTCTCTACTTCTCTTTCAGCGCACCAGCTAACTGTCCTATTACCACAGCAGCTTTTTGCTTTTCAGTCATTGAATACATGTCTAGGATGCTACATATTTTCCGTTTAAATCCTGGCAGGGTGTCCGGCTCGCCGCTGTACTGAGGGAGCCACTTCGCTCCTGGCATGTATGGGAGCGTTAGGGGCATAAGCGGGATCACCGGACCAGGTGAGGGGCCCGCACCTCCATCCTGCACTACAACGCCAAGCGGTGGGCTATTGGGGCCACCGGCGGGGGCCGCTCCGTCTGCCGGTTGCTGCGACATGTTGATGCCCCCTTGGTTAATCTGAGCCTACCTCTTTCACAGGCTGCAGCGTCGCAGGCACAGCGGTGGAGACAGGACCTTTGTCGCTGGCGCTCTGATGCTAGAGCGTTCACTTCCTGTTTCACAGGACCTGCCGCCGGTCAGAGTTGGGGGCGTGTCCAGGCAACAGCGCGCGCTTTCAGGTACGCCCCCCTTCTTCACCAGCGCCTGAGGGCGCGAATATTGCGGTAAAGATGGCGGTATTATGGCGCCAAACACAGCAAACAGTCTTTTTCACCAAACAGTTCAATATAGGCACACAGGACTCACAATTGCAAGCTTCGCATCCTGTTCGTGACGCCAAGTTTTTTAGATGACTCGCACCACAATTGTGGATACCAGGGCTATGGGTTACTCGGAGCCGAGCCCATTGATTTCTATGGGAGATGTCACTGGCAGCGGGACTCGGTCCGTGGCCCTGGCGGTCAAGCAATGGGGGATATTTACAGGGGAATAGTAGATTAGAATAGTTTGTGACGCCACCTGCGGTGTCTGATCAATTGGACCAGCGCTGCTATAAGGATCTTCACAGGGGATGTTATGGGGGCAGCTGGGTGGTAAGTCTCCCACAGGTGAGACGGGTCCCTGGAAGTCTATGGTGATGATGCAGGGTGTAGTTAAGAATTCAGTCACACACAATGCAGCTTCTTTTCATACCTTTACTGGTAGATGGTTCATGCAGATCCCGGGGAGCTGGTCGGGGTGGAGAATGCACATTCGGGCAACCGCTGAGCAGGTTAGAGGCCCCCTTTACTTCATATATATCTGAGTCCAAACTTGCATGAAGCGAAGTTAACTCTGTAATCTCCAGCTTTCTCAATAGCTGCCAAGCCCGGCTGACATTGTGGTGGAGCCTTCTAGTTGGTAAGAACAGAGTCCCTAATGTTGTGGCGCCTCACTCAAGGTCCTTGTTCTACCTGACTCTGGTTACGTATCAGCGCTTAGGGCTACCTTCTGCGACCTGTAGTCCAGAAAGCCTCCGGTTATCTTGTTACTATGCTTGAAACACTAGCAACGCTTCGGACCCCGGTGTCCGGTGAATTGGTGCAGGTAATCCAATACCTGAAGCACTTCTCTCTGTCTTCTCCACTGTGCCCTTCGCCCTGCTCTCGCTCTTTGCATAAGCACTTGTAGCTTTTGATGGAAATGTCAGCTTTCTCCAGAGCTCACTGAGCAGCTCTCAGTATCCTCCTTGTTTCAGCTTCGGTTGAGGTACTGCTTAAGGGTAGCTCTGACTAGGCTAGGATGATTCACTTCACCCGTACTAGCCTCCACTTCCTTGTCAAGTGAGCTACGCTAGCTCTGCGAGGATTCAGTCCTCTCTCCTCTCTCTCCAAGTCCAGACTCCACTGGCACTGAACTGCACTGTCCTAAGACAGGAAACTGACTGATCTGAGCTCTTCTCAGACAGGAAACTTGAATCTTGAATGAGCTCTGCTACGTGTCACTACCTTTTATACCCTAGTGGGTGTGTTGGGAAATGTAAGTGACGTGAATGATATCAAGCTTTTGCGGTTACCTTCCTGTGCATTCTCCTGGATTATGTGTGCCTTACATAGCTGGGCCACACATCGGTATTAGTTGATATTCTGGCCAAAATATGTAAGCTGGCAACCCACGTCACGGATCCTTACACTTGCCAGTCCTACTCTAACATCTCCTACTCAAAGATGCATTATAGTTAGCACTGGGCAGCCCGCATAAGGCGTAATTAATAGGCTGTGAACCAGACGCTCTGCATTCCTAGTGTGAACATTGCCATATACAGATTGTACTTTTGTGCACTGGTGTACCACACGGCCAATCCCTGATTGAAGGCTGGCTGTTTAATTTGGTATTAATGCACCTGTGTCGTCGCCATTTTACTTGAGTCCGCTGCACTCTGTCAGTGCATCAGTATTGAGGCCTTTTCAGACAGGTAAGCATCACTGCCTGCTTTTGGTGGTGTTTTCTTGAATTTTGGATTTTTTTTAATCCGCTTTTTGTGGTTTTGATGTTCTTTATATGAACTGATGCAAACTCTCCAAAAAAGTGAAATTCCAGGTTGTGAATTAGCAAAACACAAAAAATGCCAAGGAGGTGAACACTTTTGCAAGCCACTGTACACCAGCCCCACCATCTTCTATGTATATACAACAGCCCCATGGTCTCTTATGTACACACCAGCTTTACTGTCTCCTATGTGATGTATATACACTAACCTGTCTCCTATGTGATGTATATACACCAGCTCCAGGGTCTCCTATGGGATGTATGCACCAATCCCAGTTTCTCCTACGTGATGTATGCACCAGCCCCAGTGTTGCCTATGTGATGCATGCATTAAGCCACAGTGTCTCCTATGTGATGTATATACTGCAACGTCTCAGATCTATATACACCAGCTCCAGTGGCTGTGATGTATGCACCAGCCCGATTCTGCTATGTGATGTATGTACACCATCCCCACTGTCTCCTATGTGATGTATGCACCAATGTCTGCTATGTGATGTATATATTGCAGACCTCCTACCGCTTGAGTTCTGTTACCTGAGCAGTACCGTAATTAATTTCCCCCTGTGAGGAGACCTGCAGTGTAATATACATCACTGTTCACAACTTATTGCTGTGATCAGTTCAAAACATAACTTTTCCAAGTGTCAACTGTGCTCCAGGCCAACACAAACTTGGACAAGCAGTTGTGAGTAGCAACATCATGAACACCACCTAATTAATATCAAAGCTGCACCAAAGAGAAGCAGCTCCAGCCATCACATGAGGGGGAGTTACTGTAATTGTTTGACCAAATATAGCAGGATGATTTTCAAGTTAATAAATTTGTGCGGGCCCCGAATGATATTATAAATATCCATGTGGCGTCTTGCAGTAAAAAAGTTCCCCACCACTGTTGTATGTGGACCCATTTGACACTATGTTCTTGAATAAGGACAATGTGCCGCCAGACATTCCTCAATTGACACTTGTTAGGTTATGTTACACAAATTATTTATTCTGACTGATTTGGAAAACTGCTGCGTTTTTGCAAACTGCAGCATGTCACTTTTTTCAGCTTTTCTTGCAGTGTTTGCAGCGTTTTTTTTGACCCACAGAAAACAATGGGTAAGTGCAAAAACGCAGCAAAAAACATAGGCATAAGGTTTTGCTGCGTTTGTGGTGCAAAAATCTAATGAAAGTTGCATCATGTTTTTTTTTGTGGGGGGGCACTAAACTTTATCAACTTGAACAAGAAGCAACAAAAACATGCAGCAGAAAACACAGAAAAACCTGCTTTTTGTAAGCATCTTTCTAACTGCCAAGGGAGCCTGTGGAAAAAAATGGAGCAAAAACACAACGTGTGAACATAGCCTTTGGCAATAATTCTGTCACATGCCATTCAGTATACATGGCATTGTTTTCACAGTTATTGTGGTTGTATTTTTAGTATCATGCATTACGAAACAAATAAACCATAAAGCAATAAAAGTACAAGTCCAAGAAACTCAATTTGGATTAAATTCAAGAAGCACAGACATAAAAACTTGATGCAATCAGTTCTGGAATGATTCAGCAAGGGAATCCTCAGCATATTATTACTACTAACATTACTAAACCACATAATATTAATTAGTTTTGATGCAATGCATTATTATCTTGCAGTAGTTCTGGGTTATAAGTCTGTGTTATAGCCCAGTACTACAAAAACAATTAGGCCGGGGTCACACTTGCGTGTGCAAGCTAGAAACTCGCGCGAGTCTCTCGCATCAATACCCGGCACTGCCGCCGGCACTCGGACCGGAGCGTTCAGCTGCATAGAAATACACGCAGTCGCACACTCCGATCCCGAGTGCCGGGTGTTGATGCGCAAGTTTTTCGCATTGCACTTGCAAGTGTGACCCCGGCCTTAGAGTAGTTTTCAGCTTCATTGACCCCACAAGTTATCTTCTAAACTTATACCTAGGCCGGGTTCACGCGAGTGTATAAAAAATTGGTCGGTTTTATCCCAATTTTTTTTTTTCACTTGCCATCCATGTACAATGCGTTTTTTTAAAGCAGCAAGTAATAATTTACAAGTTCATTTACACTACAGTTTCCTATTTTACAGAATTGCAATGTATCCATTAGAAACAAATGCTGTACTGTGGCTCTGTATGGGATCCAAATTTTTTTTAGTGCACCAAAAGTCCCATCTAATTTAAGGATGAAGCTAGTGGATGCTGTGATTTTTTTTTCAAATGTAGATTCGGTCAGTGAAAAAAAATGCTCCTCTGAACTACCCAAATGAATAACATTGGTCCGAGGGCTGTACGTTTAATTTCACGGACTGCACTCAGACCAAAAATACGGTCGTGAGAATGAGACAATAGACTTGAATGCTTGGATCGGATAAATGCACATTAAGTGATGGAAAAAATAGCTAGTCACAACTAGTAATTATGTGAAACTAGAACATTCAGTACCCAGTAGAGAAGACAAGCATTTTTTTGTTGGAGATCAAACCTCTGGGACTTTCATTGAACCTAAGAATGAAGGGGATGTAGCGGCTCATTGTTTTTCCGCCGCCGGCCACCCAGCTTTGCTGGCAACTGCAGCCCAGCTTGATTCAAGTACATGGGGCTGACTGCAGTTACTGCACAGCTGGGTGGCCGGGAGCGCTCCTGTGCAAGTCAGAAGTTGGTCTCCTACCAATCATATAGTGGTGGCAATGGCATATGCTACCATTTTAGAAGATGTGAAAACCACTTTAATGGATGAAAAGGGGAAAAAATGAAATCATCATCATGAATCTTTTGTGTTGTGAATGGACTTGAGATGAGTTCTGAGCAGAGGCTCCCTCTGGTGGTTACAAGCGGTACTGGACTGTCCAGTGAAGATTGTGAGGATTGGGAATCAGGTGTTACTGACTGGTCTTATATAAGGGAGTCACCTTCCCATCAGGGTTGCCGATGATCAATTGTTCTGGTCTCAATCCTTGATTCCTGTTTCCTTTGTAGCCTGCTGTGTTCGTGTCTGCATCTCCTGCTAACAGATAAGACATTTTCTTCTTTTTGCTTTTGTGCTTTATTTTTGCATTTTGTCCTGCACTTCTGTGGGGGCCTTCAGGGTCCCCTCCGGGGGCTTTTGCCCTCTCAGGTTTGTTCAGCCACTGATGTTTGTACATTTGCTTTTTCCAGTTTTTTCAGTGGCTGCTGTTTTGATTTTGTTACACCAGAGAACTAATTTAGGTGGTAGAGGTCGTGCGATCTCAGGTGTTTTTGAAATTAGTAAAGTTGGTGCTTTTCAGGGTTTTTTTTGGGATTGCAGTAAGTGCCCTTCCTATCCTTTTCTATTTAGATAGTTTGGGCCCCAACGTTTGCTCATACTATTTTCTGTCTGTGTCAGTGTTTCTTCTTGTCTAAACCGCCATTACTGTCACGCTGTATAGCAGATATATATATATGTGATGTCAGTAATCTATATCAAAAGGGCAACATACTATATAACATGCGCATAGATATATGATAACATAGATTTTACCTGACAGAATGTCCAGAGGGTCAAAACGGAATCCGTTATACGCTGTCTCCGGCTAGAGGGTGACCGGGGTCTAAGCTGACCCTAAACTGGGGTCCTAACTAATCCCTCAACCTGGAGGTACTGTTAAAGGTACAGAGGTCCAGGCCACCAGCGTAAACCCTGTCTCCTATCAATCCCTGCCAACTGTATTCTAGTCCTAAGAAGGACCCTGAATACCACCAAAGGGAATGAACAGGTAACGGTTAATGAACAGAAAGACAAACAACAAAGACAAGAAATAAAGTAAATAAAGTCTTACATACAACAATCACACACAGTAGGAACACCTTAGGTCTCAGAGATAAACTACAAGCTGTAAGAGTAAAACAACTAAGGAGCTCTTAGCTTAAGTATTCCCAGAACCGATCCAGTCTGCTAAACTATATGAATGCTTTCACCGGCATCCAACACCCAGACTGGCAGGAATATAAAGGAAACTAATTAGAACATAATCCAAAGCAGCCGGGCGAGGCTGGACCTAGTCTTAGCAAAGAGCTAGGTAAAATTAACTCTCTCATAACCAAACACAAAGAAACAGCAGCTCAGCTGTGAGAAGTCAGAATGTGCAATCGCGACGATCTTCGTGGCGATGCACCCATGACAGTACCCCCCCTTCTACGAGGGGCCTCCGGACCCTCATGACCAGGTCTGTCCGGGTAAATTGTGTGAAAGGTCCGAACCAATCGATCTGCGTTATCATCAGACGCAGGGACCCACGTCCTCTCCTCAGGACCATACCCCCTACAATGAACTTCCACGTTATCATTGACTACCACTGAAGGAGGAGGTAGAGGTGACGGTATGACTGGTGCCACATACTTTTTAAGTAATGACTTGTGAAACACATTATGAATTTTAAACGTAGGAGGGAGGTCCAGACGAAATGCCACAGGATTAATTATGGAACTGATCCTGTATGGCCCGATGAATCTGGGACCCAACCTCCAGGAGGGAACTTTAAGTTTTATATTCCTGGTAGACAACCACACCAAATCGTTCACCCTCAGATCTAGACCAGAAACTCTCCTCCTATCAGCCATCCGTTTGTAAGGGTTCTCCGTAACCTTCAGTCTTAAGCGATCTGGAACTATCAGTCTCCCTGGAAGTCCCACAGGGGCGTCCCCCTGAGCCCCCAATACCTCCCCCTCAAGCTCAGAGCATACAGCTGACACTACAACTCCCTCCTGAGGAATAGGAACCGGATCATCCGTCTTCCCGACCCCTGGGAAAGTACGAGATAAGGCATCAGGAAGCAACTTTATTGAGAAGTCATATGTGCGATGAGGAGGTAACTCTTTACACCCTCCTCTGAGAACTTCTCCCAAAAGTCCTCCAGAAAAGGAGGCAAAGTCCTAGGCACAACCGCACCGATGACCGTGCTCATGCAGTTATTCTTGCAAAATTCACCCCACTGGCTTATCTTTCTGGATTGCCAATCAATCACTGGGTTATGTTTAGCCAACCAAGGAAGTCCCAACACAATAGGAGCAGGCAGACCCTCCAACACATAACAAGACAATTGCTCTTTATGTATTGCCCCTACTCGAAGATCTATGTTATGAACAGCTTGTACCAAGCTACCTTGACCAAGAGGTCTAGAATCAATAGAGAGTATAGGGACCGGTTTGGCCAATACACTCAGTTGCATACCATGCACCTGGGCAAACCGAGTGTCCACCAGATTAGCCCCGGACCCACTATCAAGAAAAACAGAAATCCTCTCAGTTCTAGTACCAATCACCACCTCCGCAGGCACGAGAAACTGAGAGGGATTTGGGGACGAAATACACACTCCCAGGTTAACTCCTTGGTTCAAAGAGGTCCGGGATGGACACCCCCCAACAAAATGTCCTCTCTCCCGCAAAAGAAACACCTTCTAGTCTTGCGGCGCACCGCTGATTCCCTCCTACAAAATGATGTCCCTCCCAACTGCATGGGTTCCTCAGAACAGACCAGGGGAACCTCAGTATAAGGAACTTTAGTAGTAGGTGGAGTCATCACGGGGGGCGGAGTTACCTCGCGTCTTCCCCGAAGTCGTCTATCAATGCGAATAGCGAGGGCCATAGCAGCCTCCAGTGATGGAGGAGAATCATACTGAGCCAACACATCTTTTAATTTGTCAGACAACCCTTGACAAAACTGGCTCCTAAGAGCGGGGTCATTCCACTGAGTATCTGTTGCCCATCTACGGAACTCAGAAGAATATTCCTCCGCTGGACGATTTCCTTGCCGTATTTTACGTAACCTTGTTTCAGCAAGGGAGACTCGATCCGGATCATCATATACCAGACCCAGGGCAGTAAAAAATCGATCCACTGACTGGAGATCTGGGGAGCCTGGAGGAATAGAGAACGCCCAAGATTGAGGATCCCCTTGTAAGAGCGAGATAACAATTCCCACCCTCTGCTCTTCACTCCCAGATGACCGAGGCCGCAGCCGAAAGTACAATTTACATGCCTCCCGGAAAGTAAAAAATTTGTCCCGCCCACCAGTGAACCTGTCCGGGAGAGACAACCTTAGGTTCAGATCTGGTTTGCTCCGGGGGGACAAAACCTTGGACTTAATGTCTGCCAACTCCATGGACAATCCCTGCAACTGCCGGGCCAGCTGGGCTACTGGATCCATGATAGCTGGGGAGAATCTTTAGTATGGGCCGGTGAAAATGTCACGCTGTATAGCAGATATATATATATGTGATGTCAGTAATCTATATCAAAAGGGCAACATACTATATAACATGCGCATAGATATATGATAACAGATTTTACCTGACAGAATGTCCAGAGGGTCAAAACGGAATCCGTTATACGCTGTCTCCGGCTAGAGGGTGACCGGGGTCTAAGCTGACCCTAAACTGGGGTCCTAACTAATCCCTCAACCTGGAGGTACTGTTAAAGGTACAGAGGTCCAGGCCACCAGCGTAAACCCTGTCTCCTATCAATCCCTGCCAACTGTATTCTAGTCCTAAGAAGGACCCTGAATACCACCAAAGGGAATGAACAGGTAACGGTTAATGAACAGAAAGACAAACAACAAAGACAAGAAATAAAGTAAATAAAGTCTTACATACAACAATCACACACAGTAGGAACACCTTAGGTCTCAGAGATAAACTATAAGCTGTAAGAGTAAAACAACTAAAGGTACTGCCACACTAAGCTATCCCGCTAGCGATCTCGTTAGCGTTGCATACTAATGAGATCGCTAGCGGGATTGTTTCTATATCGCTAAATGCGGCCACATTTAGCGATATAGTTAACGACGCTATCGCCGTTAGCGATCTTCTTAACGACTTTAGCGGTACAAAAGTACCGCTAAATCGCTAAGAAAAGGTGCCACACAGCGATAAGATACTTACCCAGCGGGAGCGCCAGCGATGAAATAGGGTCCGGAACGATTCCAGCGACGAGCGAGATCACAGCAGGAAGCTCGTCGCTGGAAGCTGCCGCACTGAACAATATCGCTAACGGGATCGCTAAATAGTGACGTTTTTTAGCGATCCCGTTAGCGATATTGTTTAGTGTGGCATACCCTTAAGGAGCTCTTAGCTTAAGTATTCCCAGAACCGATCCAGTCTGCTAAACTATATGAATGCTTTCACCGGCATCCAACACCCAGACTGGCAGGAATATAAAGGAAACTAATTAGAACATAATCCAAAGCAGCCGGGCGAGGCTGGACCTAGTCTTAGCAAAGAGCTAGGTAAAATTAACTCTCTCATAACCAAACACAAAGAAACAGCAGCTCAGCTGTGAGAAGTCAGAATGTGCAATCGCGACGATCTTCGTGGCGATGCACCCATGACAATTACATGTTTGGGGGCTTTCTATGTTCTTTGGGGATCTGCTCCGGGGCAGATGGCTTTCCTCTTTTTATCTTTAGGTATAGTTAGTTTCTCAGGCTGTGACGAGGCGTCTAGGACCAACGTAGGAACGCTCCACGGCTGCCTCTAGTTGTGGTGGTTAGTCAGGGTACTGCAATCTCATAGATTCCAACTGCTCTGGTGTATTGCCTTTTTTACCTGCACTCCTCAGCTACCAAATCATAACAGTATCACCGGCCTAAACTGAAAATTATATGGTACTCACAGAAGGGAAAAATATTTTGAAAGAAAAAAAAAATGTTGTCAGAGTTGTCAGAGATATTTTTTGTTTGTTGCATTTTTTTTTTCCCTCTGTATCTCTGGGTGCTGGGGAGGATTTTTTCTCTCAATGGAGTTTGCACAGTTGTCTGGCCGTGTGGATCAGCTTGCCACTGAGGTTCAGAGTATTGCTACCTATCTTGCTAGGTTGCCTGTTGTGGAACCTAGGATTCCCATGCCAGATTTGTTTTTGGGGGATCGAGCCAAGTTTCTGAATTTCAAAAATAATTATAAATTGTTTTTTGCCTTAAAATCTAAGTCCTCAGGGAACGCAGCGCAGCAGGTTCAAATTGTCATCTCTCTCCTGCGCGGCGATCCTCAGTATTGGGCTTTTTCCCTGACACCTGGGGATCCTGTTTTGAGTGATGTTGATGCATTTTTTCAGGCCTTGGGGTTATTGTACGATGAGCCTAATGTCACTGATCAAGCTGAAAAAGCCTTGTTGGCATTGAATCAGGGGCTTGATGACGCTGAGTTATACTGTCAGAGATTCCGTAGGTGGGCAGTCCTGACCAAATGGAATGACGACGCTTTGGCAGCCCTTTTTCGGAAGGGTCTGTCAGATAATGTAAAGGATGTTATGGTGGGATTCCCTGTCCCCTCTGGTCTCAATGATTCTATGTCATTAGCGATTCAAATTGACAGACGTTTGCGTGAGCGGAGAAGTATGCGTGGAATAGTGTTGCCTTGTGAACCTGCTTCTGAACCCATGCAGTGTGATAGAGTGGTTTCTGGGGCACAGCGTCATGAGTTTCGAAAGCGCAATGGGTTATGTTTCTACTGTGGTGATGCCTCTCATGCTATTTCAGTCTGCCCTAAGCGGGGAAGACGTTTTGCACGCTCAGTTGTCTTGGGTAGTGTTCAGACTAAGTTTTTATTAACTGTTACTCTGATATGCTCTCTGTCCTCATTTTCTGCTCAGGCTTTCGTTGATTCTGGAGCAGCTATTAACCTGATGGATTTTGATTTCGCTAAACGTTGTTGGTTTCCCTTGATACCCCTACAGAAGTCTATTCCCCTACTGGGGATCGATTCTACCCCTTTGGCTGAGAATAAACCTCAGTTCTCTACTCAGGTGATAATGAGGGTTGAACCTGATCATCAGGAGAGCTGCAAATTTTTGGTTCTGTATAATCTGCATGACATTATCGTGCTGGGTTTCCCTTGGTTACAGTCTCATAATCCTGTTTTGGATTGGAAATCTGTGTCTGTAACCAGTTGGGGCTGCCAATGTGTTTGTAAGGTTCTTTGACATGTTCCTTGAAACTCAGTTTTCCGTCGGCCATTTTGCTTTCTGTCTTGCTACAGCTATCTTGCCCTCAGTTAATATGGAGGTTCCAGCTTTCATGTTCCCGCCCTGATTCTCTCCTCTTGCTTCTTAAGCAGCCTCAGCTGAACAATCAGTGCTCCTGAATCAAGCTTCAGTCAGCCTGTGACCTGACTCCTGGAAACCTAGGATTTTGGACTCCAGCTATTTCCTACTGAGGAACTTTGGAACACTTTTGGACTCTGGAAACCTGCTGTCTGGTGAATCCATGTTTGCAGAGGAATTACAGTACAGAGAAGAGATCCTGAACCTGCTTTGGAGAGTTATTGTAGAGCTTGAAGTTACTCTGGCCTGCTGTGTCTCCTGCCTCTGTTCCTGCAAACTGTGTGACCTTTTCTGCATGCTTTCATGAAGTAATACAAGTCATTTCATATCAACCTGTGTCTCATGTGTTTTCCTCGCACCCAAGCACAAGACGCTACAGGAACTGTACACTATACATGACAAGATTCAGGAGACAATGTTTAGTGTCTGCTGGGTCTGGGAAAGCCGTGTCTGCTGTGACTGTGGATATCAGATGTCCGTTTAATACCTTCTGTGATGACAGTGGTTGTGACTTCTCACAACCATTCCAGGTGAGCGCATTCCCTTTAATGTTACTCTGGAGTGTTACCACAGGTAAACACTATTGTTTTTTTTTTTTTTTTCCTTTTCTCTTCTCCTTCCAGCACTTCTGCCTTAAAAGATCTGGAAGATGGAGGCCCGCATAAAGGAGCTTTGCGGAGTGACTGATACAATCCTTGCAGATATACAGACTATAAAGACCCGTTTTGCAAGCCTACAGGACCTCACTAATCATAATTTGCAAGTGTTTGGACAAACTACCCAGAAATTACGAGCCAGGATTGAGGCTCTAGAGGAACGAGTCCAGGCTCCTGCCATAACCCCGAGTTCTGGGATCCCAAGTTACCTCCTTTTCGTTTTGGCGGTGAACGTGAGAAATTCAGGGGATTTATTAACCAATGCAATCTATTTTTCTCTGCACATGCTTCACAATTTCCCACTGAACGATCCAAAGTGCTTACTATAATCATGTTGCTTACCAATAAGGCTTTGATGTGGGCAAACCCTCTGATTGAGACTGAGGATGATTGTTTGAATCACCTTGATGCTTTCATTTCAGCCATGGGGCAGGTGTTTGATGACCCCAATCGACGTGCAACAGCTGAAGCAGCCATGTTAACTTTGCGCCAAGGTAAGCGTTCAGTAGCCGAATATGCCTTGGATTTCAGGAGATGGGCTCTTGATACCACTTGGGACACTTCCGCCAAAAAATCTATTTTTCGGAAAGGGTTGTCTCCACTGATTAAGGATGAACTTCCTCGTGCCGACCCTCCCACTGCGTTAGGTGACTTTATTAACTATTGTATCCGTATTGATGCTCGTCTGACTGAACGCAGACAAGAGAGATGGTTCGAAAATAATCGCACTAACCTTTTCCTACCTCCCTCCTCAGCTAAGGAACCTTTGAGTAGGATCACAAGGGAACCAGAACCTGAACCCATGCAGGTGGACTCTTTACAAAGACGGGTTAGTGATGCACGCAAAGAACATCGTATAAAGGAAAATCTATGTTTTTACTGTGGTAAGTCAGGGCACTTCATTATAAACTGCCCCAGCCGTTCTCGTAAGACTACTGCAGCAGTCATTCACTGTGAGTGTTGCGAGAGGAGCTCTGTCATGTCCGAGCCTCAGATTCCAGAGAGATCTGCTGCAAGAGATCTTGATTTTTCGGACTTAAACTCTGTTAGTTCTGGGGACAATGACGGTATAAACGCTGCAATTTTTCAAGTTTCCTCAGCGGTGTCCCAGCTGAGTTGTAAAAGAAACAATTCTCATTGCTTCCTTTCCATCAAACTCTGGGTTGACTCAGTCTGGGTGTCTAGCTGTCACGCGGTCTTATGATATGTGTACGATGTCAGTAAACTATTCTTAAAAGAACAACACTCTATACAACATATAGATTAGCAACATCAGCATGTAAATATAGAATAGATTTACCTGACACGATATCCGTTGAACTCAGGGTTAATCTTGAGGACTTGATACACTGTCACAGGAAAGAGGAGGACCGGGGGTCTAACCTGACCCTAAACTGGGGTCCTAACTAATCCCTCACCTTGGAGGTACTGATAATGGTTCAGAGGTCCAAGTCTCCAGCCTAACCCTGTCTCCTATCAGTCCCTGAACCCTGTAATCAGTCCTAAGAAGGATTCTGATTACCACCAAAGGGATATGGGCTGATCTCTGCTAAATACACAGATTAGACATATAAGACAGACTGGAGAAAACACAGACTTGTATACACACTCAAACACAGAAGGAACATAAATGATCTGGGATATTAAACTCTAAGCAAGGTGAGCTTAAAACAACTAAGGAGCTCTTTAACTTAAGTCTATACAGATACAATCCTATCTGTGGTCTGCATGAAGAATTTCACTGGCAACTCCCAACACAGACAACCAGAGATTTAAAGGAAACCAATCAACAAATAATTAATTGCAGCCGGGAGAAAACTGCACCCAGTCCAGAACTGAGCACAGACAGAATTAACTCCCTAACTGCCAAACACAAAGAAACAGCAACTCAGCTGTGAGAAGTCAGAATGTGCAACCGCGACGATCTTCGTGGCGATGCACACATGACACTAGCTCTGCTATGATCGACTCAGGAGCAAGTGGAAATTTTATGGATATCTCCTTTGCTCTGAAACAGGGGATACGTTCAGTGAAGAAGGCTACTCCAGTACAGATGGAGACTGTGGATGGCTCCCTGCTGACCTCTGGACCAGTGGATCAGGAAACAGAGCCTTTGAGGGTCCTTATGGGTAAAGATCATCAGGAGAAAATGTCTTTTATGCTTATCTCTTCTCCCCACTTTCCCATTATTCTAGGGCTACCATGGCTACAGGCGCAGAATCCTACGATTAACTGGGAGACCAAGGAATTACACTTTCCGGAGAAACAGATGAGTCAAGGAGTTTCAGCTTGCTCTGTTCCTAAAGGAACCATGTCAGTCCCTGAACTACCAGCTGTATACCAGGACTATGTGGATTTATGTGACAAGAAGAACGCTGATCAGCTTCCTCCTCACCGTCCATATGATTGTCCAATCGAATTATTGCCTGGAGCCGAGATACCTTTTGGTAAGATCTACCCCCTAGCGGGGCCCGAGCTAAAAGCTTTGAAGGACTACATAGATGAAAATCTAGCCAAAGGCTTCATACGCCCCTCTTCATCTCCCGCAGGTGCACCCATCTTCTTTGTGAAGAAGAAAGATGGATCTCTGAGACCCTGCATAGACTATAGGGAACTCAATAAGGTTACTATTAGAAACCGTTATCCATTGCCTTTAATCCCTGAGTTGTTGGAGAGTGCGGCACGCCAAAATTTTCTCTAAACTGGATCTCCGTGGGGCCTATAACTTGGTCCGTATTAGACCTGGGGATGAATGGAAGACTGCATTCAGGTCACGCTATGGACACTTTGAATATCTAGTTATGCCTTTTGGTCTGAGTACCGCCCCAGCCACTTTCCAACACTTGGTGAATGACATTTTCAGGGATCTCCTAGATACATTTGTGGTGATTTATCTGGATGATATTCTAATTTTTTCTAACTCCACAGAGGAACATCATGGACATGTAAGAATGGTCTTAGAACGCCTAAGACAAAACCATCTCTACATCAAACTTGAAAAGTGTGACTTCCATAGGACCGAAATTCAATTTCTGGGGTATGTACTATCTACGCAAGGGATTAGTATGGATGGAAGCAAGACCCAAGCCATCAAGGATTGGCCAATTCCTAGAAATGTGAAGGAGGTGCAGCGCTTCATCGGGTTTGCCAACTTCTATAGACGTTTCATTAGAAATTTCTCTGAGGTAGTGTCACCTATCACCCAACTTACCCGGAAACAGTCTAGGTTCTCCTGGACCCCGCAAGCGCAGGAAGCATTTTCCTGTTTAAAGGATAAATTTACCACCGCACCTATCTTAGTACATCCCAACCCCGAGCTTGCCTTCATAATAGAGGTGGATGCTTCAGACTGTGCCGTTGGAGCTATACTCTCTCAGAAACAGGTGAGAAGAATGTCTTGCATCCCTGTGCCTTCTTTTCCCAGCAGTTGTCTTCGGCTGAGAGGAACTACGATGTGGGCAATAGAGAATTGTTGGCCATTATTGCCGCCTTCAAGGAATGG
Organism: Oophaga sylvatica; assembly: GCA_033576555.1. Taxonomy (NCBI): domain Eukaryota; kingdom Metazoa; phylum Chordata; class Amphibia; order Anura; family Dendrobatidae; genus Oophaga; species Oophaga sylvatica. The sequence goes on from JARQOD010000003.1 coordinate 563,005,204, forward strand.
AGACACCTTCTTCAGGGAGCTGCACAGCAAATAGTCGTCCTGACAGACCATCGTAACCTTGAATTTATCAGGTCGGCTAAGTGCCTGACTCCTCGCCAGGCTCGCTGGAATCTTTTCCTAAACCAATTTAATTTTGTAATTTCTTATAGACCAGGATCGCGCAATGGAAAGGCTGATGCACTCTCTAGGATTCATTCAGCGAGACACGTCCACTTACTCCTCCTAAGACTATTCTTCCTGACTCTAGATTCCTGGGAGTGATTCATAATCAAGACCTACTTAAGGACATCAAGGAAGCATACCATGCGGATTCTTTGTTGGCTCAACCCCCAAGGGACGTAAGTCTTGTTTTTAAGAATGGTGTGTGGATTCAGGGACAACGTCTGTATATACCTGAAACAGTCAGATTGAGAGTATTGCAACTCATCCACGATTCCAAGATAGCCGGGCATAGGGGAATTCTAAAGACACAAGAATTTCTTTCTCGTTTCTTTTGGTGGCCCACTTACAGGAAAGATGTTTTAAACTATGTCACTTCATGTGAAGTCTGTGCAAGATGCAAAACACCTCGCTCCTCACCAACTGGTCTGTTGCAACCTCTTCCCACCCCGTCCCGCCCGTGGGGATCCATTTCTATGGATTCATTGTGGAGTTACCAACCTCTCAAGGGAAGAACACCATTCTAGTGGTGGTTGATCGTCTAACAAAGGCAGCTCATTTTATCCCTTGTGTCGGTTTACCCACTGCAAAACAGACATCAGACTTAATGATTAAGAATGTGTTTCGCTTACATGGAGTACCGGATGAGGTCATTTCGGATCGAGGGGTGCAATTCACTTCAAGGTTTTGGCAAAATTTCTGTGCCGCATTGGACATTAAAGTAAACCTTTCTTCTGCTTTTCATCCCCAGACTAATGGACAGACAGAACGAACCAATCAGACCCTGGAGCAGTATCTCCGCTGCTTTATCTGCCACCTACAAGATGATTGGGTGGATCTACTTCCACTGGCTGAGTTCTCTTATAACAACTCTCAGAGCGCCTCCACTAAGCAGTCTCCTTTTACTCCAATCTAGGTTATCATCCTAACATTCTTCCTCGATTTCCCATAGATACGCCCTTGCCGGCAGTGGCTGAAAGAATCACTTCTTTACAAAAGAATATGGATCTTCTAAAGGAAAATCTAGAATTGGCTCAGGAAAGGTACAAGAAAGCAGCAGATAAATTTCGTAAACCTGCACCAGCTTTCAAGGTAGGAGATTTGGTCTGGCTGTCAACCAGAAATCTTAAAATAAAGATTCCATCGTCTAAATTGGGACATAAGTACATTGGACCTTATAAGATCAGTAAGATTATAAGTGCTGTTGCTTGTCGTCTTCAACTGCCCAGAACTATGAGAATCCACCCTGTCTTTCATGTATCCCTACTAAAGGCTGCAACACCCAATACGTTTCCTGGACGCTCTTCTCCTTGCCCTGACCCAGTGCTGGTCGATGGTCAGGAAGAATTTATGGTGGAAAGGATTCTAGATTCCAGGTTGTACAGAAATCAGTTGCAATATTTGATTAAATGGCAGGGCTACCCAGTGGAGGACAACTCATGGGAGCCAGTCAATAATATAAATGCTCCTCGCCTGCTCCGCCAGTTTCATCAGAGGTACCCTGACAAGCCTGGTCTGAGGTCATCCGGAGGTTGTCCCTAAGGGGGGAGTAATGTAAGGTTCTTTGACATGTTCCTTGAAACTCAGTTTTCCGTCGGCCATTTTGCTTTCTGTCTTGCTACAGCTATCTTGCCCTCAGTTAATATGGAGGTTCCAGCTTTCATGTTCCCACCCTGATTCTCTCCTCTTGCTTCTTAAGCAGCCTCAGCTGAACAATCAGTGCTCCTGAATCAAGCTTCAGTCAGCCTGTGACCTGACTCCTGGAAACCTAGGATTTTGGACTCCAGCTATTTCCTACTGAGGAACTTTGGAACACTTTTGGACTCTGGAAACCTGCTGTCTGGTGAATCCATGTTTGCAGAGGAATTACGGTACAGAGAAGAGATCCTGAACCTGCTTTGGAGAGTTATTGTAGAGCTTGAAGTTACTCTGGCCTGCTGTGTCTCCTGCCTCTGTTCCTGCAAACTGTGTGACCTTTTCTGCACGCTTGTATGAAGTAATACAAGTCATTTCATATCAACCTGTGTCTCATGTGTTTTCCTCGCACCCAAGCACAAGACGCTACAGGAACTGTACACTATGCATGACAGTGTTAATACCAACACTCTTGTTTTTTCTGCCTCCCCCAGGCTCAGGATGTTCCTGACTTTTTGATTGATTTTTCTGATGTGTTTAGTGAAAGTAAATCTGCATCCTTGCCTCCCCATAGGAGCTATGACTGCGCTATTGAATTAGTGCCTGGTAGTAAATTCCCTAAAGGTCGCCTTTTTAACTGTCTGTACCTGAACATGACGCTATGCGGTCTTATATCAAGGAGTCTTTGGAGAAAGGTCATATCAGACCATCCTCTTCACCCTTAGGTGCCGGTTTTTTTCTTTGTGGCCAAAAAGGATGGTTCATTAAGGCCGTGTATTGATTATCGTCTTTTGAACAATATTACTGTGAAATATCAATACCAGTTACCCTTGATTTCTGAACTGTTTTCCAGGGTGAAAAACGCTACTTGGTTTACCAAGCTTGACCTCAGGGGGGCATATAACCTTATTCGCATTAAGCACGGGGATGAATGGAAGACGGCATTTAACACCCCTGAGGGGCATTTTGAGTACCTTGTGATGTCCTTTGGGCTCACTAATGCTCCTTCTGTCTTCCAGTCCTTCATGAATGACATTTTCAGGGATTTTGTGGATAAATTTCTGATTGTTTATTTGGATGATATCTTGATTTTTTTCCAATGACTGGGACTCTCATGTGAAACATGTTCGAACTGTATTCCAGATTTTGAGAGAGAATGCTCTGTATGTGAAGGGATCAAAGTGTCTTTTTGGCGTACAGAAGATCTCATTTTTGGGATTTATTTTGTCCCCATCTGTTGTTGAAATGGACCCGGTCAAGGTTCAGGCCATCTGTGATTGGGTCCAACCTACTTCATTAAAGGCTCTTCAAAGATTTTTGGGTTTTGCCAATATTTATCGTAAATTTATTGGTAATTTCTCGGTTATTGTTAAACCATTAACTGATTTGACCAAAAAGGGTTCTGATGTGGTGAATTGGCCTCCTGAGGCAGTCTCTGCATTTTAGGAACTTAAGCAGAGATTCACTTCTGCTCCTGTTCTACGGCAGCCTGATGTTTCTCTGCCATTTCAGGTAGAGGTTGATGCCTCTGAAATTGGGGCAGGTGCCGTTTTGTCCCAAAGAGATCCAGAGACCTCTAAAAGTAACCCTTGTGCCTTTTTCTCTCGAAAATTTTCTCCTACTGAACGTAATTATGACGTGGGTAATCGGGAGTTATTGGCCATGAAGTGGGCTTTTGAAGAGTGGAGACATTGGCTGGAGGGAGCCAAACATCAGGTGGTGGTCCTTACTGACCATAAGAACTGGTTTATCTGGAATCTGCCAAGCGACTTAATCCTAGACAGGCCAGGTGGGCCTTGTTTTTCACACGTTTTAATTTTGTGGTTTCCTTTCTTCCTGGCACTAAGAATGTTAAGGCGGATGCCCTTTCAAGGAGTTTCCTTGCGGACTCTCCTGAGTTATCTGATCCTTCTGTTATTTTGAAAGAAGGTGTAGTTCTTTCCGCCATCTCGCCCAATTTGAGACTGGCTCTGGAGGGGTGTCAGGAGGATAGGCCCGAGCGCTGCCCTGTTGGGAAATTGTTTGTCCCGGACCACTGGAAAAAGAGTGTGATGTCTGAGATTCATTGTTCCGCGTTGGCCGGTCATCCCGGAATTTTTGGTACCAGAGACTTGGTTAGTCGGTCCTTTTGGTGGCCTACCTTGTCTCGTGATGTCAGGGAATTTGTGCAGTCCTGCGGGACTTGCTCTCGCTCCAAGCCTTGCTCTCGCTCTAGTGGTTTGTTGATGCCATTGCCTGTGCCCAAGAGACCATGGACCCATATCTCTATGGATTTCATTTCCGACCTCCCTGTTTCTCAGAGAATGACCGTCATCTGGGTGATTTGTGATAGGTTTTCCAAGATGATACATCTTGTGCCATTACCTAAGTTGCCTTCCTCCTCTGAATTGGTACCTTTGTTCCTTCAGCACGTGGTTCGTTTACACGGCATTCCTGAGAACATTGTGTCTGACAGAGGAGTCCAGTTTGTTTCCAGATTTTGGAGGACCTTTTGTTCTAAACTTGGTGTTCAATTGTCTTTCTCCTCGGCGTTTCATCCTCAGACCAATGGTCAAACTGAGAGAACAAATCAGACATTGGAGACTTATCTAAGATGCTTTGTGTCTGCTGATCAGGATGACTGGGTCTCTTTTTTGCCTTTGGCTGAGTTTGCTCTTAATAATAGGGCTAGCTCTGCCACTTTGATGTCTCCATTTTTCTGTAATTCTGGGTTTCACCCTCGATTTTCTTCAGGACAGATGGAGACTTCTGTCTGTCCAGGTGTTGACTCTGTTGTTGAGCGTATGCAGCAGATTTGGGACCAGGTAGTGCAGAGGTTGTCCCTCTCTCAGGAGAGGGCCCAGCGGTTTGCTAACCGGCATAGGACTGATGGGCCCCGGTTTAAAGTGGGGGACTTGGTCTGGTTGTCCTCAAAAAATATTCCTATGAGAGTGGCATCTCCTAAATTTAAGCCTAGGTTCATTGGACCTTATAAGATCATGGAGATTCTTAATCCTGTTTCTTTTCGTTTGCTTCTTCCAGGAACATTAAGATCCATAATGTGTTCCACAAGTCCTTGTTGAAGAGGTTTGTTGAGCCAGTGGTTCCTACTGCTTTGCCTCCTGACCCTGTTCTGGTTGAGGGCAATATGGAGTTTGTGGTTGAGAAAATTTTGAATTCTCGTTTTTCTAGACGGAAACTCCAGTATTTGGTTAAGTGGAGAGGTTATGGTCAGGAAGACAATTCTTGGGTATTTGTTTCGGACATCCATGCTAGGAGACTCATCCGTGCGTATCATAGAACTCATCCTGACCGACCTGTGTAACGGGTCAGGTAGGTGGAACCTCTGAGCTTTATTTATACAAGAAGGTTATACTTGTAAGAGAGCGGGTGGCGCCCAGGGAGACGGACAGGAAGTCACGGCAAGTGACGGGGCAGTCTCTGGTTATACGGGAAAGGATCACGGCAAGTGACCGGGGCAGTCTCTGGATTGACAGGCAGGTTGTCACGGCAAGTGACCGGGGCAGTCTCTGGATAGACAGGCAGGTTGTCACGGCAAGTGACCGGGGCAGTTTCTGGATTGACAGGCAGGTTGTCACGGCAAGTGACCGGGGTAGTCTCTGGATAGACAGGCAGGTTGTCACGGAAAGTGACCGGGGCAGTCTCTGGATTGACAGGCAGGTTGTCACAGCAAGTAACCGGGGCAGTCTCTAGATGGACAGGTATATACGACCTGAGATGGTGAAGCCTCCCGGTAGGCTAGCAGGCAGATGGCGGATGGACACTCCCAAGTGAGCAGGCGAGAGTCTCTGGAACAGCCGGGGATCACCGCTTGTGACGTCCGAACCTCCGGGTAGGGCTGCAGTCAGATGGCAGATGATCGCTCCCAAGTGAGCAGGCAAGAGTCTCTGGAATAGCCGGGGATCACCGCTTGTGACGTCTGAACCTCCGGGTAGGGCTGCAGTCAGATGGCAGATGATCGCTCCCAAGTGAGCAGGCAAGAGTCTCTGGAATAGCCGTGGATCACCACTTGTGACGTCCGAACCTCCGGGTAGACTTGCGGACAGGTAGCATACAGCAAACGGGCAGGAAACAGGCAGGTAACTGGTAACGGGACCTTAGGGCTGAAGCAGAGTGAAACAGTGCAACAACAACATTGCTCGGGCACCTCCATTAAGGAGGAAGCCCTTAATATAGGGTAGAGTCCTCCGGCATTGGCCGGGGACTTATTTGAAAAATGCGCGCGGCTCCTTTAAGAGCGGGGGAGGGCGCGGGCGCGCGCCCTAAGTCCAGCAGCAGGGAAGGAGCGCGCGGCCCCAGCAGGGCGGAAGGAGGACGCTGAGGAAGGGTAAGGGGGGCGACGTCCCTGCCTGGCAGAGGACGCTGCTGCAGGGGAACAGCGTCCCTGCCTGGCAGAAGGCAGGGACGCCGACGCTACAGTACCCCCCCCTCTAGGCCCCCCCCTCTTTAGGCCAGAAAGAAATTTAGCTAGGATGAGAGGGGCATGGATGTTCTCCCGAGGCTCCCACGTTCTCTCCTCAGGACCAAACCCCTTCCAATCCACCAAAAAATAAGTCTTTCTTCCTACCCTTTTGGTGGCCAGAATGTTCTCTACCTCAAATTCATCGTCAGCAGACACTGGAGCAGGAGGTGTACCTGTAGACTTGAAAAAAGAGTTAAGTACCACCGGTTTGAGGAGAGATACATGGAAAGAGTTAGGAATGCGCAAATTGGCCGGGAGTTTCAATTTATAGGACACCGGGTTGATCTGACTGATGATCTCAAAGGGACCGATGAACCGAGGGCCTAACTTGTAGGAAGGAATCTTGAGCCGGACATACTTGGACGAAAGCCAGACCTTATCCCCAGGACGGAATTGAGGAGGATCCAGACGTCTTTTGTCAGCATGTCTCTTCATACGCTCGGATGACTGAATGAGTGCGGATCGGGTACTCTCCCATATGGAGAAAATTCTCTAACCAGAGATTCCGCAGCTGGATTGTCCACAGAGATGGTGACAGGAACAGGGATCCGAGGGTGCTGACCGAAGACTACAAAAAACGGAGACTTGGAGGAAGATTCGCTCTCGTGATTATTGTAAGAGAATTCGGCCCAAGGCAGGAGCTCCACCCAGTCAGAATGGTGGGCATTAACGAAGTGCCGGAGATAACTGGTCAGATTCTGATTGATTCGCTCAACTTGTCCATTGGACTGCGGGTGGTAAGCGGAGGAGAAATCCAAGGTGACGTCTAGCAACTTACAAGTGGCTCTCCAGAAACATGAGGTGAACTGTACCCCACGATCCGACACAATGTGACGAGGCAGACCATGGAGACGGAAGATGTGGCGGATAAAGTCTTTAGCCAACTCGGGTGCAGACGGAAGACCTGGCAGAGGAATGAAGTGAGCCATCTTGGAAAAGCGGTCAGCGACCACCCAAATAACCGTACAACCGGCAGAAACGGGCAGATCTGTTATGAAGTCCATGGCTATATGCTGCCAGGGGGCAGCGGGTACAGGAAGCGGAAGAAGACGGCCGGCAGGCAGGTGTCTCGGAACTTTGTTGCGGGCACAGGAGACACAGGCAGATACAAAGTCTATTACGTCCTTGTGCAGGGTAGGCCACCAATAATGCCGGGTTATGAGTTGGAGGGTCTTTTTCTGACCAGCGTGGCCAGCTAGTTTAGACGAATGACCCCAGTGTAGGATTCTCTTCCGGTCGGTTACTGATACGAACGTCTTACCAGGAGGGAGACGATTTAGACTCACGGGAGCCACCCGCATCACTCTGGCGGGATCGATGATATGTTTAGGTTCTTCCTCGAGATCTGACACCAGGAAAGACCGGGACAAGGCATCAGCCTTGACGTTCTTGTCAGCCGGGCGAAAATGCAAGAGAAAATCGAAGCGGGCAAAAAACAAGGACCACCGGGCTTGGCGAGGGTTAAGTCTCTGAGCATGCTGGAGGTAAGCCAGATTCTTGTGGTCCGTGTAAATGATTACCGGATGAAGAGCCCCCTCGAGTAGGTAACGCCACTCCTCCAATGCCAACTTGATGGCCAATAACTCTCGGTCTCCTATGGAGTAGTTGCGCTCGGAGGAGGAGAAGAGTTTGGAGAAGAAGCCGCAGGATACCATCCTCCCGGATGAAGATTTTTGAGTGAGTACCGCTCCGGCTCCAGAGGAGGAAGCGTCCACCTCCAGGAAGAACTGCTTGTTGCCGTCCGGGCGATGCAGCACTGGAGCGGAAGAGAAGGCCTGTTTTAAGGAAAGAAAGGCCTCCTCTGCTTCGGGCGTCCACTGTTTGGGGTTAGCATCCTTGCGGGTGAGCGCGGAGATTGGAGCAGTCCTGGAAGAGAAGTGCGGTATGAAGAGGCGGTAATAGTTGGCGAATCCCAGGAACCGCTGAATGGCCTTCAACCCCTCCGGTCGAGGCCACTTCTCGATGGCAGACAGTTTCTCCGGATCCATTCGTAGGCCTGTCTGAGAAATGATGTAGCCCAAGAACGGAAGCGAGGTCTGCTCAAAGAGGCACTTCTCATATTTGGCGAAGAGGTGATTCTGCCTGAGCCTGAGCAGAACCTGACGAACATCCCTCCGGTGAGACTGGAGGTCCGGAGAGAAGACCAAGATATCGTCTAGGTACACCACAACGCAAAGTAGAGGAGGTCCCGAAAGATGTCATTGACCAACTCCTGAAAGACTGCTGGAGCATTACAGAGACCAAAGGGCATCACCAAATACTCGTAGTGGCCGTCCCGGATGTTGAATGCCGTCTTCCATTCATCTCCCCGACGGATACGAACCAGGTTGTATGCCCCACGAAGATCCAGTTTGGTGAAGATTCTCGCCCCTCTAAGTCGATCAAACAATTCTGGAATGAGCGGAAGAGGGTACTTATTCTTCACCGTGATCAAATTTAAGCCTCTGTAGTCAATACAGGGACGGAGAGATCCGTCTTTCTTTTTTACGAAGAAGAAACCTGCTCCCGCTGGGGAGGTAGATTTCCGGATGAATCCTTTGGCCAAGTTCTCCTCGATATATTCGGACATCGACCTGGTCTCAGCAGCGGACAATGGGTAAATACGCCCACGGGGAGGCGTAGTACCAGGTAGCAGGTCGATCGGGCAATCATACGGTCTGTGTGGGGGTAATGTCTCTGCTTCCTTTTTATTAAAGACATCAGCGAAAGACCAATATGGAATCGGGAGTCCTGGTAGATTAGCAGGTGTAGGAGAAGGACGGACAGGATGAACAGGCACCAGACACGTTTGATGACAGTCCTGTCCCCAGCGAAGAATCTCTCCAGTCTGCCAGTCGAGCACGGGTGCATGCTTTTGGAGCCAAGGCAGACCTAGTAAGAAAGCGTGAGAGAGTCCAGGTAGAACATGAAATGAGATACTCTCAGAATGTAACATTCCCACCTGCAGGGTTATAGCCTCGGTGATAAGCTGGATGGGACGTGGTAGAAGACCCCCATCTACAGCAGCAACAGATACTGGTTCAAGCAGAGGTTTGGTGGGAATGCGATATTTCTCTACCAGAGCCTGTGAAACGAGATTCCCAGCTGCTCCAGAATCAAGTTGGGCTAGTTCGAAGTAACGGTTCTCACCGAGGAGAATTGAGACAGACAGCAGCAGAGATGAAGAGGATTTATTCTTGTCTAGGTGGACCTCTCAGAGCGAACCTAGACACAGGCGTTTCCCGACCTCTCTGGGCAGGTACGGATCCGGTGCTCCTTACTGCCACAGTAGAAGCAACTCCCCTCAGCACGGCGTGAGTCCGGACGGGCTTTGACCATCTTGGTCTGGTCGACCTGCATGGGCTCTGCCGGGGCACTTGAGGAGATACGGAAGGAGTTACAGGTCTCTGAAATGAAGGAGCTAGGCGAGGAAACCTTCTCTCACGGGTGACCTCTTTGGCTCGCTCCTGGAACCGTAGATCAATTCGATTGGCCAGAGTTATTAGGTCATCGAGAGAGGTTGGAATGTCCCGACCGGCAAGTTCATCTTTAATGCGGCCGGACAGGCCCTCCCAGAAGACAGCTATCAGAGCGTCATTATCCCAAGCCAGCTCTGAGGCAAGGGTACGAAACCTTATGGCATATTGACCCACGGTGAGACTCTCCTGACGAAGACGCAGCAGAGATGATGCAGAGGAGGTCTTCCGTCCGGGTTCATCGAATACCTTCCGGAAGGCTAAGAGAAAAGCAGACAGGTTAGACACCAGAGGATCTTCTCTTTCCCAAAGAGGATTTAGCCAGGCCAGGGCCTCTCCGGTGAGATGTGACATGATGAAGGCAATTTTGGCCCGGTCAGAGTTAAACTGGTGTGCCAGGAGTTCAAAATGCAGGGTACATTGGTTGATGAAACCCCGAGCCAGAGCAGGGTCGCCTCCAAACCGAGGAGGAGCTGAAAGTCGAGGTCCTGGAATAGAAACCACGGAGTTGGTAAGCAGCGGAACTGCCGGATTGCGAGTCATGGTGCTCGCGGTGGTTGTTGGGGAAGAATTCAGAGTGTCCAGGCGGGAATTAACACACCGCAGATGACCCAGGATGGACTCCTGTTGAGACCTCTGACGAGACAGTTCATGACACAGGTCAGATAGCGAAGGGGTTTGGGTGCCACCGGGTTCCATGGCCCGAGCAAACTGTAACGGGTCAGGTAGGTGGAACCTCTGAGCTTTATTTATACAAGAAGGTTATACTTGTAAGAGAGCGGGTGGCGCCCAGGGAGACGGACAGGAAGTCACGGCAAGTGACGGGGCAGTCTCTGGTTATACGGGAAAGGATCACGGCAAGTGACCGGGGCAGTCTCTGGATTGACAGGCAGGTTGTCGAAGGCAAACGTGTACCAGAGGGCAGTCTCTGGATAGACAGGCAGGTTGTCACGGCAAGTGACCGGGGCAGTCTCTGGATTGACAGGCAGGTTGTCACGGCAAGTGACCGGGGTAGTCTCTGGATAGACAGGCAGGTTGTCACGGAAAGTGACCGGGGCAGTCTCTGGATTGACAGGCAGGTTGTCACAGCAAGTAACCGGGGCAGTCTCTAGATGGACAGGTATATACGACCTGAGATGGTGAAGCCTCCCGGTAGGCTAGCAGGCAGATGGCGGATGGACACTCCCAAGTGAGCAGGCGAGAGTCTCTGGAACAGCCGGGGATCACCGCTTGTGACGTCCGAACCTCCGGGTAGGGCTGCAGTCAGATGGCAGATGATCGCTCCCAAGTGAGCAGGCAAGAGTCTCTGGAATAGCCGGGGATCACCGCTTGTGACGTCCGAACCTCCGGGTAGGGCTGCAGTCAGATGGCAGATGATCGCTCCCAAGTGAGCAGGCAAGAGTCTCTGGAATAGCCGTGGATCACCACTTGTGACGTCCGAACCTCCGGGTAGACTTGCGGACAGGTAGCATACAGCAAACGGGCAGGAAACAGGCAGGTAACTGGTAACGGGACCTGAGGGCTGAAGCAGAGTGAAACAGTGCAACAACAACATTGCTCGGGCACCTCCATTAAGGAGGAAGCCCTTAATATAGGGTGGAGTCCTCCGGCATTGGCCGGGGACTTATTTGAAAAATGCACGCGGCTTGTTGTGAATGGGTTTGAGATGAGTTCTGAGCAGAGGCTCCCTCTGGTGATTACAAGCGGTGCTAGTGAAGATTGTGAGGACTGGGAATCAGGTGTTACTGACTGGTCTTATATAAGGGAGTCATTTTCCCATCAGGGTTGCCGGTGATCAATTGTTCTGGTCTGAATCCTTCATTCCAGTTTCCCTTGTAGCCTGCTGTGTCGTGTCTGCATCTCCTGCTTACAGATAAGACTTTTGCTTCTTTTGTGTTTGTGCTATATTTTTGCATTTTGTCCTGCACTTCTTTGGGGGCCTTCAGGGTCCCCTCCTGGGGCTTCTGCCCTCTCAGTTTAGTTCAGCCACTGAGTTTTGTTCTTTTGCTTTTTCCAGTTTTTTTCAGTGGCTGCTGTTTTTATTTTGTTACACCAGAGAACTAATTTAGGTGGTAGAGGTCGTGTGATCTCAGGTGATTTTGAAATTAGTAGAGTTGGTGCTTTTCAGGGTTTTCTGGGATTGCAGTAAGTACCCTTCCTATCCTTTTCTATTTAGATAGTTTGGGTCCCAGCGTTTGCTCATACTATTTTCTTTCTGTGTCAGTATTTCCTCTTGTCTAACCGCCATTACATGTTTGGGGGCTTTCTGTTATCTTTGGGGTTCTGCTCCGGGGCAGATAGCTTTCCTATTTCTATCTTTAGGTGTAGTTAGTTTCTCAGGCTGTGACGAGGCGTCTAGGACCAACGTAGGAACGCTCCACGGCTGCCTCTAGTTGTGGTGGTTAGTCAGGGTACTGCAATCTCATAGATTCCAACTGCTCTGGTGTATTGCCTTTTTTACCTGCACTCCTCAGCTACCGAAACATAACAGCGGCTCCTTTAAGAGCGGGGGAGGGCGCGGGCGCGCGCCCTAAGTCCAGCAGCAGGGAAGGAGCGCGCGGCCCCAGCAGGGCGGAAGGAGGACGCTGAGAAAGGGTAAGGGGGGCGACGTCCCTGCCTGGCAGAGGACGCTGCTGCAGGGGAACAGCGTCCCTGCCTGGCAGAAGGCAGGGACGCCGACGCTACAACCTGGTTGCTCAAGTGAGGGTTCGGTGACCCCTCCTCAAGGGGGGGGTACTGTTGTGAATGGACTTGAGATGAGTTCTGAGCAGAGGCTCCCTCTGGTGGTTACAAGCGGTACTGGACTGTCCAGTGAAGATTGTGAGGATTGGGAATCAGGTGTTACTGACTGGTCTTATATAAGGGAGTCACCTTCCCATCAGGGTTGCCGGTGATCAATTGTTCTGGTCTCAATCCTTGATTCCTGTTTCCTTTGTAGCCTGCTGTGTTCGTGTCTGCATCTCCTGCTAACAGATAAGACATTTTCTTCTTTTTGCTTTTGTGCTTTATTTTTGCATTTTGTCCTGCACTTCTGTGGGGGCCTTCAGGGTCCCCTCCGGGGGCTTTTGCCCTCTCAGTTTTGTTCAGCCACTGATGTTTGTACATTTGCTTTTTCCAGTTTTTTCAGTGGCTGCTGTTTTGTTTTTGGTTACACCAGAGAACTAATTTAGGTGGTAGAGGTCGTGTGATCTCAGGTGTTTTTGAAATTAGTAAAGTTGGTGCTTTTCAGTTTTTTTTTGGGATTGCAGTAAGTGCCCTTCCTATCCTTTTCTATTTAGATAGTTTGGGCCCCAACGTTTGCTCATACTATTTTCTGTCTGTGTCAGTGTTTCTTCTTGTCTAAACCGCCATTACATGTTTGGGGGCTTTCTATGTTCTTTGGGGATCTGCTCCGGGGCAGATGGCTTTCCTCTTTCTATCTTTAGGTATAGTTAGTTTCTCAGGCTGTGACGAGGCGTCTAGGACCAACGTAGGAACGCTCCACGGCTGCCTCTAGTTGTGGTGGTTAGTCAGGGTACTGCAATCTCATAGATTCCAACTGCTCTGGTGTATTGCCTTTTTTACCTGCACTCCTCAGCTACCAAATCATAACACTTTTGGTCATAAAGCGGGCTGTCACCAGTTATGAGTTTCCGACATGTAAGTTGAGCATCCAATGGTTTAATGCAGGTTACGTACATAGGAAAATTAAAAGAAGTTGAATCAGGCATCCAATAAGAAGTGCAGGCCAGGGGTGATCCATATCATTGGTGCAACCTGTTCAGTTGTCCTGGGGCCCAAAAGATAAGAGGGCCCACTACCATCTCCAATCAGGTAGAATTGTGCACATTATAAACTATTGGTTTGCAAAGGGCCCTTATACTGTTCTTGCACAGGGGCCCCCTTGGATCTGTGTCCGCCCCTGGTGCAGGTTATGTGGCAACAATCAAGTTAAAAAAAAGCAGACTTCTTTTGGTTTCAACCTGTAACATTAGCCAAAAGTAGGGTCCCCGAAGAAAAAAGTGACGGGAGCTGTGCAAAAGTCCATTAGATGGCCAGCAGGAAACATGGAAATCAAAGCAGGACAGATAGGAAATCAGATTTCCCTATATTTGTGGCAACTAAGAAACAAGCCACAGGGTACATTTTGCTTTCCAAATGCATCATTTTTTTAAGTAGCCTAAAAACATGGGCTCATCTCCACATTGGAGGTGGGTGGGGCTGATGACGTCATTTGTACAAATATTTGCCGTCTTGTACACTTGTTCTGTTCTAACAAATAGGACGGGCACAATACCTGTGGAAGAGAGGAAGTGAGCGCAGCTGGATTACCCCTTTAGACTAGTTTACACATTGCGTATTTGGTGCAGATTTTATAAGTGTATTTTTTGCACATAAAATTTGCTGCTTTTTACATTACATACAAAATATACACAGATTTAAAAATCTGCATCAGCTGCGTAACATGTTAAACTTGTTTGGAATTCATATCAAAAATGTGTCTAAAGGGGTTGTCTCCTTTCAGAAAACTTTGAGCTGTAAGGTGTGGTAGTTATACCAAAACAATTGGGCATACCCTCCCCAGGTCCAGCGCCGGCTGCCTCTTTTGTTTGTCTGCAGTACTAACGTCACTGCAGAAAATCATGGTGTTTAGCGGCAGAAACCAGATCTGGGGAGGGTAAATAATACTCAAATTGTTTTAACTAGCACAGTTTATAACCCAAAAGTTTGCTGAAGGGTGACAACCCCTTTAACAAGAAAATAAGTTAAGGCAGGACTCCGGAACTTTCCAGTAATAATGTCCATAGACTATGCCATAATGTAATGTCATTTAGTAATATGACATTACATGTGAGATAAAACAAAAGTCGTAAAATGCCTCCAATAGGTGAAACGGAGCATCGATATCTTTTTGAAATTACGGTAGTTTCAGATGAGATCAGAAAAATTTATCCAAAAATTGAACATACTTTACCTAATCTTCCGTAACGTGAGAGAAAGGCATTGGAAGGACTCAGGGACAATACAAAAATTATATTGAAACCCTCTGACAAAGGGGGAAACACTGTCATTTTGAATAGGGTATATTGAAATGTGTCTCACAAGCTTGTCTGACAAATCTACTTATGAGGTCCTTAAGACAGACCCAACGAAGGACTAGTCTTGGACCATCAAAAATTCTGAAAGATGCCCTGACATCTGGGCTCATTTCCAAAAATGAGTTTAATTTTTTGCTGCCAAAATGGCCAATGATTGCAACTTTCTATGCACTGCCCAAAATACACAAGGGCACTAACTAGTCCCTTGAAGGGAGTTTCAGGGATTGACGCCCTTTGCCAAAATTCTAGTGCATATTTGGATAAACTACTAAGACCTTTTGTGTTGGCCCTTCCCTCCTACCTTAGGGATACAATGGACCTTCTCAACAAACTTGAGGGGGTATCAGTGGATTCAGGTACTATACTGGCATCCATTGATGTTGAAGCTCTTTATAGCAGCATTAAACACACTGAGGGCCTTAAAGCTGTCAAACATTTCCTTAAAGGTAGGGGGACTCATTTGGGGCCACACAATGATTTTTGCTGAAATTGTTGGAGTCTGTACTCTGCCATAATTATTTTCTTTTTAATGGCAGATTCTTCTACCAGCTCAGGGGCACGGCAATGGGGAGCCCTGTGCCCCCACATATGCCAACCTGCTCCTGGGTTGGTGGGAGGATACGATGGTCTTTAGTGACGAGGATGTCATCTGGTCCCCAAGGATTTTATTCTGGGGACGCTACATAGACGACATCCTCGTCCTTTGGGCAGGCAATGGTGAATCTTTCGGGTCCTTCGTAAACTTTTTGAATAGTAACCAGATGGGTTTATAAAGTTGGGGGGGGGACCATATCACGTTTTTGGATATTAATATCTCTATTTCCAAAGATGGTTCCCTTATAACATCTTTGTACCGGAAACCCACTTCAACAGTCTTTTGAGATGGGAGAGCCATCACCCTCCTCCATTGAAGTGGGGTATCCCAGGGGACAGTTCCTTAGGGTCAGAAGGAACTGTTCCAACTGGGGTGACTTTGAGGCACAATCAAGGGACCTGTGGGGTAGGCTCAGAAACAGGGGCTATCCCACTAAGGTCCTGGAACCTGCCTATAACTCTGCCAAACAAACAAGGAGGGCATCATTATTGGTCCCCAGAGAGAAAGCAGACCCTAACAATCTAACTAGACTGATAGGTACATGTGATGACCAATCTGGAAAAATTATGGAAATCCTCAATATTGGGCTATCCTGAGCACAGATCGTGACATTTGTGACTTCATCACCCCCAGACCCTCCTTTACATATAGGAGGGGGAAATCAATTAAAGATCAGGTGGTTAATAGCCACCTTGAACCTTTGAAAAAGGATGGTACGTGGTTGCAGAACAGAGCACTTGGCACGTTCAGATGTGGCCATTGCAGCTTTTGTAAATATGTGTGTCCATCTAAAATGTTTTCCAGTGCTCATACGAAGAGAACGTATAACATGAATGGTTTTGCAAAAAGCAAGACCACAGGGGTGATATATACCTCTGTACTTGCACTTGTCCTCTTGACTATGTGGGCAAGACGAAACGTGAGCTTCGGATCCGTATTGGTGAACACTGGGGGATATCAAACATGGGAGAGACACCCCACTCGCCCGACATGTCAAGATGATACATGGAGATGAGAAAAAAGATTTCTTTTCGTGTGATTGAGAGAGTTCAACCCACAGTAAGACAGGGAGATTGGGACAAGAGGATCCTACAGCGTGAAACACGCTGGATCTTTTGGCTTGAATCACAGAGCCCCAATGGTTTGAATGAACAATTGAATTTTACAAGCTATCTGTGAGAATGTGGTTCTCTGACAGATCCAGCATACTATTTCTTTCAGGCATGTTTCTTCTTTAACATGGACAATCGTGTCACACATTATGTAGCATTAGTGTTTGTTTTGGATACATAGATTTTTGGGGCGTATTTCTATATTTTGATATTCTTTATGAGTCTGTATTCTTACTATGTGCATATTTATGAATAGGATGCTATGATTTTGCCCTAGGCTAATTAGTGATATATGCCAGACACTTCCCTGGGGCTAAAGGTATTTTTAATTTTTTAACTAGACATCTATTACATGTAGCTGCTGTAGGTCCGCTATTTTTTTGGGACCTTGAAACGCAAGCTGTGTTTCATGAGGTTATATTTCCCTCTTCCTGTCTTTGGAACGCACTGGCCGGCTTATTATGGGCCTCTATGATTTACCTCCGGCACCAAGTCATGTGACCGTGAGTCTTGCGTTCCTCTCTGTATGTGGAACATACTGACCGACTGATCCGCCCCTCTGACGCTCTTCCGGTACCAAGTCATGTGACCGGGAGTCTTGCGTTCCTCTCTGTATGTGGAACATACTGACTGACTGATCCGCCCCTCTCGGACGCTCTTCCGGTACCAAGTCATGTGACCGGGAGTCTTGCGTTCCTCTCTGTATGTGGAACATACTGACTGACTGATCCGCCCCTCTCTGACGCACTTCCGGTACCAAGTCATGTGACCGGGAGTCTTGCATTCCTCTCTGTATGTGGAACATACTTACTGACTGATCCGCCAGACGTACTTACGGTCTTTGAAACGCTTGGTGCGTTTCATTGACAGGATGACATGAGACCGGATATTACGTTGCACATTTGGCTGCGGGAGTCTTTAAATAATGGCATCAGAGGTACCTTGAACTCGCTGCACATTGTACTATCCTTTCGGCCAGTGGGTGATGAGACCCCATCTGTTTGACCCCTGATGAACCCTCAGCATTTTGGAGGGGGAAACGCGTCGGGCATTCTCAACATCGATGGCTGATAAGTATTCACTTATATGTGCCTTCTTTTTTCTTTTGGCCGACAGACCAATTATTTATTGCAACACGCATAGTATTGTTAATGTGGGGCTAATAATGTGTATATCAGTGTGCCTCATTTTGAATACCATAACTGTGTTGCAATGAATGTTAGGTGGACTATTAGGTCCTCAGACTATTGATATTTACTATGCTTTGTTGATTAATTTTTTTTTCCCTCACTGGTTATTTGACCTTTTATACACAGGGTGCAACGGGTTGCTCTTGTTTTGTATTATATGTCTTCACTATACAATGAGATGTCTTGATCTTTTGATACCTCATTTGACTTCATAGACGTTTTTTAGAAATATTATTTTCTTTTGGATATTTATCCTATGGTCTGTCTTTTTTGCAGCTTATGTATTTTTATACTACTACGAGATAAGTCTGTTAGAGCTGCATCACAAAGCTTTTTTGACTCCGAGATAGTTTGGTCTATGAGTGATTTTCACTTCGAGATAAGCATACAGCACCATAGCACCTTTTAGAGACAACTTGTTGTCCACCCACTAGGGGGATTTTTTCAGGTGTACCTGTATGTGTGTTTTTTTCTGTGTATCCTTTTTGTTGTTTTGCTTAGGGTGGTCTAGGGCTTTCAGAGCTACCGACGTTGAGCGGAGGCGCCACATCGTCTACAACTAGGGTGCCAACCTCCGCAGTCAGGAAGGGACTTATTAGGGCCCACTAGGGCGAGCTTATTCCCCCTCCCTTCAATATTTATACTATTATATAGATTTTTTATCTGCTTCTTTTT
Source organism: Oophaga sylvatica (assembly GCA_033576555.1). Lineage (NCBI taxonomy): Eukaryota > Metazoa > Chordata > Amphibia > Anura > Dendrobatidae > Oophaga > Oophaga sylvatica. Next base: position 563,023,565 of record JARQOD010000003.1, read on the forward strand.
GGGCAAAAGCCCTGCACCACTTATCTATACCTATTTAAGTGTTTTAATCATTGAATTAAAAGTTATTTTTTAGGGGTTTCAATTACTGAGCTCTCCTGGTTTTTTCTTTGTTTTTTTGATCCCTATAAACATTTTTTGCATGGTTTTGTTGGTTTAAAACAACAGACCACTGCAGAGACTGAAAAATTAATGTTAAGGGGGCTGTCTCAACATTAATAATGGTTAATATTGCAAAGTTCTTGTGAAAGCAACTTTGCAATTTTACTTTCACTATAAATTTCCTTTATTCTCAAGAAACAGGAAATTTTTATTGTTTAATGCTTGTTGTCTAGGTTACCGACCACCACTGGAATTTAGCACTTTGGCCGAACATTTACAGTGCTTACAAAATTTTATCATTAGAGCCCTGTAAGCACTGATCTAAAGCTGGCTGGATTGCTGGTGTGAACAATCCCGAAGGCGTTAGTGTAACTGCGCTCCTCTGATACTGCAGAAGTCTAGGAGAACAAACACTTATTTTGGGCTAGCGGCGTCTCCATGCTGCTGGTCTGTACTGTCAATCTTCAGGAGTGCACTGCCCCCAACATACAGGATGCTAAGAGGCAAGGGAGCAGTGGGCTCCTGAAGACTAAAATCTGAGAACAACCCTGTGATGACATCTACTACATTTAGCAGCTTGTGTATAGCTGAGCTTCCCTTCCCCTCCCAGCATAAGTAAGGCTCAGTGTAACCTGAGCTACCAGTGCTGGAGTTTCCCGCCTCACCGCAGGGGTCCCCATTGTCTGCACATGTGCTTTTGCTCCCCTAGCAGCCATTATGAGGATTCATCCTTTTTGCTTATAACACGGTGGGAGGTTGCGTCAGAAACACGAAAGTCCCTGTTTCGAACCATGCGCCGACAGGCATCGTTCCCGTGGTACTGGTGAACCCGTAACTCCAACAGAACCCAAGAAACAGATTTCTGCTTAGCCGATCCACCCAGGCACTCTGCGTTTAGACTTAAATGCACGCCAACATCTTGCGGAGTACAATGGTATGCTGTGCATCGCTGTAAGAGACTCCATCTCTAAGTTATGATAGTTATTAGTTTTCTGAACTAAGATTACCACTTAGAGCAAGAGGAGGACCCTGGTAACTCCACCCCGTTTATGATGTCACGGCCACAGGTCTATAAGGTAGGGGCCAGGTATTCTGCCTCAGATCTGCCCTGGACACCAGACTTATAGCAGCTCTGTGATGCATTGTGATGTGTCTCCCCTCCCCGACCGCATGGCTTGCCTACTATGATCTAAGAACTGTAAGTTGATCTTCCTTATGTTAACCCCTTTTATTTTCTGTAACCATATTGTACATAACGATATTGTCTCAGCTTGTTACCGTTTTTTTAAACTATAAGCACTGCCTGCATTTTTAAGGAATAAACCTATAAAATTATTAGTTTGTTTCTCCTGCTCTATAAACGAATTTACACGTGCCTGAAGTACTACGCTACTGTTTTGGGGTTGCTACGGACCCTCTTGATAAATTGTTCCAAGTAAACCGTAGCTGGTGGCAGCTTAAAAGAAGGGGTGTAAAGTGTTGACCTATGGGGTGGCGTTGGCAGTGACGGAGCGGGTTTTATAAGTGTATTGCCCGGCTGCGGCCCGGAGTAATTATAATTCCCTCACTGCAGCGTGCCCAATAGCCAGCACACATCCAAGTGACCCGTCTGGCGACTAATTATCCTAGGTGCAGTTCCCTGACTGACCTTAGGGTAAGGGGGGCGCCAGAGAGCTGCAAGTTCCTAAGTGGAATAATTATAAATCCCTGCAGTTTACTGGGTCGGACGGCAGCAGCCGTCGTGTGTGTGCGCGTTTTCGTCACATTTGCGGCACGGAGGGATCACAAGCCGTGATACCCCGGGCTACCGTGTGGCGGACCGTGTGCACGTTTCATCACAAACCCTTCAACCACTTCACGACATATGATGAACAGCAATGTCATACGCTGGGAGCGGAGCCCATATCTTTCCCGGTACTCAGGAGCTGAGCCCGCATCTTTCTCAACACTCAGGAGCTGAGTCTGCATCTTTTCCAACACTCAGGAGCTGAGCCTGCATCTTTTCCAACACTCAGGAGCTGAGCCAGCATTTTTTTCAACACTCAGGAGCTGAGCCCGCATCTTTTCCAACGAGCCCGCATGTTTTCCAACATTCAGGAGCTGAGCACGCATCTTTTCCAACACTCAGGAGCTGAGCCGCATCTTTTCCAACACTCAGGAGATGAGCCCGCATCTTTTCCAACATCAGGAGCTGAGCCCGCATCTTTTCCAACACTCAGGAGCTGAGCCCGCATCTTTTCCAACACTCAGGAGCTGAGCCCGCATCTTTTCCAACACTCAGGAGATGAGCCCGCATCTTTTCCAACACTCAGGAGCTGAGCCCGCATCTTTTCCAACACTCAGGAGCTGAGCCCGCATCTTTCCCAACACTCAGGAGCTGAGCCAGCATCTTTTTCAACACTCAGGAGCTGAGTCTGCATCTTTTCCAACACTCAGGAGTTGAGCCCGCATGTTTTCCAACATTCAGGAGCTGAGCACGCATCTTTTCCAACACTCAGGAGCTGAGCCTGCATCTTTTCCAACACTCAGGAGTTGAGCCCGCATCTTTTCCAACACTCAGGAGCTGAGCCCGCATCTTTTCCAACACTCAGGAGCTGAGCCCGCATCTTTTCCAACACTCAGGAGATGAGCCCGCATCTTTTCCAACACTCAGGAGCTGAGCCCGCATCTTTTCCAACACTCAGGAGTTGAGCCCGCATCTTTTCCAACACTCAGGAGCTGAGCCCGCATCTTTTCCAACACTCAGGAGCTGAGCCCGCATCTTTTCCAACACTCAGGAGATGAGCCCGCATCTTTTCCAACACTCAGGAGCTGAGCCTGCATATTTTTCAACATTCAGGAGCTGAGCCTGCAGCTTTCCCGGCAGATTATGATATTTATCATCTGCTTCTCACAGCAACAGGATTGCCCCATACACAGCCATAAAACTTCAATTATCCAAGTCCACAACCTGCAACTTTTGAACCTTTTTTTCTGCCACCTCCATCTTTACAGTTGAAATCAATGGCACAGTTTTCGACTTTAAAGATGGATATGGCCATAAAAGAAGCTCAAACTGAGCACGAGGATGTACGTTTTGGACTCTGGTAAGCCATGGTGGGCACACGGTAGATCCCCATTGTTGGGAGGGAGATGGGTAACGTCTGTATAGCCGGATGAGGATGTGAATGTGCCCTACATGTATGTGACACCAGTCCTGGGGGGCTTACAAGTGCCAGCCAATGATATATGTAAGAACGGCCATGAGAGGACTACAAGTGCCAGCCAGTGATATATGTAAGAACGGCCATGAGGGGACTACAAGTGCCAGCCAGTGATATATGTAAGAACGGCCATGAGGGGACTACAAGTGCCAGCCAGTGATATATGTAAGAACGGCCATGCGGGGACTACAAGTGCCAACCAATGATATATGTGAGAACGATCATGAGGGGACTACAAGTGCCAGTCAGTGATATATGTAAGAACGGCCATGAGGGGACTACAAGTGCCAGCCAGTGATATATTTGAGAACAGTCATAGGGGACTACAAGTGCCAGCCAGTGATATATGTAAGAACGATCATGAGGGGACTACAAGTGCCAGCCAGTGATATATGTAAGAACGGCCATGAGGGGACTACAAGTGCCAGCCAGTTATATATATAAGAACGGCCATGAGGGGACTACAAGTGCCAGCCAGTGATATATGTAAGAACGGCCATGAGGGGACTACAAGTGCCAGCCAGTGATATATTTGAGAACAGACATAGAGGACTACAAGTGCCAGCCATGGCAGCCAGCCTCCTCCTGCCTGACAGCGCAGTGATGTAGCCCAGGACGCAGACAGGTGAGTGCCGGTGAGTAACCACCAGCCCGAGCCCTCCCCTCCCCCGCGTATAAGGCACATGGGGCAGAGCGGCCTCCTCTCCTCCTGCTCCGGGTAAGTGGCGGTACACCAGGCCTTGTGTAGGCCCCAGTCCCCGAGCTCTTCTAGCGCACTCCCGGGAATCCCCTCAGCGGCGCGGACTGTTGGTCAGGACAGAGCGGAGGACTCGGTGGCAGACTGAGGAAGCAGTAAGGTCGGGGGAGCCCTAGATGGAGGCCGTCTCTGTGAGGTGTGAGGAGGCGGGGGCGGTGGTGCAGTTGCCGGCTCCATAGGTCAGCACTGGGTGACGGAGGAGGGCCGCGTCTCCACAGGCCGCCCCCTCTCCTCTGCTGGCGGTGCCGGGACATGTTGCAGGTCTCCCGCCGCCTCCTCCTCGTCAGCTGCCTCCGGGGGTCCCGACCTCTCACAGCCGGGTAAGAGGGTGAGAAAGCGGCCTGCAGAGCACCCTCCAGCCGCCGCTGCGAGCCCTGCCCGGTACGTGCCGCACCCGCCGCCCGGACACCGCGCTGAGTCAGCACCGGCCGTCTGTGGAGTCAGCTGTGTGTAAAGCCCACAGGCCACATACAGTATATATATGTGTGTGTAATAGTCCAGAGGCCACATACAGTATATATGTGTGTGTAATAGTCCAGAGGCCACATACAGTATATATATGTGTGTGTAATAGTCCAGAGGCCACATACAGTATATATATATGTGTGTAATAGTCCAGAGGCCACATACAGTATATATGTGTGTGTAATAGTCCAGAGGCCACATACAGTATATATATGTGTGTGTAATAGTCCAGAGGCCACATACAGTATATATGTGTGTGTAATAGTCCAGAGGTCACATACAGTATATATGTGTGTGTGTAATAGTCCAGAGGCCACATACAGTATATATATGTGTGTGTAATAGTCCAGGGGCCACATACAGTATATATGTGTGTGTGTAATAGTCCAGAGGCCACATACAGTATATATATGTGTGTAATAGTCCAGAGGCCACATACAGTATATATGTGTGTGTAATAGTCCAGAGGCCACATACAGTTATATATATGTGTGTAATAGTCCAGAGGCCACATACAGTATATGTGTGTGTAATAGTCCAGAGGCCACATACAGTATATATGTGTGTGTAATAGTCCAGAGGCCACATACAGATATATATGTGTGTGTAATAGTCCAGAGGCCACATACAGTATATATATATGTGTGTAATAGTCCAGAGGCCACATACAGTATATATGTGTGTGTAATAGTCCAGAGGCCACATACAGTATATATATGTGTGTGTAATAGTCCAGAGGCCACATACAGTATATATGTGTGTGTAATAGTCCAGAGGTCACATACAGTATATATGTGTGTGTGTAATAGTCCAGAGGCCACATACAGTATATATATGTGTGTGTAATAGTCCAGGGGCCACATACAGTATATATGTGTGTGTGTAATAGTCCAGAGGCCACATACAGTATATATATGTGTGTAATAGTCCAGAGGCCACATACAGTATATATGTGTGTGTAATAGTCCAGAGGCCACATACAGTATATATATATGTGTGTAATAGTCCAGAGGCCACATACAGTATATGTGTGTGTAATAGTCCAGAGGCCACATACAGTATATATGTGTGTGTAATAGTCCAGAGGCCACATACAGTATATATATATGTGTGTAATAGTCCAGAGGCCACATACAGTATATATGTGTGTGTAATAGTCCAGGGGCCACATACAGTATATATGTGTGTGTAATAGTCCAGAGGCCACATACAGTATATATATATGTGTGTAATAGTCCAGAGGCCACATACAGTATATATGTGTGTGTAATAGTCCAGAGGCCACATACAGTATATATGTGTGTGTGTAAAGCCCACAGGCCACATACAGTATATATGTGTGTGTAATAGTCCAGAGGTCACATACAGTATATATGTGTGTGTAATAGTCCAGAGGTCACATACAGTATATATGTGTGTGTGTAATAGTCCAGAGGTCACATACAGTATATATGTGTGTGTGTAATAGTCCAGAGGCCACATACAGTATATATGTGTGTGTAATAGTCCAGGGGCCACATACAGTATATATGTGTGTGTAATAGTCCAGGGGCCACATACAGTATATATGTGTGTGTAATAGTCCAGAGGCCACATACAGTATATATATATGTGTGTAATAGTCCAGAGGCCACATACAGTATATATGTGTGTGTAATAGTCCAGAGGCCACATACAGTATATATATATGTGTGTAATAGTCCAGAGGCCACATACAGTATATATGTGTGTGTAATAGTCCAGAGGCCACATACAGTATATATATATGTGTGTAATAGTCCAGAGGCCACATACAGTATATATGTGTGTGTATAGTCCAGGGGCCACATACAGTATATATGTGTGTGTAATAGTCCAGAGGCCACATACAGTATATATATATGTGTGTAATAGTCCAGAGGCCACATACAGTATATATGTGTGTGTAATAGTCCAGAGGCCACATACAGTATATATGTGTGTGTGTAAAGCCCACAGGCCACATACAGTATATATGTGTGTGTAATAGTCCAGAGGTCACATACAGTATATATGTGTGTGTAATAGTCCAGAGGCCACATACAGTATATATGTGTGTGTGTAAAGCCCACAGGCCACATACAGTATATAATGTGTGTGTGTAATAGTCCAGAGGTCACATACAGTATATATGTGTGTGTAATAGTCCAGAGGCCACATACAGTATATATATATGTGTGTAATAGTCCAGAGGCCACATACAGTATATATGTGTGTGTAATAGTCCACAGGCCACATACAGTATATATATATGTGTGTAATAGTCCAGAGGCCACATACAGTATATATGTGTGTGTAATAGTCCAGAGGCCACATACAGTATATATATATGTGTGTAATAGTCCAGAGGTCACATACAGTATATATGTGTGTGTAATAGTCCAGAGGCCACATACAGTATATGTGTGTGTGTAAAGCCCACAGGCCACATACAGTATATATGTGTGTGTGTAATAGTCCAGAGGTCACATACAGTATATATGTGT
>JARQOD010000003.1:563030692-563126601 GCA_033576555.1 Oophaga sylvatica
AGATCTCAAATTTGGACTCATCAGACCAAAGCACAGATTTCCACTGGTCTAATGTCCATTCCTTGTGTTCTTCTTTAGCCCAAACAAGTCTCTTCTGCTTGTTGCCTGTCCTTAGCAGTGGTTTCCTAGCAGCTATTTTACCATGAAGGTCTGCTGCACAAAATCTCCTCTTAACAGTTGTTGTAGAGATGTGTCTGCTGCTAGAACTCTGTGTGGCATTGACCTGGTCTCTAATCTGAGCTGCTGTAAACCTGCGATTTCTGAGGCTGGTGACTCGGATAAACTTATCCTCAGAAGCAGAGGTGACTCTTGGTCTTCCTTTCCTGGGGCGGTCCTCAAGTGAGCCAGTTTCTTTGTAGCGCTTGATGGTTTTTGCAACTGCACTTGGGGACACTTTCAAAGATTTCCCATTTTTTCGGACTGATTGACCTTGATTTCTTAAAGTAATGATGGCCACTCGTTTTTCTTTACTTAGCTGCTTTTTTCTTGCCATAGTACACATTCTAACAGTCTATTCAGTAGGACTATCAGCAGTGTATCCACCAGACTTCTGCACAACACAACTGATGGTCCCAACCCCATTTATAAGGCAAGAAATCACACTTATTAAACCTGACAGGGCACACCTGTGAAGAGAAAACCATTCCCGGTGACTACCTCTTGAAGCTCATCAAGAGAATGCCAAGAGTGTGCAAAGCAGTCATCAAAGCAAAAGGTGGCTACTTTGAAGAACCTAGAATATAAGACATATTTTCAGTTGTTTCACACTTTTATGTAAAGTGTAATGTATAATTCCACATGTGTTAATTCATAGTTTTGATGCCTTCAGTGTGAATGTACAATTTTCATAGTCATGAAAATACAGAAAAATCTTTAAATGAGAAGGTGTGTCCAAACTTTTGGTCTGTATGTGTGTGTATAATAGTCCAGGGGCCAAATATATATGTGTGTATAATAGTCCAGAGGCCACATATATATGTGTGTCTATAATAGTCCAGGGGCCACATATATATGTGTGTCTATAATAGTCCAGGGGCCACATATATATGTGTGTCTATAATAGTCCAGGGGCCACATATATATGTGTGTCTATAATAGTCCAGGGACCACATATATATGTGTGTCTATAATAGTCCAGGGACCACATATATATATGTGTGTCTATAATAGTCCAGGGGCCACATATATATATTTGTGTGTATAATAGTCCAGAGGCCTCATATATATGTGTGTCTATAATAGTCCAGGGGCCACATATATATGTGTGTCTATAATAGTCCAGGGGCCACATATATATGTGTGTCTATAATAGTCCAGGGGCCACATATATATGTGTGTCTATAATAGTCCAGGGGCCACATATATATGTGTGTCTATAATAGTCCCGGGGCCACATATATATGTGTCTATAATAGTCCAGGGGCCACATATATATGTGTGTCTATAATAGTCCAGGGACCACATATATATGTGTGTCTATAATAGTCCAGGGGCCACATATATATATTTGTGTGTATAATAGTCCAGAGGCCACATATATATGTGTGTGTATAATAGTCCAGGGGCCACATATATATGTGTGTCTATAATAGTCCAGGGGCCACATATATATGTGTGTCTATAATAGTCCAGGGGCCACATATATATGTGTGTCTATAATAGTCCAGGGGCCACATATATATATGTGTGTCTATAATAGTCCAGGGGCCACATATATATATGTGTGTGTATAATTAGCCAGGGGCCACATACAGTATATATGTGTGTGTATAATAGTCCAGAGGCCACATACACTACCGTTCCAAATTTTGGGGTCACCCAGACAATTTTGTGTTTTCCATGAAAACTCATACTTTTTTTAATCAAATGAGTTGCCGAATGAATTTAAAATCTAGACTGTAAAAAATAGTAAATATTCGCGCTAAAAGGATGGAGAACAGATATGTAAAAATAATGAGAGATAATGACCTAACATTAAAAAAACATAACTCATATAATGATGATAATGTGAAAAGTGGTAGAATGGCTACCAAAACATGAAAGTAGCGGTACCTTTGTCCAGGAATGCTGCTATAATCCGGATGGATTATCCTCCCTTGAATTTGTGCCAAATGACTAAATATAATGCTCACAATTCATACATTAACCCCTATGTCCCAGTATAAATTCACTGGGATCTATTTGAGCATATGAAAGAAATTTTTCAAGAAGTTTTTTTTGAATAACAAAATTCAACTTTATTTATATAAAAAAATACACAAAATTGTATAAACCCCAAAATAAAGGATGCAAGATTTGACTCATGGAACATTTATGGCTCCCCCGTGTTAGTAAATATAGGCCCTGCACAAATTCATTAACATCACACATTGACAAACTTTATGGCATATGATTTTTAGAAAAAAGATTTTTTTGCTGCACTCCGCAGCTTTTTGTCATCTTTTCACCCCTGGATAATAATTCACTGTTATCTGCCCTAAAGTAGAAGTGACTGAATGGTCTTAGTGGAATATACTTCAAAAATCTGTCCCCAAATAGTGTTAAGGGTATGCCACACTAAACAACATCGCTAACGGGATCGCTAAAAAACGTCACTATTTAGCGATCCCGTTAGCGATGTTGTTGTGTGCGGCATCTGTCAGCGACGAGCTCCCTGCTGAGATCCTGCTGTGATCTCGCTCGTCGCTGGAATCGTTCCGGACCCTATTTTATCGTCGGCGCCCCCGCTGGTAAGTATATATCGCTGAGTGTGGCACCTTTTCTTAGCGATTTAGCGGTACTTTTGTACCGCTAATGTCGTTAAGGATATCGCTAACCGCGATAGCGTCCTTAACGATATCGCTAAGTTAAGCCGCACTTAGCGATATATAAACAATCCCGCTAGCGATCGCATTAGTATGCGTCGTTATCGTTATCGCTAGCGGGATTGTTTAGTGTGGCAGTACCTTTAGACAGAATGTTGCATCTCCACATTTAACCCTACAGTGTCAACATAAAAAAACTGGCTATAACCTGACAATTTCCAATGGGGTTGAAAATTCTAAACCGCTACATGCCACAATATAACAATATTGCTAAATGGTAATGAATGTTGTACCTGAATCCTGGCAGTAGTTACACAAGTACTGGGGGTCCTGTCCCATCTGCCCCGACGCGCACGTTTCGCCCAGCTTCTTCTGGGCCATAAATGTTCCATGAGTCAAATCTTGCATCCTTTATTTTGGGGTTTATACAATTTTGTGTATTTTTTTATATAAATAAAGTTGAATTTTGTTATTCAAAAAAAACTTCTTGAAAAATTTCTTTCATATGCTCAAATAGATCCCAGTGAATTTATACTGGGACATAGGGGTTGATATAATCCGGATGGTTCACAGGTCCCGTTGGATGTTTCACTTTCCTTCCAGTATGTCCAAAAAGGATTATATTGCATGAATAAATCCAGACGATGCAAAGGTCCTATTGAAGTTATTACACCTATTTCAATGATCCCCCATGATATTTGAAGAAATGTTGATAGAGGATGTCCCGTATATTTGTTGTTAATATTACGAAGATGTTCCCCTATTCTTACACACATAGGGCGTAAATGAAGCGAGGTCGTTCCAGTAGTCCTTCACCAATAACTTTATCCTCCTTGAGAATGTACATTTATAGAACGACCTCGCTTCATTTATAGAAAGGCAAAAAATCTGGGTAATCTTTTAGCTCCCGCCGTCCCTAGATCTCTGGTTGGGGCTACCTTTCAAATAGGACATCCACCCTCTGTTTTTTTTCCCTGCAAAAAATGCATGCCATGTAAAAAACTAAGAACCATCAAGCAAATTAACATTGCTCATCAATCCATACAAATGGATATTAAAGACTTCATCACGTGTTCCACCACAGGCGTGATTTATGGCATTACATGCCCGTGCGGGAAATTATATATAGGACGGACTATACGCTCTATGTGTGGTGTAAGAATAGGGGAACATCTTCGTAATATTAACAACAAATATACGGGACATCCTCTATCACAACATTTCTTCAAATATCATGGGGGATCATTGAGTAATATAAAAGTTACTGGTGTTAAAATTGTAAATAAGAACTGGAGAAGAGGTAACTTTATACACCAGATGTCCAGAGAGGAGAGCAGACTGATCTTTGAAATGAACACCCTTGCCCCTAATGGCTTGAACAATGAGATAGAGCTATTTGCGTTTAATGTATGAATATGGAGAAAATGGTTGCATGTATATAAAGCGCACATGATGCACATAGGACCATCCCTGACGAAGGAATCCGCAGTATTCCGAAACGCATAGGAAGTGTGGTCCTGTGTGCGCTCCATAGCCGGTCACGTGCCTTCCGACACGTGACAGTGACGTCACGCAAGATCCTGCAGCCACGCTGCGCCTTGCTGGCTCTATACCAGCGTTCCTCGTTCAACGCTGCTTTTTTGGATAGAGCTCAATCTGCTGTGGGGGCTTCCGCCACCGGCCGGGACGGAGCCCCTCCATAACCATACCCTGCGTGCGACCTGCCATCTGGAAGAAATAGGTGGAATAACTTCAATAGGACCTTTGCATCGTCTGGATTTATTCATGCAATATAATCCTTTTTGGACATACTGGAAGGAAGGTGAAACATCCAACGGGACCTGTGAACCATCCGGATTATAGCAGCATTCCTGGACAAAGGTACCGCTACTTTCATGTTTTGGTAGCCATTCTACCACTTTTCACGTTATCATCATTATATGAGTTATGTTTTTTTAATGTTAGGTCATTATCTCTCATTATTTTTACATATCTGTTCTCCATCCTTTTAGCGCGAATATTTACTATTTTTTACAGTCTACATATGTACATTTGACAAATAGAGGTTAATTTGTCATCAATATTCGCAGCTTTTAGATTTGGATTTTATTGGTGCGCCGGGGTTACTTTTAGAATTTAAAATCTAGTCCAGACATTGACAAGGTTCGAAAAAAAGATTTTTATTTGAAATAATAATTTTCTCCTTCAAACTTTGCTTTCGTCATAGAATGCTCCTTTGCAGCAGTTGCAGCATTGCAGACCTTTGGCATTCTACAGTCATGGCCAAAAGTTTTGAGAATGACACAAATATTATATTTTCACATGATCTGCTGCCCTCTGGTTTTTATGTGTGTTTGACAGATGTTTTTATCACAGACAGAAATATAATAATTTCAAACATATGAGTAACAAAAGCTTATATTGACTGTTAGAATGAGTTAATGCAGCAAGTCAATATTTGCAGTGTTGACCCTTCTTCTTCAGGACCTCTGCAATTCTCCCTGGCATGCTCTCAATCAACTTCTGGACCAAATCCTGACTGATAGATGTCCATTCTTGCACAATCAATGCTTTCATTTTGTCAGAATTTTTAGGTTTTTGTTTGTCCACCCGTCTCTTGATGATTGACCACAAGTTCTCAATGGGATTAAGATCTGGGGAGTTTCCAGGCCATAGACCCAAAATCTCTATGTTTTGCTCCCTGAGCCATTTAGTTATCACCTTTGCTTTATGGCAAGGTGCTCCATCATGCTGGAAAAGGCATTGTTGATCGCCAAACTGCCCTGGAGGATTTTTGGCAACAATGGAACCTCTCTCCTTGAAGTTCTTGATGATGTGATAGATTGTTGACTGAGGTGCAATCTTTCTAGCTGCAATACTCTTCCCTGTTAGGCCATTTTGTTGCATTGCAATGATGACTGCACGTGTTTCTTTGGAGATAACCATGGTTAACAGAAGAGAAACAATGATGCCAAGCACCAGCCTCCTTTTAAAGTGTCCAGTGGTGTCATTCTTACTTAATCATGACAGATTGATCTCCAGCCATGTCCTCATCAACACCCACACCTGTGTTAATGGAGCAATCACTGAAAAGAGGTTAGCTGGTCCTTTTAAGGCAGGGCTGCAATGATGTTGAAATGTGTTTTGGGGGATAAAGTTCATTTTCTAGCCAAATATTGACTTTGCAAGTAATTGCTGTTAAGCTGATCACTCTTTATAACATTCTGGAGTATATGCAAATTGCCATTAGAAAAAGCGAAGCAGTAGACTTTATAAAAATTAATATTTGTGTCATTCTCAGAACTTTTGGCCATGACTGTAGCAGTTAATTTGCTGAGGTAATCTGGAGAATTTTCACCCCATGCTTCCAGAAGCCCCTCCCACAAGTTGGTTTGGCTTGATGGACACTTTTTGTGTACCATACGGTCAAGCTGCTCCCACAACAGCTCAATGGGGTTGAGATCTGGTGACTGCGCTGGCCACTCCATCACAGATAGAATACCAGCTGCCGGCTTCTTCCCTAAATAGTTCTTGCATAATTTGGTGGTGATGCTTTGGGTCATTGTCCTGTTGTAGGATGAAATTGGCTCCAATCAAATTCTGTCCACAGGGTATGGCATGGCGTTGCAAAATGGAGTGATAGCCTTCCTTATTCAAAATCCCTTTTACCTTGTACAAATCTCCCACTTTACCAGCACCAAAGCAGCCCAAGACCATCACATTACCTCCACCATGCTTGACAGATGGCGTCAGGCACTCTTCCAGCATCTTTTCAGTTGTTCTGCGTTTCACAAATGTTCTTCTGTGTGATCCAAACACCTCAAACTTGGATTCGTCTGTCCATAAAACTTTTTTCCAATCTTCCTCTGTCCAATGTCTGTGTTCTTTTGCCCATATTAATCTTTTCCTTTTATTAGCCAGTCTTAGATATGGCTTTTTCTATGCCTCTCTGCCCTGAAGGCCAGCATCCCGAAGTCGCCTCTTCACTGTAGACGTTGACACTGGCTTTTTGCGTGTACTATTTAATAAAGCTACCAGTTGAGGACCTGTGAGGCATCGATTTCTCAAACTACAGACTCTAATGTACTTGTCTTGTTGCTCGGTTGTGCAGCGGGGCCTCCCACTTCTCTTTCTACTCTGGTTAGAGCCTGTTTGTGCTCTCCTCTGAAGGGAGTAGTACACCGTTGTAGGAAATCTTCAGTTTCTTGGCAATTTCTCGCATGGAATAGCCTTCATTTCTAAGAACAAGAATAGACTGTCGAGTTTCACATGAAAGTTCTTTTTTTCTGGCCATTTTGAGAGTTTAATGGAACCAACAAATATAATGCTCCAGATTCTCAACTAGCTCAAAGGAAAGTCAGGTTTATAGCTTCTCTAATCAGCCAAACTGTTTTCAGCTGTGCTATAACATACTTGCACAAGGTTTTTCAAGGGTATTCTAAATATCCATTAGCCTTCTTACACAGCAAACACAAAGTACCCTAAGAACACTGGAGTGATGGTTGTTGGAAATGGGCCTCTATACACCTATGAAGGTGCATTACAAACCAGACGTTTGCAGCTAGAAAAGTCATTTACCACATTAACAATGTATAGAGTGTATTTCTGAATCATTTAATGTTAGCTTCATTGGAAAAATCTGTACTTTTATTTTAAAAATAAGGAAACTTTTAAGCGACCCTAAACTTTGACACGGTAGTGTATGACCATGTGATATTTCAGGTTCTTTTTTCTTTTTTAATAAATTCGCAAAAATGTATACATTTTGTTGTTTTTTTTTTCAGTCAAGATTGGGTGCAGAGTGTACATTAATGAGGAAAAAAAATGAACTTTTTTTGAATTTACCAAATGGCTGCAATGAAAGAGTGAAAAATGAAAAGGGGTCTGAATACTTTCCGAACCCCGTGTGTGTGTGTGTGTGTGTGTGTGTGTGTGTGTGTGTATATTAGTACAGAGGACATATATTTAATTTTGCTTGAAAAAGTGTTTGCCCCCTTTCTGATCTCCTATTCTTTTGCATGTTTGTCACACTTAAATGTTTCAGATCACCAAACAAATTTAAATATTAAGACAAATACTTAATTTGCATTTTATTGCATGACATTATGTAAAAGTCATACAATGTGACTTTCTAGTTTTTATGTTTAGGTTCTGTCTCTCACCGTTGAAGTGTACCTATGATAAAAATTACAGACCTCTCCATTCTTTGTAGGTGGGAAAACTTCCAAAATCGGGAGTGTATCAAATACTTATTTTCTCCACTGTATGTGTATAATAGTGAAGAGGTCATATGTATCACCAGGGCTGGGGTCCTGGATTTAAATCCCACCAAGGACAATATCTGAAGTTTGTATGTTCTCCCGTGTTTGCGTGGGTTTCCTCTGGGTTCTCTGGTTTCCTCCCACACTCCAAAGACACACTGATAAGGAATTTAGATTGTGAGCCCCATCGGGGACTAGAATAACAATATATGTAAAGTGCTCTGGTATATGATAGAGCTATATAAGCAATGCATAATATGTATTATTTTATATATAAAAATCTTCTACTTCTGTGAGATTCCTGGGTCGTCTTGCATCCTCTGCTATTTTGATGTCTAGCTACAGATTTTCAATGATGTTCAGATCAGGGGACTGTGAGGACCATTTTAAAACGGTCAGCTTGCGCCTTTTGAGGTATCTATTGTAGATTGTGACGTGTGTTTAGGATCTTTATCCATTTGTAGAATCCATCCTCCTTTCAAATTCAGCCTCTTAAGGCTATCGGCACACGTTGCAGAAATGCTCCGTAATTTTGCGTAGCGTTTGCGCAACTCCCTGCCATGGGGAAAACGCATACGTAATTAGTATGCAATTTCCCGCAAAACAAAATCGTTTTTAACTTGCAGAATGCTTGCGCCTTTCCAAGCGATTTGAAACATCACTTGGAAAAATGATTCACAGGTTGGTCACACTAGTCAAGCATAGTGCTTCACAAGTGTGACCAACTTCTTACTAATGTGAAATATTAAAAATAATAAAAAAAAAAATAGGAATATACTCAGCCTATGGTGGCCCCCGGAGTCCTCCCGCTCCTCAGCGACGCGGCAAGTTCTGTTCCCAGGGATGCATTGCGCGAATGACCTCTGACGTAGCAGTCACGCGACCGCTACGTCATCTGGGGTGATTCTCGCAATTCATCTCTGGGAACGGAATTTGCCGGCAGCGTCGCTGAGGAGCGGGAGGACTTCTGGGGCCGACGGACGGTAAGTATATCAATATTGTTATTTTAATTCTTTTTTTTTACAGGAATATGGTACCCAGGGCCTGGAGGAGAGTCTGCTCTCCTCCAGACCCTGGGTACCATCCACACATGAAACGCTCACTTCACGCATGGTGGGCATAGCCACATGCATAAAGTGAGCGTTTCAATGCATTCCTATGGCGGTGTAATTGCCACGATTACGCAAAAAGAATGAGCATGCTGCTTATTTTTACGCAATGCAATTATGCTCCCATGGGATGCGTTTTCTTAGCGTTTTCATAAGCGATCCCTGTGCCATTGGCTGTAACACGACCCCAAAGCATGATTGATCCACCCCCATGCTAAACCCTTCATGACCGGAGATTTTTTTCAGTTTTGCTTTTTCGTTTTTTGCTGCCCCTCTTCTCAGAGCCATAACTTTTTTATTTTTCCGTGAATATGGCCGTGTGAGGGCTTGTTTTTTGCGGGACGAGTTGTACGTTTGAATGACGCAATTGGTTTTACCATTTCGGGAACTAGAAAACGGGGAAAAAAATTCCAAGTGCAGTGAAATTGCAAAAAAAGTGCAATCCTTCACTTGTTTTTTGTTTGGCTTTTTTTCTAGGTTCACTAAATGCTAAAACTGACCCACCACTATGGTTCTCCAGGTCATTACGAGTTCGTAGACACCAAACATGTCTGAGTTCTTTTTTTTTTATCTCTGTGGTTAAAAAAAATTCCAAACTTTTTTTTTTTTTTTAAACAAAGTGCCATTTTCCAATATCCGTAGCGTCTCCATTTTTCGTGATCTCGGGTTGGGTGAGGGCTTATTTTTTGTGTGCCGAGCTGATGTTTTTAGTGATACCGTTTTGGTGCAGATACGATCTTTAGAACGCCTGTTATTGCATTTTAATGCAATGTCGCGGCGACCAAAAAAACTTAATTCTGGCATTTTGACTTTTTGTTCTCGCTATGCCATTTAGCGATCGGGTTAATCCTTTTTTTTTTTTTTTTTATTGATCGGGTGATTCTGAACGTGGTGATACCAAATATGTGTATGTTTTTTTTTTTTTTTTTTATTTTGAATGGTGCGAAGGGGCGTGATTTGAACTTTCAAGCTGTGGTTCCACGGTCCGGAACTACAGCGCTTTGGACGGAGCGGAAATTCCGCACCGCCCAAAGCCCCGCCCCCTTTCTGACGCGCGTTCTTTCCGGATGTGTTCAGGACACCTCCGGAACACATCCGGAAAGAACGCAGGGCTGCATAGCCCTGTGTTAAATTCCGTTGCGGCGACGCAGCGTCGCCGCAATACGCTAGGACATGCTGCGGTCTGAAAAGACGCGCCGCATGTCCGGAAACGCAGGTCTTCCACCTGCGTGTTGTTACGCATAGTGGAGACGGGATTTCTTGAAATCCCCTCCACTATGCTGTAACATCTGGACGCTGCGTGTTTGACACGCCAAACACGCAGCATTTCCTGAAGGAATCCTGATCGTGGAAACTCGCCCTTAAATATTTTCTTTTCTTTTTTTTTCATTTTTAAACATTTTTTTTTTTTTTACTTTTGGCATTCTACTAGAAGCTGCCACAACCCGATCGGCTTTCAGGTGAGGTAGGAAAAACCTGCTGACAGATTCCCTTTAAATATACAGTATGTGCTATAGTCCAGAGCCATGTTCTAATAGTGCAGTCATGTGTATGCATGTTGTGGACCAGTCTGAGCCCTCATTATGTACTAGACCCTGTATTCCCTGTATAATGTTGCAGCACTGTTTTGTGTTCCCTCCATGCTTGTTCTTGTCTGGTGCCTCTGACCTCATATGACAGGCGGCAGTTCCTCAGCAGAGCACTGCGCCTCCGCTGCACTCATGATGGAACACGCCATGATTACTTTGGGTTGGGTTCAATAGGCCGCCATACACATGTCGTTCATCAGACGTATTGGATTTCTTTTTTTCTTTTTTCTTTTTCAGTCTGTTTTTAATTTTCCCCAAAAAATCTAACGTCATTCAGTGTTTTGGACGATTATGTTCATTGCTCGGCTGTTATTTGCATTCCAGCCATTGTGCATTATGGTTGAATTCTGGCCGAAACTTATCGAACTTCTTTGGGGGCTGTAAATCTGAATCATTCGGAGGGGCAGTGACTGTCGTACTGTCACCTGATAGTGTTATGTACATGTGGAGGATGTTTGGAGCCTAAATGATTGCACTCTGATCGCACTGATGTCGCACTTTTCAGCAGATTTGAGAGAAAAATGCTGCAGCTCTTTTCTCCCATACAAATTGGTGGAAACCACAACTGACCCCATGGAAGGTCAATGTGATCTGTTGTGCCCCAGTAGTAAATATCCCATGCTGGATCTCACGGCTGTAATGCTGCATGGACATACACAACCATTATGGCTATGGGGATGTTCACATGTCTGTCTTTTTTTTATTTTTTTTTTTACCGGCAGCACGAATGAAAAGTGCAAATACAAGTGTATGGGTGCGGATGTTATCTATGTGCTGTCTGTGTTTTAATATTGCAAGCTATAGGAGAAGCTTTGTAATTTATTTATCCATACAGGGAGAACGCTGACACTGGTCCCAATTTTTTTTTTTCGTGTATCAGGGTGGATTTGATTTAAATCAAACTGATTTAAATCACGATTTAAATCACGATTTAAATCACTAGTCAGTAAGGCTTGATTTAAATCAGTGATTTAAATCAAAGTTTCTACCAGACCGGTATATCTAATTTCATCATGTGCGATACGCCCCAGACTGGTGTATCTAATTTCATCAAGTGCGATATGCCCCAGACCGGTGTATCTAATCCCATAATGCGATACACTACACTCAGCCCTGTATCTAGATACATGCAGTGTGTCATGTGCTGTGAATAATCCCAGTGTGTGATACTCTCCACGTATCTGTGCTCAGTTTATAATACAGCGAGCAGCATGGACTAACAGAATAGATGCTGCCGGTCGTCCTCAGTGACAGCCTACTGTCAGTATCACTGGCAGTCCCCAACAAAATGGCTCCGCTCTGTGAGCCTAAACTACATCCTCTGTTATTACAAACACCTAGTAACGGAGGAGAGAAGTCACACGTGATCATTTTCTTGTCTGCTTGCCCTTCCTCCTCCTCACACTTAGATTCACATTCTTCTTGTGTTGTGCAGATCTATTCCACTCCAAACAATCAGAAACATTGTCTAACTTCTTGGACTTGGCACTGAAGGGGTTGATTCTGTATTCATAGGTTTGTAGAACAATAGGATTAAGGTCTTTTTCTCAACTCTGTTCATGTTGTAACATTTTTGCCGTGAAGAAGAGGCTGGAGTCAAATTCCGCTTTTGAGAACTGCGTAAGTAAAGCGAGCGTCTGTGATAACATAGGAGAGAAACTGCCCACTAATCCTACAGAAACCTCTGGAAGAGCATGGCATTGTGAATGTTACACATATACAGCCTTTTTTTGATTAAACCAGAACTCTGGGTGACATGTTTAAACATAGTTCCAAAATGGAACAGGGCAACTCTCTATCATTTAATATACCACAAAGAATTAGAGCTTCCAGCCCAAATAGAGACATGAGGCAATAATATATATAAAAGATACAAACTTTATTAACAAATATTACTAAAATGTTCACAATATTGTAAATTTAAGATGAGAGGTACAATGGTGAGTAGGAAGATATAAACACCTGTCGCACAAAAAATCAGCACATCTGAATCCAAAAAGTGGTCTATCAAGCACAGTATATCAGATAATGTTGAAATAAATCAGTCAATTTAGTATCCGGACAGGAAAACAATATATATTCCCAAAGTGGGGTAATATATCATTCCATATAATATGTGGGATAATTAATCCATCATATCCTGCCTGGAGCATAAATGTGCCAAAGAGTAAGACACACTGCCCCCCGAGGAAGCTCAAGGAGCGAAACGTGCGTCGGGGCACGTACCTGGTCCGTTACATTTCCCCAATATGGGTAAGCACTTTCCAGCATCTTTTTCCGCAGCTGACATGGCACCTCACAGGAGCTGGTAGATGTGTGGGGGGGATTTTCTTTCTTTTTTCTGTCCCCCTCTTCTCTCTAATGCCATATCAGATCTATCTGTCTTACTCTTTGGCACATTTATGCTCCAGGCAGGATATGATGGATTAATTATCCCACATATTATATGGAATGATATATTACCCCACTTTGGGAATATATATTGTTTTCCTGTCCGGATACTAAATTGACTGATTTATTTCAACATTATCTGATATACTGTGCTTGATAGACCACTTTTTGGATTCAGATGTGCTGATTTTTTGTGCGACAGGTGTTTATATCTTCCTACTCACCATTGTACCTCTCATCTTAAATTTACAATATCACATATACAGCCTTTATTGTACTGAGTTAAACAACTCAGCTTTATCTCATGATGGAAGAACCTTTGGATGGTAAAATATTTTCCTCAAAAAGCAGTTTATTGAAAAAAATCCGATTTAAATCAAAAAAATCCGATTTAAATCAAAAAAATCCGATTTTTTTGATTTTTTTAAAAAAATCATTGATTTTTATCCACCCTGTCGTGTATGTAATACACTGAGGCCTAAGCCTGTACAGGTCATGATGCACAGACTGACCGCGGCTCTCCTGAGCTGAACTGGACAGCGTCAGGTATTAATTCAGGGTCAGGAGAGCCGCACCGGTCTGTGCGTTATGGTCTGGAAAATGTGAATGAGGCTTTAGTTAGTATGACCTTGCAATTGAAAGGTCACTTTAAGCCAGGTTAATAATTGAGAGCTGTCAATTAGACAACTATCAATTATTAATCCTATTGTATGAAAGAAAAATCAAACACACACACTTTAATAAAAAATAAGTTTATTAAATAATCACACAGTTTTTGACCATATTTTATTTACCTGCTAAAACCGTTTCCTGTAATAAAAATAAAATAAAAAAGCAAAATTATTCTTACCAATCTGATGCACAGTCAGGTCCCACGCTGTAATCCATCAGAAAGGGTTAACAGGTTACAGTAAGCAGAGAGCTAATGCTGTCTACTAGCTCTAACCCCCTGAATGAATCAGTTCCTCTCCCAGCGAAAGGATAGGAAGAGATTAATGAATGGAGCTTAATTGATTTATTGCCACTTTTACTTCAGTGACCTGACCTAAGGTGAAAGTGGCAATAAATCAATTAAGCTCCATTCCTTTCATACAATAGGATTAATAATTGTTAGTTGTCTAATTGACAGCTCTCAATTATTAACCTGGCTTAAAGTGACCTTTCAATTGCAAGGTCATTTTAACCCCTTATTAACCCATTCGCCACCGCTACAGGGCAATGGGAATAGACGGGCAAAGTACCAGAAAGGGCAAATCTAATTATAGATTTGCCCTTTCTGGGGTGTCTGGGGGCAGATGTTAGTAGCCAGGGGGGGGCACAAAAAATATGTACCCTCCCTAGGCTATTATTATCTGCCCCCACTCGCTTGCTTTGTCTGTCTGGTGGAGAAAATACAGCGGGAGCCCACGCATTTTTTTTTCAACGAATTTATACCTTTAATTAACCCCTACATGTCTGCAATTTTGCACACATATACTGATGTAATTGTAAGTTTAAACCATATATAAAAATACATGAAATGACATGGTTAACTGTGTGGAAACAATGTATCATTTCATGTCGGGTTCTGTGATTTTACAAAAGCCGGCAATTGAATTAGCGGCTATTACAGTATGTAGAAGTGTAAGAACTATAAATATATGTATATATACATGTCACAATGACAATGATATATATATATATATATATATATATATATATATATATATATGTATTCTATGTGTGTATATCTATTCTTTCTATTCTATATTAAAGCTGTCAGTGTGATTTTACAGTATAGCCGGGGATGAATTGCCGGCTTTTCTAAAGGACACCGGTGCGATTTAATCGCAAGTCACACAGTGTGGTCCGTTTGTAATCAGATTTTTCATCGCACCCATAGACTTGCATTGGCGACAGTCGACCCACAATCGGTGACAATCGCAGCATGCTGCGATTGCACTCGGACGTTTAAAACGGACCGCAAAAAATCTGATACTGGGAGCTGCTCCATAGATTAACATTGGTCCGACTGCAATGCGATATTTCATCGTATTGCAGTCGTCCGATTTTGTCGCCAGTGTGACTCCAGCCTCAGTCTTTTTGTCTGTCTTCCGCCTCACTGATATCTGAATGGAGTACAGATGATGGCAGTGATGGGTCAGCGCCTGTCTCCTCCACACTGTTGTGCAGCAGCTTATCCCCAGAGTCAGGGCTTAATTGGTCATCAGTGTGTTTTTTGTTTTTTGTTGTTTTTGTACACAAAAATTGTCATAAAATCTGTGTTTGATCAGTCAGTTTTTACCATGCGTATTGTCCGAATTTCATTGTGTTTCTTCATCCGAGAAAAAAAAAAATTGTTTATTACAAGAAGCCGTCTGTGAAAAATGGATGGCATCCAAGCGACTATAATGGGTACAAGCTCTCTCCATGAAAAATGCAGAACTCGTACGAGAAAAACTGATGTCTGAATGAGGCGATAGTGAGACACAGATGCTGACACTTTTCATGCAATTTTTTTTCAAGAATGAAGAGAAATCTTTTAAGCCGCTTGACGTATATGTGCGTCATAATTCGTGTCCCTGCCTTTGATGCGGGCTTCCATGCTGAGCCTACATCTCTCTGCACATAACCTCTGATCTGATCATCTGCACTGCCCCTAACAGCGACGGGTCTGAGATCCACCCACGGCTGTTAAGTTAAATGCCGCTTTCAATCTCTGACAGCAGCAATTAACGCGCGCTGTCTGGAAGCGTGTCATAAGACCCGCCGTGATCGGCGGGAGCCCATGTGTTATCATGACAGCCAGCAGTCTGCAGAAGACTCCCCTGTGCCTGTCATTGTGAATTTCCTATGAACGCCGGTCCATGGCTGAAATCCTGCTATGTATAGCACCAGTGATTAGATGATCGTAGCTCCAAGTCTACTAGGGGGACTATGAAAGACGGTGTAAAGTGTAAAAAAAAATTATCAGATTGGTAAACTGTGTAACTATGATTTTTTTGGTTGTCGCAACATTGCAATAACAGGCGATCAAACACTCAGCCCCAGATCATGAAAAATGGAGATGCTATGGGTCTTGGAAAATGGCGACATAAGCAAAAAAAAAAAAAAAAATTTTCTTACAAATTTTGGAATTTTCTTTTTACCACTTATGTATATATATGTGTGTGTGTATATATATATATATATATATATATATATATATATATATATATATTATATATATATATATATTTAATTGTTTGGTATCTGCGACCTCGTACTGACCCGGAGAAACATATTGCCAGAACACCTTTACCATATAATGAACATTGTTGTATTGCACTTTTTTTTCGCCGCACTTGGCATTTACCTTCCCATTTTCATTAGTGTGCGGTAAAATCAATTGTGTAATGTAAAAGTACAACCCGTTCCGCGAGCCCTCGTATGGCTCTGGTAAGAAGGGGAGAAAAAAAAGGAAAATCGCTTGTTCTTGGAGTTAATACTAATTTGCAAAATTTCATAACTTTCCATGCTGGTAAAAATCATCCATAAATTTCTAAACCATGTGAATAGCATAACATTACAACTAAGGAAAACAAAACCCTCCCAGCAATTCAGGTTATATGTACCCCAGAACGGGGTCACTGGTGATTACAGATCGTAACACACAAGCTCTAAGATGGCTACATTGATCGGGGAAAAAAGAGGTGGGGAACGCTTCATCCTAACGGACCAGTTCTGGAGGGGCTAAGCTGTGCCGCTCTGCCTTTTCAGTTGTGTATATTTGTCAGTGAGGACATTGGAAGACCCCTCATCTGTTGTGATCACGACATGAAGACCCTGTAGTACACACCACACCCAGGGCTGCTCCGCTGACCTTTGAGAGATTAGGTGACATGCTGCGGCCACATTTACCCTGCTCCATGTGACGCTTAGCAATATAATCTCTTATCCCTTCAGATACGACTGCAGATCTTCTTATGCCAGCGGGAGCCATGGTGTTCTGTGGATCCAGGCTCTGTTCACACTGCAGACATGGAAAGATCTGCTGCTGTAATATTCCTTTTCTAAAGCACAGAAGCATTTCTCTGGGAAAAACGATCATGCACTTAGCTACGATATGACTCCTTCAACCCCTATCCTACTGAGTGAGGCACCCAACGGTCAATATATCCAGGTGCTGACTGAATAGGTAGACAGATGTTTGAGAGTGGCGAGTGTCTGGAAAACCCTTTTAAAGGTGTTTCCAAATCTCGGACATTTAGCATATCCATAGGATAACTCAATACATTTCTCAAAGATCCTCGTCTCTGGAATGAGCTCCCGCTCGCTCCACTGTTAGCAGTCTGGTTGCCTTGCTTCTGTATTGTTTTGCTAGCCCCAACTAGCGTCTACTATTCCCGGTCTCACGTGCCATGATTGTGCCCAGTCTGTGGGAGTAACGTCTTAAATATGCCTAATCGTGGCTTCAGTGTGGGAATTTGTGCACCGGTATGAGAGCTGCTGCACTAGAACTAGGACTGGACACAGTGAAGAATGTTAGTCATGCCCAATGGGTGCGTCTAAACCAGGGCTGTGGAGTCAGTAAGCCAAACCTCCGACTCCTCAATTTCCCTAACTCCGACCCCACAGGAGGACTGGTCACTACCGAGCATATGCATAAAGTGCAGCACAGATTCATCTCTACTACGATCCACAGCCCTGGTCACTACTGAGCATGTGCATAAAGAGCAGCACAGATTAATCTCTACTACGACTCCACAGCCCTGGTGATGTGAACGTATTGGAGACTGACTTCGGAGCTGAAGATCCCTCTGGTGGTTGCTGAGGGTATTGAACCGTGTTAACGAGTGGTTGTCAGGTGGTACTGACTGGCCTGATATAAGTGAGCTGACCTCCCATGATCCTCGCTGGTGATCAATTGTTCTTCCTGGTCTAGGTTGGAATTTAAGCTTTCTTTCCTGCTGTCTCCTGCTTGCTTTCAGATAAGTCTCTTTCAGTTTTTTTTTACTGTGGTTTGAATTCCTTGCTTTTTGCTGCATTGCTTTTTGTCTTCGGCCGGTTCCCCTATGGGGGGCTTTGGCTGGTCTCCGTTCATTTTTTGTATTTGTTCATTTGCTCAGTTCTTGTGATATTTTACTGCTGGGTAGCTACGTGTCCACACCAGAGATCTGATATAGGTGGTTGAGGCCGTGTGGTTTCAGTATTTTTGGATTCAGAAGTGTTGGAGTTTTTCCTAGGGTTTTCTGGGTTGCAGACAGTATTCTCTCCTTTGCTGTCCTATCTAGACAGTTTTGGGCCCCAGCGTTTGCTCAATCTATTTTCTGTCTGTGTTCGTATTTTCATCTTGTCTAACTGCCATTATATGTCTGGGGACTTCCTATTCTTTTGGGTCGCTACTCCGGGGCAGTTAGCTTTCCTCTTTCCATCTTCAGGGATAGCTATCTCTCCGGCTGTGACGAGGCGTCTAGGGCACCGTAGGAACGTCCCACGGCTGCTTCTAGTTGTGCGGTTAGTTTAGGGATCTGCAACCTATTAGTTTCCAACCTCTCTGGTGTTCGGCTGCCTATGCGGTTTTTTGCTCCTGCCTCCTCTGCTACCTAAACATAACACCTGGTCACTACTGAGCATGTGCATAAAGTGCAGCACAGATTCATCTCTACTAAAAGCCCAGATCCTTAGATCAGGAACAGAACAGACACCCGTCAGGGGATGCTGGTTTCTTATATCGCAGGTCAGTACAAAGGGTATTGGTGGTCACTAAAGGGTTAAACAATCTGATCAGACTGTATGAAGCCCACTGCCACGTGTCTTTGAACCTCAATGGGTACCTAGCCTGAAAATTCATGGCACAGTGCACAGACTACTGTGACTGTGCACCAGCAGGACAGGCGATCTGATGCCTCAACGCATCCAAGAAGCGAGGCTGAGTCCTCAGGACTCCAGGCCACAGCACCCCACAGTCCGAAAACCACAGCAACAATGGCCATCACACAGCACCAGGTGATTAGATGTAAAAAAAAAAAAAAAGGCTTGGGACCCATTGAGAAGTTCGCCGTGATGTGGCAGTGGGCTTCATACAGTCCGATCAGAATCTTAAAGGGAACCTGTCAGCAGGATTGTGCTCAGTAACCTACAGACAGTGTCAAGTCTGCGCCGTTATACTGATTACAATGATACCTGTTGATGAAATCCTTCTTGTGGTTGTGTAATCTTTATTTGTAGTTTTCATCAACCATGGTATCATTTTAATCAGTATAACGGCGCCGACCTGACACTGTGTGTAGGTTACTGTGCACAATCCTGCTGACGGTTTCCCTTTAAGCTAAGACCTTCGTGACCCTAGCGGCATCAGATCATTGTATGATTTATGGTTGTGCGGTCCTTGTAGTTTTTTTTCTACAGTTGTCCCATGGCATATTATGTACCTGGCAGGGCTCGCTATGTATTCTTACAACTTTCTTCGCCCTCCTGAGCTTTTTATAAAACAGATCAGCGATCGCGTCCATGCTCGCACAGTTCGGAATAATTGTGGTGTACAATGGGGGATTGTTCCATTATTTATGTCCTACGCTGCCGAGTTGTTTTTTCATAGTCTTCTAGATAAATGACTTTTGGTTGCTAACTGCTTGTTAGATATTTCTGATTGGGATTTGTCTTGGTCGTGATGATTCTCCTAATGTCATTCTGTTGTCCTTATTTACAGGAGCCGGTAGTTTGCCTGTGATCACTGATGATCGACAATATAGTTATGTTGTGCAGGTTTCAGATGTCATGGGATGTGTTTAAAAGACAGAAAAAACTATTTGTATGATCACTAATTTCTGAAAGCCTCGTACTATTGCAGATGGCACATCCCTGTGTACATGGGGCAGTGTTCATACACAAGGTCGTTAAAGCATTTATTTCCATACTGTGTATGGCGGGTCAGGCGACAGTGGCGCTGCAGGCGGCGGAATCAGTGGCGGCTGCAGGCGGCGGATCAGTGGCGGCTGCAGGCGGCGGATCAGTGGCGGCTGCAGGCGGCGGATCAGTGGGCACGGCTGGCAGGCGGCGGATCAGTGGCGGCTGCAGGCGGCGGATCAGTGGCGGCTGCAGGCGGCGGATCAGTGGGCGGGGGCTGCAGCGCGGCGGCGATCATGGGCTGCAGGCGCGATCATGGCGCTGCAGGCGCGCAGAGCTCAGTGCGGCGGCGTCAGGCGTGCAGATCATGCGCTGAGGCGGATCATGGCTGCAGGGCGATCTGGCGTGCAGGGATCAGTAGGCGGCCGACATGCGCGCAGGTTTGGACCCACATCGATCTGTTATGACCTAGAAGTCCTGGACAATACTGCTAATGGGATTCTCCGTTTCCTTCCCCAGCTGCAGTTTCAAACAGACTACTTTATTTCCCCTCCCACAGTTCAGCGCTGAGTCTCACTGCTTCAGTCCAGTGTCTTACTGTTAGCAGCACTAACATCACGTCAGCAACACTGCAGCCAATCACTGGCTGCAGCGCTGTCAATGTGCCATTGGAAAGGGAGTGATGTGCAGGATCTGCTATTTGTGCAATGGCTTAATCAGCTAGTGCAGGTTTAGTAAAGCTGAGCTTATACATAGCGTCTTCTGTGTATGTCCGGCCTGAGCTGGAGTAACCCGTGTAATCCTTCCCCTACAGCCGGTCCTCCGCCTGTCTGTGTGGGGGCGCAGCGTGTTTACTCTGGGCTCCTGGTATTATCATGTGATCCTTTTGCTGCGGGTTGAACGGTTTCTGGCTCGTGTTCAGCATTTGTGAAGGATTTCCCTTGGCTCAGTAACCTCAGAGAATTGTCCTTAAAAGACTTCAGTCTTCTTTTTGACATGCAAAGTTTTTATTTAATGCAAACGACCGCTCACATAGGACAGCACCCGTCACTCGTACATTACCCCTTGAATAGTATTGACGGCTTTATCTACCTATTTCACTTCAAGTTGGATTTGTATATTATATTTACAATTTTTTTTTCTATTCCTTTTTTCTTTCAGATTTCAGTCCAAAACCTACAGCAAAATGAATTCCCTTGCAGTCAAACGAGTTGTTGATAATATCATCAAATCCCCAGAAGACAAGAGGGAATATCGGGGTGTAGAGCTGGTCAATGGGATAAAAGCACTTCTCATAAGTGACCCCACCACCGACAAATCCTCCGCTGCGCTTGATGTTTACATAGGTACGGGGCTTCTGAAATACTGTTTTTTGCATTGCAAATGTCATGTCCCACATTATTCAGAGCTTTCCTTTTGTCATGTCCCTGTCAATGTGTTTCCATTACTGGTGCACAGGCCATAGATCAGGGATGCAAATACACAAAAGGCCAGAATTAAACGCTTGGACAAAGTCGCGGGCCGGCCTTCATATTTATATAAAAAAAAAATCTACAATTGAGGAGGTTTTTCCTTTTTTTCCTTATCAAATAAAAAGATGAACCTTTTCATGTGGAAACAAACTTTAAAGGGGTTGTCTCACCAGCAAAGTTTATTTTAATTAATAGATCTTAGGAAAAAAAATGGGATAATGTAATATCTTATGTAAGAGCAGTAAAAAGCCTATGGATCAATGGCCTAATTTACATATGTAATAACCAAGGATAAAATACCTTGAGTAATGCAGAAAATATAGTATATTGCCAGCAAAAGTGCCCCCAAACACAGTGACATTCCTTATCTGTACCCTCAACACGCATGGTATGGTGGGCCCCACATAGCACTCCGTACGGTATGATGGGCCCCACATTTAAAAAGTAAAATAAAATGCCTCGCCTCGTTCCCCTGCTGCTGCGTTCTCTGCAGCGAGCACTCTAAAGCTCTTCAGTGCTCTGCACAGTGGGTGCGTTCTAATGACGTCATCACGCCCGCTGCGTTGAGACGTCAGACGAAGCAGAACAATGGTGGCTGAGGGAGTGTCAACTGACACTCCCTCCATTATTATTAATAATAATAATAATAATTATATTATTATTTATTTATATAGCGCCATTAATTCCATGGTGCTGTACATGAGAAGGGGTTACATACAAAGTTATAGATATCGTTTACAGTAAACAAATTTACAATGACAGACTGGTGCAGAGGGGAGAGGACCCTGTCCTTGCGGACTTACATTCTATGGGATAATGGGGAAGAAACAGAAGGTCGGGGGTGCGGCAGCTCTGGTGGTGGTGGCGACGAGGCGGCAGCTCTGGTGGTGGCGGCGAGGCGGCAGCTCTGGTGGTGGTGGCAGCTCTGGTGGTGGTGGCAGCTCTGGTGGTGGTGGCAGCTCTGGTGGTGGCGGCAGCTCGGGTGGAGCGGCAGCGCGGGTGGTGGCGAGGCGACGGCTAGGGTAGTGGTGGCGAGCGAGGCGGAAGCTCGGGTGGTGGTGGCGAGCGAGGCGGAAGCTCGGGTGGTGGTGAGACAACAGAATGGTTATTGTAGGCTTTCCTGAAGAGATGGGTTTTCAGGTTCCGTCTGAAGGATCCAAGGGTGGTGGATAATCGTACATGTTGAGGCGTGGAATTCCAGAGGATGGGGGATATTCGGGAGAAGTCTTGGAGGCGGTTGTGTGAGGAACGAATAAGTGTGGAGGATAGTAGGAGGTCTTGAGAGGATCGAAGATTACATGAAGGAAGATATTGGGAGATTAGTTCAGAGATATAGGGAGGGGACAGGTTGTGGACGGCTTTGTAGGTCAGTGTTAGTAGTTTGAACTGGATTCGTTGGGGAATTGGGAGCCAGTGGAGGGATTTGCAGCGGGGAGAAGCAGGGGAGTAGCGAGGGGAGAGGTGGATTAGTCGGGCAGCAAAGTTGAGGACAGACTGGAGTGGTGCAAGAGAGTTGACGGGGAGGCCACAGAGGAGGGTGTTGCAGTAATCAAGGCGGGAGATGATGAGGGGGTGCACAAGAGTTTTAGTAGATTGAGGGCTGAGGAAGGGACGGATTCTGGAAATGTTTTTAAGTTGGAGGCGACAGGAGGTGGCAAGAGTTTGGATGTGTGGTTTGAAGGACAGGGCAGAGTCGAGAGTTACTCCGAGGCAGCGGATTTCAGGTGCGGGAGAGATCGTGATGCCATTTACCATGATAGATAGATCGGGTAGGGAAGATACGTGAGATGGAGGAAAGATGATGAGTTCGGTTTTGTCTACATTGAGTTTAAGGAAGCGAGAGGTGAAGGAGGATATGGCTGATAGACACTCCGGGATTCTGGACAGCAGAATTAATAAATAATAATAATAATAAATAAATAATATATTTATATAGCACCATTGATTCCATGGTGCTGTACATGAGAAGGGGTTACATACAAATTACAGATATCACTTACAGTAAACAAACTAACAATGACAGACTGATAATGAAGGGTCCTCTTCCCTCTGTTTCGGGCTTACATTCTACCATCATTGCTTTCAACTGTGTCGGCATGCAGGGTGCCAATGCATTTGAAAGTGTGATGCCTGGCGTGGCTGGCCAGATCTGTCCTGTGGGCTAGAGTTTGACATATGTTATTGAAGATGGATATTACAGATGCAGAGACTGAAATTATGACCATGCCCTCTGTAGGAATCCACACTTCTGCAAACCTCTTCTCTGGATATACTGTATATAAGTAAATACTGCTTGGTAATCACAGTAACACCGATATACACCTACCATGACACCTCCGTGTACATTGCTGTATTAAGACGCACTTTTTTTCCTCCAAAAATGGGGTGTGTGTCTTATAGTCCGGATGTACAGTACAGACCAAAAGTTTGGACTCACCTTCTCATTTAAAGAATTTTCTGTATTTTCATGACTATAAAAATTGTAAATTCACACTGAAGGCATCAAAACTATGAATTAACACATGTGGAATTATATACTTAACAAAAAAGTGTGTAATAACTGAAATTATGTCTTATATTCTAGGTTCTTCAAAGTAGCCACCTTTTGCTTTGATGACTGCTTTGCACACTCTTGGCATTCTCTTGATAAGCTTCAAGAGGTAGTCACCGGGAATGGTTTTCACTTCACAGGTGTACCCTGTCAGGTTTAATAAGTGGGATTTCTGTCCTTATAAATGGGGTTGGGACCATCAGTTGTGTTGTGCAGAAGTCTGGTGGATACACAGCTGATAGTCCTACTGAAAAGACTGTTAGAATTTGTATTATGGCAAGAAAAAAGCAGCTAAGTAAAACGAGTGGCCATTATTACTTTAAGAAATGAAGGTCAGTCAGTCCGAAAAATTGGGAAGACTTTGAAAGTGTCCCCAAGTGCAGTTGCAAAAACCATCAAGTGCTACAAAGAAACTGGCTCACATGAGGACCGTCCCAGGAAAGGAAGACCAAGAGTCACCTCTGCTTCTGAGGATAAGTTTATCCGAGTCACCAGCCTCAGAAATCGCAGGTTTACAGCAGCTCAGATTAGAGTCCAGGTCAATGCCACACGGAGTTCTAGCAGCAGACACATCTCTACAACAACTGTTAAGAGGAGACTTTGTGCAGCAGGCCTTCATGGTAAAATAGCTGCTAGGAAACCACTGCTAAGGACAGGCAACAAGCAGAAGAGACTTGTTTGGGCTAAAGAACACAAGGAATGGACATTAGACCAGTGGAAATCTGTGCTTTGGTCTGATGAGTCCAAATTTGAGATCTTTGGTTCCAACCACCGTATCTTTGTGCAACGCAGAAAAGGTGAACGGATGGACTCTACATGCCTGGTTCCCACCGTGAAGCATGAAGGAGGTGTAATGGTGTGGGGGTGCTTTGCTTATGACACTGTTGGGGATTTATTCAGAATTGAAGGCATAATGAACCAGTATGGCTACCACAGCATCTTGCAGCGGCATGCTATTCAATCCGGTTTGTGTTTAGTTGGACCATCATTTATTTTTCAACAGGATAACCCCAAACACACCTCCAGGCTGTGTAAAGGCTACTTGACCAAGAAGGGTAGTGATGGGGTGCTACGCTAGATGACCTGGCCTCCACAGTCACCAGACCTGAACCCACTCGAGATGGTTTGGGGTGAGCTGGACCGCAGAGTGAAGGCAAAAGGGCCAACAAGTGCTAAGCATCTCTGGGAACTCCTTCAAGATTGTTGGAAGACCATTTCTGGTGACTACCTCTTGAAGCTCATCAAGAGAATGCCAAGAGTGTGCAAAGCAGTCATCAAAGCAAAAGGTGGCTACTTTGAAGAACCTAGAATATAAGACATATTTTCAGTTGTTTCACACTTTTTTGTTAAGTATATAATTCTACATGTGTTAATTCATAGTTTTGATGCCTTCAGTGTGAATCGACAATTTTCATAGTCATGAAAATACAGAAAAATCTTTAAATGAGAAGGTATGTCCCAACTTTTGGTCTGTTATGTTTCGGTAGCTGAGGAGAAACTGCAAAAAAATAGCCAAAGTAGCAATACACCAGAGAGGCAGGAAACTATTGGATTGCAGTAACCTGAACTAACCGCCACACTAGAAGTAGCCATGGAGCGTACCTGCGGTGATCCTAGACTCCTCGTCACAGCCGGAGAGATAGCATTCATCTTTCTGCCTTTAGGTGTAGCTATCTGCCCCGGAGCAGAATCCCCAAAGTAATAGGAAGCCCCCGAACATGTAATGGCGGTTAGACAAGAAGAAAACACGGACACAGACAGAAAAAAGAATGAGCAAACGCTGGTGCCCAATACTGTCTAGATAGAAAAGCATAGGAAAGAATTCTGACTGCAACCCAAAAAAAACCCTGACAAAAATACCAACACTTCTGATTAACAAAAAACCTGAGATCACACGATCTCTACCACCTAAATCAGATCTCTGGTGTAACACACAGCAACACAGCAAATAAAAAGTTACAAAGGAACAAAGCAAAAATGCAAACACACAATGAGCACAAT
Source organism: Oophaga sylvatica (assembly GCA_033576555.1). Lineage (NCBI taxonomy): Eukaryota > Metazoa > Chordata > Amphibia > Anura > Dendrobatidae > Oophaga > Oophaga sylvatica. The sequence goes on from JARQOD010000003.1 coordinate 563,056,678, forward strand.
TGTAGCGCAAGACCCCAAAAGGGGACCAGGCTGCAGTCCACTGCAAGCAGCAAACCAGCAGAGAAAATCCAACAGAGGAAAAAAAAAAGCTAAACACTTATCTGAATGAGAGCAGGAAAGCAAGATGTGCTCCAAGCAAGAGCAGGAGGAACAATTGATTACCGGCAAGGCTGCTGGGAACTCAGGTCACTTATATCAGGGTCCCCAACCGCGGAGCCACGGCACAGAACGCTGTACACACTTGGAGCCGGCGGCTGCAGCACTGTAGTGACAGCTGCAGCCGCCGGCTTCAAGACATCGATACTTACCTTCCGTTGCTGCATCCCTGTCGGCCGCGGCAGCTTTCTCCTGTGCGCAGCGGTGACGTAATACCGCTCATTAAGGTAATGAATATGGACGTGACGCCACTCCCATAGGCGTGGCGTCCATATTCATGCCCTTAGTGAGCGGTATTACGTCACCGCTGCGCACAGGAGGAAGCTGACGAGGCCGACAGGGATGCAGGAAGTTCAGCGACGAAGCGAGGAGGGTAAGTATGATGGGGGGGAGGGGACGGGGGAGCAGAGCCATGTATACAGGATGGGAGGGGGAGCGGAGCCATGTATACAGGATGGGAGGGGGGAGCGGAGCCATATATACAGGATGGAGGGGGGAGCGGAGCCATATATACAGGATGGGAGGGGGGAGCGGAGCCATATATACAGGATGAGAGGGTGGGAGCGGAGCCATGTATACAGGATGGGAGGGGGAGCGGAGCCATGTATACAGGATGGGAGGGTGGAGCGGAGCCATATATACAGGATGGGAGGGGGGAGCGGAGCCATGTATACAGGATGGGAGGGTGGGAGCGGAGCCATGTATACAGGATGGGAGGGGGAGCGGAGCCATGTATACAGGATGGGAGGGGGAGCAGAGCCATATATACAGGATGGGAGGGGGAGCGGAGCCATATGTACAGGATGGGAGGGGGAGCGGAGCCATATATACAGGATGGAAGGGTGGAGCGGAGCCATATATACAGGATAGGAGGGGGAGCGGAGCCAAATATACAGGATGGGAGCGGAGCCATATATACAGGATGGGAGGGGGAGCGAAGCCATGTATACAGGATGGGAAGGGGGAGCGGAACCATGTATACAGGATGGCAAGGTGGAGCGGAGCCATGTATACAGGATGGGAGGGGAGCGGAGCCATATATACAGGATGGGAGGATGGGAGCGGAGCAATATATACAGCATGGGAGGATGGGAGCGGAGCCATATATACAGGATGGGAGGGGGAGCGGAGCCATATATACATGATGGGAGGATGGGAGCGGAGCCATGTATACAGGATGGGAGGGGGAGCGGAGCCATGTATACAGGAGGAGGAAGGTGGAGGGAGCCATATATACAGGATGGGAGGGGGAGCGGAGCCATGTATACAGGATGGGAGGGGGAGCGGAGCCATGTATACAGGATGGAAGGGGGAGCGGAGCCATATATACAGGATGGGAGGGGAGCGGAGCCATGTATACAGGATGGGAGCGGAGCCATGTATACAGGATGGGAGGGTGGGAGCAGAGCCATGTATACAGGATGGGAGGGTGGGAGCGGAGCCATGTATACAGGATGGAAGGGGGAGCGGAGCCATATATACAGGATGGGAGGGGGAGCGGAGCCATGTATACAGGATGGGAAGGTGGAGCGGAGCCATGTATACAGGATGGAAGGGGGAGCGGAGCCATATATACAAGATGGGAGGGGGAGCAGAGCCATGTATACAGGATGGGAGGGGGAGCGGAGCCATGTATACAGGATGGGAGGGTGGGAGCGGAACCATATAAACAAGGGTGGAAGCGGAGCCATATATACAAGGGAGTCACATTCACATTATAAATGTTATAATTAAATGATGAGTATGCACTACTACTAAACTACAACCCCGTCCATAGCCCCGCCCCCTTATGACCAAAGCCCCACACCTCCATCCCCACCCTGCCGGGCCATGGAAGAATGGTCTTTCTTGAAGCCGGTCCCTGGTGCAAAAAAGGTTGGGGACCACTGACTTATATCATACCATTCAGAGCCAGCTGAAGGCCATTCAGTAATTAGTTCATTACCCTCAGCAACCACCGGAGGGAGCCCCAGCTCAGAAGTCGCCTCCAAGGTATTCACAACAGTCTGTACTGTACCTGCTATGGATGGGGAGGTTGGGGAGCCGTCTGCTACAGCTGACTCCTGTGTCTGCTGCTAAAGAGAAATGAATATTCACTGCTCTCCATGCCCATGTGAGTGGAGAGCCGTAAATATTAATTTATCTTTAATGGCGGACATGCAGTTAGCCGCAGCTGCCAGGCATTCACGTGTGCACGCTAGGAAATGAATATTCACTACTCTCCACTCTCATAGGCATGGAGAGCAGTGAATATTCATTGATGTTTAATAGCGAGCACAGTAGCAGCAGCCTCCGGCTTTCCGCAGCTGCTTCGTGATCACGTGCCCACTTTTAAAGAGAATGAATATTCACTGCTCTCCACACCCATGGGAGTGGAGAGCAGTGAATATTCATTCCCTTTAGTAGCGGGCACATGAAAACCGGCAGCTGCAGGAAGCTGGTGGCTGCGGCTAACACTGTGTCGCTATTAAAGATCAATGAATATTCACTGCTCCACACGCCCATATTCCCGGCATAGGGAGCAGTGAGTATTCCGGCAGCTATCCTCTGCTTCTAGGCGGCGCATGACATCACTGCCATGTGCTGCTTGCAAGCATAAACCAGCTGCTGGCATCAGAACAGGACTCTGCGAGGAAAAGCAGGGAAATAGACTGGTTTTTTTTTGTTGTTTTTTTTAATATTTTTCTGATTGAGGCCATGCATACCAAGATGGGGATGAGGGGACCTTGCATACCAGTATGGGGGGACATGTATATAAGAGATATTGGTACAGAATTGACCACATTTTTTGCATTTTTTTTTCTAACTTCCTCCTCTAAAACATACATGCGTCTTTTATAGTCCGAAAAGTACAGTAATTCGAATGTTCTTGTATCACTGTTTTTTTATTTTTTTTCCTTTAAGACATTTTCCGCATGAAACTTTTTTTTTTTTTTTATTTATGCATATAAAATTACAAAAAAAACAAAAGTAACTTTGCAATTCTTATTAGTTGCAAATCTTGCTCCTTTTTATCCCACGTGGTTCTATGTCTTCAGGATAACAGACAAAATATGCCAGAAAACTAACCTGCAAGTGTGAACAGGTGCAAGCTGCTATGACTGCATGTGCCGTCTTGTATTCTTCTACCTCTGGCTACCCTACGATGTGTGTGTGTTTTATTCATTTGTGTTAGGTGTAACTGTAAGGTTCAGGGTTTTTTGAATGCAGATTTTGGACCATATTTAATCCTGAAAGCTGTGTTTGGGGTGGGGGACAAACGCCTACAAAATATGCCTACTGGTGATTAAAATGGAAAAAGTCTGGTGGCAGCAGGTATTTCCTATGAATTTTTAGTGAAATCCATATGTCAGACAAACTTTGTGGCCTTACCTCAGGACGTCTAGATCTGAATGTATTTGCTGTCTGATCCCTTGAGGATGCTAAATCTTCAAAAGAGCTATAAAAAGGAGACATTTTGGCAGCCTAATGCAAAGTTGCTTTATTGTAATTGTAGATGTATTTGATTGTAAGGTGAACGTGCCCTTTACAATATTGTAGATGCATTATAGGAATAAAGGCTTAATCTCGGCATATTGTGCTTTCTGCTCTCTTTCCTGGCAGGATCCCTGTCTGATCCAGACAACATACCTGGACTTGCCCACTTTTGTGAGCACATGCTTTTCTTGGGCACGAAAAAGTACCCCAAAGAAAATGAGTACAGCCAGTTTCTCAGTGAACACGCGGGGAGCTCCAACGCCTTCACCAGTGGAGAACATACCAACTATTACTTTGATGTGTCCCATGAACACCTAGAAGGAGCATTGGACAGGTAAAGACCATGATGGGCTTGTTTTCCAAAGACAGATTGGAAAGGACAACTCGGGAGTGAAAAAATACTTTTTTTTTTTGTTTTGTTTAACTCCATTTATTGAAGACATATAAAGCATACGTGCATACAATAAAAAAAACAAGGCAGTGAAATGGTACGATTTTAAAGTTGCCACTGTTTTACTTTTTTTATTTTTTTTTTATTTTTTTAATACATGAATAGTACACATGAAAATAATCAACTTTGTGATACTACTCTTGGATAACATGGCAAAAACCTGCTCACAGATTCCCTTTTTAAAGCAAACCTGGCATGTTTTTGCTACCCTAAGTGAGCGCAGCATGATGTAAGCAAAGAGACCCTGAATCCAACGATGTATCACTTAGTTTACTGGGTGCTGCGGTACAGACACAGTGTTTAGATTTAGCATGACGCAGAGCTGAGGAAGCTAACCCTGCCCACACCAGGCTCTGTATGTACAGTGTCCACAGACAGTGAGCTGCTTGTCACAGGAAGGGTGGAGTTGGACTTGAGCTCACGTGCTGTTGAGTCCAGCAATTATAAGCTCCTGGTGTTAAAACAATCATTGCAAGTAAGCAAAACCACTGCTTGATTAGAGAGGCATCGCTGAAATCTGTGTCTTCACTTTACCTTACATAGCAAAAACCTGCTGATACATTCCTTTCAAATGAAAAATAAAGTGTTCTTGGGGCCTGTAAACATTATGAAGATGTTGAAAATTAAAAAAGATGGGTTATTTCAGGCACCAAGATCCAGCATTAGAGTGTTCACACTACCTGGGTCCTCTTAATTAGCCTCGCAGGAGATCTTCTGGGTGGTGCAAATGCTTGCAGTGCATGTAATGAATCATAAGAAATACAGTCATGGCCAAAAGTTTTGAGAATGACACAAATATTATATTTTCACATGATCTGCTGCCCTCTGGTTTTTATGTGTGTTTGACAGATATTTTTATCACAGACAGAAATATAATAATTGCAAACATATGAGTAACAAAAGCTTATATTGACAGTAAGAATGAGTTAATGCAGCAAGTCAATATTTGCAGTGTTGACCCTTCTTCTTCAGGACCTCTGCAATTCTCCCTGGCATGCTCTCAATCAACTTCTGGACCAAATCCTGACTGATAGATGTCCATTCTTGCACAATCAATGCTTTCATTTTGTCAGAATTTTTAGGTTTTTTGTTTGTCCACCCGTCTCTTGATGATTGACCACAAGTTCTCAATGGGATTAAGATCTGGGGAGTTTCCAGGCCATGAACCCAAAATCTCTATGTTTTGTTCCCTGAGCCATTTAGTTATCACCTTTGCTTTATGGCAAGGTGCTCCATCATGCTGGAAAAGGCATTGTTGATCGCCAAACTGCTCTTGGAGGGTTGGGGGAAGTTGCTCTTGGAGGACATTCTGGTACCATTCTTTATTCATGGCTGTGTTTTTAGGCAAGACTGTGAGAGAGCCGATTCCCTTGGCTGAGAAGCAAACCCACACATGAATGGTTTCAGGATGCTTAACAGTTGGCATGAGACAAGACTGGTGGTAGCGCTCACCTTGTCTTCTCCGAATGAGGCGTTTTCCTGATGTCCCAAACAATCGAAAAGGGGATTCATCAGAGAAAATAACTTTACCCCAGTCCTCAGCAGTCCACTGCCTGTACCTTTTGCAGAATATCAGTCTGTCCATGATGTTTTTTCTGGCGAGAAGTGGCTTCTTTGCTGCCCTCCTTGAGACCAGGCCTTGCTCCATGAGTCTCCGCCTCACAGTGCGTGCAGATGCACTCACACCTGCCTGCTGCCATTCCTGAGCAAGCTCTGCACTGCTGGTAGCCCGATCCCGCAGCTGAAACACTTTTAAGAGACGGTCCTGGCGCTTGCTGGTCTTTCTTGGGCGCCCTGGAGCCTTTTTGGCAACAATGGAACCTCTCTCCTTGAAGTTCTTGATGATGCGATAGATTGTTGACTGAGGTGCAATCTTTCTAGCTGCGATACTCTTCCCTGTTAGGCCACTTTTGTGCATTGCAATGATGACTGCACGTGTTTCTTTAGAGATAACCATGGTTAACAGAAGAGAAACAATGATTCCAAGCACCAGCCTCCTTTTCAAGTGTCCAGTGGTGTCATTCTTACTTAATCATGACAGATTGATCTCCAGCCATGTCCTCATCAACACCCACACCTGTGTTAATGGAGCAATCACTGAAAAGAGGTTAGCTGGTCCTTTTAAGGCAGGGCTGCAATGATGTTGAAATGTGTTTTGGGGGATAAAGTTCATTTTCTAGCCAAATATTGACTTTGCAAGTAATTGCTGTTAAGCTGATCACTCTTTAAAACATTCTGGAGTATATGCAAATTGCCATTAGAAAAAGTGAAGCAGTAGACTTTGTAAAAATTAATATTTGTGTCATTCTCAAAACTTTTGGCCATGACTGTAGAAAGCAATGCAGCGGTTAGGTGGAGCTTTTCTTAGACTAGGGGACATGCTGTTTTTTTTCTTTCCTTTTATTAGTCAGAAACTGATACAAGATGAATAATCATAGATTTTTATCTTCCCTTCTCTCAGGTTTTCCCAGTTTTTCTTAGGCCCTCTATTTGATGAGTGCTGTAAGGATCGGGAAGTGAACGCCGTGGATTCTGAGCATGAGAAGAACCTGATGAATGACGCTTGGAGACTCTTCCAGCTGGAGAAGGCTACGGGAGACCCCCAACACCCCTTTCATAAGTTTGGAACAGGTGCGCAACATTAGAGTTTCCTATGCTGCCCTAGCATTGATCAATGGGCATGATAAACGTTTTGCTCCAAAATTCTGGCATAGTTTTTTTTTATTTTTTTTATTTTTGCATATTAAATAGTTGCTTATAAATATTGCATTTTATGTTTTTTTTGTTTTTTTTTTTTTACAACTGCACCGCCAACTTCTAGTAATGGCCTGGAGTATGCTTCTTACTATGGCTCACCGCAGCTGAAAGATGCTCCAAATTCAGAGAGGCACGCACCATGATGAATCGGCCCTGTACTGTCTAGAAGGAAAGATTCAATCTTAAGGAAACTGGTTCACATTTTTATAGGATATAATAAGGGCAAGGTTACTGTATCACTTGTAAAACACCAGATCCTTAAAAAAAAAAAATAAAAAAAAGCCTCCCTGCCTTGGAACGCTTTTTGGCATAACTTTTGCTAATGTCCATGGCCCAGGGGGTTTTCCATCAAAATGTGAGGTCAAGAATCCACAATGCTACTGTCCAATCACTGAAGATGGCGACCAATTCTTGTTCAAAAATGCAATTTGTGGGACACTGTCGAATCTACTGTGTGTGCACCAAAGTTAATCTAAATACTAAATTAGGGGAGGCCAGCAAGACTCAAGGTATGCCACACTAAACAGCGTCGCTAACGAGATCGCTAAAAAACGTCACTATTTAGCGATCTCGTTAGTGACGTTGTTGTGTGTGGCATGTACTAACGACGTGGCCCCTGCTGTGATCCTGCTGTGATCTCGTTCATCGTTCTCATCGTTCCGGACCCTATTTTAATCGTTGGCGTCCCGCTGGTGAGTATATATCGCTGAGTGTGGCACCTTTTTTTTAGCGATGTGCGGTGTTTTTGTACCGCCAAAGTCGTTAAGGAGATCGCTAACCGCGATAGCGTCCTTAACGACATCGCTAAATTAGTGCGCTACTAGCGATATTAAAACGATCCCGCTAGCGATCGCATTAGTATGCGTCGTTATCGTGATCGCTAGCGGGAGCGTTTAGTGTGGCAGTACCTTCAGTCTTCCGTCTCTCTGTGCTGGGCACTTCTTCAGATACTCATTTGTAGTTTATCTAGAGACGTGCCTCAAATGATTGTTGTTAGCAAATGTTACTAAAGTCCTTTGACTGTCACAAGATCTTTACTTTTATTATAAGGATCAGATAGAACAGGATTGCAGTCATTTCTCGATCGCTTCATTGGGGGACACAGGAACCATGGGTGTATGCTGCTGCCACTAGGAGGCTGACACTATGCATATGCAAAAAAAAAAAGAGTTTGCTCCTCCTCTGCAGTATACACCCCACCGATTGGCACCAAGCTAATCAGTTTTAGCTTAGTGTCAGTAGGAGATGGACACGGGTCTCTATTGAAACCCATATCTACCTAACGTGCGTCGTTCCTTTTCAGGTTTTTTTCCGGAGGGATGCAGTGTGAACGGTCACTACTGTACTCCCACGCAGAGACTATGAGTACGGCGTGTACTGCCACCCCATATCCTCATATGTCTGTTACTTTGGCAGGACCCTGTATTCCCTAACACGGACGTGTGTTTAGGTGACCACGAAAAAGACCCGGGACTGCATCCGTCTCCCACCAGAGCCTGTCGGTTGAGGAGACGCGGACGTCATACAACTGGATTCCGGACGTCCGTCTATCATCAGAGGTATTGTCCCTCTTTCCTCCATAGCAAAGAAGATAGAAGAAAAGAAGACAAGAATGGAAGAAAAAAAAAAAAAGAGTATGGGTGAGTGGCGATCTGCTCACAGGGTCTTATCATTCCGAGCTCATACCTGTAGATCAGAAGCCGCCTCTTAGGTACCCCTGAGTCCCCTCTTCTCCAAGTCACCTGCAACTTCAGGTGCCTGGTCGCGCCACAAAATGCTGCTTGTGGGGGCACCCCTTTTAATGCAGCATCATCACTTCTTGTAGGGGCCCCTTTCTAATGCCTTTTAATGCTTTTAGTGCTTTTCGGTGACCTCCGCGCTGTCCCCCCTCCCGCCGACGTCGCAGGCTCTAATCGGGGCCCCGGCTTCATTTCGGGCCTAGTCTTAGCGCCGGCTCCTCCCCCTTCCTTCCAGCCTTCCGTGCAGGCTTTTCTCCCGCCCGTCTTTCCTTAGAGTGCGGTCTTAGGCTCCACCCACCTCTTTCAGCCCTCTGGTGGACTGCAGCCGCCGCCATACATGCGACTCTGAACTCGGCTTTTTTTTTTTTTTGCACCACCCCTTTGTCCACCACTGAGAGAGGGATTCCTCAGCACCAGCAGTGCGTGCTTTTCTCCAGCTGGATGCCATCTTCGCCTCATACAGGACGACTTCTCCCAGAACCCCTAATATACCTCACACCTGAGGGACAGCATTCAGGAACTGTGAGTAGCTCTGCCCTGCAGAGCTGACACCCTCCTCTGTCTCTTCTCTGTCCCCCAACCTTCTGGCATCTATTAGTGGGACTCTCACTATGCCTAAGCACAAGGGAGAGTCTGCTCGCCCCCACCTTCCTCTTCCTCCTCCACTCTGGTCAGACACTTTGTATGCTCTTCTTGTAAACTAGCAAACTCCCTTCAGGTCAGTCATCTCCCCTCTGCCAGGCCTGCAGCGACCCCACGGTACCCACCCAGGATTCCCCGCCTGCCCCAGGAGGTTCTGAGCCCCCTACCCCGGAGTGGGCCTCTTCTCTGTCACAATCTGTGGCGGACCTCACCAGGGTGTCGGACCCTGGTGTCCGTACTAGAAAGATTGCCCCTTTCAACACCCACGGTCGCCAGCGAGTCACTAAACTCGCATCCCGGTCCTTCCAACCCAGACCGTAAAAGGCCTAGATTGGAGCCCCATTCTAGGTCCTCTTCCCGCTCCGCCTCACCAGACAACCTTTGACGGCGTGATCCCTCTCTAGCGCCCTCCTCTCCGGAGTCAGCCGAAGCCTCTTTGGACGCGCTTTCGGAAGACGAGTCGGACCTGGATTCAGAACAGGCCTCCTGCATGGCTTATACGGTGCAGAGCCTGATTGTTGCAGTCAATCAGACCATAGGCATCAAGGATACCGCCACGGAATCCGCACATCAGGCGGTTTCGTTCAGACGGTCCAAACCACCTTCCAAGGTTTTTGCCCCACATACTGAGTTTTTGGAGATAGTCAAGAAGGAGAGGGACAATCCGACCAGGCGTTTTCAAAGAGGGAAGCGCCCCGGCATCCTATATCCCTTCTCTCCGGAACTCACCACTAACTGGACGATCTCCCCTGCAGTGGACCCACTGGTCTCCAGATTGTCCACCAATACGTTCCTTCCGCTTTCTAATGCAGCTTCCCTCAAGGATGCCAACGATAGAATTATAGAATCACTGGCAAAATCAGCCTTTGAAGCAGCCGCCTCTACCTTATGCCCGGCCTTTGCCTCTTCTTGGGTCTCAAAAGCCATAGCCAGATGGGCCAAACAACTCCGTCAAGGGCATCATGGCTGGAGCCCCTCAGAGAGAGCTTGCTGAGCTTGCCGACCAAATTTCCCATGCTGGGCAATATTTAGTATCAGCCTCCCTGGATGCCGCGTCCTGCGCTGCTCAGGCATCCAGCAATGCTGTGGCCATCCGGAGGAACATTTGGCTCAAAGCTTGGCAAGCAGACCTTTCGTCAAAGAGGTCGCTCACAGGCCTCCCCTTCCAGGGAGACCGTCTGTTCGGCTCTAAGTTGGATCAGATCATTAAAGAGGCAACGGGAGGCACGAGTTCCCTCCTCCCTCAGTCCAAGCCTCGCAGACCCGTTCAAAGGCGACCGTTCTGCTCCTTTCGGCCCTTTCGCCGTTTTCCAACGTCGGAAGATTTCTCCGGTCAGCGCAGGCCGCAGAATCGCCACTCCTTCCTGGCGTTCCCATAACTCCCACGGTAGATCTGCAGGTGAAGACCTGGCAGATCTTCCTCGGCATGACTCGGCTCCAGGGCCCAGCGTTCTCCTAAGCTCGGCGGTCGTCTACTGCTGTTCAGGGACATTTGGCTCGACTTGGTGGAAGACGCTTGGGTGCGGGAGGTTGTATCCTCAGGATACAAAATAGAGTTCACTTCCTGTCCACGAGATCGGTTTTTCGTATCCCGCCCCCCAAGGGATCCTACCTTGGTCCCGGGTTTCTTTGCATCTATCGACTCCCTTCTCAGGTCTGGGGTTATCGTTCCCGTTCCACAGCGAGAACACTTCACAGGTTTCTATTCAAACCTGTTTGTTGTGCCAAAGAAGGGCGGCGCAGTCCGTCCCATTCTGGACCTCAAGTTGCTAAACAGGAGGGTTCGCCTGCGTCACTTCAGGATGGAGTCTCTTTGTTCACTAATCTCTTCCATGGAGACACAGGAATTTCTATGCTCCATAGACATCCAAGACGCCTACCTCCACGTTCCGATTTGCCCAGCTCATCAGAGGTTCTTGTGTTTTGCAGTTCAGCAGAACCATTTTCAGTTTGTCGCCCTGCCGTTCGGCCTTGCGACCGCTCCCAGGGTCTTCACCAAGATCATGGCGGCATTGATGGCCATCTTGAGAATCAGGGCCTTGTTCTCATTCCATACCTCGACGACATCCTCATTAAGGCCTCGTCCCTCCCCAGGGCCAAGAAAGCATGTCCATTGTTCTCGACACCCTGGCCGCTTCGGGTGGATCGTCAACAGGAAGAAGTCCTGCCTTGTTTCATCCCAACGCCTGGTCTTCCTGGGGATGCTATTCAATACCGGACAGGCGAAGGTTTTTCTCCCCAGGGAGAAAAGAGCAATCCTCCAGCAGGGAGTTTGGTCTCTGCAGGGCCCTCAGCTTCCTTCCTTCCGGTCAGCAATGAAGGTGCTAGGCAGAATGGTTGCAGCCTCAGAGGCAATGCCCTTTGCGCAGTTTCACTTGAGACCTCTTCAACAAGCTATCCTGTCTCAGTGGGATAGGTCTGTCCGGTCGTTAGATCGTCCGCTTCATCTCCCTCTGAGTCAAGCAGTCTCTCAACTGGTGGCTTTCATCCCCCAGGGCCGGTCCTTCCTGCCAGTCCACTGGCAGGTTATAACGACGGACGCAAGCCTTCTGGCCTGGGGGGCAGTTTTTTGCCATCTGACTGCTCAGTGTCGTTGGTCGGCACAGGAATCCTCCCTACCGATCAACATCCTCAAAATCAGGGCCATCTTTCTCTTCCTCCTTCACTGGCAAACGCTTCTCACGGGCCTGCCGGTCAGAATTCAGATGGACAATGCCACGGCTGTGGCGTACGTCAATCTCCAAGGAGGGACCAGAAGTCCCCTGGCAATGGCCGAGGTGTCCAGGATCCTTCATTGGGCGGAGGCGACGGTTCCGGCAATATCCGCTGTGCATATTCCCGACATGGACAACTGGGCCGCAGACTTCCTCAGCCGCAAGGGTCTCGCGGCAGGAGAATGTTCCCTGCATCCGGACGTCTTCCATCAGATCTGTCTTCGATGGGGGACTCCGGATGTGGACTTCATGGCGTCCTGGATGAACAGGAAGGTTTCTCGGTTCGTCTCCAGGTCCCGCGACCATCTCGCGTTGGACGCCGATGCTCTGGCCATTCCCGGGTCGCAGTTCGCTCTTCCCTATCTATTCCCTCTCCTGCCCCTTCCCAGATTGCTGAAGATCAAGGCGGAAGGGGTGCCGGTCATTCTGATCGCCCCAGATTGGCCCAGGAGGTCTTGGTTCGCAGACATCGTAAGTCTTCTGGCGGAGGCCCCCTTGCGACTCCCAGACAGACCAGATCTTCTGTCACGGGTCCGATCTGCCACCTGAGTTCTCGGTCGCTCAATTTGACGGTGTGGCTGTTGAGACCGCGATATTGAGAGCATCCGGTCTCTCCGATTGGGTGATTCGCACCATGATCCTGGCCAGAAAACCTTTGTCATCTAGGGTCTACTATCGAACCTGGAAGGCCTATTTTCGCTGGTGAGTCCAATGTCATCCCGCCAATGAAGTTGTCGCTCCCAGCCGTCTTGGCTTTTCTCCATTCGGGACTGGATTCTGGTCTCTCTCTTGCTACTCTAAAAGGGCAGGTGTGAGCCCTTTCTATCCTTTTTCAGAAGCCGTTGGTGTCTCGTCAAGGCTTTCCTTCAGGGAGTGGCGCATACGACTCCCCCCGTTCCGGAATCCTGTGGACCCCTGAGACCTCAATCTCGTTCTGGAGGTCATGAGGAGTGCTCCCTTTGAACCTCTCAGAGAGGTCCCCCTCTCTGTTTTGTCCTGGAAAGTGGCCTTTCTCGTGGCGATCACTTCTATCAGACGGATTTCAGAATTAGCGTCTGTCCAGTCGCCCCCCCTTTCCTTGTTCTTCACCAGGATAAGGTTGTGTTCTGGCCTCCGCCTTCCTTTCTTCCCAAGGTGGTATCCACTTTTCACTTGAATGAAGATATTGTCCTGCCTTCCTTTTGTCCGGCTCCGACTCATTCTCTGGAGCGTTCATTGAACAGGCTGGTCCTGGTCCGGGCAGGGAGGATCTACCTGGAGAGGACGGCTTCCTTCAGGAAGTCGGATCTTATGTTCGTCATTCCAGTCGGGGCGCGGAGAGGCCTCCAAGGCTACGATTGTGCGTTGGATTAGGACTGCAATATTGGAGGCTTACCGGGTTAAGAACAGAGTGCCCCCCTCTGGGATTAAGGCTCGCTCCACCCGGGCAGTAGGCGCCTCCTGGGCGGTTCACCATGGGACATCCGTCCTACAACTTTGCAAAGCAGCAACCTGGTCTTCCATCCATTCGTTTGCCAAATTTTACAAGATCCACACCTACGCTTCGGCGGACGCCAGTCTAGGCAGAAGGATCTTGCGGGCGGCATTGGGGTCTTTGCCGACCTGAATGGAGTTTCTTGCCATGTTCTCCAACCCCAGGGACTGCTTTGGGACGTCCCATGGTTCCTGTGTCCCCCAATGAAGCGATCGAGAAAACAGGATTTTGGTTGCTTACCGTAAAATCTGGTTCTCGGAGCGCTCATTGGGGGACACAGCACCCTTCCATATGTTTACAACTCTTGTCCTTTCTTCTGATTGTTATTGTTATGATTGAGTTGTCTATCTGGTTGTTTGGTTCTGTCATGTTCTTCTCCTACTGCTTTCTCACTAATTGATTAGCTTGGTGCCAGTTGGTGGGGTGTATACTGCAGAGGAGGAGCCAGCCCTTTTTTCTGCATAGTGTCAGCCTCCTAGTGGCAGCAGCATACACCCATGGTTCCTGTGTCCCTCAATGAGCGCTCCGAGAAACAGATTTTACGGTAAGCAACCAAAATCCTATTTCAGCTGCAGATGGAAGGAAGAGAGCCACAGTATTCATTACTGATGGGTAGGCGGAGCCCCAGATCAGGATGTCACCTCAGATCAAAAGAGTGCTGACTGGCTGGCCCCTCCAGTTCGGGCTCCTCCTACTCAGCTCCAGTCTAAGATTTGAGGTCCAGAGGATGGTCGCTGCTAATGCAGCTCCTCAGAAGATTTTATTATTTTACATTCGGACAAGAGACTTGGATCACTAGTTGGTCTAGAGGTCTCAGGGGTACCAGCGCTGCTGTACCCCAACCTCTCCCTTGGCGGATCTGTATTTACTCAAAGTCCCTGCAGAATCCTTGCCGGCCCTGGGGGATGAGGAGAGCTTCCCTGGCGGGACGCAAACCACACGTGCGGTCACTGCGTCCCTCGCCCTGGGGGGAAGCATGGGCACAGCGCCAGAAACCCCTGAGGGTCCCTGTGGCGCCTTGGCTGGTGAGTACTCCACACAAAATTTTATTATTAATGTGTGAGTGTTTTAGCGTCTGATGGCAGCGCTATTACATGTATATCAGTATGCTTCAGCACTGCGGTGACAGCGCTATTACATGTTTATCAATGTATTTCACCAGCCTCTCCCTTGGCGGATCTGTAACTACATTATGGTCCCTGCAGAATCTTGCCGGCCCTGGGGGATGAGGAGAGTTTCCCTGGCGGGGGCGCAAACCACACACTGGGGTCACTGCGCTTCCCGCCCTGGGGGGAAGCATGGGCATAGCGCCAGAAACCCCTGGGGGTCCCTGTGGCGTTTCGGCTGGTGAGTACTCCACATTTTGGTAAAATGTGTGTGAGTGTTTTAGCGACTGCTGCGGCAGCCGCTGTACAAATATATGCCGATGACTAGTTTTTCTATGTCCGCAGGAGGATGCCTGCAGGACGAGGGAAAGGAGGGGAGTACGCGCTCTTTTTATTTTTTGAATTTCGCGCCGCTTCTGAGCGCGCGCTTTACTGCAGCCTCCATTTCCGGCTCCTCTACATGGAGCACACGGAGGCAGAGCGCGGCGGCCATTGCTGACAAGCGAGCCGGCCGGGCAGAAGCTTAACCCCTTCACCTCCACAGCGTGGCTATTGCTGATAAAGCGCTGTAGGTTGAAAGCTCCCCGGATCGTTCTCCTCCCCTCCCGGCTAGAATACGTGTCCAGCTTGGTGAGTCGCTTCTAGCCCGCCGGGCAGAAGCTTAACCCCTTCACCTCCACAGCGCGGGCGCCGTCTGGGGCACTTCTGAGTGACAGATTGCGCTGTCCTGCGGCTGTTCTCGCATAAGGGGCTCGCACACTCTTTTAATATTAATAAAGAGGCTGTGGGGAGTCTGCGACATTAATGCTGCCACTATACGTTTCCGCTGACGATCCTGATGGCGTCGCATAATATTGCGATCGTTTGTGTGTCATTTTTAATGTCGCTATTAGCTGCCAATCTGGGCGATCTCATTAGCATCGCATAGGCGATTAGCGATCTCCTTGACAACTTTGGCGGTCATTGCGTTATAAAAAACAGCGCAATTTTTTAGTGATCTTGTGGAACGTTTTCTGTTTAGTGTGGCATGGCTGTCCTGCAGCTGCGACCTTATAAGAGGCGCCTGAGATTCGCACACCCTTTTTCACTATCAAGGTTGTGGGGAGTCAGCTACTTTAACCCCTTCTTAGGAGGTTAACTCTTAATGGGAGACAGCTGGGGTATCTCTTTCTTTTGAGCTTTAACCCTTCAGCGTTTGTTTTTTATTTAAGTACTGCTCTGGTTACTGACAGGTTTATCCTGCCATATACTATGCAAGGGTATGTCAGAGACCCTCTCCCAGATCCGTTACGGATCAGCCTCGCGTATCTGACACGCAGACCTCGACTCATACACGGTCAGAGGTTCCAATGGTGTCAAAATGAAGGCCTTCACTGGTTTCTATTGATGACCTTTTAGGTTATGGAGTGTCAATTAGATCCTCTCAAGGGAGCGACACAAATCGGTGTTTTTCCTTCTCGCTTAGCGAAGAAGTCCGATTCGGTTAAGGAGGATCGGCAGGGACACCCTGCCTCTCTCTCAGGGGCCGTACTAAAATTTCTGTGGAAGCCATGTGGACGTTACAGTTACCAGAGGAGGTAACTAGTCGTCCTGGTAAGTCGGCCCGGATGTTGCAAGGGTCGCATGGGTCGCGATGACCTTACAAACTGTATCCGTTTTTCTACGGAGTTATTTGTTAATTGGACCCCTTCTCCTGAAGTGAATGTTCCTTCATTCCAGCTTAGCAAATCTTCCTGGTAAAAGGGAAGACGAGTCTGCAGGACACGCTGGACAGAAAAACGGAGATGGCAACAATTTCCATCTGCGAGGCCGTGGATCATAGATTCGGTATTAAGGATCTAGGTGTACTTGTTAAGTTCCCCTGAGCCGGTTGGACCGTCTAAGGACGGCGTGGCAAGTTTCCCTCTATCAAGGTAGATGGGCTTTTCTAGTTGAAGGATAATGCGTCACTGCTATCCAGGGCGCAATCCTCGGCAGTTACAGTCAGAAGAGCACTGTGACTTGGATGGAACGCAGTTTTCCAACAGGGTTTGCTATCTTTAGCTTAGAAAGTGGTCAGCTATTTGACTGACCTCACGGAGCTGATGCCAAGGCAAAGGCAAAAGAAGCAGCTTTACCGCAGCGCAGAGCTGTGACTTCTGCGTCTGGCAGGACTTTGCCGATAGTTATCGGCAGTCCTTTTCGGTTCAAGGGATGATCTGACCAACCCTCTGGGGGTTTGTGTCGTCTCTCTCTTTTAAAAAAAAAAAAAAAAAAAGGGGGAATTCTCAGAAATTCCGCATACCCTGGAAACAGAACTTCTGTTAAGGCAGAAGCTGGCAAAAAAAAAAAAAAAAATTCGCTAAGGCGGACTGACTTCTGACATTCCGTCAGAGCCGAGCATGAAGTCGCTTCGCTCAGTTATGGCAGCCCTGTCGCAGAACGATCAATCGACATTCGCGACGCTTTTTGGCATGTTCCCATCGGAAGACCTCACCCAGGTTGTGGCTCGACCATTCGGTTTGGCTTTAACGCCCAGAATTTTTACAACGATTCTGACGCCAGAATCTCATGGCAATCCTTCAAAGACGGGGATTTACGATTCGTCCCTATTTGGACGGCCTTTTCGGTTGTGGCTTCAAAGGAGAAGTCGTCTCTGGAATCGTCGCAGGCAATCCTGTTTTTGAGGATGCATTTCGACATGGTACGGGCGGTGTTGTCCCTACCTCCAGACAAGCAGGCATGTCTGCTCCAGCATGTACAGACTATGAAGTCTGCGACAGCAGTGTCCCTTCGGAAGGTATGCGCCTTCTGGGTCTGACGGTGGCGTCCATGAGGTTTTTTCCGTTTGTCCAATTTCATTCCAGAGCTCTCCATAGGCTCATTCTGAGTCGTTGGGATCAATCGCAAGGTTCGCTGGATTGCAGCGTCATCATCTCTCACAGGGTGCAAGAATCCCTAGGATGGTGTTTATGTCCAGGAGCGTTATCCCTGGGAAAGCTTTTCCTCCCTCCGAAGTGGTCGGTCATAACCACCGATGCCAGCCTGACGGGCTGGGGGGGGGTGTTTGGAACAATCTCTGGATTCAGGGAGTATGGTCATCGGAAGAGTCTGTTCTTCCGATCAACATCCTGGAATTGAGGGCGATTTTCCTTTGCCTCCAACATTGGACGGTCCCTTTGAGCGGTCTGCCAGTCCGAGTGCAGACAGACAATGCGACGGCTGTCGCGTATATCAATCACCAAGGTGGGACAAGGAGTTCCAGACTCATGGTAGAGGTGTCCCGAATTCTGATTTGGGCAGAGGCCAGTGTGCCAGCCATTTCGGCGATTCACATTCCAGGGGTTCAGAATATTACAGCGGACTTTCTCAGTCGCAGAAGGATGGATCCCGGGGAATGGAGCCTCCACCCGGAAGTTTTTGCACTACTGTGCTCTCGCTGGGGAACCCCCCAAGTGGATTTGATGGCATCCAGGTCCAATGCCAAGTTACCGACGTTCATGTCCAGGTACAAGGACCCGAAGGCTGTGGCGGTGGATGCTCTAGTGGCTCAGTGGGATCAGCTCGAGCTGATCTATGTATTCCCGCCGATATCCCTACTTCCTCTAGTACTGCGTCGGATCAGACTAGAGAGAATTCCAGCTATTTTGATAGCTCCAGACTGGCAAAGAAGGGTGTGGTTCTCGACAATAATGTCGCTGTTGGCGGCAACTCCTTTTCCACTCCCTCTTCAACCGGACTTGTTGACTCAGGGGCCCGTTTGTCATCCGGACTTGATGTTCCTGCGTTTGACGGCGTGGCTCTTGAGACCGAAATCTTGACCCGTAGAGGTTTCTCAGCCGAGGTCATTGCTACCCTTCGTGCTGCAAGAAGTCCGGCTACTACTAGGATTTACCACAAAATTTGGGAAACCTTCTTTTAGTGGTGTTTGGGGTCCTCTCGGAACCCGAGAAAATTTTCCATTCCCAACCTGTTGGCTTTTCTGCAGCATGGGCTAGACAAGGGTTTGGCAGTCAGCACCCTGAAAGGTCAGATTTCTGCTCTGTCCTTATTGTTCCGGAGAACCATTGCTTCAAATAGAGACGTGCTCTCCTTTTTCCGAGGTATATCTCGTAAGTTTCCGCCGCGGAAGGCGCCCGTGTCTCCTTGGCGGCTCAACCTTGTTTTGGAGGCTCTTCAGCATAAACCTTTTGAGCCTATGGTTTCTGCTAGCCTTTCTTTACTTTCTTGGAAGGTGGCTTTCCTTGTTGCAGTCACTTCCTTGAGGAGAGTTTCTGAGTTGGCAGCTCTTTCTTGTTCGCCTCCTTTTCTGGAGTTTTTTCCGGATCGTGTAGTGCTTCGCACTCGGGGTGATTTTTGCCTAAAGTGGTATCACAATTTCATGTTATCTAGGATATTGTGTTGCCTTCACTCTGTCTGGATCCGAAGAATGCGAAAGAGCGAGATTTACACACATTGGATTTAGTGCGGGCCTTGAAGTTTTATCTATCTATTACTCAAGGTTTTCGTAAGACGGACTTCCTGTTTGTGGTTTCAGCAGGTCGTCGGCGTGGTCAACGAGCTTTCAAGGATTCTATAGCTCGTCGGATCCGGTCAGCTATTTTGGAAGCTTACCGCCTTCGGGGTGAACCTTGCCCAATTAAGATTCGAGCCCATTCCACGTGAGCTGTGGCTTCATCGTGGGCTTTTCATCAAGGTGCCTCAGCAGTGCAGCTCTGCCGGGCGGCAACTTGGCGCTCTGTCCACACGTTTACAAAGTTTTATAAAGTGGACGTCAGTGCTTCCGCTGATGCAGCCCTCGGACGTAGGGTCCTGCAGGCAGCTGTAGTTTAAAGTTCTGGATGAACTTGTGTTTAGCGCTGGTTGCGCTTTGTTGTTAAGGTTGTTGGGTTTCTGCCTTTTGTTGGTTTTTCCCACCCTTATTTTTGAACTGCTTTGGGACGTCCCATCAGTAATGAATACTGTGGCTCTCTTCCTTCCATCTGCAGCTGAAACACGGATTTTGGTAAAAACTTACCTGTAAAATCCTTTTCAGCGAAGGAAGGAAGAGAGACACAGCACCCTCCCAAGGCAGAAGTGTGTTGATGTTTTCAGATGCAGCGCGACCCTTATCTGATAGCGATTATCTGGGCTGAGGTCAGCGCGCTAAGGCTCTGTTCCAGCATCGCCAGCTCATCGCAGTAGTCAGGTTCCGTGAGTAGTACCTGGAACTCTGTGGTTTTTGGCTTTCTTTGCATGCATAACCTGTATCCTTGTGTTTTTTCTCTGAAGTTCCTTCAGAAGGGGTTATGTTGCTCCGCTGGTGATCTTGGCTCTTTTCCTAAAAGCTTTGGTACGACTGGAGCTGAGTAGGAGGAGCCCGAACTGGAGGGGCCAGCCAGTCAGCACTCTTTTGATCTGAGGTGACATCCTGATCTGGGGCTCCGCCTACCCATCAGTAATGAATACTGTGTCTCTCTTCCTTCCTTCGCTGAAAAGGATTTTACAGGTAAGTTTTTACCAAAATCCGTGTTTTTTCTTACAGTACCCAAAGTATCCAACATTTTGCAGCAGAAATCCTAGCGTAAAACTGATTAAAATGTTGAAAGGTTCTTGCACAACTCCTACCTGCACAAAAAGTTTGCAGCTGTTTGTGTTTTTACCCCAGCTCCACAGAATTTTTGAAATGTGGGCATAGCAGAGTGCCGCCTAAGAAATTCATAAATTGCCCCACAAATGATGGCATAAATTACAACAAATGCAGTCCTGTCCACGTCTGTATTATATTCTTAGCGCACGGCCGCTAAAAGATGGAACCAAATTCATTAATAGGCAAACTCCTCTTAAGGAGGACCTTTCACCAAATTCTTCTTGTTGACTAGGACACGCAATATAATAGTGGATGCAGAGCGGAATAAAATTTTGCCTTTCCGTTGTGGAGATATTGGCAATAAAAGTATTTGGCACCTAATGAGTTAACTCCCACTTTGATTTTTTAAAAAAATTTCACTGGGGACGTGTACTTTTTATCCTATATGATTTTGACCAATCGTAAGCAGGCAGCAACAATCAAAGGAAAGAACACGCCCCCATCATAGCTTAGAAAAGATTTCTCCATGTGAGCTGAAAACAATGAAGAAAGATGCACAGTACATATTTATTAGGAGTGGGTGTTGCATATGTATGGAGAATCTCTACAGAAAGGGAGGGGGGGGGTGGAGACAAAAAAAAAAATATATTTTATATACCAATGTGCACACCTATATAAAAATATGAATTTTAGTATCCTCATGGGTCTGAACCCTAAGCATATCGCTGCTTAAGGCAGCTTCAGGGGATCACACTTGCGTGACATCAGCACAGCAGACACAAAAGTGATTAAGCGACTTGTTATTGCTGTGCAGTGAGATCAGGCTGTCATTACATCTCGCACAGGACTAACCGGCCTGTTCTGCACTAATCCTGTGTGAGATGTAATGACAGAATGAGTACAATTGGTGCTGAGCACATCAGATGTAAGGGTGATTCTGACACTTTGTGCTTTCATCTCTGGGCTGGCAGTGTGAGAGACTGGCAGTACTGCAGAGCTGACAGTGCTCAGAATGCTTGGAAAGGAGGAGAGCTTATAGATGGGTTTGTAATGTGGCACAGCTAAATTCAACTGCACTGCCCACTCCCCTACTCCACACTGACTGCTCTGACCTTATCTGAAAGGCTAGTCATCTGTTCTTTCAAGTCATGCAGAAGGTTAGACCAGGAGATCCGAGTTGTGTTTCACACACTGAGAATTCTGCTCTAGGCAATGAAATGGACATGTTCATCTTTCCTGATTGTTGCTCCCAGCTTCGGTCATTGGTCATTGTCCTACAGGGAGACATACATGTTCCAAATGAAAACTGTCTGATCGCTCCCACTTGGACTTATCTTTTTTTTTTTTTTCTTATTAGGTGCCATATACTTTGATTGTTAATATTTCCACAATGGAGAGATAAAATAATAATAATTTATACCGCACTGCAGTTCATTTCAACAATTTGGAGCAATTGCTCATACAAAATTCCATCTTTGATGAGTCTTTCCTTTTGACAGCAGGATTTAGGCTGCTCCTACACATTGCATCTTGTGGTGTGGCAGCAGCACAAATAGTTGACGGTGCTCTGTAATTACTTAACCAATATGTGCGGCCGCTGAGCTTTACAAAGCAGTTCCATGTACAATGCTAGTTTATTCAGTGTGTGGCAATGACGACTATAAAAATGCTGGGTGTAACTTATCTATTTGTTCAAGCCTCCCTTCTCATTAATTGCTTCAGAGCTGCTCCCATGTGACGACTGTGTTTGGGTGTCAGATCTGAGACTGGCTCTCTGTGGACATTAAAAAAGAGCCACGTACCAGTTTACCGGCTTCGACTATTATTCTTAGCCATGCTTGAAGAAAGTTGTGACTTTCCGGCATGAGCATGTATACAGATGACGGTCATTGATGAGACCACTGGCCGCTTGGCGGGACTGGCCGCTTGGCGGGACTTCCTGCTGGCCGCTTGGTGGGACAGGCCGCTTGGCTGGACTTCCCGCTGGCCGCTTGGTGGGACTGGCCACTTGGTGGGACTTCCCGCTGGCCGCTTGGTGGGACTGCCTGCTGGCCGCTTGGTGGGACTGGCCGCTTGGTGGGACTGCCCGCTTGCCGCTTGGTGGGACTGGCCGCTTGGCAGGATTGGCCACTTGGCGGGTCTTCCCGCTGGACAGCGATCTGCCTGCAGATTACTTCTCATTCAGCATGACACATTCCCTTTTTTAAAGCCATGTTTGCAGCAGTGCTTTATATCAGAAAGCTAAAGGCTTCCTTGGCTATAATGATATTAAAGAGTCTATTCAAACTGACCATTTTTCGCACCGATTCATTACTCAGTTTTTAGCCCACATAAGGACCTGGCGTAACCTGTCCCACATGTACAGATATTCGCTCTGGAGTCCTGCTTGCTGCACGGGTCAGGGCTTTGTATTCTGGCTGCCCCCGTAGATCTAACACCCAGATATGGGTGTTATATCACTTTTTGCTTTACGGCCTTTATATACAGGGTAATTATTGGTGTATTTACCCCTGTAGATAACTGTGCACTGTTTGTCTGCGATTATTTCTGGCCGCTTATAGTTGCAGGAGTTGTATAATATGGCAGGCACTGCACCTCCTGGGTGCGGCGTACTATGTTACTCATCAGGTGTTTCTGTCTTGCCCAAGTGTCTCCAGATAACCAGAGGGTGAAAGGATTATAAAATTGTTCCTTATTATTTATAACCGTTTCCTTCTGTTGCTCATAAAGTGACTCTTCTGCATCGTCTTCTCACTTTTGCAGTTAGGAGAGTTCATGATTGTCCTTACTGGAGCATGGTAATAGTCATGGCATGTTGGATAAGTATTGTTACATGGGTGGGACGAGACTATCTCCTCCGCTACCCTTTTATGTAATAATACGGTAATTATGTGTATAAGGCCATAGTCACAGGACTAGCTGCTGTATGGCTGTATGGCAGCACTGCCAACCTACAGAGCCTTATGTCACTTATCAGAACACCCCGTTACCTCCTACTCACAGAATGTGATAAATATGATGGTTGGGGCTCAGACGCACTGATAACAAGGGTGGGGGTCTTAAGTATGATGCTTGAGTGGATGGTGGTGAGACCATCCTTCCAGTGACTGTGCTTAGGAGTGGTGGTCGCACGTTCAGTCATTTACACTGAGGACTTGGGGCCCCTGTTCTGAGGATCTATGGTGGCTCCTGCAGCGGGATCCCCAGCGATCATTACGTAGCCTGTGGATAGGTGACAAATGTTTATGGGACAGCTCTTTGGGACGACCATACACCTCAGACAGCAATCACCAAACAGTTGAAACCATGCTTCCAAAAAAGCCCCCCTAATAACAAACTATTTTTTTTTCTTTTTTTTAATATTTAAAGCTCTTTTCGGCCCCCTTTCCACAGTCTGCACGCAGGAAAACCGTTTTCGTGATCACAATCGTTCTGACTTCTCAGCCAGTGTTTTCTTCACACTTTCCACCTATATGCCAATGGTCAAGATGTGAAACTATCTAGAAAATGTAGACCTTGAGTTCGAGCTCCCACGAGCGATGATTCTCCCATGCGAGAGAGTCTGCTCGATTATGCCAAGGACACTCCACACAAGCTCTGATCAGTGTCCGTTTGTTGTGATCCAGTTCTCTGGCATGAGAGATTCATATCACAGGTGTGAAGAAGGAGAACTTAATTTTCCATCTTCTCCATTGTTTGTGTCCGAGCAAATCGGACTGCAGTCCAGTGTTTCACACGAACCCATAGATTTGAATGGGTGCACGCGATTCGATTTGCGGAACTGCTCACAACATGATGTGTTTTTTGTATTTTCATGCCGAATATTCATGATAGAAAAAAACGCAGATATACACTACTCCATAGAATAACATTGGACTGCGTGCTGTCCGATAAAACATTGGGTAGCGCTCGTCTGAGTTACATGCTTGTGTGAGCAAGCCCTAAAACTGACATTGATAGGACACCAGGGTGCAAAGTGACTCCTGACCCATTCTACTGAATGGCTTTTTATGGCCTCTGTCTGTATCCCACATTTTTTTATTTTTTTAATTGATCTCTTCCCCCCCCCCCTTCCCCCCCGACACAAGTGTAAGGCTTAGGTCATGTGCCCATAGCAAAGATTTTATATGCAGTCAACTGGTCTGAAATTTGGCAACGTCTTCATGTCTCCCATTTGCTTAGGGCCGCATGGTGGCTCAGTGGTTAGCACAGAACTATATACAAGGTAGTATGGTGGCTCAGTGGTTAGCACTGAACTATATACAGGGTAGTATGGTGGCTCAGTGGTTAGCACTGTTGCTTTGCAGCGCTGGGGTCCTGGGATCAAATCCCACCAAAGACAACATATGTAAGGAGTTTGTATGTTCTCCCCGTTTGTGCGTGGGTTTCCTCCGGGTTCCTTGGTTTCCTCCCACACTCGTAAGACAAACTGATAGGGAATCTAGATTGTGAGCCCCATCGGGGCCAATGATGATGTGTGTAAAGCGCTGCTGAGTATGATGGTGCTATAAAAGTGAGAATATATGACGGTTAATGCAATAAGTGTGTCCATGCACCGAGATGTCTGCATCAGAAGACGGTAGCCTGGAGAAGCAGCATGGCGATGGACTAGTAGTAGTTTATTGCCATTCGTGCAGTAGAAGTTGACACCAAGTCCTTTCATTTTTCTTACCCAACACATTATTCACAAGTTTCTACTTCTGTTCTTCCTTTCAGGTAATAAACTTACTCTTGAAACCAGGCCTACAAATGAAGGACTCGACGTACGACAAGAATTGCTGAAATTCCACTCCACGTTTTATTCTTCTAACCTCATGTCCATTTGTGTGCTTGGAAGAGGTAATATAAAAAAAAATCACATTGATATTCGTTAACTTTTTGTGGCTGCATAAAAATGACAGAATTGGACTGTTCACCTCGTGTTGACTGTTATCGGTCTCTGAGATTACTTCTGTTATTGGGGGGTGGGAGGAAATACTCAGAAGCAGCGGAATAAAATGGCAAAAACTGGTCACTCCTGACATCAGAGCTGCTAGATAAGTTAGAGGGAATCCGACAGCAGCGTGCAGTTGGGGCTGAGACCCTGATTCCGGCCATGTCACTTACTGGTCCGCATGCTGTCATTTTGGTATTTTTATTGAAGCAATAACACAGTCCAGTAAGTGACACATCGTGAAGCAGTCTGTGCAGTCAGAGTACTCACCATGTATCGGCTGTAATGGCTAGGATCGGAGCTACTGACAAACTCGTTTAGCCCCTTAGATGCCGCAGTGGCCTTCTGGCTAGCTAGTTAGTGAAGGGCTTCATCTTTTAACCCATTGAACCGCAGCACTCTGTGGATAAACCTTACATGTATAAAATGGGAATAGCTTGACAGGGATTAAAGTGAATGGGTATTCTGTAGTAATTGATTAAACCCAGACAGTGATAGTCATTAATTTCTAGTGAGTCTCCTTTTAATTCTAGTTTGTGTATAATGGGGGCGGCCATCTTCCTGAGCTGGTGTTAACGTTTAGAGATCGTTTTCTTTGCAGCAGCCACTACACAAATGTATAGCCTGATATAGATAGATTTCTATAGACGTGTTTCCTAGGTATGCTCTGTGATCTGCACCAAAGTCATTGGGGAAGGTAGTGGGAGCAGGTGAGCTGTGATGGCGCTGAATCCATCACTCAGTATAAGTGATAGTATCTGATTTTGCTAATTCTGGATGGTGGATCCTGTGCCATCTGCTGAAAGGCCTCTATACGGAGCAAATCAGTTTAGTATTGGACCTCAGTGTAAGAATGTCAAGATGGTTAAAGATAGACAATGTGGACAGATGCAGCACTCTGTAAGCGCCAAGATGTCTGAAAGCTTTGAATTGGACTGCATCACTGCTATACAGAGTATACTTATAAAAATAAAGTAGACTAGAAAAAGGAGTAGCAAAGGACCACTAAGTAATAAAATACAAAAAATCCTTTATTAATAAATTAACATCAAATCCAAGCAAAATTAAATTAAGCATAATGCAGAAATCAATAAGGGAAAGGGAGGAAACATGCACCTATGTGCTGCTTAGCCATGTATTATTGCAATGTATTGGGTGCTTACCCATTGTAATTTCGGACTTGAAAAAGCCTCCCCACGGCCCCTGACGCGCGTTTCGTGTGCTCCCTTTATCAAAGGGGGAATGGTAAAGCGAGCATGCGAAACGCACATCAGGGGCCGTGGGGAGGATTTTTCAAGTCTGAACTTACAATGGATAATCACCCAATACATTGCAATAATACATGTTTAGGCAGCCCATGGGTGCATTTTATAACCTTATATGACCTTTATTTAGTGATATGACTTGAGCATTTTTCCTGAGCACTTTAGTGTGACTGCATTTTTTCTCTAGATCTATGCTAGATCTGCAGCCTCTCCTCAGTATACTGGCATGTTTCCTCCCTTTCCCTTATTGATTTCTGCGTTATGTTTTATTTGATTTTGTTTGGATTTGATGTTAATTTATTAGTAAAGAACGTTTTTGTATTTTATTACTCAGTGGTCCTTTGCTACTCCTTTTTCTAGTTGTCTATGGTATTGTTGGAGTACTACACTTTTGCAATTTTATGAACAATATATTGGGAGAGCTTAACTTTATCATGCTCTCAGTCTCTTTATATAGAATGTGCTTTTTGATTATTCTATTTTCTTATAAAAATGAAAGTACGTGGCGCATTAATTGGCCAATTCATGAGCCCACCAGCTCTGTCAAGACTTCACTTTCTTTGATGGGACCCTAAACCTAATAAGCCTAACTCTACCGGGCTAAAAGCCTACTAATTTAAAGGGCAGGTAGAAGGCATGTTTGACTAATATTCTTATAAGGCCTTGTGAAGGAAACCGGTTCCTCACACGTCACCAATGTGATGTAACTACACAGGCACAGCTCTCCGGCACCCCCTTTGTCTCAGGTCAGTAAGGGAACTGCACCTAGAGCAAATGGCCGCCGGGGAGGATGTCCTGTTACCCACTGGGTATTCTAAGATTCGAAATCGGAGTAAAAGCATCAGCCCAAAATTATTTTTATGGTTTAATTGCCTTAAGGGCACACTAGATAATTACAGAAATATACAGTAAGCTATACAACGGAATTACAGTGGATTTGCAGTCAGAGTAAAATATAACAATAATGGTACAAGGCTTAGAGATATTAAGCTGAAGGTCAATTTTACCAGGTTGTAGGTTGCATGTGGATGCCAGGAGCTCTGCAGTCCACAGGTATCAGAATCTTAGTTGCCGGACAGTCCCCAAAGCGCGTGCCGCTGCTCCCTTGGCAGATCTGTCCCCTGTTCCTTCTTAGATCATCATCGTCTTGTTCTTCTGTGAGAGTGAGTGTCTCTGCCATGGGCTCTCAGTTCTTAAACATGCTGGGTTCCTCCACCCTGTGTCAGACGATGGGCTAACAATCTCCACCCTTCAGCTCCCTGCCAAATTTATTCCCAATATATAAGAAAGGAGGTAACTTTATCCAGGATGATCGGATCAGGACACGAGAGGTACCTGTGTATGCGGTTTGTTTTGCCTGTTGTGTGGAGAGCAAACATGGCCCTATTGGTACGCTGTGGAGGGCCAATCTCTATATCTCAGGTCCCAGAGCCCTCACCGACTCGGGAGTCGCACTGTCGATGCGCGATTTCCGCATGGTCACGCGGCTATTTTTTTTATAAGTCTGTACCTCGAAAGGTGTGCTCATAATCCATGATCCTAGGATGGAGTCAGAGTGGCTGGGAGAGACAATGGATGTGTATTTATGAGTCCAGCTGATAGGTATATTCAAATTCAAGCCCCCAGTCCCCTGTGACTCTGTGAACTCAGACAAAATGGCACCTGGGACAGGCCAAGCTCAGACATGAGGTGAGCATTATGCCCCATATCCAAGATGGTGGCTGTTCCTTCATCACAGGCCTCCATAGACATTAGACTGTCAGCTGAACCTACAGAGATAGGTGGGCTCTAATGTTTGTGGGGTCTGGAGAGATGTCGATCAGGCATGACTGATTGTGGATTGCAGATCTCCTGGATCTCCCAGAGATAAGCTCTCGAACTATGTGTCAGTCGGCAGCTTTCTCCATAGACGACACAGGAGCTCTTGGCTGAACGAGCATTCCTGTGAATGAGAAAGATGGCTGTCGGACGAACAGTCAACCAAAGCATTGTTCAGCCGACAGCTATCTAATGTGTATGGCCGAGCTTAGGGGTCTATCAAAGAAAGGTACGCCTTTTCTTGGCTGGTGGGCTCTCATGAATTAGCTGATTTATGCGCCAAGTACCTTTTTTATTTTTTATAAGTATATTCTATGTATCAGTAATGCAGTCCAATGTCATATATTCAATGTTTGACCATCTTGGCGCTAACAAAGTGCTGTTGTATGATATATATATATTTTTTTTATTACCGTATATACTCCTGTATAAGCCGACCCCCCCCCCCCCAATTTTGCCACAAAAAACTTGGAAAACTTATTGACTCGCGTATAAGCCGGGTGTATAAGTTGCCGTCCTGCTCTGTGCTCCCCCATCCAGCTCTGTGCGCCCCCATTCTCCTCTGTGCTCCCCTCCTCCTGCATCCTGTCCTGCTCCGTGCTTTCCATCCTCCCCGTCCTGCTCCGTGCTCCCCATCCAGCTCTGCACTCACCCATTCTCCTCTGTGCCCACCCCTGTCCTGCTCCATGCTCTCCGTCCTCCCCCCTTTCTGCTCCGTGCTCTCCGTCCTCCCCCGTTCTGCTCTGTGCTCTCCGTTCTCCCACCGTTCTGCTCCGTGCTCTCCGTCCTCCCCCCGTTCTGCTCCGTGCTCTCCATCCTCCCCCTTTCTGCTCCGTGCTCTCCGTCCTCCCCCCTTTCTGCTCCGTGCTCTCCGTCCTCCCCCGTTCTGCTCCGTGCTCTCCATCCTCCTCCGTTCTGCTCCGTGCTCTCCGTCCTCCCCGTTCTGCTCCGTGCTCTCCGTCCTCCCCCCCCGTCCTGCTCCGTGCTCCTTGTCCTCCTCCATGCTCCCCCCATCCTCCTCCATCATACTCACCCTCCCCGTGCCATCGCTGAACGTCCTGGCCGGCAATCCTGCGTTCTCCCCGGCTTCCTGCAGCTCTCCAGCGCTGAGCGGTGACGTAATACCGCTCATTAAGGCCATGAATATGGAGGCCACGCCCATGGGAGTGGCGTCGCGTCCATATTACATGACCTTAATGAGCGGTATTACGTCACCGCTCAGTGCTGGAGAGCTGCAGGAAGCCGGGAGAGAACGCAGGATTGCAGGGACGTTCAGCGATGGCACGGGGAGGGTGATTATGATGTCCCAGCCACCGGCTCCTGCCACCGCATCCCCTCCCCCGCTGGTTTCTGCCCTATGACTCGTGTACAAGCCGTGGGGGCATTTTCAGCACAAAAAAAGGTGCTGAAAATCTCGGCTTATACACGAGTATATACGGTACATCAGTTCACACTTGCTTAATTCGGTTTGGAGGTGCTAGTCAGTTGTTGTTTGTTTGTTTGTTTTTTAGTTTTTTATTTTTCTTTTTTTTCTGCATCAGAGTACAGCAGCCTTTGTAAGCACAAAGATGCATGCAAACATTGAATATGACATTTTGCCCGAAATATTCTTATGAGAAAAATACTTTTTGATTAAATCATGCAATATCTATTTGAAAAAAAAAAAAATGGGATCGTGTTCTGAAGAAAGCGATGTCTGAGACTGAACTTCAGTCGTCACAGGGGCTGTGCCAGCAGCAATGTGATACTTGCAGCAGCGATGTGCTCCCTTGCAATTGTTGCTGGGATACCTTCTGCTTTGTAGATAACTGGTGTCCTATTCTTGTTCAGTTGTCTTTTATTTCTACTTTAGCCTAAGGCTAAAATTCATGTCCTGTTCACACCCTTCTTTTTATTTTTTATTGTTTTTAAATCTTTTGTAAACATTTTTGCATGTACTTGGAGCCTGTGCACACGTTGCAGATTTGTTGCATTTTTTTTCTGCGCAAACTTGTCAGAAAACCTGAAGGCTTTCCTGATGCCACACAAAGTAGATAAGAATCCTGAAGTGTCATGCACAGATTTTTGGACTTGCAGCTTTAAATCTGCAGCATGTCAATTCTTTCAGCGTTTTTGCTGCAGATTTCACTTATACTGACGAATGGGGAGAAAATCTGCAACAAAAACGCATAATGAAAAAACAGCTGCAAAATGCACCCATTTTACTCTGCGTTTTTACTGCCAGGAGATGCAGAAATTTCTGCACCAAATACTTAACATGTGCACATAGCTTTATAGGGGAAAATGCAATACCTATAGCTTCCTGGCTTTTGTAGAAAAAATAGTCAAGACAAAATTACTGCAATGTTAATAAATAAAGCATTTTCAGTATAGATTTTAAGTTTAAAAACAGGATTCAATTGTGTGGCTAATTTTTAGATTCAGTCCTTCTGGGAGTAAGTGTTAATTTTTGGTCCCCTGTTGAGCGTGGTGAGCTGGATATGGCCTCTTATTCCAACAACCTATGTCCCAATTATTGCATATTGCTTTTAGTGCCTAAAGAATTGTATGAACCTAAATCCTGTACTTGTAAATTTTTTTTTTATGGTTTTGCATTTTAATGTACTGTTTTCTTAAAGAGAAATGTTCACCTCCCCAAAATACGCTATTGTTCTGCCTATTTATATGGATAATTGAGTTTTAAATCAAGTCTTAACAGGTAACAAGGAGTAAATTTAGTGCCGACACCGGAGGGGAATATAAATGTAATTTTAGTGGGGGAATGAAGGGATTCAGAAGGGGCTGTCCAAGTAGTGGACAACCCCTTTTAAATGCCGGATTACCCCTAAATCTGCAGGTAAATGGTGTTTTTTGGATGTGACCGGTTCCCTTTTAAGCTTTAAAGATTGTATAATTTTGATAACACTACATTCACTTCTTAACTGTGAAATCATAAGGTCTGTGCAGGTTTTCAGCATCCAGTGATGACCACGTTTTTTTTCTTTTTCTCATACACAGAAACCCTTGATGAGTTAACAGAATTGTTGGTGAAATTGTTTGCAGAAGTGGAGAATAAAAATGTCCCAGTTCCAGAATTTACAGAAAATCCCTTCCAAAAGCAATATCTGCAGGTACATCTGGATACCACATCATCAAGTAGAGGGAATGTGTCAGCATGATTTTACTATGTAATCTGAGAGCAGCATGATGTAGGGGCAGCAGAGAGCCTGATTCCAGCAATTTGTCATTTATTGGGCTGTGTGTTGCTGTTTCAATGCAATCATTGTTTTATCAACAGGAGATTATCACTAGAGGACTAGGTGTCTCGTGCCTCCTGGTCCATCCATGCCCCTACCACTGATTGGCAGCTTTCTGTCTACAATGTGGTGTGGGCGGGGTTACACAGGGCTCACCATTCAGAGCTCTGCTAGATCTGCAGCAGAGAAAACTGTGATTGTATCACAACTCCTGCACACAGTAAACTCAGTGATATATTGCTGGAATTGGGGTCTCTGCCCCTACAGCATGCTGTTCTCGGATAAACTGTAAAGATCTAAAACGCTCCTCTTTTGGTGGCTGAAGGCAGCCCAAAATCTGTATTTTAAAGTTTGCCTTTTTGCATCTGATTTGGAGATCTGTATCCCCCAGACATATGGTCAGGATTCTGTTCACACTAATAGGAGAAGGTGGGCTCTCACTTTTGTGGTGATGGGTAATACACATCTTAATCATCAGAGAAACCGTTTTATATTTTCTTATTTTTTGTTTTTAGAAAACATACAAAATAGTGCCTATTAAAGACATTAGGAATCTATATGTCACATTCCCAATTCCTGACCTCCAGAAGTACTACAAGTCCAACCCGGGTCATTATCTTGGACACCTTATTGGACATGAAGGTCCTGGAAGTCTTCTCTCTGAACTTAAGTCCAAAGGTAAAAAAAAAAGAATTTGTTTTTGTTCCTTTAAACCCAGAACTTGTCCAATTCTCATCCATCTTTGCAGTTTGGGCTCAACGATTTTCAGTCTAAGCAGTCGGATAAACAGAAGATATCCATTTTCCTCCTGTTTTTCAGCCTATCCCGACATACGACCTACTGTTCCGTCACATGTCTGGTCTACATTTTTGAGGCTAGCTTAAGAACTGAGCTTCCTTCCTGGCAGATGTTGCCGGTGTCTTTTTTTTTTTTTTTTTGGCCGAATATGTTTTAAGCGGAATCTGAGCGATAACTCCAAGGCGCTAATTCATCAAGACCGATGTTTCTCATGCCAATCTTGATGAGTGGGTGGGGTGGAGCGCCTCCGTGCATCTGGCCACAATTCTCACTCCAGTCAGTAACTGCCACTTGTCATAAATTTGATTGGGGGTCTCCACGTGCCATCTCGCCCAAGTTTTCACTTTGACAAGTTTATACTTTATGCCGGTTTATGGACCACCGCTGAATGCATGAGGGGCTCCTGCAGAAGCTCTAACATCAGGAAACTCGCCCAACAATTATTTTATTCGTCTGGTCACACGATGTAGTGGTGGCTGCTAGAGCAGAATAAAACATCAGTGGGTTTTTTGTTTTCTTTTTGCAGCCACTGTTACATTGTGTCCAGCTCAAGATGAAAAATTTGGTGAAAAGTTCCCTTTTAATAGTTGTGTCCTGCACACAACGCTGCAAGTTGAGCAAGGAAAACTATCGGGGTGAATGATCAACCCTCTGCATTGATGCTGCTCTCTTCCGTGATTTCTATAGAATTTTTAATTGGGGCATACTGTACTGTTAGTGTCTCCCCTCCCATGGTAAAAGTACCCATGTTGGACACTTTTTGACTCTGTGCTATTCTTTCATAGGCTGGGTAAATACTCTGGTTGGAGGCCAGAAAGAGGGCGCCAAGGGATTCATGTTCTTCATCATTAACGTAGATCTCACAGAAGAAGGCCTGTGTAAGTAATGCAATGATCCAGCAGTGAGCTCTGGGATTTTCTTACATAGGGAGGTGTGTGTTTTTTTTTTTTTTTTTTGTTTTTTTTTTTGTTTTGTTTTTATTGTTGTTGTATTAAATGAAAAAGTTTCACTAAATGTATACAAATAAATGTGCAACATAAAATATATTGAGGCCGTTTGTTTTGTGTGTAGAGCCACTTCATAGCCCGGTCTATACACTGCTCTCTACATACACTGGTCGTATCTATATTGGCTGTAGACATGCTCACTAGTGATGAACAAACGTACTCGGGTGCTAACAGAGTGACTTCAGCATGCTTGAAAAATATGTTTGAGTTCCCGCGGCTGCCTGTCTCGCCTGTTTTTTTTTAAGCAATCCCTGCACTTGTCGAACAGCCGCGAGATATGCAGGCGCAGGGACTAGAACATACTATCCGAGCACGCCGAAGACGCTCGGTTAGCACTTGATCATGCTCCAATAACGCCTTATCAGAGCACATTCGCTCATCGCTATTCACATTTCTGTGTACATCACCTTATTCTATGTCCTAGTGAGAGACATCCGGGACATAAGAATAGGGCTAATATAGCAAAGAATATGAAATATTGTGGGACTCCTCTCAATGCCAGAAAACTCACAATTTGTTGCAAGTTTGTTTTTATTTATTATTATTATTATTATTTTATTTAAGTGGTGCTTTAGATGTGAGCATACACACTTATCCTTTTTTTGCTGTCTATATGTACAATACTCCCACATTTTCCACAAGCTGGTGCACGATATACCGTATTTTTCGGACTATAAGACGCACTTTTTTCCTCCCAAAATGTGGAGGAAATGGGGGTGCGCATTATAGTCCGGATGTACCAGCTCTGGCTGAGGTGAGGGAGCGGTTTCGGCAAAGCAGCGGGTCACAGAGGCAGGAGCCGATGGCTCCAGCTAACGCCTGCGCCCGCTGCTAAAGTGAAACACGGATTTTGGTAAGAACTTACCTGTAAAATCCTTTTCAGCGAAGGAAGGAAGAGAGACACAGTATTCATTACTGATGGGTAGGCGGAGCCCCAGATCAGGATGTCACCTCAGATCAAAAGAGTGCTGACTGGCTGGCCCCTCCAGCTCGGGCTCCTCCTACTCAGCTCCAGTCGTACCAAAGCTTTGAGGAAAAGAGCCAAGATCACCAGCGGAGCAACATAACCCCTTCTGAAGGAACTTCAGAGAAAAAACACAAGGATACAGGTTATGCATGCAAAGAAAGCCAAAAACCACAGAGTTCCAGGTACTACTCACGGAACCTGACTACTGCGATGAGCTGGCGATGCCACTTTATAAAACTTTGTAAACGTGTGGACAGAGCGCCAAGTTGCCGCTCGACAGAGCTGCACTGCCGAGGCACCTTGATGAAAAGCCCACGATGAGGCCACAGCTCTCGTAGAATGGGCTCGAATCTTAATCGGGCAAGATTCACCCGAAGACGGTAAGCTTCCAAAATAGCTGACCGGATCCAACGAGCTATAGAATCCTTGGAAGCTCGTTGACCACGCCGACGACCTGCTGGAACCACAAACAGGGAGTCCGTCTTACGAAAACCTTGAGTAATAGATAGATAAAACTTCAAGGCCCGCACTAAATCCAATGTGTGTAAAGCTCGCTCTTTCACATTCTTCGGATCCGGGCAGAATGAAGGCAACACAATATCCTGGTTGACATGAAATTGTGACACCACTTTAGGCAAAAAATCACCCGAGTGCGAAGCACTACACGATCCGGAAAAAACTCCAGAAAAGGAGGCGAACAAGAAAGAGCTGCCAACTCAGAAACTCTCCTCAAGGAAGTGACTGCAACAAGGAAAGCCACCTTCCAAGAAAGTAAAGAAAGGCTAGCAGAAACCATAGGCTCAAAAGGTTTATGCTGAAGAGCCTCCAAAACAAGGTTGAGCCGCCAAGGAGACACGGGTGCCTTCCGCGGCGGAAACTTACGAGATATACCTCGGAAAAAGGAGAGCACGTCTCTATTTGAAGCAAGGGTTCTCCGAAACAATAAGGACAGAGCAGAAATCTGACCTTTCAGAGTGCTTACTGCCAAACCCTTGTCTAGCCCATGCTGTAGAAAAGCCAACAGGTTGGGAATGGAAAATTTTCTCGGGTTCCGAGAGGACCCCAAACACCACGAAAAGAAGGTTTCCCAAATTTTGTGGTAAATCCTAGTAGTAGCCGGACATCTTGCAGCACGAAGGGTAGCAATGACCTCGGCTGAGAAACCTCTACGGGTCAAGATTTCGGTCTCAAGAGCCACGCCGTCAAACGCAGGGACATCAAGTCCGGATGACAAACGGGCCCCTGAGTCAACAAGTCCGGTTGAAGAGGGAGTGGAAAAGGAGGTGCCGCCAACAGCGACATTATTGTCGAGAACCACGCCCTTCTTGGCCAGTCTGGAGCTATCAAAATAGCTGGAATTCTCTCTAGTCTGATCCGACGCAGTACTAGAGGAAGTAAGGATATCGGCGGGAATACATAGATCAGCTCGAACTGATCCCACTGAGCCACTAGAGCATCCACCGCCACCGCCTTCGGATCCTTGTACCTGGACATGAATGTCGGTAACTTGGCATTGAACCTGGATGGCATCAAATCCACTTGGGGGGTTCCCCAGCGAGAGCACAGTAGTGCAAACACATCCGGATGGAGGCTCCATTCCCCGGAAATCCATCCTTCTGCGACTGAGAAAGTCCGCTGTAACATTCTGAACCCCTGGAATGTGAATCGCCGAAATGGCTGGTACATTGGCCTCTGCCCAAATCAGAATTCGGGACACCTCTACCATGAGTCTGGAACTCCTTGTCCCACCTTGGTGATTGATATACGCGACAGCCGTCGCATTGTCTGTCTGCACACGGACTGGCAGACCGCTCAAAGGGACCGTCCAATGTTGGAGGCAAAGGAAAATCGCCCTCAATTCCAGGATGTTGATCGGAAGCACAGACTCTTCCGATGACCATACCCCCTGAATCCATAGATTGTTCCAAACACCCCCCCAGCCGTCAGGCTGGCATCGGTGGTTATGACTGACCACTTCGGAGGGAGGAAAGACTTCCCCAGGGAGAATGCCCCTGGACGTAACCACCATTCTAGAGAATCCCGCACCGCGCGAGAAATGGTGACACTGCAATCCAGCGATTGCGACTGATTCCATCGACTCAAGATGAACCTTTGAAGAGTCCTGGAGTGGAACTGGGCAAAAGGAATTGCCTCCATGGACGCCACCATCAGTCCTAGAAGACGCATACACTTCCGTAGAGACATTGCCGTTGAGGATCTCATAATCTGTACATGTCGAAGAAGACATGACTGTTTGTCTGGTGGTAGGGAAACTACCGACCGAAACGTGTCGAGATGCATTCCCAAAAAGAGGATTGTCCTCGATGGTTCCAGGGACGACTTCTCCCAATTGACCAGCCAACCGAAGTCCTTCAGAAACTGAAGAGACAAATCCCGAGCCGTCAACGCCTCCTCCTCCGAGGAAGCCATGATCAAAAGATCGTCCAGATAAGGGAGAATCGTAATCCCCTGTCTTCGAAGGATTGCCATGAGAGGCGCCAGAATTTTTGTAAAGACCCTTGGCGCTGAGGCTAAGCCGAACGGCAGAGCCACGAACTGGTAATGATTCTGACCTATGGCAAATCGAAGAAAGCGCTGATGAGCCTTTCCGATGGGAATATGCAAATAGGCGTCGCGAATGTCGATTGACATCAGAAAATCGTTCTGTGACAGAGCTGCCACAACGGAACGAAGCGACTCCATGCGAAATTTCCGGGCATGGACATGCCGGTTTAATCGCTTGAGATCCAGAATCGGGCGAAATTTGTTCTCCTTTTTGGGAACTATAAAAAGGTTGGAATAAAAACCTTTTCCTCGGTCCTCTGACGGAACCGGTATCACTACACCCTTTTGTAGCAGAGATTCGACCTCTCGCTGTAGAGCGACAACAAGCTCGGGTTCCGACGGAACGCGAGACTGACAAAAAACATTTGGGGGTCGAGAAGCAAACTCTATGAAATAGCCTGCCGACACAATCCGCGTTGCCCAGGAATCTGGAACGCGAGCCATCCAAGTCGCCTTGAAAAGAAGCAGGCGACCCCCCACTCGAGAATCCTCGAGTGGACCCCTGGCGTCAATTAGACTTTGCGGGCTTCTTGTCAAGTTCCCGCTTGTCCTGGCGGAAACTCTGCTTCCAGGAAGTACGAGTTTTCTGAGAGGATTTCTTTCCTGAGAAGGAAGGACGACCCGATCCCCACGAGGAGTGACTAGATCGTCCTCGGCCCCGAAAGGACCGCCGACCACTATAGACACCAGGCCTACTGGACACCGAGGCCATGGCCCTACGCTGTGGTAATGCTGATTCCTTCGCCTTAGCCTTGGAAATCAGCTCTGTGAGGTCAGATCCAAAAAGATGGCCACCCTTGTAAGGTAAGGCCAACAACCCTTGTTTGGAAACTGCGTCCCCGGCCCACTGTCTGAGCCATAAAGCTCTTCTGACTGTGACCGCTGAAGCTTGCGCTTTGGCCAGCAGAGATGCCGTATCCAGACCGGCATCAAAGATATAACAGGCTGCCGTTTCTAACCATTCACAAGTTTCCCGTATCTCAGATAACGGAGATTCATTGTGCAAATCCGTCTTCAGACGTGCCACCAACTTAGAGAAGCTCTAGCAGCACACATGGATCCTAGCACTGCTCGGAATCCATGACCCGCAGCCTCATAGCTTGCTTTTGCCGCCAATTCTGCTTTTCTATCCAAAGGCTCCTGTAAGCTCGCTTTTCCCTTAACAGGGAGTAGTGAGGATTTATTAAGCTGAGATAAAGACACATCCACTTCAGGAGCAGAAATCCAATTAGCCTTTAACTCCGCAGAGCAAGGATAAAGTGTATCCAAGAAATGCGTTCCATGAAAACGCTTATCTGGACATAGACGTTCCTCCTCTATTACACTATTAAGCTCATCCAGAGCTGGCAATGTTGTACGCGAAGCACGGGACTCCTGGAACATGCGTGCTGATTTACCAGGACGACTAGTTACCTCCTCCGGTAACTGTAATATATCTCTCATGGCTTCAATTAATGCCTCCGTACGCTTCGCCATAGAGGAACGCCCCTGCGGCTCGTCCGCATCTGAATCGGATATTTCTCCATCCGAATTTAAAGGGGAACTCTGCCCAATATCAGATACGTCTGACTCGCTCCGTGTAGAAGCCGGTAACGGCCTGCGTCGCTTCCTCTGAGAAGAATTAGCAGACACATATTGACCTAAAAGGTCAGACAAGTTGTTGATCGATCGAGCGATATCGTCCAATTTTTCACCGCTGTCGACTGCAGCGCTAAACGTTGTGGAGGTCTGCGTATCTGATTGCCGCAATGGCACTTGGACGTGATCCGCAGCATCTGAACTCTGTTCAGACATGTCTCACCTGTATGAACAGGTCAAAGCGGTAATACCAGCAAAAACTATGCGGTTTTTCTTTTTTTTTTTTTTTTTTTTTATATATGCTGAAGGGTTAACGCTCCACCAGGCAGGGTTACCCCAGCGGTATTCAGTCAAAAAAATTTTCTGGTAGAAATAACCCTCAGAAGGGTTAATATTGCAAACTCACCACAACATATATATATGAAGTGTGAGTCCCAGCCAATTTTATGTCTCTAATGAGACTGCAGCTGCAGGATAGCGATCGCTGCGCTGCGGGGTGAGGAATCAGCACTCACCCAGCTGGCCGTGGTGTCTTATGAGGAGAGGAGCGGTCTGAGGAGCCCAGGAGCCTGTGTAATGGCCGCCACAGTGAGGGAGTCGCAGGAGAAACGCCAGAGCGCGCGTCTTCCTGCTCAAAAGACCGGGAATAGATAGGCCACGCCCCCTGCTAGCTCAAATGTTGAGCGCGAACTCCCCCGCTCCTGCTCCCTCTCTGTCCTGCAGCTAACTGCCTGCGGACAAAAGATCACCACATCTACAATGTAACAGCGCTGTCACAGCAGCGCTGAAGCATACTGACATACAAGTAGTAGCGCTGTCACCGCAGCGCTGAAGCACTCACACATTATTATAATAAAAATTGTGTGGAAAAACTCATCAGCTCAGCGCCACAGGGACCCCCAGGGGTTTCTGGCGCTATGCCCATGCTTCCCCCCAGGGCGGGAAGCGCAGTGACCCAGCGTGTGGTTTGCGCCCCCGCCAGGGAAAACTCTCCTCATCCCTCAGGGCCGGCAAGGATTCTGCAGGGACCATTATGTAATTACAGATCCGCCAAGGGAGAGGCTGGTGAAAAACATTGATAAACATGTAATAGCGCTGTCACCGCAGCGCTGAAGCAGCACTCACACATTAATAATAAAATTTTGTGTGGAGTACTCACCAGCCAAGGCGCCACAGGGACCCTCAGGGGTTTCTGGCGCTATGCCCATGCTTCCCCCCAGGGCGAGGAACGCAGTGACCGCACGTGTGGTTTGCGTCCCGCCAGGGAAGCTCTCCTCATCCCCCAGGGCCGGCAAGGATTCTGCAGGGACTTTGAGTAAATACAGATCCGCCAAGGGAGAGGTTGGGGTACAGCAGCGCTGGTACCCCTGAGACCTCTAGACCAACTAGTGATCCAGGTCTCCTGTCCGAATATAAAATAATAAAATCTTCTGAGGAGCTGCATTAGCAGCGACCATCCTCTGGACCTCAAATCTTAGACTGGAGCTGAGTAGGAGGAGCCCGAGCTGGAGGGCCAGCCAGTCAGCACTCTTTTGATCTGAGGTGACATCCTGATCTGGGGCTCCGCCTACCCATCAGTAATGAATACTGTGGCTCTCTTCCTTCCATCTGCAGCTGAAATGAATATTCACTGCATTCCACGCCCATGGGCATGGAGGGCAATGAATTTTAATTTCTTTCTGGCCTTCTGGTGTGATTGGCCCCATTCGCTTCCTGGTATGATTGGTCCCATCCTTATTCTACGTTTATACTTTTCCTTAACAGCAATACTACTGAAGGTAAAATTGAGATCAGCACTGGTGTGAAGAGCGTGTAATTAGTGACATCATTATTTATTGCATTTTGTTGCTTTCTATATCTGAAACCCTTTGTAACAGGGCAGAGTTTGCTTCTCCTACAGTATAAGTGTGTGTATATACCTGCATTACCATTGTAATGTGTTTTCTCTCCATCTAGTGCATGTGGATGATATCATTTTCCACATGTTTCAGTACATCCAAAAACTCCGAACAGAAGGCCCTCAAGAATGGGTTTTCCAGGAATGTAAGGTGAGTGTCCTCTAATGACATTATTTACCTACCTTTACCCCAGTAGGTTTTAATTGCTTTGCTGAATTCCAGTATTTATATATTCTACCAAATTTCCTGATGGAATTCTCTTTCATGGACTTGGGGCACAATGAAGACGACTGGACGCTTATTGTGGGGAATTTCTTGCATAGTAATTAGGCTTTCATTCTGAAACACTTTTTTTCAATGGGGGACATATGGCACCTTTATAGTACACAGCTGCGTATGTGGGGGCGCCTTAGCACTTGACAGATGTGACCAGTGTTGCAATTTACTGACCAATCTCATGAAATGTAGTGATGGATTCACTATTGAGGCCACTGACTGCGACTGCTGCTGTTTTACCCTTAAAGGAGTTGTCCAGGATTGTCATATTAATCACTTATTTGGAAGATAGGTTACCAATTTTTGGATCACTGGGTGCTTGACCACCATGCACCTCCACAGATCATCTGTTATCTGCGCTTGCAGCATCCAGATGTAAACAATTGGGGTGGAATATGGCTGGATGTTGCTAAGATTGACGCTAAATTACATGTATAGCATAATATCAGCTTTCTTTCCCAAAACCTGACGGATTTTATGCTTTATCATTTTTTTATTTCTTTTAGGACTTAAATGCTGTTGCCTTTCGGTTTAAGGATAAAGAGCGTCCACGTGGCTACACGTCCAAAGTGTCCGGACTCTTACATGTACATGGCTTTTTTATAGCACATTATGAACATAAAGAGATTCCTTCACAGAGATTAATTAATCAGAAATATAAAACGTTTGTCAATGTGCTTCCCAACTGTTTGCATTGTGTATCCTTGTACATAATCTAACCTGTCGTCCGCCTTCCCAATCGTCCTGGCAGACCTTACATTTTACAGCGCCTCGTCTGTTTTTGCCTCAATGAGAACCAGTTGGAGTCTCGAATGTTAAAAGGACTCTCTGCTCAAACCTGGTCCCCAATCTACCCCTTTAATTGGAACAACACAGATAACAAGACTCCCCTTGAGACGCTATTATATAATTAAGAACCTATTATAACATAACATTTGAGATTTGTTTTTCTAGGCAATCTCTGCATGTGTTGTGGCCGTGAGACATGCCGCTGCAGGGACTTAGCATATTATCTAAGCACACTGAAGACACTCTGTTAGCACCTGAGCATGCTCATATAACACCGTATCCCAGCACATTCGCTCATCACTAGCGCAAGTCCCATTAGGAGACTAAAAAAATAAAGCAAAAAAAAAAAGTTTTAAAAAAATATGAATTCAAATCCTCTCTCTTTTCACCAATTAACTCCTTTCTAACCTCAGACGGAATAGTACGTCCGTGGTTAGAACCCTCTCTTTGATGAGGGCTCCGGCAGTGAGCCCGTATCAAAGCTGGGACATGTCAGCTGTTTTGAACATGTGCCCGCACTAGCCGCAGGTGGAATCGCGATCCACCCGTGCCTATTAACTAGTTAAATGCCGCTGTCAAAAGCTGACGGCGGCATTTAACAAGCACTTCAGGCCGCTGGGCCGGAAATACGCGCATCGCTGACCCGTCACATGATCGGGGGTCAGCAATGCTTTGGCATAACAACCAGAGGTCTCCTTGAGACCTCTATGGTTGTTGATGCCGGATTGCTATGAGTGCCACCGTGTGGTCGGCGCTCATAGCAATGCTGTAATTCTACTGCGTATAGGCGATCTAATCATCAAGTTTAAATCACCCCCTTTCGCCCCATTCAAAATAAAACCATAAAAAAAAAAACATACACATATTTGATATCGCCACGTTAAGAATCGCCTGATCGATCAATAAAAAAAAAGGATTAACCCGATAGTTAAAATGGCGTAGCGTGGAAAAAATAAATCGAAGCACCAGAATTACTTCTTTTGGTCACAGCGACATTGCATTAAAATGCAATGACGGGCGATCAAAAGAACGTATCTGCACATAAATGGTGTCCTTAAAAACGTCAGTGCGGCACACAAAAAATAAGCCCTCACCCAACCCCAGATCATGAAAAATGGAGACGCTACTGGTATCTGAAAATGGCGCAATTTTTTTATTTTTTTTTTACAAACTTTGGAAATTTTTTCACCACTTAGATAAAAAAGAAC
Source organism: Oophaga sylvatica (assembly GCA_033576555.1). Taxonomy (NCBI): domain Eukaryota; kingdom Metazoa; phylum Chordata; class Amphibia; order Anura; family Dendrobatidae; genus Oophaga; species Oophaga sylvatica. The sequence continues at coordinate 563,099,080 of JARQOD010000003.1, forward strand.
TGTGAAGGAAACCCCCTTCCTTCCACGTCACCAATGTGACGTAACTACACAGGCACAGCTCTCCGGCACCCCCTTTGTCTCTCAGGTCAGTGAGGGAACTGCACCTAGAGCAAATGGCCGCCGGGGAGGGTGTCCTGTTACCCACTGGGTATTCTAAGATTCGTGATCAGAGTAAAAGCATCAGCCCAAGATTAATTTTATGGTTTAATTGTCTTAAGGGCGCACTAGATAATTACAGAAATATACAGTAAGCTATACAACGGAATTACAGTGGATTTGCAGTCAGAGTAAAATACAACAATAATGTACAAAAAATGAAAACAAAAGTTATGGCTCTTGCAGTAAGAGAGGAAAAAAACTAAATAAAATAGATTTTCCCGTTTGGGAAGGAGATAATAGAAGCAGTTATGCCTGGTGCTACTGCTCAGCCCCTCATACAGAGAATTTGACATCAGAGAATGTCCTATCGTATAAATCAGATTTTTTTTTTGTGTGTTTTTCCTTTTCTTCATATGATAAGCTTTGTCTAAAAAATAAGATACAGAAATCTTGCAATTTTCAAAATTGCCACTTGGCCTTGCTGGATTTTTTTTCTTAAAACTCCACAAAGCACTTTTGGGAGGGTTTCAGAGTTGACCCTCCTGAAAAATATGTGTGCACGTATCCTCATACCTCTGAGTACAGGCTGCAATCAATAGCTGTCTACATTCTGATTAAAAATTCCCTGCAGTTGCCTTGAAAATTGTTTATTACAACCAATGCACTGGATATTGACTTCCATTTTGTTATGTAATTGGGCAATCGCTGTACATGCAATTCCCCAACTACTCCTTTACGAGCTCGAGCACTTAAACTTGGTTGTGAGACATCTGTGAGACCTCCTTGTAAAGTCGCTGATCTCCTGGACTGGTCGGTCTTCTTACTTCCCTCTCTGGGGATCTTTCGCAGGTAGAACGGACTAAACATACGGCCTTGTGATTGATCTCGTGCAGTTCTCATTTAAATCCAAATCTATTTTGTGAATATCACTTATTGACTTTCTTTTTTTCTCTTTCTCAGTATTACCCTCTAGAAGAAGTCTTGGCTGCTGAGTATTTAATTGAAGAATTCAGGCCTGACTTGATACAAATGGTGCTTGATAAGCTCCGGCCAGAGAATGTCAGGTGAGTTTGCTGGGAAGACCATGTCCAAGTAGTGATGAGGGGCCAAACGAGCGACTTTGGCATGCTCGAAAAATATCTTGAGTCCCCGCGGCTGCATGTCTTGTGGCTGTACGACAGCCGCGGGGACCCGATCATATTTTTCGAGCACGCCGAAGTCGCTGGGTTAGTACCCGAGCATGCTCAGATAACACCCTATCCCAGCACATTCGCTCATCACCATGTCCAACACCTAAAGAGTCCTGACCTGACACAACCTTGTAAAGGAGATCTCCGACACAGGATGCACTGATTTCACTTCGTCAAAGCCAATGGAGTCGCCAAGTTATTAACCGTGTAGTTATTGGGCTGGTATTGGATCAGAGCGTTGGTGACATGTCTGCTCCTCACCTGTGACCCCCCCCCCCTGTGTAGCGTTACGTGGGCTCCACTTCGTGGCCGATTTGCTGTGATTTCTTCCACTTTTCACGAATATGACTTGCAGGTGATGGTGGAATATTTCGGAGGGGGAAAAACATCATGAATAGACTTGGCTCTTATTACAGGACTGCACTGGTATCAGAACGGCTCGTTCTAAAGAGCTCACTATCACAAATGTAGGTGGCCGGCATGGCGAGCGGATACAGCGGGGGCAGGGGACTGAATGAAGGCCCTGGAGTCAGTGATTGACATGGCCGCATAGTTGTGTCTATGTGTATTGCAGTCTGTTCTCTATCCTTTATGGTTTCCCCACATTGTGCTACTTAACGTGCGGAAATTCGACAATCTATAATGTATTCCCTTTTGGTCTTGAAAATGTATTTCTCCGCTTATAAAAAGTGTTTCTACACCACGTAACAAGGACATTTGGAATTTGTTCTGTTTGCTTTTTTTCCGTCATTGTAACAGAAGGGCCGTGCAGAGATTACATGAGGATGTTCTGCTCCACAACCATTTTCTGCCCTTTCTGCAGATTTGTGTTTAGTAAGCAGAGAACATGAGCTGAAAGCCCCCGTACTAAGTGCCCATATGCTCCGATATTTCCATCCTGCACCATAAAATGGAGTTTTAGGCTCTCGCCTCTGCTGCGAGCAGGCACAGGCTTGTTTACTACAGCAGAAAAGCCGCCCTGGAGACAGAAGGAACTCCGTAATCTGCAGAGTAATTCTTGATGGGACTCTGCCTGCCATCTGTAGCGGCACAGCCAGCACGCTGATGAGACGCCGCTGCGGACCCTGCTGGGCAGTGGGAAGTCTTTCACATCATCTCTTGCTCCCTTAACCTTGTTGCCTTTGTGGATTGATGTAGAAAGGACTTGTAGCTCCCAGGATTAGTCCTGATCCTGCACTATTGGAGTTGATATAAGCGTGGCGTCTGAATGACCAAATAGATGTGACTGCTGGCGGAGTGCCTGGATGGGAGTTTTACACAAATGCAGATTTTATGGAGGAGAAGGAGTGTGGGATTTGTAGAATGATCTTCTCTTTGCTTGTTACTTTAACCCCTTAGTGACAGAGCCAATTTGCAGGTTAATGACCGGGCCAATTTTTACAATTTTGATCACTGTCATTTTGAGGTTATAACTCTGGAACGCTTTAACGGTTCCCCCTGATTCTGAGACTGTTTTCTCGTGACATATTGTGCTTCATGTTAGTGGTGAAATTTCTTTGATATGACTTGCGTTTATTTATGAAAAAAATGGAAATATGGCGAAAATGTTTACAATTTTTTGCAATTTTCAAACTTTTAATTGTTATGCCACTTAAATCAGAGAGATGTCACACAAAATACATAATAAATAACATTTCCCACATGTCTACTTTACATCAGCACAATTTTGGAGACACCTTTTTTTTTTTTTGTTAGGAAGTTATAAGGGTTGAAAGTTGACCAGCGATTTCTCATTTTTACAACACCGTTTTTTTTTTTGTTTTTTTTTTGGGAGCACATCACATTTAAAGTCACTTTGAGGGTATACATGACAGAAAATACCCAAAAGTGACACCATTCTAAAAACCGCACCCCTCAAGGTGCTCAAAACCACATTCAAGAAGTTTATTAACCCTTTACATGTTTCACAGGAACTGAAGCAATGTGGAAGGAAAAAATGAACATTTAACTTTTTTTTTTTACAAACATTTTACAATTTTTTTTTTATTTTCACAAGTGTAAAAAGAGAAAATGAACCACAAATTTTGTTGTGCAATTTCTCCTGAATACGCCGATACCCCATATGTGGGGTTAAACCACAGTTTGGGTCACACGGCAGGGCTCGGGAGGGAAGGAGCGCTGTTTGACTTTTTCAATGCAGAATTGGCTGTAATTGAGATCGGACACCATGTCGCGTTTGGAGAGCCCCTGATGTGCCTAAACAGTTTAACCTCCCAATTCTAACTCCAATCCTAACCCCAACACACCCCTATTCCCAACCCTAGCCCTAATCCTAACATAACCCCAACCACAACGCTAACCTCAACACACCCCTAACCATAACCCTAGTCCCAAACCTAACCCCAACACACCCCTAACTTTAGCCCAACTCACTTTAGTCTAACTCTAACCCTAATGGAAAAATTTAACTAAATAATTTTTTTTTAATTTTATTATTTTCCCTAACTAAGGAGGTGATAAGGGGGGGATCATTTACAATTTTTTTTTTTAGTTTGATCACTGTGATAGGGTCTATCACAGTGACCAAAATGAACCAATAGGAAAAATCTCACTATTGTTGCCGGGTGCCGGCCGGCAGATCTTGGCTGGTGCACTGGCCATGCGCTCCGCCATTTTCTTACCGGAAGAAGACACTGGAGGCCGTGGGGAGAAAGAGAAGGACCCAAGGACACCGGGAGGTAGCGGGGGTGGGGGGGATCGGGGACCCTATTTCTCTTTCCTCTGATGTGCGATCACATCAGAGGAAAGCGAAATTAAATGGCACATCAGACTTTTTTTATTTTTTTATGCGGTCGCCGTTATACGGTTAATAACAGCGATTGCAACACCGGGGTTGGTAAAAGCCAACCCGAATCATGTTCTCTGGGGTCTCTGCTACCCCGTAGAAATTCCGACTCTGGGGGTGCGCTATTCACTTTATCCACAGCGCCGTAAATTCACGGCGCTGTGGTTTAACTACCCTTAACTACTGACGTTAAAAGGCGTATCGGCGGTCGTTAAGGGGTTAATCGTCTGCAGCCGTTCTGTCCAGTGTGGATTCACACACAGAACCTGTTCACATGCAGCGCAGTGCACTGCTGTATCACTAGCAGTATTCCTAGCTCAGACATTTCCCATGGTGAAGCATTAGAAGATGCTCTGTCACTCATTACCTACAAGATATGACATTAAGTGACCGCTGGGTGTCCTTTGTTCAGTGAAGGGTCCTAAGTTATCGCTGACATCTCCTGGAAAGGATGCTATATGCGTATAATGCCGGAGATATCATTCAAGATTATGGGGTGGAGGGGGGTGGTTGTCATCAATCATCTCGGACACTTTAGTGAAGAATAGGCGCCCATTGGATACTTCATAATTGATGATCATAAGCAGGTGACGAGATAAAAGATCATTTTCTTGGCAGTGGCATACAGCAGACTGTGCAGCCACTATGGAGCCTGGTTCCAGCGCTTCCCACCCATCCTCATACCTTCTACCCTGTCTACATCCTGGGTGCAGATCAGATGGACCAAGGAGCCACCAGCTCTCTGCTCCACCAATCATTCTGATCAGAGTCAGCACAGCGGGCACCATGACATATTAATAATCTTTATCTGTATATCGCGAACATATTCCGCAGGGTTTTACAATTCAACAGTTCAGGGGTGTGTGCAGCTCTTTTATTTATTTATTGCTATTGTATGGGAATATACTGTTGTACAGTGTGTAAGAGGATGTTGGGAGTTTTTGATGGCCAGTCGGATGTGCAGGTAGAAAGGCAGCAGGATGCTGTGGGGGCCATTAGATTGTGTTGTGGAACTTTTAAAGGGAACCTGTCAGCACAAAGATGCAGTCCAATCTGGAGGCAGCGTGACTTGAGCAGATTGATATATAATTTTATCATAGAAGATTCGGTACAAGCCATGTTTTGGTCATTTAATCTTCTGTTCTTTCTGGGATTTTCAGTCCAGTGGCGGTCCAATCAGTGACTGACGTCAATCTCTGTATGCTGTCTTATACAAGTAAGCCGATCAGTCAGTGATAGACCGCCCACTGGACCGAAAGTCCCGGAAAGAGAAGAAGATTAAATAACAAGCAATTATATATCGGTGTGCTTTTAAAATACAATACTAAAGGCTAGCAATTTTGTTTATTTTTGTTTTGTCCTTGCAATTTTGAGTATTGACTTTTTTGTGCTGATAAAAATCTTGCTATTAAATTGCCATGTGAATTATGGGGTTAATAAAATTAATGATGTAACCTTTTCTGCATCATAAGACTGCTCACATTTAAATATTAGACAACGATAACACAAAGTCCTTTTATTAAGGGAAAAAGAAATCCTTACCTACAGGGCCCTGTGTGAATAAGTGATTGACCCCTAAGCCTAATAACTGGTTGGGCCGCCCTTAGCAGCAACAACTGCAATCAAGCATTTACGATAACTGGCAATGAGTCTTTTACAACGCTCTGGAGGAAATTTGGCACACTCCTCTTTGCAGAATTTTTGTAATGCAGCCACATTGGAGGGTTTCCGAGCATGAATCGCCTTTTCTCCATCGCTTCATTGGGGGACACCAGACCATGGGTGTTATGCTGCTGCCACTAGGAGGACACTAAGCAATACACAGAAAAGTTAACTCCTCCTCCTGCAGTATACACCCTCTGTTGGCTCAATACTGAACCAGTTCTTGCTTAGTATCTGTAGGAGGCACTAGGGTCTGCTCTTAGACCCCACTTTTTTTCATTTTTTACCTTTTTATTATTTTTCTCACTTAACGCACGGAAGGGCGACAGGACTTGTACGAAAAGTCCTGATCTCCCACAAACATCAACAGGCGGGCACGCGGAGTGTGGCCTCCACGTAACCCCTCCTGCAACGCTACCATCGGGCGACGGATCCCCTTCAATGGGCCGTTCTCCCCATATGTCAGATGGCTAACACGACCCGAAATGCCAAAGTGCAGACCTTCATAAGCCGATCTCGCGATCCACTAGCCATCGGCTCGGATGCGCTAGTCCTCCCTTGGAGTCAATTTCGCCTTCCTTACATCTTTCTGCCTCTTCCGTTAATCCCCAGGGTGATCCGAAAGATCAAGGCGGAAGGCGTTCCTCTCATTCTTGTCGCTCCGGACTGGCCTCGCCGTCCGTGGTATGCGGAACTAGTCCGTCTGGTCGCAGACGTCCCTTGGAGATTACCAGATCGTCCGGACCTTCTTTCACAGGGTCCAATTTTCCATCACAATTCGAAAGCGCTGAATTTGACGGTATGGCCATTGAAGCCTGGATCTTAGGCCAGGCTGGGTTTTCTCGAAAAGTTGTCTCTACAATGATCAATGCCAGGAAGCCGGTTTCCGTCCGCATTTATCACCGTGTCTGGAAGACATTCTTTTCCTGGTGTAAGGATAAAGATCGTTCCCCTTGGTTTTTTCTATCCCTTCCATTCTGGAATTCCTCCAGGCAGGATTGGACTCGAGGTTAGCACTCTCCTCCCTCAAGGGGCAGATTTCCGCCTTATCCGTCCTTTTCCAACGACGGATCGCAGCTAAGTCTCAGGTCAGGACTTTTATCCAAGGAGTGTCACATCTCGTTCCACCCTACAAGAGGCCTTTGGAGCCTTGGGATCTTAATTTGGTCCTCAGTGCGTTACAAGAATCCCCCTTCGAGCCTTTGCCGGAAGTGCCTTTGTCTCTTCTTTCCTGGAAGGTTGTCTTCCTAGTTGCAATTACCTCTATCAGGCGGGTATCGGAATTGGCAGCCTTGTCTTGTAAACCTCCTTTTCTTATCTTTCACCAGGACAAGGTAGTCCTCAGGACTTTCTTGCCCAAAGTCGTTTCGGCTTTTCATATCAATGAAGAGATAGTCCTGCCCTTGTTCTGTCCGGCGCCGAGTCACCGTACTGAAAAGGCCCTTCACACCTTGGATTTGGTGAGGGCTCTCCGAAGGTACATTTCGAGAACTGCATCTTTCCGTAAATCGGACGCCCTGTTTGTGCTTCCAGAAGGACGCAGACAGGGTCTTCCTGCTTCCAAGGCCACGTTAGCCAGATGGATCCGTTTGGCGATCCAAGAGGCGTACCGTGTCAGAGGTCAGTCTATCCCGGCTGGGATTAAGGCACACTCCACTCGGTCAATGGGGGCCTCCTGGGCCCTTCGGCACCAGGCTTCGGCACAACAAGTGTGCAAGGCTGTGACTTGGTCCAGTCTTCATACTTTTGTCAAGCATTACCAAATCCATGCTCAAGTTTCTTCAGATGCGGCACTCGGCAGACAAATTCTGCAATCAGCTGTTGCGCATCTGTAAGTTGTCTGTTGACTGTTTAAGCGTTTTTATGCATGTGGTTCACGAGGCTTCATCTGCTGTTATGGCTTCCCACCCAGGGACTGCTTTGGGACGTCCCATGGTCTTGTGTCCCCCAATGAGGCGATGGAGAAAAGGAGATTTTTGTGTACTCACCGTAAAATCCTTTTCTCCGAGACGCTCATTGGGGGACACAGCTCCCACCCTTGTTTAGCCTGTAGCCTCGTTGTTTCTTTGATTTGTTGACATATTGCATTCTGTTATGAGCTCCTACTGCTTTGGCACCGAACTGGTTCAGGATTGAGCCAACAGAGGGTGTATACTGCAGGAGGAGGAGTTAACTTTTTCTGTGTATTGCTTAGTGTCCTCCTAGTGGCAGCAGCATAACACCCATGGTCTTGTGTCCCCCAATGAGCGTCTCGGAGAAAAGGATTTTACGGTGAGTACACAAAAATCTCCTTTCAGCTGCAGATGAAGGAAGGGAGACACACTAGACATTACTAGTGGGTAGGCGGAGCCCAGATAGGATTGACACCTCAGATTAAAAAAAAGTGTTGACCGGCCCCTCCAGCTCGGGCTCCTCCTACTCCAGCTTCTCCAGTCTAAAATTTGAGGTCCCAGAGGATGGTCGCTGCTGAAGCAGCTCCTCAGAAGATTTTATTATTTTTATCGGACAAGAGACTTGGATCACCAGAAGTGGTCTAGAGGTCTCAGGGGTCTCAGCGCTGCTGGACCCCCACCCATCCCTTGGCGGATCTGTAATTACCCTGATGGTGGTCCCTGCAGAATCATGCCGGCCCGGGGGGATGAGGATTGCTTCCCTGGTGGGGATGCAAGCCGCACATCGGGGGTCACTGCTTTCCCCGCCCTGGGGGGAAGCGATGGGCATAGCGCCACAAACCCCTGGGGGTCCCTGTGGCGCTCGGCTGGTGAGTACTCCGCATTTTTATTAATGTGTGTGAGTGATTCAGCGACTGCTGCGGCAGTCGCTGTTACAGTAAACATGCCGGTGACTAGTATTTTTTGTCCGCAGGTTGATACCTGCAGGACATAGGAACGGGAGAGAGGAGTGCGCGCTTTTTTTTTTTTTATTTGAATTTTCGCGCCGCTCTGAGCACGCGCTTTACGGCAGTCTCCATTTTTGACTTCTCTGACATGGAGCACACGGAGACACAGCGCGGCGGCCATTAAAGAAGCAGGCTGAAAGCTTCTTCTGGCTCTTCTCCCTCCTCCCCTCCCGGCAAGATGTTACACTGTGGCCAGCTGGGTGAGTCGCTTCTAGCCCGCGGGCAGAAGCTTAACCCTTCACCCCCACAGCGCGGGCGCCTTCTGAGGCACTAATGAGTGACAGATTGCGCTGTCCTGCGGCTGTTATCCCATAAGGGGGCTCGCACACTCTTTTCAATAATAATAAAGAGGTTGTGGGGAGCCTGCGACAGTGAAGTTACTGCCACTATACGCTTTTAATGTCGCTAGTAGCTGCCAATCTGGAGCGCTTACTGATCTCCTTAACAACTTTGGCAGTCATTGCGATATACAAAACAGCGCAATTTTTTAGCGATGAACGTTTTTTTTTTTTTTTTTTTCTGTTAAGTGTGGCATAGCTGTCCCGCAGCTGCGGCCTTATAAGAGGCACTTGGGGCTCGCACACCCTTCTCATTATCACTGCTACTTTAACCCCTTCTTAGGCGGTTAACTCCTAATGGGGGACAGCTGGGGTAGCTCTCTCTTTAAGAGCTCTAACCCTTCAGCGTTTGTTTTTTCTTTAAGAGACACACTGTTCTAGTTACTGACAGTTTAACCTGCCATATACTGTGCAAGGACATGTCAGAGACCGTCTCCCAGATCCGCTACAGACGCGTATCTGACACGCAGATCTCGGCGGCGTCATGCGCAGCGGTCGGAGGTTCCAGTGGTGTCAAAATGGAGGCCCTCGCTAGTTTCTATGATGGCCTGTCTAACCTTCTAGGTTATTAGATGTCAGTTAGATCCTCTCAAGGAAGCGACACGAACCGGTGCCTTCCTTCCCGCGTAACGAAGATGTCCGATTCGGACAAGGAGGATCGGCAGGGACACTCTGCCTCTCTTTTGCGCCGTACAGAGACTTTTATTGGACCATGAGGGCGTTAGTTACCGGATGAGGTAACTAGACGTCCTGGTAAGTCGGCCCGGATGTACCAGGAGTGCCGTAAATTGCGTTCGACATTGCCAGCTCTGGATGAGCTTAATGGGACAAGGAATGCCTGTGTCCAGATAGAAAAATATTTAGACTTGTGTCCAGATAAACGTTTTCAAGGGACACGGTCTTTTGAGACACTGTATCCGTGTTCGACGGAGTTGATTGAGAATTGGATCCCTTCTCCTGAAGTGGATGTCCCTTTATCCCAGCTTAGCAAATCTTCCTGTTAAAGGGAAGGCGAGTCTGCGGGATCTGCTGGACAGAAAAACGGAGATGGCAGCAATATCCATCTGCGAGACCGCGGGTCATGGATTCAGCTATTAAGGATCCATGTCTGCTTGTAAAGTTTCCCTGAGCCGGTTGGACCGTCTACGGACGGCGTGGCTCCCCTCTATCAAGGTAGATGGGCTTTTCAAGTTGTTGGAGGATACTGCGTCACTGCTATCCAGGGCGCAATCCTCGGCAGTCACAGTCAGAAGAGCACTGTGGCTTGGACATGGGGACGCGGTCTCCAAGCAGGGTTTGCTATCTTTAGTTTACAAGGTGGTCAGCTATTTGGATCTGACCTCACGGAGCTGATTGCCAAGGCAAAAGAAACAGCTTTACCGCAGCGCAGAGCTGTGACCTCTGCGTCTGGCAGGACTAGTGCCGGTAGTTGTCGGTGGTCCTTTCGGTCCAGGGGATGATTCGGCCAGCCCTCTGGGGGTTCGGGTCGTCCCTATCTCTCTCTCTCTTTTTTTTTTTTTTAAAAAAAAAAAAGGGAATTCTCAGAAATTCCGCATACCCTGGAAACAGAACTTCCGTTAAGACAAACGGGAAGCTGGCAAAAAGCCCGCTAAGGCGGACTGACGCCTGGGTCTCACTTGAGCGCTCTCGAGTGGGGGGTCGTTTACTCCAATTCAAACCGACTTGGGCTTCCCGCGTGTCGGACGCCTGGGTGACACAGGTTGTGTTGGCAGGCTACTTCATAGAGTTTTTTTCTCGACCCCAGACAATTTTTTTGTCAACCTCGCCTTTACTGCGGGAGGTAGATTCCCTTCTGCAGAAAGGTGTGGTGGTGCCGGTTCCGCCGGAAGGCCGGGGAAGAGGGTTATTTTTTAACCTCTTTGTGGTCCCCAAAAAAGAGGACATATTTCGGCCCATTCTGGATCTCGAAAGATTGAATCGGCATGTCCACGCCCGGAAATTCCGCATGGAGTCGTTTCGCTCCGTTGTGGCGGCCCTGTCGCAGAACGACTTTTGGTGTCAATCGTCATTCGCAACGCTTATTTGCACTTTCCAATCAGAAGGGCCCACCAACGCTTCCTTCGTTTTGCCATAGGTCAGGACCATTATCAGTTCTGCCATTCGGGTTGGCCTCAGCGCTCAGAGTTTCTACAAAAATTCTGGCGCCTTTCATGGCATTTCTTCGAAGACAGGGGGTTTCGATTCTTCCCTATCTGGACGACCTTTTGATTGTGGCGTCCTCAAAGAAGGAGGCGGTGACTGCTCGCAATCTATCCCTTCAGCTCCTGGAGGACTTCGGGTGGCTGGTCAATTGGGAGAAGTCGTCTCTGGAACCGTCGCAGTCAATCCTGTTTTTGGGGATGCATTTCGACACGGTACGGGCAGTGGTGTCCCTACCTTCAGACAAGCGGGCTGTCTCCTTCGACATGTACAGATTATGAAGTCTTCGACAGCAATGTCCCTTCGGAAGTGTATGCGTCTTCTGGGTTTGATGGTGGCGTTCATGGAGGCACTTCCGTTTGCCCAGTTTCATTCCAGGGCCCTCCAAAGGCTCATTCTGAGTCATTGGGATCGATCGCAGGCTTCGCTGGATGGCAGTGTCATCATCTCTCACAGGGTGCGAGAATCCCTAGGATGGTGGTTACGTCCAGGAGCGTTATCCCTGAGGAAGTCTTTCCTCTCTCCGAGGTGGTCGGTCATAACCACCGATGCCAGCCTGAAGGGCTGGGGGGGTGTCTGGAACGATCTCTGGATTCAGGGAGTATGGTCATCAGAAGAGTCTGTTTTACCGATCAACATCCTGGAATTGAGGGCAATTTTCCTTTACCTCCAACACTGGACGGTCCTTTTGAGCGGTCTGCCAGTACGAGTGCAGACAGACAACGCGACGGCGGTCGCGTATATCAACCACCAAGGCGGGACGAGGAGTTCCAGGCTCATGGTGGAGGTGTCTCGGATCCTGATTTGGGCCGAGACCAGAGTGCCGGCCATCTCTGCGATCCACATTCCAGGGGTTCGGAATGTCACGGCGGACTTTCTCAGTCACGAGAAGATGGATCCCGGAGAATGGGGTCTTCATCCGAAAATTTTTGTACTGCTGTGCTCCTGTTGGGGAACTCCCCAAGTGGATTTTATGGCATCCAGGTTCAATGCCAAGTTACCGACCTTCATGTCCAGGTACAAGTGTCACGCGGTCTTATGATATGTGTACGATGTCAGTAAACTATTCTTAAAAGAACAACACTCTATACAACATATAGATTAGCAACATCAGCATGTAAATATAGAATAGATTTACCTGACACGATATCCGTTGAACTCAGGGTTAATCTTGAGGACTTGATACACTGTCACAGGAAAGAGGAGGACCGGGGGTCTAACCTGACCCTAAACTGGGGTCCTAACTAATCCCTCACCTTGGAGGTACTGATAATGGTTCAGAGGTCCAAGTCTCCAGCCTAACCCTGTCTCCTATCAGTCCCTGAACCCTGTAATCAGTCCTAAGAAGGATTCTGATTACCACCAAAGGGATATGGGCTGATCTCTGCTAAATACACAGATTAGACATATAAGACAGACTGGAGAAAACACAGACTTGCATACACACTCAAACACAGAAGGAACATAAATGATCTGGGATATTAAACTCTAAGCAAGGTGAGCTTAAAACAACTAAGGAGCTCTTTAACTTAAGTCTATACAGATACAATCCTATCTGTGGTCTGCATGAAGAATTTCACTGGCAACTCCCAACACAGACAACCAGAGATTTAAAGGAAACCAATCAACAAATAATTAATTGCAGCCGGGAGAAAACTGCACCCAGTCCCAGAACTGAGCACAGACAGAATTAACTCCCTAACTGCCAAACACAAAGAAACAGCAACTCAGCTGTGAGAAGTCAGAATGTGCAACCGCGACGATCTTCGTGGCGATGCACACATGACAGTACCCCCCCTTCTACGAGGGGCCTCCGGACCCTCAGGGCCAGGTTTGCCCGGGTGAGTTCTGTGGAAGGTCCGCACCAAACGATCTGCGTTAATGTCAGACGCAGGAACCCACGTCCTCTCCTCTGGACCATACCCCTTCCAATGCACCAAGTACTGAAGGGACCGGCGATTCAGACGTGAGTCAATGATCTTTGACACTTGAAACTCCAAGTTACCATTGACCACCACTGGAGGAGGAGGTAGAGGTGATGGTATGACTGGTGCCACGTACCTCTTAAGTAATGACTTGTGGAACACATTGTGGATTTTAAACGTAGGAGGGAGGTCCAGACGAAATGCCACAGGATTAATTATGGAACTGATCCTGTACGGCCCGATGAATCTGGGGCCCAGCTTCCAGGAGGGAACTTTAAGTTTTATATTCCTGGTAGACAACCATACCAGATCGTTCACATTAAGATCTGGACCAGAAACTCTCCTCCTATCAGCCATACGTTTATAACGGTTCCCCATAGCACTCAGATTATTCAATACACCTCTCCACACTGAAGCAAGTGACGACGAGAAACGCTCCTCCTCAGGAACCCCAGAAGGGCCCCCCCCATTGAATGTACAAAACTGGGGATGAAAACCATATGCCCCAAAAAACGGGGACTTACCAGTGGACTCGCTCCGCCTGTTGTTAAGAGCGAACTCTGCCAGAGGCAAGAAAGAAGACCAGTCCTCCTGGTTCTCTGAGACAAAACACCGAAGATAAGTCTCTAGGCTTTGATTCAGACGCTCTGTCTGACCATTGGTCTGCGGATGAAAAGCCGAGGAAAATGACAATTGCATCCCCCGACGTAAACAAAATGCCCTCCAAAACTTGGACACAAACTGAGACCCCCTATCTGACACCACATCAGAAGGCAACCCATGAAGTCTCACAATCTCCCCAATGAACACCTGCGCCAGAGTTTTAGCATTCGGGAGGGCAGGAAGAGCAATGAAATGTGCCATCTTACTGAACCTGTCAACAACCACCAGTATGACAGTCTTCCCTGACGACTGAGGAAGGTCCGTGATGAAGTCCATAGACAAATGAGTCCATGGACGCTCCGGAAGTTTCAAGGGTAAGAGGGTCCCAGACGGACGGGTATGAGGGGTCTTAGAGCGAGCACAAACCCCACAGGACGCGACAAAAGTTAAAACATCTTTATTAACGTTAGGCCACCAAAACCGGCGAGAAAGGAGATCTAAAGTAGCCTTACTCCCTGGATGTCCTGCTAAAGCAGAATTATGATGTGCCTCAATAACCTTTTGTCTCAACTGATTTGGGACAAACAGTCTCCCTGGAGGTCCTGCAGGGGCGTCCCCCTGAGCCTCTAACACCTCCTCCTCAAGCTCAGAACATACAGCCGACACTACCACCCCCTCCTGAAGGATAGGAATCGGGTCATCCATTTTCCCGGCCCCCTGGGAAACTGCGAGACAAGGCATCCGCCTTAACATTCTTAGATCCAGGGCGATAAGTGACAACAAAATTAAACCTGGTAAAAAACAACGACCATCGAGCTTGTCTGGAATTCAGACGCTTAGCAGATTCCAAATACAGCAGGTTCTTGTGATCAGTAATGACGGTGACCGGGTGGACTGCCCCCTCCAAAAAGTGACGCCATTCTTCAAAAGCCAACTTAATGGCCAAAAGTTCCCTATTGCCGATATCATAATTCCTTTCGGCGGACGACAATTTTTTAGAAAAGAAAGCGCACGGATGCCATTTACCAGGGGACGGACCCTGGGACAATATTGCACCCACCCCTACGTCAGACGCGTCCACCTCCACAACGAACGGCTGTGATGCATCTGGTTGGATGAGAACGGGTGCCGAAGCAAAACATTTTTTCAAAGAGGAAAAAGCTTGGCAAGCTTTGTCCAACCATTTAGAAAAATCCATCCCTTTTCTTGTCATGTCAGTGAGAGGTTTGACAACAGATGAGAAATTACAAATAAATTTCCGGTAGTAGTTAGCAAACCCAGAAAACGCTGCAGAGCCTTAAGATCCTCTGGCTGATCCCATTCAAGCACTGCTCTCACCTTTTCAGGGTCCATACGGAAACCGGAGGCCGACACCAAGAAACCCAAAAACTGAAGTTCCTGTACGGCGAATACACACTTTTCCAGTTTGGCGTATAGTTTATTGTCTCGCAAGATCTGCAACACCTGTCTCACATGCTCCTGGTGAGACACAAGATCTGGTGAGTAAATTAAAATGTCATCCAAATATACGACCACAAACAGCCCCACCAGATGACGAAAAATGTCATTAACAAAATGTTGGAATACTGCTGGTGCAGTAGTCAGACCAAAAGGCATGACAAGGTTCTCATAATGTCCCTCCGGCGTGTTAAACGCCGTTTTCCACTCATCCCCCTCTTTTATCCTAATCAGATTATACGCCCCCTGAGATCCAATTTAGAGAACCATTTGGCGCCAACAATTTGATTGAAGAGATCAGGAATCAGAGGGAGTGGATACGGATCTCGAACAGTAATCCGATTAAGTTCGCGGAAATCCA
The DNA here is from genome assembly GCA_033576555.1 of Oophaga sylvatica. Lineage (NCBI taxonomy): Eukaryota > Metazoa > Chordata > Amphibia > Anura > Dendrobatidae > Oophaga > Oophaga sylvatica. The sequence continues at coordinate 563,114,581 of JARQOD010000003.1, forward strand.
AGCAAGGGCGTAGGCCTCCATCTTTTTTCTTCAAAAAGAAGAACCCCGCGGCCACTGGGGAAGATGAAGGTCTAATATGCCCTTTGGCCAGACTTTCCGAAATATAATCTTTCATAGCCTGCCTCTCAGGACCAGAAAGGTTATATAACCTAACTTTAGGTAACTTAGCATCAGGAAGTAAATTAATAGAGCAGTCATACACGCGATGAGGAGGCAACTCCTGACACCCCTCCTCAGAGAACACATCCCCAAAGTCCTCCAAAAAAGGAGGCAAAGTACTAGGCACGACCGCACTGATGACTGTGTTCATGCAGTTACTTTTGCAAAACTCCCCCCATTGGCTTATATCTCTGGACTGCCAATTAATCACAGGGTTATGTTTAACCAACCAAGGAAGTCCCAACACAATGGGAGTAGGTAGACCCTCCAACACATAACAAGATAATAGTTCCCTATGTATTGCCCCTACCCGAAGGTCAATGTTATGAACCTCATGAACAAAGCTACCTTGGCCGAGAGGCCTGGCGTCAATGGAGAATATAGGGATCGGTTTGACCAATACACTCAGATGCATACCTTGAGCCTGAGCAAACTGAGCGTCAACCAGATTAGCCCCGGACCCACTATCAAGAAGAACAGAAAATCTCTCCACTCTCGTACCAACCACCACCTCCACTGGTACAAGGAACTGAGAAGAACTAGCGGACGAAATACATACTCCCAGGTTGTCGTCCACCACACAACCTGGGATTAACAGTTTTCCGGCGACTTTTTGCTCAACAAGGCACGGGATGGACATCCCCCAACAAAATGTCCCTCTTTCCCGCAGAAGAAACACCTTCTAGTCCTGCGGCGTACCGCCAATCCCCTCCTACGAAATGATGTCCCTCCCAACTGCATAGGCTCCTCCGAACAGACAAGGGGAACCTCAACATAAGGGACTTTAGTAGTAGGTGGAGTAACAACAGGGGGCGGAGTTACCTCGCACCTCTCCCGGAGCCGTCTATCAGTACGGATAGCTAGGGCCATAGCAGCCTCCAGTGATGGAGGAGAATCATACTGAGCCAAAACGTCCTTTAATTTGTCAGAAAGCCCATGACAAAACTGGCTCCTAAGAGCTGGGTCATTCCACTGAGTATCTGTGGCCCATCTACGGAACTCAGAAGCAAATTCCTCCGCCGGACGATCTCCCTGCTGTATCTTACGTAATTTTGTCTCAGCAAGAGAGACCCGATCTGGGTCATCATATACCAAACCCAGGGCAGTAAAAAATCGATCTACTGACTGTAGAGCCGGGGATCCCGGAGGAAGGGAGAAGGCCCAGGATTGAGGGTCCCCTTGTAGGAGCGAGATAACAATTCCCACTCTCTGCTCTTCACTCCCTGATGATCGAGGCCGAAGCCGAAAATACAATTTACATGCTTCCCTGAAGGTAAAAAATTTGTCTCGCCCACCAGTGAACCTGTCCGGGAGAGCTACTTTAGGTTCAAATCTGGTTTGCTCCGAGGGAGACAAAACTTTGGACTTAATGTCCGTCAGCTCCATGGATAATCCCTGCAACTGCAGAGCCAGCTGGGCTACTGGATCCATGGCAACTGGGAATAATTTTATGGGCCAGTGAAAATGTCACGCGGTCTTATGATATGTGTACGATGTCAGTAAACTATTCTTAAAAGAACAACACTCTATACAACATATAGATTAGCAACATCAGCATGTAAATATAGAATAGATTTACCTGACACGATATCCGTTGAACTCAGGGTTAATCTTGAGGACTTGATACACTGTCACAGGAAAGAGGAGGACCGGGGGTCTAACCTGACCCTAAACTGGGGTCCTAACTAATCCCTCACCTTGGAGGTACTGATAATGGTTCAGATGTCCAAGTCTCCAGCCTAACCCTGTCTCCTATCAGTCCCTGAACCCTGTAATCAGTCCTAAGAAGGATTCTGATTACCACCAAAGGGATATGGGCTGATCTCTGCTAAATACACAGATTAGACATATAAGACAGACTGGAGAAAACACAGACTTGCATACACACTCAAACACAGAAGGAACATAAATGATCTGGGATATTAAACTCTAAGCAAGGTGAGCTTAAAACAACTAAGGAGCTCTTTAACTTAAGTCTATACAGATACAATCCTATCTGTGGTCTGCATGAAGAATTTCACTGGCAACTCCCAACACAGACAACCAGAGATTTAAAGGAAACCAATCAACAAATAATTAATTGCAGCCGGGAGAAAACTGCACCCAGTCCCAGAACTGAGCACAGACAGAATTAACTCCCTAACTGCCAAACACAAAGAAACAGCAACTCAGCTGTGAGAAGTCAGAATGTGCAACCGCGACGATCTTCGTGGCGATGCACACATGACAACAAGGACCCGAAGGCTGTGGCGGTAGATGCTCTGGTGGTTCCGTGGGACCAATTCGAGCAGACTGGAGAGAATCCCGGCTATGTTGATAGCCCCAGATTGGCCAAGGAGGACGTGGTTCTCGACTCTGGTGTCGCTTTTGGCGGCACCTCCACTCCCACTTCCTCTTCACCCGGGCCTGTTAACCAGGGGCCCGTTCGTCATCCGGACTTGAAGTCTCTGCGTTTGACGGCGTGGCTCTTGAGACCAAAATATTGACCCGTAGAGGTTTCTCAGCCGAAGTCATTGCCACTCTGCGAGCTGCCAGAGGTCCGGCTACTACTAAGATTTATCACAAGACTTGGGAAGCCTTCTTTTCGTGGTGTTTGGGTTCTTCAAGGAACCCGAGGATTTTTCCCATTCCCAATTTGTTGGTCTTTCTGCAGTACGGGCTGCACAAGGGTTTGGCAGTTAGCTCTCTGAAGGGTCAGGTTTCTGCTCTGTCCATGCTGTTTCGGAAGGCTATCGCCTCGCGTAGGGACGTACGTTCCTTTTTTCGCGAAGTAACCCGTCAGTTTCCGCCGCGGAAGACGCATGTGTTTCCTTGGCGGCTCAACCTTGTCTTGGAGGCTCTTCAGCATGGGCCTTTTTGAGCCTATGGACTCTGCTAGCCTTTCTTTACTTCCTTGGAGGGTTGCCTTCCTAGTGGCGGTCTCCTCTTTGAGAAGGGTTTCTGAGTTGGTGGCTTTTTCCTGCTCGCCTTCCTTCCTGGAGTTTTACCCGGATCGAGTAGTGCTTCGCACACGGGGCGACTTTCTACCTACGGTGGTGTCGCTATTTCATGTTAACCACACATTGGATTTAGTGCGGGCCTTGAAGTTCTATTTGTCTGTTACTCAAAGTTTTCGGAAGTCAGACTTTCTGTTTGTGATTTTAGCAGGTCGTCGGCGTGGTCAACGAGCTTCCAAGGACTCTATAGCTCGTTGGATTCGGTCGGCCATTTTGGAGGCTTACCGACTTAAAGAACCTTGCCCGATTAAGTTTCGAGCTCACTCCACGAGGGCTGTGGCTTCATCGTGGGCCTTTCATCAAGGGGCCTCGGCAGCTCAGCTCTGCCGAGCGGCGACCTGGCTTTCCGTCGACACGTTTATAAAGTTTTATAAGGTGGACGTCAGTACTTCCGCTGATGCGGCCTTAGGACGTAGGGTCCTGCAGGCGGCTGTAGTTTTAAGTTCTAGTTAACTTGTATTTGGCGCCTGTTGCGCATTTATCAAGGTTGTTGGGATTCTGCCTCTTTTGGTTTTTTCCCACCCTTAATTTTTGAACTGCTTTGGGACGTCCCACTAGTAATGTCTAGTGTGTCTCCCTTCCTTCATCTGCAGCTGAAAGACGGATTTTGGTAAGAACTTACCTGTAAAATCCTTTTCAGCGAAGAAGGAAGGGAGACACACATCCCTCCCATGGCAGAAGTGTGTTGTTGTTTTCAGATGCGGCGTGACCCTTCTCTGATAGCGATTATCTGGGCTGAGGTCGGCGCGCTAAGGCTCTGTTCCAGCATCGCCAGCTCATCGCAGTGGTCAGGTCCAGTGAGTAGTACCTGGAACTGTGTGGTTTCTTTCTGTTGCATGCATAACCTGTATTCCTGTCTTTTCTCTGAAGTCCTTCAGAAGGGGTTATGTTGCTCCGCTGGTGATATTTGCTCTTCCTTAGCTTGGTACGACTGGAGAAGCTGGAGTAGGAGGAGCCTGAGCTGGAGGGGCCGGTCAACACTCTTTTTAATCTGAGGTGTCAATCCTATCTGGGCTCTGCCTACCCACTAGTAATGTCTAGTGTGTCTCCCTTCCTTCTTCGCTGAAAAGGATTTTACAGGTAAGTTCTTACCAAAATCCGTCTTTTTAAGGTCACGCCACAGCATCTCAATCAGATTAAGGTCAGGACTTTGACTAGGCCACTCTAAAGTCTTTGGTTTTTCTTAAGCAATTCACCGGTGGACTTGCTGGTGTGTTTTCGATCATTGCTCTGCTGCATAACCTTACTGCTGTTCAGCTTGAGCTCATGAACAGATGGCTGGACATTCTCCTTCAGGATTTTTTGGTAGACAGGAGAACTCATGGTTCCATTTACCACAGCTAGTCTTCCATGTCACAAATCGGCAAAACAGCCCCAGACCATCACACTACCACCACATTTTACTGTTGGTATGATGTTTCTTTTCTGAAATGCTGTGTTACTTCTACGCCAGATGTAATGGGACATACACCTTCCAAAAAGTTCAACTTTTGTCTCGTCAGTCCACAGAGTATTCTCCCAAAAGTCTTGGGGATCATCAAGATGTTTCCTGGCAAAACTGAGCAAGCCTTTGTTATTGCTCGGCAGTGATTTTCGTCTTTGAACTCTTCCATGCCGGCCTTTTTTTGCCCAGTTTCTTTCTTATGGTGGAGTCATGAACACTGACCTTAACCGAGGCTAGTGAGGCCTGCAGTTCTTTAGGTGTTTTTGTGAGTTTTTTTGTGATCTCTTGGATGAGGCATCTCTGCACTCTTGGGGTAATTTTGGTCGGCTGGCCACTCCTGGGAAGGTTCACCACTGTTCCATGTTCTTGCCATTTGTGGATAATGGCTTTCATTGTGGTTTGCTGGAGTCCCAAAGCTTTAGAAATGGCTTTATAACATTTTACAAGCTGATTTATCTCAACTACTTTGTTTCTCATTTGTTCCAGAATTTATTTGGATCGTGGCATGATGTCTAGCTTTTGAGGAACTTTTGGTCTTCTTATCTTTGTTAGGAAGGTCCTATTTAAGTGATTTCATGATTACTGCCACACCGGTTCTCAATCAAGCCTGGATGTGGATAGGGAATTTGAACTCTGCTTCCCAAAGATGTGATAAACCACAGTTAATTTGTTTTAGATTGGGGCAATCACTTTTTCACACAGGGTCCTGTAGGTTTGGATTTCTTTTTTTCCTTAATAATAAAGGCATCTTCATTTAAAAACGGCAATTTGTGTTATCTTTGTCTAATATTTAATAATTTGTGTGACAAACATGCAAAAGAATAGGAAACTGTGTGTGTGGCATGTGCTACAACAGCTCCATTCCCTCTCTATACTCTGCTCCCTACCAATCCACTTTTTGGGGCTCTCATCTTTGGGATTGGTGGGGGCCCCAGCATTTATAATATCCTGTTTCTAGGTGATAAAACTTCTACCTTTTTTAAATATCAATTGGCATCTGTTTTAGTCCAGAATGCCATGTCCTTGCATTGTCCTTTTTGAATAAAATGAAGTTGCTTAGTGTGCGGTATGGCATTACTTTTTTCGAGTGTCTCTTAAGCCAATACATTTAGTAATTTGCTGCCATCATGCCTGAGACTAAACCAAACTGCCCAAAAATAATTTGTATGTCTTGTCCTTCAGGGTGGCCGTTGTTTCCAAGTCTTTTGAGATAAAACTGACTGTACAGAAGAGTGGTACGGGACACACTACAAGCAAGAAGACATCCCAGCAGATGTTATCCAGGTTTGGTGATCACATTATATTTTTGTGTGGTTTTTTTTGTTGTGTTTTTTTTTTTTTTGATCAACATTGAATAATATAATTTACTTGAGACAATAACGAAAAAAAAAAAGTGAACCTTAAAAAAAAAAATAATAGTAAAATCATGAGCACTACGTGTCCTGCCATGCTGAATGCATTAGGACACAGAAATCATCATGATCCACTTCTGGCAGCTCCCTTTGCAATTGCTGAACAATGTTGTCCTAGATGTGCTTGATGGGAGATGGGAGTGCTCGATAATCCCAGATGTAGTGCCCTCGTGAAAGCTTTTTCATGACATTGCCCTAATGGTCTCCAGATATAAACTAGAGACTGGAATGGAGGTCTAATCTCTATCAGCAATGAGTACTGCTTTTGTCTTGGGTCTAATGATGGCCAGAAATTGATCTAGGGATGCTAATTTCAAAATTATTTTCATTTTTTACATCATTTGCCTAACATGTCTATTGATCCTGTAATTTCCATAAATCCACGGGTTTTTTTTTTTCTTAATGTATTGAATTAATGCTGACTGTATATTCCTGCATATTAGCTACTCTGCATCATTAACTTGGCTTTGATTGTCATGTGAATCGCTGGTGCAGAATGGTAATCCTAGTGTGTGCATGCTGGCCGCAAAGAGCATGACTAATCGCCACTGCCCACTGGACTGCAGGTAGTTGCATGTGGTTTACATATATGCAGTTAATACGTGTGACTATACTGTCAGCAAGAAGGGCTACGGCACACACGACTTCTCATATCCCCTCTCTCCCACATGGGTAAGCATCACTCTTTTACTGCATTATGAGCGGCACTTTATAGCCAAGATAAAGCAGATGCACACTTGCTGACTTACATACCATCTCTCTATATGGAACCGCTTATATCTTTGGTTGGTATTTGTAGCCTGTCTTTTTGAGATATGTTTTTATTTATTTTGTGCTCTGTGCTATTACTTTTTGCTATGAGACGTTTTTGATGACTCGTGGTACCTGGATCAGTCCCTTTATCTACTTGTTCTGTATTGTCTTGGGTTATTTATATCCATATTATGTATGTGAGTGAGTTTTTCCATAAAAATACTTTATATACATTATTGAGATTATTATGTTTCATCTTACCTTATTTTTGAGGGCATATCACTCCATTTTGCTTGTAGGATATTAAGAGGGAAAAGTCATGGAATTATGTAAAAAAAAAAAAAGATAGATTATAATCAGTTGTGGTTAAAAATTTACATACCCCTGAAGAATTTTTGCTTTCATGGCCTTTTTGTCAGAGAATATGAATGATAACACCAAAACTTTTTCTCCACTCATGGTTAGTGGTCGGGTGAAGCCATTTATTGTCAAACTACTGTGTTTTCTCTTTTTAAATCATAATGACAACCCAAAACATCCAAATGACCCTAATCAAAAGGTCACATACCCTGGTGATTTTTGCCTGATAACGTGCACAGAAGTTGACACAATTGGGTTTGAATGGCTACTAAAAGGTAACATCCCCCTGTGACCTGTTTGCTTATAATCAGTGTGAGTGCATAAAAGCTGAGTGAGTTTCTCGGATCCAGATTCTTGCATCTTTCATCCAGCCACTGACGTTTCTGGATTGTGAGTCATGGGGAAAGCAAAAGAATTGTCAACGAATCTACAGGAAAAGGTAGTTGAACTGTATAAAACAGGAAAGGGATACAAAAAGATATCCAGGGAATTGATAATGCCAGTCAGCAGCGTTCAAACTGTGATTAGCAAATGGAAAATCAGGGGCTCTGTAAAAACAAAACCACGGTCAGGTAAACCAACAAAAATTTCATCCACAACTGGCAGGACAATTGTTTGAAGCAAAGAAAAACCCACAAATAACATCAGCTGAAATACTGGACTCTCTGAAAACCAGCGGTGTGGCTATTTCAAGATGCACAATAAGGAGGCACTTAAAGAAAAATGGGCTGCATGGTTGAGTCGCCAGAAGAAAGCTATTACTGCGGAAATGCCACAAAATATCTCGCCTACAATACGCAAAACAGCACAGAGACAAGCCTCAAAACTTCTGGAGCAAGATAATTGAGTGATGAGACCAAAATTGAACTTTTTGGCCACAACCATAAACGTTACATTTGGAGAGAGGTGAACAAGGCCAATGATGAAAGGAACACCATTCCTACTGTAAAGCACGGAGGTGGATCACTGATGTTTTGGGGATGTGTGAGCTACAAAGGCACAGGAAACTTGGTCAAAGTTGAAGGAAAGATAAATGCAGCATGTTATCAGCAAATACTGGAGGCAAATTTGCAATCATCAGCCCGGAATGTTCCACATGACAACGATCCAAAACGCAAGGCCAAGTCGACCTGTCATTGGCTACAGCAGAACAAAGTGAAGGTTCTGGAGCGGCCATCTGTCTCCTGACCTCAATATCATTGAGCCACTCTGGGGAGATCTCAAGTGCGCAGTTCACGCTAGACAGCCCAGGAATTTACAGGAACTGGAGGCTTTTTGCCAAGAAGAGTAGGCAGCTTTACCATCTGAGAAAATAAAGAACCTCATCCACACTACCACAAAAGACTTCAAGCTGTCATTGATATTACAGGGGGCAATACTCGGTATTAAGAAATGGGGTATGTGAACTTTTGATCAGGGTCATTTGGATGTTTTGGGTTGTCATTATGAATTAAAAAGAAAAAACACAGTAGTTTGACAATAAATGACTTCACCCAACCGCTAACCATGAGTGGAGAAAAAGTTTTGGTATCATTCATATTCTCTGAAAAAGGCCAAGAAAGCAAAAATTCTGCTGGGGGATGTAAACTTTTGAACACAACTGTGTGTGTGTATATATGCCACGTACCTCTGCCTCCAGTCCAGTGCTGCAGCGGGAACTAGTCACATTCTCTTTACCGCTAACATGCCCACTCGATATTATACAATATGTACATATTAAAAAAAAAAAAACAAGATTAAGATAAGATTTTTAAACCTGAAACTTCTATAATGAGAACACAGGATCCTCTTCCCAATTAGTGATCTGCACAGATTGTTTCCTATGCTCCAAGTATCTACTATAAACCATGGCTATAAATTCTGCAGAAGCAAGATGTCTGCCTGCATAATTATATATATATATATATATATATATATATATATATATATTATGTATGTATATGTATATATACATATATATATTTATATATGTACATATATATATATATATATATATATATATATTATATATATATATAAAAATTCCATACCAGAAGTTCACATTGCCATATATAATACTACTACTAATAATAATAATATATAAAAACAATTCTCAATTTTTGCAACTTATATTTTGTGTTCTGGAAATTTGTCATTGTATATTGTTCATGTGTAAGTCAATGTCCGTTTATTGGCAAAAATGGAAGCTGGCACATTTAGTCGGGCTGCTGTATGGGAATACCTTTTTAAAGATATAAAAACCAAGTGAGAGAGGCACAGACATGCGTTGGTATTAATAAAACCCGTTTTGGAATCCCAAGGCTCTTCATTCCCACAGAGCCGACGGCCTAAACGTGGCAGCTTCCATTTCTGCCATTCTACCTCTGGAAGAACCTTTTCCTCCAGCCACAGGGAAGCAGCCGCAGCTTTCCACGCTTTTATAGGTGTTGTGCCTGCAGGTGAGTGCTGCCATCTATCTTGTATGCTCTTCTGTCCTTCTCCAGAGCTTCTCAATGTCCGTTTATTGCCTCAGTATACAAAGTGAACTGTGAGCTTTACCTCTGTCGATCATTGTAACATTTTTATATTTGTCTTTTTAAGAAATGGCAAAAAGCTGATATAAATGGAAAGTTTCATCTACCAATGAGGAATGAATTCATTCCCACAAACTTTGAGATTGTGCCTTTAGAAAAGGATGCAACATCCTATCCTGCACTGATCAAGGTAAGAATTCAGGATTTAGTATCTATGTAGGCTCAATAGAGCTAAACCTACACTTGACAACATTGCAGTTCTAGTTTGGCGTCCCTACACCATGAACTGACCAGTTGCCCCTTCTCAACTGTTTTGTGCATGTGGTTGTTTTGTTTTTGTTTTTTTTTTATTTTGTGCATCCCTGCTGAAAAGCATCCCCACAGCATGATGCTGCCACCACCATGTGTGATGGTGGGGATGGTGTTTTCAGGGTAATATACAGTGTTAGTTTTCTGCCGCACATAGCATTTTGCATTGAGCCCAAAAATCTCTACTTTCACCTCATCTGACCAGAGCACCTTCTCCCATGTTCACTGTGTCCCCTACATGGCTTTTTGCAAACTGCAAACAGGACTTATAATGGCTTACTTTCAGATAAGGCCTTCTTCTTGCCACTCTTCCATAAAAGACAGATTTGTAGAGTGTACGACTAATAGTTGTCCTGTGGACGGATTCTTCCACCTGAGCTGTGAATATCTGCAGCTCCTCGAGAGTGACCATGGGCTTCTTGACTTCTTCTCTAATTCGTGTTCTCCTTGCTTGTGATGTCAGTTAGGAGGACGGCCATGTCTTATTCTGCTTGCATTTGTGCCATACTTCTTCCATTTTTGTATGATGGATTGAACAGTGTTCCATGAGATTTTCAGAGTTTGGGCTATTTTTATTTTTATAACTTAACCGTCCTTTACTCTTCTCCACCACTTTATCCCTGACCTTTCTGGTGTGTTCCTCTGATGCCTTCACAGAAGTAGGTGTAGTTTTATGAAGAATAAATTACACATGGGTGGACTCAATTTACTGATATTTTTTTAATTATGTGACTCCTGGATGCCATTGGTGATTTTAATTTATTTAGGGGTATTGGACTACATGGGGCTGAATACAAATGTGCGTCACAAGTATCAGATTTATAGTTAAAAAACAAAACAAAACTAGAGAATCATTTCCATTACACTTTACAAATATTTGCTACTTTGTTTGTATATCATATAAAATACAATACGCTTAAGTTTGTGGACGTAGCATGAAAAAAATGTAGAAAAGCTCACAGGGTATGAATACTTTTTCAAGGCACTGTATATCCCTGCTGAGCATTTTGTGGGGTGGAAACTTGATTGGAAGTCGATCATTCTCCTGCAGTGTCAGTGTATTTTCTGTCTTGTATTCCTAGGACACCGCGATGAGTAAATTATGGTTCAAGCAAGATGACAAATTCTTCCTTCCCAAAGCCTGCCTCAACTTTGAGTTTTTTAGGTAGGTACATTCCCTTTAATAAGTTTTAAAGCGGCTGATACTATCTTGTAAGCGATTTACGTCCCATGCGAAGCCCACTGTCAGCATTCTGAATACTAATGAACACTGTTTTCCAAGCATGGATAATAAGCACTGACTAATATTTATGTGGCAGGCTGTAATCACAGGAATGTGCCGACACGCAACACTTTTATGTTCACTTTTTGTTTTTATTTTATTTATGGCTTGAACTTCAATAAAACTGTCATAATATCCAGCAGTGGCCATAACAGTAGATAATTTATTTACTCTTTATGGCTAATGATAAATTCCGCCATGTCTGAAATATTTGGCCGGAACGTAGTAAGCAGTTAATGCTGCAGTTGCTTTGTTGTGTATTTTTCTCCTTTTCTAAAGTTCCTTCATGGTGAGAGACTTTAACTTTATCACTTGCAAAACTACGACAAGAATAAAAATGGTAACTGCATTGAGGTTCACTAGATCTCGTGCCCCTAGACAGAATCAAGGGATTGTCCGGTCTTTAAATATTTATGACCTGTCCTTGTGATAAGGCATCCATATTGGGTCAGTGGGGGAGGTCCAACACCCTGCACCCCCAGCAGTCAGCTGTTTGCAGGTCCTGGTGTATGGAGCTCTGTAGACCGTGTAGTGATAATTTTTGGGTCCTGCAGCTCAGTTCCTATTCACTTCTGAGCTGCATTAGCTAAGAACGAACACAACCATCTAGAGCTGTGGTGTCCTGACTATCTCCGTTTAACTTGTGACAGCCATGGGAACTGCATTTGGATCGGTGGGGCCCGACACGTGACACCCCCACAAACCCACTATGTCCTGGATAATTTTTGTGTTTGCTTTAGTCACTCCTTTTTCTGCCTGAAGTTGAAATTGGTACTTAAAAAGCTATTCCCTT
>JARQOD010000003.1:563126701-563154802 GCA_033576555.1 Oophaga sylvatica
CCATGAACTGACCAGTTGCCCCTTCTCAACTGTTTTGTGCATGTGGTTGTTTTGTTTTTGTTTTTTTTTTATTTTGTGCATCCCTGCTGAAAAGCATCCCCACAGCATGATGCTGCCACCACCATGTGTGATGGTGGGGATGGTGTTTTCAGGGTAATATACAGTGTTAGTTTTCTGCCGCACATAGCATTTTGCATTGAGCCCAAAAATCTCTACTTTCACCTCATCTGACCAGAGCACCTTCTCCCATGTTCACTGTGTCCCCTACATGGCTTTTTGCAAACTGCAAACAGGACTTATAATGGCTTACTTTCAGATAAGGCCTTCTTCTTGCCACTCTTCCATAAAAGACAGATTTGTAGAGTGTACGACTAATAGTTGTCCTGTGGACGGATTCTTCCACCTGAGCTGTGAATATCTGCAGCTCCTCGAGAGTGACCATGGGCTTCTTGACTTCTTCTCTAATTCGTGTTCTCCTTGCTTGTGATGTCAGTTAGGAGGACGGCCATGTCTTATTCTGCTTGCATTTGTGCCATACTTCTTCCATTTTTGTATGATGGATTGAACAGTGTTCCATGAGATTTTCAGAGTTTGGGCTATTTTTATTTTTATAACTTAACCGTCCTTTACTCTTCTCCACCACTTTATCCCTGACCTTTCTGGTGTGTTCCTCTGATGCCTTCACAGAAGTAGGTGTAGTTTTATGAAGAATAAATTACACATGGGTGGACTCAATTTACTGATATTTTTTTAATTATGTGACTCCTGGATGCCATTGGTGATTTTAATTTATTTAGGGGTATTGGACTACATGGGGCTGAATACAAATGTGCGTCACAAGTATCAGATTTATAGTTAAAAAACAAAACAAACTAGAGAATCATTTCCATTACACTTTACAAATATTTGCTACTTTGTTTGTATATCATATAAAATACAATACGCTTAAGTTTGTGGACGTAGCATGAAAAAAATGTAGAAAAGCTCACAGGGTATGAATACTTTTTCAAGGCACTGTATATCCCTGCTGAGCATTTTGTGGGGTGGAAACTTGATTGGAAGTCGATCATTCTCCTGCAGTGTCAGTGTATTTTCTGTCTTGTATTCCTAGGACACCGCGATGAGTAAATTATGGTTCAAGCAAGATGACAAATTCTTCCTTCCCAAAGCCTGCCTCAACTTTGAGTTTTTTAGGTAGGTACATTCCCTTTAATAAGTTTAAAGCGGCTGATACTATCTTGTAAGCGATTTACGTCCCATGCGAAGCCCACTGTCAGCATTCTGAATACTAATGAACACTGTTTTCCAAGCATGGATAATAAGCACTGACTAATATTTATGTGGCAGGCTGTAATCACAGGAATGTGCCGACACGCAACACTTTTATGTTCACTTTTTGTTTTTATTTTATTTATGGCTTGAACTTCAATAAAACTGTCATAATATCCAGCAGTGGCCATAACAGTAGATAATTTATTTACTCTTTATGGCTAATGATAAATTCCGCCATGTCTGAAATATTTGGCCGGAACGTAGTAAGCAGTTAATGCTGCAGTTGCTTTGTTGTGTATTTTTCTCCTTTTCTAAAGTTCCTTCATGGTGAGAGACTTTAACTTTATCACTTGCAAAACTACGACAAGAATAAAAATGGTAACTGCATTGAGGTTCACTAGATCTCGTGCCCCTAGACAGAACAAGGGATTGTCCGGTCTTTAAATATTTATGACCTGTCCTTGTGATAAGGCATCCATATTGGGTCAGTGGGGGAGGTCCAACACCCTGCACCCCCAGCAGTCAGCTGTTTGCAGGTCCTGGTGTATGGAGCTCTGTAGACCGTGTAGTGATAATTTTTGGGTCCTGCAGCTCAGTTCCTATTCACTTCTGAGCTGCATTAGCTAAGAACGAACACAACCATCTAGAGCTGTGGTGTCCTGACTATCTCCGTTTAACTTGTGACAGCCATGGGAACTGCATTTGGATCGGTGGGGCCCGACACGTGACACCCCCACAAACCCACTATGTCCTGGATAATTTTTGTGTTTGCTTTAGTCACTCCTTTTTCTGCCTGAAGTTGAAATTGGTACTTAAAAAGCTATTCCCTTCTCCTAGATCCTTTCCCCAATATATATTAGGTGTAATAACAAGAATATAAGCAAATGCCTCCAATTAGAAACGTAGGAGATTTCTTCTGATTAGCTATGTTTTTTTTCCCTCATGTGCAGGTGTTGCAGTAGCTTAGGTATCCATGGTTACGATCACTCGTGACAGTTAGCTGGTTGCTAGTAGTCGTAACCGTGGATATCTAAGCTACTACAATGCCCTGCACATGGGGTAAAAGACATAGCGAATCAGAAGAACTATACTACATTTCTAATTGGAGGTATTTGCTAATATAATTATACCTACTACAGGATATGATCTTGGAGATGTGAATACCCCTTTAAATGAATGCAGCACTTTAATTTGACCTTGTTGATATGATCTGTAAGAACAGGAAGTGAAATGGTTTTAACAATGTTAATAAACAGGAAATCTAGAGTTTTCATGTCTATATTGTCAAAACATTGCAGGGTCTCCTGTATCACAGGACTTTGGATATGTAGGGGGGAAACTGGTAGATAAAGACAATTTACCCATCCTGTAAAGTGATGGCCGGCGTATAGTGTCACGTTACCATCAGTGGGAGTCCAGGCGCCCAGTGATCCTGAGCATGAACAGGTGAGAATCTGCTCTTGGCTCATGATGAATTGAGCGCTTTTACATCTCCCCTGCACGGCGATGGCTAGCAAGCAACAAAAATGGCACTGTGACATAATTCTTGATCAGTGAGGTCCCATCGGCTGAATATACATTGATCATAAAGTCATGGTGTATTCTTAAGATCTCATCACTTTTACAAGATGTAAGTTCCCCTTTTGTTTTATAGTGGGAACTGGAGTAAAGTCCTGTGATTACAGCAGCCTCTGCGGAGCTTCCCGCATGTATGGCTACAGGGTAGGATGGTGTTAAGTGTAGATACATTGGCAGACTTGCAGAAACTGACTGGTAAACGCGCTGGATCGCCATGTCATGCAATTTCTTTAGTAAATTGAGAGGTGACGTTGGTAACGGGAACCGCTCTGCTTAATTTTTCCATGGTCAAACAAAACTTGTGTATAGGTCAGTGTGCCACAACAAACATGATGCATCTTTGGTCCCAATCTGTTGAGATCGTCCTTTTTTCAGCTGCAGATGAAGGAAGAGAGCCACAGTCATTACTAGTGGGTAGGCGGAGCCCAGATAGGATTGACACCTCAGATTAAAGAGAGTGTTGACCGGCCCCTCCAGCTCGGGCTCCTCCTACTCAGCTCTTCAGTCTAAAATTTGAGGTCTCAGAGGACGGTCGCTGCTGGAAGCAGCTCCTCAGAAGATTTTATTATTTTTTTATCGGACAAGAGACTTGGATCACCAGAGTGGTCTAGAGGTCTCAGGGGTCTCAGCGCTGCTGGACTCCAACCTCTCCCTTGGCGGATCTGTATTACCCTAATGGTGGTCCCTGCAGAACCCTGCCGGCCCGGGGGGATGAGGATGGCTTCCCTGGCGGGGGCGCAAACCGCGCACAGGGGTCACTGCGTCCCCCGCCCTGGTGGGAAGCATGGGCATAGCGCCAGAAACCCCTGGGGGTCCCTGTGGCGCTCGGCTGGTGAGTACCTCACATTTTTACCTCACATTTTTATTAAAGTGTGTGTGAGTGCTTTCAGCGGCTGTTGCGGCAGCCGCTGTTACTGTGAAATACATGTTTGGTGACTGTATTCTGTCCGCAGGCAAACGCCTGCAGGACAGGGGGGAGCAGAGAGCGAAGGAGTTCGCGCTCTTTTTTTGAGCCGGCGGGGGGCTGGCTTCACGCTCCCGGGCTTTTCTGTCACAGAAGCGCGCGATTAGGCGCTTCTCTTCAGATTCCTCTCAGCGCGGCGGCCATTACAAAAAGGCTCCACGTGCTCCTTCCTGCTCCGCTCCTCCCGTATCACATTTACATCACCGCGACCAGCTGGGTGAGTGATAACGCTCTCACCCCCACAGCGCAGAACCTATCTGTAGAGAAAATACAGATAGCGTTATCTGGCAGCTGCAGTCTTATATAGAGACCTTATTTTGCCATGGGACTCGCACACCCCTTCTATTAATAAGGGAGTAGTGGGGAGTCGGCGATATTAACCCTTTTAAAGGGTTAACCTTTTCAACAGCCGCATAGGTTCTATCCCAGTTTGGGGTCAGAACTTGTAAGAGTTAATTATATTGCTGAATATTCAGCTGATACAGCTGGGGTAGCTCTCTCACTAAGGGCTTTAACCCTTCAGCGTGCTTGCTGAGTTCGTTTGAGAAGCCACACTTTTTTTCATAATTGCTGACAGGCTTTGACCTGCCTTATACTGTGTAAGGGCATGTCGGAACAGGGTCCAGAAGGTGCGGACCGTGTGCCAAATCTGCTTCAGAATCAGTCACGCGAGTCTGATACCAGGCCTCGACGTCAAGCGCAGCAATTGGAGGTCACAGCGATGCCAAATTGGATGCCATCGCTCGCTCTATTGATGGCCTTTCTGACCTTTTAGGTCATTGGGTGTCAGCTAGATCCTCTCATGGAAGGAAGCGACACAGGCCGGTATCATCCTTTACGCATAGCGAATCAGACCTCTCTGATATGGAATGCGGACAGGGTTCCCCTTTAAATTCAGATGGGGAGTTATCCGGTTCAGATAACGATCGGCAGGGACATTCTGTCTCTTTAGACCGAACAGAGGCTTTTATTGAAGCCATGAGGGAGGCGTTACGGTTGCCGGAAGAGGTAACTACACGTCCTGGTAAGTCACCTCGAATGTACCAAGAGTACCGTAAGTCACGAGCGACATTGCCAGCTCTAGATGAGCTTAATGAAGTAGTGGAGAAGGAACGCCTGTGTCCAGATAAACGTTTTCAAGGAACACGTTTTTTTGACGCACTATATCCGTGTTCTACGGAGTTGACGGATAATTGGATTTCTTCTCCTGAAGTGGATGTTTCTTTATCCCAGCTTAGTAAATCCTCATTGCTCCCTGTTAAAGGGAAGGCAAGTCTGCAGGAACCGTTAGACAGAAAAACGGAGATGGCAGCGAAATCCAACTACGAGGCCTCGGGTCATGGATTCAAAGCGGTGCTAGGATCCATGTGTGCTTGTAGGGCTTCCCTGTGCTGGTTGGACCGTATACGAACGGCGTTGCAAAATGGATCTCCATTATCCGAGATAGATGGACTTCTCGGTTTATTGGAGACTGCAGTTTCTTATAGCTATGATGCAGGTCTGGATACTGCATCTCTGTTGTCCAGGGCGCAAGCTTCGGCGGTCACAGTCAGAAGAGCACTGTGGCTTAGACAGTGGACTGGGGACGCAGTGTCAAAACAAGGTTTGCTGTCTCTAGCCTACAAGGGTAGTCAGCTTTTTGGATCTGATCTCTCAGAGCTGATTGCCAAGGCAAAGACGAAAGAAGCAGCCTTACCACAGAGAAGGGCTACGGCTTCTGCGCCTGGCAGGACTGGTGCCGGTGGTGGCCGGCGATCCTTTCGTTCCAAGGGACGATTCGGTCAGTCCTCTTGGGGATCGGGTCGTCCCTCTTTTTCGGGAAAAAAGTTCACTCAGAAATCCCGTACTCCCTGGAAATCAAGTTTCCGTCAAGACAAGCGGGAGGCTGACAAGAAGCCCGCCAAGGCGGACTGACGCCAGGTTTCCATTCGAGGGCTCTCGAGTGGGGGGTCGCCTGCTCCAATTCAAAGTGACTTGGGTTTCCCGCGTTCCGGACACCTGGGTAACGCGGGTAGTGTCGGCAGGCTATTTCATAGAGTTTTCGTCTCGACCTCCGGACAGGTTTTGCCAGTCTCGTACACCGTCAGAGCCCGAGTTAATTACCGCTCTGCTGCGAGAGGTCGACTCCCTTCTGCAGAAGGGTGTGGTAATACCGGTACCGCCGGAGGACCGAGGTAGAGGATTTTATTCCAATCTTTTTGTGGTTCCCAAAAAGGAGGACAAATTTCGTCCTATTCTGGATCTCAAAAGATTGAATCGGCATGTCCACACCCAAAAACTCCGCATGGAGTCACTTCGCTCCGTGGTGGCGGCCCTGTCGCAGAACGATTTTTTGGTGTCAATCGACATTCGCGACGCTTATTTCCCGTCGGAAGGACTCATCAGCGCTTCCTTCGTTTTGCCATAGGTCAGGACCATTACCAGTTTGTAGCTCTGCCATTCGGCTTGGCCTCGGCGCCCAGAGTTTTTACAAAAATTCTGGCGCCTCTCATGGCAATTCTTCGAAGACAGGGGGTTGCGATTTTTCCCTACCTGGACGATCTTTTGATTGTGGCATCCTCAAAGGAGGAGGCGGGTGACGGCTCGCAACCTATCCCTTCAGCTCCTGGAGGATTTCGGGTGGCTGGTCAATTGGGAGAAGTCGTCTCTGGAGCCGTCTCAGTCAATCCTGTTTTTAGGGATGCATTCCGACACGGTACGGGCAGTGGTGTCCCTACCCCCAGACAAGCGGACATGTCTATTCGACATGTACAGACTATGAAGTCTTCGACAGCAATGTCCCTTCGGAAGTGTATGCGCCTCCTGGGTTTGATGGTGGCGTCCATGGAGGCACTTCCGTTTGCCCAGTTTCATTCCAGGGCCCTCCAGAGGCTCATTCTGAGTCGTTGGGATCGATCGCAGGCTTCGCTGGATTGCAGCGTCATCATCTCTCACAGGATACGAGAATCCCTAGAATGGTGGTTACGTCCAGAAGCGTTATCCCTGGGGAAATCTTTCCTCCCTCCGAAGTGGTCGGTCATAACCACCGATGCCAGCCTGACGGGCTGGGGGGGTGTCTGGAACGACCTTTGGATCCAGGGAGTATGGTCATCGGAAGAGTCTATTCTACAGATCAATATCTTGGAATTGAGGGCAATTTTTTCTTTGCCTCCAACACTGGACGGTCCCTTTGAGTGGTCTGCCAGTCCGAGTGCAGACAGACAACGCGACGGCGGTCGCGTATATCAATCACCAAGGCGGGACGAGGAGTTCCAGGCTCATGATGGAAGTGTCTCGGATCCTGCTATGGGCCGAGACCAGGGTTCCAGCCATCTCTGCGATCCACATTCCAGGAGTCCAGAATACCACGGCGGACTTCCTCAGTCGCGAGAAGATGGATCCTGGAGAATGGAGTCTCCATCCGGAAATGTTTGCACTACTGTGCTCCCGTTGGGGAACCCCCCAAGTGGATTTGATGGCATCCAGGTTCAATGCCAAACTACCAACCTTCATATCCAGGTACAAGGACCCGAAGGCTGTGGCGGTGGATGCTCTGGTAGCTCCGTGGGACCATTTCGAACTGGTCTATGTGTTTCCGCCAATTTCCTTACTTCCTCTGGTGCTGCGTCGGATCAGACTGGAGAGAATTCCGGCTATGCTGATAGCCCCGGATTGGCCAAGGAGGACGTGGTTCTCGACACTGGTGTCGCTCTTGGCGGCTCCGCCATTTCCACTTCCTCTTCGCCCGGACCTGTTATCCAGGGGCCCGTTCGTCATCCGGACTTGAAGTCTCTACGTTTGATGGCGTGGCTCTTGAGACCGAAATATTGACCCGTAGAGGTTTCTCAGCTGCAGTCATTGCCACTCTGCGAGCTGCTAGAGGTCCGGCCACTACTAAGATTTATCACAGAACTTGGGAAGCCTTCTTTTCGTGGTGTTCGGGTTCCTCAAGGAATCCGAGGATTTTTTCCATTCCCAATCTGTTGGCTTTTCTACAGTACGGGTTGGACAAAGGTTTAGCAGTTAGCACTCTGAAGGGTCAGGTTTCTGCTTTGTCCGTGCTTTTTCGGAAGGCTATCGCCTCGCGTAGGGACGTGCATTCTTTTTTTCAAGGAGTAACCCGTCAGTTTCCACCGCGGAAGGCACCGGTGTCTCCTTGGAGACTCAACCTTGTCTTGGAGGCTCTTCAGCATGTGCCCTTTGAGCCTATGGGTTCTACTAGCCTTTCGTTACTTTCTTGGAAGGTTGCATTCTTAGTGGCGGTAACCTCTTTAAGAAGGGTTTCTGAGTTGGCAGCTCTTTCTTGCTTGCCGCCTTTCCTGGAGTTTCTACCGGATCGAGTAGTGCTTTGCACACGGGGCGACTTTCTACCTAAGGTGGTGTCGCAGTTTCATGTTAACCAGGATATTGTGTTGCCCTCACTTTGTCCGGGCCCGAGGAATGCAAAGGAACGAGATTTGCACAAATTGGATTTAGTGCGGGCCTTGAAGTTCTATCTGTCTGTTACTCAAGGTTTTAGGAAGTCAGATTCTCTGTTTGTGATTCCAGCAGGTCGTAGACGTGGTCAACGAGCTTCCAAGGACTCTATAGCTCGTTGGATTCGGTCAGCCATTTTGGAGGCTTACCGTCTTAAAGGCGAACCTTGCCCGATTAAGGTTCGAGCTCACTCCACGAGGGCTGTGGCTTCATCGTGGGCCTTTCATCAAGGGGCTTCGGCAGCTCAGCTCTGCCGAGCGGCGACCTGGCGTTCCGTCCACACATTTACAAAGTTTTATAAGGTGGACGTCAGTGCTTCCGCTGATGCGGCCTTAGGACGTAGGGTCCTGCAGGCAGCGGTAATTTAAGTTTTTTAAGTTAACTTGTATTTGGCGCTTGTTGCGCATTTATCTAGGTTGTTGGGTTTCTGCCTCTTTTGGTTTTTTTTTTTCCCACCCTAATTTTTGGACTGCTTTGGGACGTCCCACTAGTTATGGTGTGTCTCCCTTCCTTCATCTGCAGCTGAAAGATGGATTTTGGTAAGAACTTACCTGTAAAATCCTTTTCAGCGAAGAAGGAAGGGAGACACACATCCCTCCCATGGCAGAAGTGTGTTGTTATATTTACAGAAGCAGCGTGGCCCTTCTCTGATAGCGATTTTCTGAGCTGAGGTCGACGCGCTACGGCTCTGTTCCAGCATTGCCAGCTTATCGCAGTAGTCAGGTTCAGTGAGTAGTACCTGGGACTGTGTGGTTTTTCTTTGCCAAATGCATGCATAACCTGTACTTTTGTATTTTTCTCTGAAGTCCTTCAGAAGGGGTTATGTTGCTTCGCTGGTGATATTGTTCTTCCTTAAGCTTTGGTACGACTGAAGAGCTGAGTAGGAGGAGCCCGAGCTGGAGGGGCCGGTCAACACGCTTTCTAATCTGAGGTATTGATCCTATCTGGGGCTCCGCCTACCCACTAGTTATGGTGTGTCTCCCTTCCTTCTTCGCTGAAAAGGATTTTACAGGTAAGTTCTTACCAAAATCCAGTCTATTTCTATGCATATTTGGCTTCCAGTGATGGTGCACCTGAGGCCCGAATTCCTGCTGTCCTCTGCCCTGTGTCACCTTCTGCAGAGACTGGCTCTGATGTGTAATGTGATTCTTCTACATCAGGCTGTCACATCTTCTACGTCCGACATAAAAAGTACACATCCCGCTACATCCAGCTCCGCACCCGACGACTGATGTTGCGCCACAGACTTCATTGTTCACGAGTTTCCATAACCGGTCAGTAGAGCGGTGCTCTGAATTCTGTATGTACAGAGCCCTGCGCTATTGTCTGGCTGTGGAAGTCCTGTACACTGAAGTTCACTAGGCCTCATCAGCCTTTACAAGTAGCAGAGCTGATGTAGCAGATGTGTCTGCCCGAGTCACAACGACAGTAGAGACCGGCTATGATGTGTGATAATCCAGCCAAGGGCGACGAGAATGGCAAACATGCATGGCGTGAGATTTCCTTTCCGCTGACATCCCCAGTATCGTCATGGGTGACTTCAACGTCTCCATTGACATTTCCCACTCAGCTGTCTCTAAGCTTCTATCTCTCACTTCCTCCTTTGGCCTCAATCAATGGTCTTCCACAGTCGCTCACAAAGATGGCCACAGGCTGGACCTCATCTTCAATCGCCTCTGCTCCCGATCTAACCTCTCTAACTCACCCCTCCCCGTCTGACCACAATCTGCTTACATTCTCTTCTTTCTCCTCTCCAGTTCCACAATCCCCACTCCACAAACTGGCACATATCGCAGAAATCTCAAAACACCTCAACCAACCCTCTGTGAATCCCTTCTCCTCCCTCCACCTGTCCCCCACTATTCTCTGGCCTCTCCTCTGTCATTCCCTTCACTGGCTCCCCATTGCCCAGATACTCCAGCTCCAAACCCTAACCTTGGCATACAAAGCCAAGGAGAGAAAAGCAAAACTGCTCATCAAGTCAAAATCTGGGCCAAAGAGGTATTGTGGGACAGTTGAGGCACACTGTCAGCCAAAGATACACTTGTTTATAGAATTTTTTTTTTTTTTTTTTTTAGACCTGCGCTGCAAACTAAACTGTTTATTCCTTTTTTGGAGGTCCTGACTAGTATTGGAGTACAAGTGATGTTTTGTTAGCAGCTAATTGGGCCCATAATTTTAGGCACCACTTGGGGTCCTAGCATGTTGATTTGCTGAATGGCGTCTTATCAGTGGGGCTAAACAAATCCCAAGTATTAAAAAGCCCTCCTCCTCCTCCCATCAAAATCTGTATCCTCCCAATATATCGCATTCATCATAATATACAGCACTGTGTACTTACAATTGCTCATTTTGCCTTTCTACCCAGTAAATTCTTCTTATTTCTATTAGATTTATGACATCACGTGATTAATAACAGGCTAGCTAAATCCTTCTAACCTCTATGTAGAAACAGGAGGTCAATTTTCCCTGTATGAGTCAGAAGTCACTGCAAAAGTCATTGGCAGGGGGAAAGGAGGAGCAGCTGGGTCATGAGGTGAAGCGGAGAATGATAAATGCAGGAACAAGAAACTTCCTGTTTCTACATAGAGCAGAGAAAAGAGAAGAATTAACTGGGTAGAAAGGCAAAATGAGCAATTGTAAGTAACACTGTGCTATATAATATGATGACTGCAATGTATTAAGAGGATAAAAGCTTTGATGGGAGGAGGAGGAGAGCTTCGTTAAGTAGCCAATGCACATGGAAACTTTCTAGTTGCATAAAATTCTGAGTTTTTTTGCTTCTGATGTCTGTGTGACCTTCTCTAGCTATCAAGATATAAACTGGCTCCTAAAGTTCTGTCTGGCTACTAAAGTCAGGAGTTGGTATTTTCTTTCCCTGTTTTACCTGTTCACTACCCTTGTATATTGTTTACAGCATTAAAACCTATTTGTATTGGTATTCAGTAGCATTCAGTGTAGCGGTGACGTGTCCCCACAGGTTGTAGTGACCATAGCGGTACAGTAACCCCTCGCTCCACATGTTTTCTGCACGCACAACTTAAGCTAGGGATTATAATCCTACTAATGTGGTTTTCGTTTTAGCATAAAGGAATAAATTATTTGAAGTTTGAAAGGGTTAATTCTTAAGTCCTGGATTGTGGGGTTTTTTTTGTTTTTTTTAGGGAGGGTTAAAAGCAGAACTGTAGTATGGCAACCTATAACATGGCAACCTATAGTATGGCAATGGGGGAATTTTCTGGTTCCTTGGAGCCTATGGATGTGCTTTGTTTGCCATGTTTGCAGAGCTCTTGCTGTAATACGTGCACAAAGAGTAAAAACAAAAGTTAAATCTGACTTTGGCAAACACGAACGCTGCCCTGGGAGGAGATTAATGAATCAGCAGTTCCATTTTGTGGCCAGGGTATAACTGGGCAGGCGATTGGTGTGAGGTTTCCCACTAGGACCATTACCAATCTTAATTTAATACCTCTTCATTGGATCGGGTATAACTTTAGGTTGCAATACCCACTTTTTTTATCTTTTCTTTTTTTTTTTTTTTTTTAAATTACAGCTCTTGTTCTTATTTCTTGATGTTTAGAAAAGTCCCTGTTTTTCCCATAAAACGAATTGTGAAATTCTCCAGTTTAGATCGTTCTTGGGAGGTTTGTGGGCTGATCCCTGTAGTTCCATAGTCGGAGGGCCGCTGGTCGATGACTACTGGTTTGTATATTTGTAGCTGGAATGATGATGATGAAGTTGGACTTTAATTTCCATATTCTCTTTCAGCCCATTTGCTTATGTGGACCCTTTGCATTGTAACATGGCCTATTTATACCTTGAACTGCTTAAAGATTCACTCAACGAGTATGCATATGCAGCAGAACTAGCCGGCCTGAACTATGACCTCCAAAATACCATCTATGGGATGTATGTAAGTACCTGAAGCCAAGGCGGATACGAGGCCATCTCCATATCCTCCCTGGTCATTATGGGTGGAAGACTCCCACCATTGCTCAGGCTTTTAGTCCTCTGTAGAACCTACTCTTTAGATATCATTTTTGGGGAACCGACTACTTTTTTTTTTTATTACTTTTTTGGAAATGTGAACCACAGAAACATGATTTCTTTCATGGTGCCGTCCAGATCCCATCCCAAAGACAATGTGACTGTGAAGCTGCATATTCATACTCTTTTGTCAAAGCTCCTCTTGGCACGTTCATCTCATTGCTTGCATTATCACATTTAGCGCATCTGTTCTTTTTTTCTTTTTCTTTTTTTTTGTATTTTTATTTTTTGTTCCCTTTTTATTTTCCATTTTTCTTTTTGTTAGTCGTTACCTCTATGCTGACCCCCTCCATTGCAACATGACATACCTGTTTCTAAGGTTATTGAAGGATGATTTAAAAGAGTATACATATGCAGCCCGCCTCGCAGGTGTCAACTATGGCATTGCATCAGGAATGAATGCCATTCTTGTAAGTAAATATCTCAAGAAAGCAGCAACTTCCCATTAAGGCATGAAAAGAAATATAACTGTGTGGGGTGCTTGTTCTGGTTTTGTACATGGACAGGGCTTTCCCCCTCTTGTCAAAAAGATTTAGGCTGCAACATAGCATATACACCCATCAGTGACATTGCAGTACCAAGTTAAAAAAGGAATTCTGAAAGTCACAGCATCAATGGACATGAAAATAAAGTTTTCAAAAAAACATTGCACCATCTCGATTTATTCAGTATGGAGTATCATCTCCACACACAAACGCAATTGGAATATTATCAATGAGGTTATCAATGGTTGTCCAAGGTATGTGAGAACGGGACGGAGGAATGTTGTGACATTCTGAATTCACTTCAAGAATCATCAAGATCCGCTGCTGGCAGTTGCCTTTCCTGTAAACAACCAATGACGTCCCAGATGTTGTCAATGGGAGACAAGTCCGGTGATGCTGCAGGCCATGATAGCACATTTAGGTCACGCAGGCTGCTCATGAGCAACATCCGACCTGATGTCGTGTTGGAAAAAAAACAATGGCTCCAGGGACACTTTGTAAAAGTGGCCATAACATTGGTTCTACCACCACATCCATTTAACACAGAGCTGTTGTTATGCTTGATATGAAGACTAGAGCAGCTGGCTCCTGTACTTTATGCCACCAAACACCATTATTGTGGGAGCAAGGGCGGCGTGAGGTTCCCTCATGATGTCCACTTTATGGCACTGCCCACATGGTCTCCAATCCATTCATTGCATCCAAGACAAAAGTGGGACTCATCACTGTAGAGGTTAAGCCTCCATTCCAGCCTCCACAATCTTGTTCTGCACCATATTGATCTTTGAGAGTGGTTGCGTGATGTCAACGAAGGGGCCTTCATGAGGGAATATCACAGTGGTCCAACATCTGCAATTATGGTGTCTGGGAAGAAGACTAGAGATGTCCGGCTACCAAACGTTAAAAGCTCAGTGTTGCATATAGTTGTGAAACCAGTGGTACAACCATTTCTCCAAAGTGGCCTGGAGCCATTTGTCAGAATGAAGACACCAGGCCGCCTTGTGCTACTGTGAGCAGCCTGTGTGCCCTAAACTTGCTACCTTGGCCTGTCCTTTCTCAGGGCTTGTCTCCCATCAAGCACATATGAAACGTCATTGTTCGGCGGTTGCAAACGGAGCTGCCAGCAGCGGATCTTGAGGATTTGCCCAAGTGCATTCCTCAAACAACTATTACTAAGATCATTGATAGCAGCTAACGCTGTAAGTGTGAGGATTTCTGCACGTGGTGCTCAAATTAGATAATGACTAAAATCAAGAGGTTTCGAAAATTATTTCTTATTGTTCACTTATCAATTCTTAGATTTTCATAATTCCACGAATTTTAAATTGTAAAAATAAATGTTGCGTGTAGGATGGAACAATGGGACGTCGATGGCCATTGTGTCATGAATTAAATGAAACGCACGGGTGTTGTGGAGATGATCCCATTTGCAATTTGGATGACCTCATTAATCATGCTTTGGCGATACTAATTAATTTCTGAACTGCTTGCATTCATGCACCCATTATATTACGGGTTTATCATGTATCCCTAATGTTCCCCGAAATTATTAGGGCTTAGTAATAACCGACAATAGACATTTTATATATTTGTTGTTTATTGACGCAATTCACATGAAGGTGTATTTTGTAAACCAGGCAACCCCTTTTTAAAACTTGAGGTGTAGTTTTGCTCCATATATTGCAGGGTTTTTTCCATAAATTAAGTAAATAGTTTTACAGATTAAACTATACATAAATAAACGTGCATAAATTATGGAATTGGAGATTGGTAAAATTATCATTATAGTGTAAATAAATAAATTTTAATGCCCAACAACTTTAGTATGATAAAAATTGCATTTGTTAAATATCAAACTGTTCACAAGGTATTTTCTCTGGGAAATGTACTATGTGCATGTTCTCCTAACCGTTGCATGTATTCCTCACAATGGGTCCGGGAACAGTGATTAATGCCTCATACTAACGTGGTGCCTACAGTCAGGACCCATATTTGATGCTGTTCTCCTTTTTCATACTATATTTTTAGGTAGACTGTTAGATCTGACAATGAGTTCACTAGAGAAAAGTGGAATTGGACTCATGACCTTGTATTTAGGGGATAACTTAATATTTTGGGAAGAACTTTATATATAGGTTCAGAAGTTGTATACTGATCACTTGGAGCTCGATTGCTGGGAACCCACAGCGCTTAGTTTTCTCTTCAATTAGTGGATTGGAAGTCGATCATGCTCCGTTCTATAAGATGGGGCTGAGGAACCAGATCGCTGGGGATAAAAGCCACCGGACTTATAATAATCTTTTATTCCCATTCTGAAGGATAGAGGATAACTTGCAATCTTTTGGGAATAGCTCTTTCTGTATTGTCTTCTTTGAACAATCCTTTTTTTAGTATTTTCTTATTTCAGTGTCTTGCTGATGGGGACCCCCCAAGTGAATATCACCTTTTAGGTTTCATTTCTTTGTGCGTTTTTCATGGATGAAACACGCACCCATTACAGGTCCTCTACACACGCACCCATTACAGGTCCTCTACGTCCCGATCCCACTTGTTCAGAAACTGAATCCACAGCATAGTGTCACATATGGAGTCAAATCCATTAGGAAATAGTGTAATATTGAGCTAATTCGATGTTCAAACAGTTGTTTGAAGCGAGTTTCTTCAATGGAAACTACTACAGGACAAGCTCCTTCTTCAGTGACGGTGTGGGGGGCGGTTTTATTTTGCTGAAGGGTTCTTTGATTCAAACTGGCCAATCAGAAAGCTGCAGATTCCATCAGGATCCACTGCAAAAAAAAAAATTGCGCCATATTTTTTTCCTTTCTTCCCACCAGGTGCTTTTTTTAAAACCTCTCTTCAAAGGGCAAATAATAAATAAAAAAAAAGCTGCTCAAACACCTCATGTGACTAGCATAGAAATTAATAGTTTATGAAGTGGGTTTTAAATGGAGCCACCAAAGAAAAAAAACCTTAGCCTCACTTGTTGTGGGTCATCAGTACTAATAGTCTGTTTATGAAAATGGAGCCTTGAGGGCAGGAACGCGCCTATTAACTGCACATCTTAAGTGATTCAGAAGCGCTCACAACTAACACTGGCAGATGTAGAAACCCCGTCCGTGTGTGTAAGGTGTCGCGCTGGATGTATTGATCCGTACCCTGTTTTTCCAGCTGTCTGTGAAAGGATACAACGACAAGCAGCATATCTTACTAAGGAAGATCGTTGAGAAAATGGCCACCTTTGAAATAGATGAGAAACGTTTTGAGATCATTAAAGAAGCGGTAAGTCCGTCCCTATATTCTGGTTTTCCTGGATCATTCATTTTCTGTCGTATCGTTCTTGTTACAGATCATTGGCGATACTGAAACTGACAATTTATTGATTAGATTAGAAATGCTGATGGGCACCGCACTAAAATAGTATAATTATTGGAAGGGATCTCTTTATGGATAAAAGCAAATTTTGTCTGTAAATTGTAGCTTTGCTTAAAGAGGTGGTCGGGATTAACGCTCAGCTGTAGTTTTGCTCCCTTCCTCGCCTTCAAGAAAACAGAGCCATGCTTGTACATTAGTACTGAGCGAACGTGCTGGGATAAGGTGTTATCTGAGCATGCTCGTGTGCTAACCGAGTGTCTTCGGCATGCTCAAAAAATATGTTTGAGTCTCTCGCGGCTGTCTAACAGCCACGAGACGTGCAGCCGTGGGGGCTCAAACACATTTTTGCGAAGACACTCTGTTAGCACACGAGCATGCTCAGATAACACCTAATCCTAGCACTTTCGCTCATCACTAGTAGTGATTAGTATTGCATATGGAGCAGCGAAATGGCACACAACCTGTAGACAGGTGTGGCAACTATTTTGGGTGGTGGGGGGATCAGGGCTAGACATTGTTTTCTAATCTTAGACATCTCCCTTTAAAATGAAAAAATCTGGGCTGTCTACAAAAAAACATGTATGTGGCTATCCAGTCGAGTATTGCGGCGTGTCTTGATTACAATGTGAGGTTTTCTATGTTGCAGTACATGCGTTCTCTGAACAACTTCCGTGCAGAACAACCTCATCAGCACGCAATGTATTACCTAAGGCTGCTGATGACCGAAGTGGCCTGGACCAAAGACGAGCTCCGGGAAGCTCTGGAAGGTGAGAAATGTCTGATATCGGGAATGCTGCCCTAACTAAAGTCATCTGTGCCGAGTGTTGGCCATGGATGCTGTGTACTGAGAACATATATCCCATAGAAAATGATTGACTTGTAACTGATTCCAGTCCAGCAACGTACCACACACTTTACAGGAGACGCCGTAATACGTCCGTGTTGGTGCAGGATTAAATGACTGACAACTGTCCCTTAAAGCTCAAATTGGAAATAGATCCTACTTTCAGCATTTACCAAAACAGGAATGGCCCTTTTCTGTCCTCCATAGGTAATACCGCAAGATGCCGACAGGGATGGCCTCGCAATGTGGCTCCGTATGTCATACATTGCACCTTGGTTGTTCTATTTGTGGATTTATACAGTTTTTTTTTCTTCCTCATTCTGTGCACAGACCGAGCACTTGGTTATTCTTTTTCTAGAACATCCCATTTCTATCTCGCTGCATTCCCTCTGCTAGCAGTCCTTTGTTTGTGCCGCGGGTGAGATTTGCCGCTGTTCTAATAGCCCATTTTGCAGTTGTATAATACTTGATTTGCCTTCCCGGCAGCCCTATAAATCATGTTCCCTGCTCTGCCGAGTGCGCAGCTTTATCTCCTTCCACCACCTGAGCGAGCGAAGCCGTCTGCTCTGGAGCGTAAACACATGTGCCGGAAGATTGCAGAGCGTAAATGCAGAAACTGGGTCACAGCGAGTGGATTGTGAGCGCAGCCTCCGCTCAGGTCACTTCTGTTTATTTTTTTCACTGTTTCCATACATCACAGAATGGCTGAAATAAGAAGATTGTCGTAGGAGCAAAGGCAATTTTCTTACCCCGCAGCATTTTCTCCCAATGCTAAAACTGTTCTTTATAAACATAAAACTCGCGAATGATAATAATCGTATTTGATAGCCAAGTTCTTTGCCTGGAAAAAAAAAAACATTAGAATGTGTATGAGGAATGCAGGGAAAATTTGAA
Organism: Oophaga sylvatica; assembly: GCA_033576555.1. Lineage (NCBI taxonomy): Eukaryota > Metazoa > Chordata > Amphibia > Anura > Dendrobatidae > Oophaga > Oophaga sylvatica. The sequence goes on from JARQOD010000003.1 coordinate 563,144,613, forward strand.
ATTACCCCAAAATTTTAAGGGGGGATTCCATAAATTCTGGTAAGGCTGAGACCAGACTGTATGACTAACTGCACGCTACAAGCTAGGCCATGGCCAATTTCACCATGACTTATAAATAAACTTGTGCCGCCATTGGCTATTTCGGTGGCCGGAGTTTCGACCACACGATCAGCCGCACAAGGTCTTAAAGGGACTCTCATTGATGGGTAAAGAGGCTGGGTCATACTGCTCCGTCCAGTGTAAACTGTGGAGGGCAGCACAGGGCTTCCAGATATTGAGGGTCTGCCATAAGCCCAAGACTTCATTGTTGAAGCCAATTACAACCTCGTCACAATGAACCAAGTTTGCAAATGGAGTTGAAGACATTTCTACCTTTTTGTCTATCGCTCCTATAGGTCTCTTGTATCAGACTACAGATCGACCCTGTGTAACAAGATCCTGCAATCCTCATACTGTCTGCCAAATTAATTTACATCAGGGAGAAGTAGGGTAGAAAAGGGAAAGGGTAGTGTGATGGAAAGCGCAGACCACAGAGGGGATGTTTGTAGGCTTATCATGGCTACACATAGGATATATAACCATAAAATAGTAGGACATTTTTTTAACAAGGTCATCTATCTGCGTGTGAATTTTTTTTTTTTTTTACTAGTTAAGTCTTTATTTTAATTGATTTATGTAGTGCCATTAATTCCACAGCGCTTCACACACATCACTGTCCCCATTGGGGCTCACAGTCTAATTTCCACATCAGTATGGTTTTCGAGTGTGGGAGGAAACCCAGGCAAACACGGGGAGAACATACAAACTATTGTTCTTAGTGGGATCTGAACCCAGGACCTCGGTGCCGCTGTGCTGATCACTGAGGTTTCCAGTCTTGGTTTCCTCTCCTGATGCAATGACTTGGTTGCGATTGTCCGGTGGATGCATGGCAATAACCGGGCTCTACTGCTGTGACCACTGGGGCATTGGTGCTAGAGAGGCAGGTTACATGCCCAACACTTGTCTCATGAGTTGTGTATAGTTCTCAGACCTTGGTGTAGTTGCTGGCCCTGCTGCAATCTAGGAAATGTGATTATTCCAGCACATTGACCTGTGTATCGCTGGTGGCGATTAATGCTCTACTTACATTGGATGTATAACAGGCTTATCTTCACTTTATTCCTGTAAAACCTGAATTGCCAGCCCAGACTGATCTGCTGATGTTTTATCCACTGTTATTTTCTCCCAGATGTTACCCTTCTTCGTCTCAAGGCCTTCATTCCTCAGCTGCTGTCCCGGCTGCACGTTGAAGCTCTTCTCCATGGCAATATAACAAAGCAGGTTGGTTACTGACCGCACATGTATGAGATTACCAGCCGTCAGTAACAAACAATGACTGATACTACAGTATACCACACAATGGGCATGACACTGTTCTAGGTGTCCCAAGCAAATTGGGCCCCCTTCCTTCCTGTAATGCGGCTTCTATGCACTGTTAGCCCTCATTCAGACTTCCAGGTTACACATCTGGTTTTTTTGTTATTTCTTTGTTTTTTTTTTCATGGATGCATTACGATCTATGGTGCTATTTACACGTCCATGTTTTTTTGGTTGTCGCTGATGAAAAGGGCCAATACAAGTCTATGGGTCCGTGAAAAACACGTACAGCACACGGATGGCATAAATGTGCTGTCCATTTTTAAAGGGAACCTGTCACCAGAAATGACGCTGTTAACCTGCAGAAGTGGGGTTAATCTGCAGGTTATAGCGTTATGATGCCCGGAGCCTGCACATTGCCGAATTCAGCCGGGAGAAAACAAACTTTATTCTCCCCACCAGCATTGGGTTTCCTATGGGTGATGTATGTGTGACCCATACATACTTTACCCATAGACTTCTGTGTATTAAAAAAAATATAAATAGTGCAAAAGTTTATGGGTAAAGTACGCCGTTGTATACCATTCTACACACATCCTGAGGTTTTTATAACTTATCCATTGTAGGGATGTGACGGGCACCAATCACCCACTGGCCAAACAGTGGAGGCCACTCACCTACCCATAGGATATAATATCAGGTCGTTAATGTATACATTGTAAGTTCATTGTGGGACCGATGCCTCCATTAGGTTTCAGTCACCGCTTGCATTTAATGTATGTATCTGGAGCTTTTTCTGACACATGCAAAATGGTGGGGGGAGGGGGAGTAGGAGAAAAACTCCTGAAAATATGTGATGGACTTCATACTCTCCCACTGTCTGTGCCTGGATGTGTAGCATGGGTGATGTAAAACTACAATTACCATTTTGGAATTTTTTTTCCTTCTGCAGACGGCACAGGGCATCATGCAGATGGTAGAGGACACCCTCATAGAGCATGCCCACACCAACCACTGCTCCCAAGTCAACTGGTCAGATACAGAGAAGTACAGCTGCCCGACGGCAAGTCCCCGTTCCACCGCCACTTGATGACTATAACAGGGAACTTTTGGTCAGTTGTGATGTCCTGATTTTTTTTTTTTTTGCCATTTACAGGGGGCTGGTTTGTGTATCAGCAGAGGAATGAGGTGCACAATAACTGCGGCATCGAGATCTATTACCAGACCGACATGCAGAGTACGTCCGAAAACATGCTGCTGGAGCTGTTCTGTCAGATCATTGCAGAGCCCTGCTTCAACACCCTGCGGACCAAGGAACAGCTAGGTGAGCAATTCATAACCCTGTCTGCTGACCTGCGGCTGCCAGACCAGAAGATGGGGCTTTTACATTTTTTCCAACATCCGCATGGTTTTCCAATTAAGCCAGCACGTATGGTCTCCATTATTATATCCTGTGGAAAGATAATGATGGATAAATGGACAGTCTTTGCCATTTTCTATATTTTCTATTTCTGAGCTGGGGATCAAGACTTCAAAATTTCTAAAAAAAATATTTTTTATTTCTTCTAATAAAACTTTGTTTTTGCAGGTTATATTGTGTTCAGTGGTCCCCGTAGGGCAAATGGGATCCAAGGCCTGCGGTTCATTATTCAGTCAGAGAAGCAGCCACACTATCTGGAGAGCCGGGTGGAGGCCTTCCTGAAGACTATGGAGAAGTCCTTGGAGGAGATGACAGATGAGGCCTTCCAGAAACACATCCAAGCCCTGGCTCTCCGGAGGCTGGACAAGCCAAAGAAGCTGTCTGCCGAATGTGCAAAATACTGGGGGGAAATTATCTCTCAACAGTATCACTTCGATAGAGGTAAGAACGGAGGGAACAAATGCTGCCGTTGTATACGGTGCCATGATCGGCAGATTATCTGTCATCCGTCAGTAACTTTTTATATATCCAATAAGCAGACTGTCAAATTAATTCTGCATTACCCCTGCAGTCACCACCACTATATAATCTTGTATATGTGAGTCTTCAGTTCAGCAGATCCCCGCTTTATTGCACTGATGGATCGGCGTCTTCTGCTCAGTCATCAGGGCTGTGGAGTCTGTAAGCCAAACCTCCGGCTCTTCAATTCCTCCGACTCCACAGCCCGGTCTGTCATGGTCATTTATTATCAAGATGGGAATACATTTTTAAATGAGTGTGAAAGTGACAAATCATAGGATATATTATTTGATGATCACTGGGATTTTAACCACTATGACCCTGAGATTAAATAGGGCTGCTGCGACGCTGCATCCTTTTTCTTTCCGCACAGAGCCGATCCCTGCCACCCGCCACAGCTCTGCTCCATTCACAAAGATATCACTGCACCAGTTCTCCAGATTGGGAGGGGACAGAATTCAGGCTCCCACTGATCATTGCACTTCAATAGTTAAAGAATTGTTTGTCTTGCAAAATTACTGGGGAGATGCACAAAAAAAACCCTCCTGCCCAGGGTTTTCAGTTCTCTGATCTAATACCAGCAAGGGTCATGGTATCTGAGCTACTTATTTACGTCGCCCACCTCTGCATAGCTTTCATGCATGCAGGGGTTTGCAGAGAAGTGTCATCTGCACCAATGTCGCATTACGGTGACGTTCAGCAGGTCCGGCTGTGAGCATGACTGCGATTACAGATGGCCTCAGCCCCGGATGTGCGGCTGCTGCCTGTGACCGCAGTATGGATGACTTGCCTGGATAACCCACTGATCGCTCAATTGCTCAGGGATTTTAGAGAATAAAGCAAGGCGCCTCGTTTATCATTTCTATTTCCAGATAAAAATGCGATTGAGAACCAGTAATTAATTCTGTATAAGTCCTGTAACTCGGCAGCGGTCTGATAGCTATTTTTGTTTTTTGTCTGCAGATAACGTTGAAGTGGCATATCTGAAAACCCTGGTCAAGGATGATATCATAAAATTTTACAAGGTAACCTAAAAATTGATCTTGTGCCTGATGTATTGATTCTGACGGAGAAGAACTCTCCAGCCTCATCATTTATTAAATACTGCAATCAGGAGCAAGCTGTGCGCTAAAAACAAAGCTCTGCGTGAAATCTGGGGAATGAAAATGATCTACGTGTTTTGTGTATATGTCGGAGGATTCTGCAATGCTCCAGTATCATAGTGCGGTGCGAGCAGTCCCGAGCAGTCTCTTAGGATGCCTGTCACATGCTCACTAATTGTCAGATGTGAACTACCAAAGTAGAGTTGGGCAAAAAATTTTCAGGACCCTGGTTAGTAGTCTGTGGCTGCCAGACCATGGCCCTGTCTTCTGATTAGTAGGTCTGGCATACCAATATCGGTACGTGGTGACAATAACATTGCAATGAGCCTGCTGATCAGAATGGGCCCGGGATTCCGACGGCTTAAGACGAGGCCTGCGGTCTCACAGCCACATGGTCCTGCGACCCTGTTGACAAGTGTTGCTCCGCTTTCCTAGAGTCCACAGTTCTAGTCCTGCAGAGATGCTTCCATATAGCGGAAAAGAGACCTTCATTGCATCTCTCCACAACCTCACAGATCACTGATGCCCCATACACATTGCATTGATGTCATTTGAACCTGCTGATTTCCGCAGGACTTTAAAGGGAATCTGTCACCCCATTTTTGCCCCATAAGCTGCAGCCACCGCCATCAGGGGCTTATCTACAGCATTCTGTACTACAGAATGTACTACAGTGCGCGGGCGCCAGACCTCTCTGACCTTTCCTGGCGCCTGCGCACTGCAGTACTCTGCTCTGCCCTCACCAGGGCAGAGCAGTGCGCCTGCGCAGGAGCCGCGACGGGACGGAAAGAAGAGGCCGGCTTCGCTACAAGATGAGAGGCGCCAAACTGGACCGCGACTCCCTCCGGACCTGACCGGACGGCGGAACGCCCGTGGGTGAGTATAATCTAACTCGTTTTTCTTCACTTTCAGGTGACATCGGGGGTTATCTACAGCATTCCAGAATGCTCTAGATAAGCCCCTGATGGCGGTGGCCGCAGCTTATAGGGCAAAAATGGGGTGACAGATTCCCTTTAACCACCATCTAATATTCATTGGGGGCTCCCCACCAGCTCTCCCCCAACTGGTGCAAGAGAAGCATGCGGCATGGCAATATAACGTCCGATCCTCTTATTTATGCAGAGGAGAGGCCATCACAAAGGGTGTCTTACCAATACTTCATCTGCAGCCAATCTACCAGACAGTCTCCAGCCCTATTGAAAATCTATGTACATTCGGCGGTGCTTGCACATGTATGGGGAGGGGTGGATAGAGATGGCTGGCTCATTCAGTGGACACCGTAAAACCTCTACATATTATGGAGATGATCAAAATAAACCTTTGCAACAGACGTCTATCCATTGTAGTAAAAGATTTGTAATCCGGATCACTTGTTAAATGTATTATTTTAAGGGTTTTTTGTCTACGGCTCCAATGTAAACCTATGTGTCTCCAAAGTTACATAGGTTGAAAAGAAGACTGGTCCATCAAATCAAGTTCAACCTTGTTCCACCAATTATGCATTCTTTGTCACTAAATTATCTATAACCCACAATCTTATGTGTGCTAAGGAAATCATCCAGCCCTTTTTTAAAAGCTATAATATTGTCTGCCATTACTACCTCTTGTGGTCGGCATTGCACAGTCTGACTGCTCTAACTGTAAAGAACCCTTTCCTTTTAGCTGCCGGAATCGCCTTTCTACTGCCTGTAATCAGTGCCCCCTGGTCCTTAGTATGGTCTTAGGAAGGAATAAGCCGTATACCAGTCCTCTGTACCAACCAAACATATATTTATACATAGAAAAAAACCGCCTCAGAGGCCAAGCCCAACTTTTCCAACCTCTCATCATATGAATGGACTCGATCCTTTGTAATAATCTAGTTTCCACCTTTGAACTGATCCAAACTTCCCAAAACTGGATCTGTTCAGCTGTGAGACAGACATGCAGCCACGGGGACTCAGAACGTATTTTTTTTTTAACTCACCAAAGTCACTTGGTTGGCACCCGAGCATGCTCAGATAACACCTTATCCGGACATGTTCGCTCATCACTGCTGTGGACATAGTTTAAGGCACATAGAGCATTTCCTACTACATCCGTTTTCCCAGTCCTTGTCTTTGTGATGCCGGCTCGCCGTTCCTGCGGGACTCGTTTCCTGGCAACTTGATTTGCATTTGACCTGCACTGCGGAATTTTTAATTTTGTGACAAATCTTTGCTTCCTACAAACTACATCTCATTGTCTGCAAAAATAATCCTCTTCAAGGTCACAGGAAGTAAATAAATTAAAATAAGACACTTCTTTTGCGTAGAAATTTTTTAAAAAAAATCTGATCAGGTTTTTGTGCCGCTGATGTGACAGTATGGTGGGATTTGTGACATTTGGGTATTTTTCAGGACTTATTAGCTGTGGAAGCTCTAAGAAGGCATAAAGTGTCTGTTCACGTGCTCGCTAGAGAGATGGATTCATGTAAGTATTTGTGTAAATTTATGCTTGTGTATCACTTTATATAACTCCACGTGATGTGCATTGGGCCTTTACAGGGAACCTGTCACCAGGTTTGGCCGATACGAGTTACGGCCACCGCCGTTCAGGGCTGATACACCACATTCTATAAAGCTGTATATCTGCCCCCGATCCGACCTGCAAGAGAAGAAAAATAAGTTTTATTATACTCAACCAAGGGCGGTCCGGTCCGACGGGTGTCGCAGGTCCGGGGCCTCCCATCTTTTTGCGATGCCGCCCTCCTGCTTGTTTCATGGCTTCCCGGCATCGCGCTCCTGCGCAGGTGTACTTATCTGCCCTGTTGAGGTCAGAGCAAAGTCCTGCAGTGCGCAGGGGCCAGGAAAGGTCAGAGAGGCCCAGCGCCTGCGTTACTTTAATATGCAAGTTATTGGGATGGATTAGGGGAAAAAAAATAGCCTGTTAATTATGTATGTAGTGTAAGGGTATCTCCATCTCTGGCTTGTAAAGTTGCTGGAGGTTTTCTGGCCCCACGTCACCGCTCTTCAGCACTACGGGGCGGTAGCTGCTTTCCTAGTGTACGTCCGAGACTTAAAACAAGGCTTCATAGACTTCTATTGAGAAATCAACTTCCGCCACACAAATCCCTGTGAGAGCTGATAGTCTGGTTTCCGGTCACGGCGGCTAAGAGAAGCGGCGCTGGGCAGACTGGTCAGTAAGTCTTTTAATACTTGCACCACTACAAATACTTTTATTATGGCATCACAATTACGGAAATTGACCTCCGGTTTAGATATGGGTCTTTTGTGTTCCAAGGAAGGGATTTAAAAAAAAAAAATTGAAAGGTGATCTCTAATGTTCCTTTGTATTTCTGCCCAGGTCCTGTTGTTGGGGAGTTCCCTAGTCAAAATGATGTTAACCTTGCTCCAGCACCAGCTCTTCCACAGGTACAATGCTTTATTGTGATCCTTTTTAGCAGGAAACTGTATGTGTGCTCCACCAAGGGAATCTTCTCATGGAAAACTTCGCATCACAATGCCTTCAGCAGTAACCCCATGTATTGCCAGTGGTGAAAAGCAGATGCATAGTCGGCACATATGGCCGTACACAAAGCTGCTGTTCATTCGTTACAGGACACCTTGGATGTCAATAAATGGTTAAAATGGGATGATGGTTTTTGTCCCCCATAATGGTTTACAGCCCGGGCAGCTTCCAACATGAGTTTGGAAAATTAAGAGCCGTTGTACGACAATGTGCAGAAACACCAGAGCCATTGTGAACAGGAGCCAATTGTCCCTGAGGACCATTTAATAAGATCATGCATGACTTTTTGTATATTATCTGCTCATTTAGCTGTTTTTGTCACTCAGACCCTCCCTGCTGAGCAGTCTGCGTTTTTCTATAGGACTCTGGCAGATAGTTTGCTAGAAAAAAAATCAGTAACTGTAAACTAAAGGACCCCTTTTATGTAAGCTTTAAATGAGCCTAGCTGTAAGTTTCACATTTTTCTGCAGTGCCTCCACAGGAAAAGCTTGGTATTGCAGCATATAGACATCTGGTCCTTCACATTGAGCCACTTGCTCGTAGTCAGTCTAGAAGTTGGAGGGCGATCTTGTCGCTATTTAGGACCCTATATTTAATATATTATTTAATTCCTTTCTTCCCACAGCCCAACGTCATCAGTAACATGACGGAGTTTAAGAGGAGCTTACCTCTCTTCCCACTGGTCAAACCTCACGTCAACTTCATGGCTGCAAAACTTTGATGCAAGCAGAAGCCGGAAAAGCATCGAAGCATGGCGTTCTCGGTCGGGTTTTGGGAATGAGTAAAGCGTGTGATGACAATAGTAGAATTTTGCTAATAGACCTTTTAAATAGGATACAAAAATGATCTAGCTAAAATTTAATAGGTTATTTTTTAATTGTGACGTATCAGATACAATCCGGATCGCAGCTCTACGTCCTATACACAAAGGATCCTGTAATGATTATTTTTATTAATGTGTGTGAGTGTATGTAGAGATATATATATATAAACCATTGATTTGCAGTGCATAGAAAGTGAGTTCTTAAAAAGGGGGTCTCGGTGCTGACTTGTGGACAGGATAAGTGAGGCTTTTTGGAAATGGAGTGACTGCCTTATTTGTTGCTGTGGATTTTATCGGTTAAATCTGGGTTATATCACCAGGGCTACATTTATTCTATTAGGCAGGTATTCTCTTTTGCATGGTCCTTTATATAATTTGATCCAATTTCTGTAGCTCTTAAAGGACATGACGATTGCTGAGGACACGATTACACGGAGCACTTATTTATAGCTGGGATGTTAACGATGCCGCCATTAAACCATATCATCAGTCCTAAATCTGTGGAAAAAGTGCAACCCCCAAGTTATTGGCTTTTTCTTCGTCACCGTTTTTAAAAGAAGTGCATTTTTTTCATAAGGGCCATGACGAACATCTTCCTTACACCTTCATCTTCCATAGTAATTCCTCATCATCCTTATGGAGTTCAAAAAAACAAATCTAAATCTTACAAAAAAAAAAAAAAAAAATTGGCACCTTATAAAAAAAAATAAATGATTTTTCTGCAGGAATCCGGTTGACACGTCTATCTCTGAGGGTCACACACTTTCTAAGAGACTTAATATGCAAATCTGCTTTTGATCTATGCCATGATTTTAGTCATTCTCCTGAAATCCATATTTTAAAGTTTAAGAAACATGCTTTAATTCTATAAAGTTTTCATATTTATTCTTTTTTTTTTTTTTTTTTAAACCCCTCCTTTTTAATTACCTGGTTTCTTCTGAATCATGTTGTTTCAGGGCACCTCTGGTTTGCTGCCCACCTAGACTTTATAAATAAAACTGTTTTTATTTAAAATGGCTCGTTTAGTCTCTTCTCGTTTTCTGTAGGTTTAATTAAGGTGATGAGCGTGAGGGGAGGATGGGAAACCCCAGTGCGATATCCTTCTTTTACCAAAGTACTGGATGTCGCCAAACAACCTACAGTTGTAGCACCTGTTGGTTGCAGCATCAGAAGAGAAGATAGGACCCTCAATCTGTATCGAGAATGGAGGGGGTCCTTCACGCACTAGTAAGAATAGAGGGGTGGCAGCCAGGGCTGTGGCATCGGTAAGCCAAACCCCCAACTCTGACTCCTCAATTTCCCTGACTCCCGACTCCACAGCCCCGGTAGCAGGACAGGTGTGACTTTCCATTTATTACGTTAGGAGATCAGAAAATTGCCGCAGCAGAACCCAATTCCTACATTAGGATATATGCCAGCACCTATCAATACGACAAGTGTCCCGGATAGGAACACCTCTATAGCTAGTATTGTCACATAC
>JARQOD010000003.1:563154902-563476168 GCA_033576555.1 Oophaga sylvatica
GCCGCCCGGCTGCGGGTACCTCCCTGATGGTTTATGTATGCCACCGCCGTGGCATTGTCTGATTGTATTCGGACTGGGCGGCCCGCCAGATGCTGGTGAAAATGCCTCAGAGCCAGCCGAATAGCTCGGATCTCTAAAATATTGATCGGGAGGATCGACTCCTGCTGCGACCAAGTCCCCTGGGCTGTGTGGTGACGAAACACTGCTCCCCATCCGAGCAGGCTGGCATCCGTTGTGACTACCATCCAGAAATTTGGAGGAAACAAACGGCCCTGTTGAAGAGTGGAGCTCCTCGTCCACCACATAAGAGTCTGTCTGACCTGCAGGGACAGACGGCACCGAAGATTGAGGGAATAAGGGCTCCCGTCCCATACTGCCAAGAGTGCATGCTGAAGGGGGCGAAGATGAAACTGGGCAAATGGAATTGCCTCGATTGCTGCCACCATCCTTCCTAGGACCCTCATGCAAAACCGGATGGTATGAGGAATCGGTTTGCGAAGGATCCGTACCTCTTGACGGAGAACTAAGGCCTTGTCCTGAGGAAGGAATATCAACCCTTGAGCGGTGTCGAAATTCATCCCTAAGAAGGTGATCTTTCGAGATGGCACGGGAGATGACTTCTTCATATTCACCAGCCACCCCAGGCGAACAAGGGTGCCTAGGGTAATGCTGACACTTTCCTCGCATGTTTGGAAAGACGGACCCTTGATGAGAAGGTCGTCTAGATAAGGCAAGATGACTATCCCCCTGGAGTGCAGAATGGATACAACAGCAGCCATGACCTTTGTGAACACTCTGGGAGCTGTGGCTAACCCGAATGGCAAGGCAGCGAACTGAAAGTGAAGTTTGCCGATGGCAAACCGAAGAAACCTTTGATGAGGGGAAATATGGGGATGTGAAGATAGGCATCCTGGATGTCTATTGATGCTAGAAATTCCCCTTTTTCCATGGCAGCAATGACCGAGCGGAGAGACTCCATTCGGAAATGTCGAATTCTGACAAACCGGTTCAGTCTCTTTAGATCCAGAATGGGCCTTACGGTACCGTCCTTTTTGGGTACAATGAACAGATTGGAATAAAACCCCCGACCTCTTTCGACCTCTGGTACAGGTACGACAACCCCGCTGTGTCGAAGAGATTCGACCGCCTTGAATAAGGCGCGAACCCGAGACTCCTCCTTGGGAAGGCGTGAGGGAAAAAAACGATTTGAGGGAAGGCTGGTAAATTCTATCTTGTACCCCGAGGTGACTAATTCCCTGACCCACTCGTCTTGAGTAATCGATAGCCAAGTGGGGCGAAACCAGAGTAGACGGCCGCCTACTCTGGATGAATCGACCGGATTCTGCCTCCAGTCATTTATCCGAAAATCTTTGGGGCCTAGACCCTCTAGATCTCGGTTGTTGAGACCGCATTCTTCCCAATGGGTTGGTTTTGTAAGAGACCTGACGATCTCTGGCCTGATTAGGTCGACCTGAGCCGCTGGAACTGGCTGTTGCGGCCCAACCTGGGTTGAGAAAGGCTCTAAAACGAGGCTGAAGCTGTCGGCGAAAGGGCTGTTTGACTTTCTGCTGAGGCAAAAAAGAACTCTTCCCTCCTGTCGCATCAGATATAAGCTGATCCAGCTTTTCACCAATAAACGACCGCTTTGATACGGCAAGGACGTAAGTGACTTCTTTGAAGTTGAGTCTGCTCGCCAAGTCCTCAACCACAAGGATCTCCTAATGGCAATCGCATTAGCAGCAGCTAATGCTGCGCAATTTGCCGCATCCATGGAAGCGTTGATCAAAAAATCACCTGCGAGAGCCATCTGATTAGATATCTCAAAAACCACAGGTGGCACTTCTACACCGTGAAGAGCTCTGTTCAGAGACTCCGACCAGGAAATCATTGCCTTGGCAACCCAAGTCGCTGCGAAGGAAGGAGAGAGAGATGACCCAGATGCTTCAAACACCGAGCGAGCCAGGCTTTCAATCAGACGATCCGTTGGATCCTTAATCGAGGAACCATCAGGAAGGGAGAGAAGCGTCTTAGATGCCAAGCCAGACACCGGAGGATCGACCACTGGGGATTCCGCCCACTTCTTAAGAAGTTCAGGAGCAAAAGGATACCTGGTATTGAGGGCCCTCTGTCCTGCAAAGCGCTTATCCGGTTTTTCTCGGTGGCGCTGCACAAGCTCCTCAAATTCAGGATGAGCACCAAAGACCTTATGAGTCTGTCTGGCTCTTTTGAAGGACACCTTATGACCCGAAGTCAAAGTGGATTCGTCGTCCACTCCCAGGGATTGATTGACAGCTTCTATAAGACTGTCAATTGTCTCCTGACAATTCGGGGCCTCTAGATTGAGGGACCCTTCAGACTCAGAATCCGAATATTGATCACTCGCTTCCGAAGGTGAGGGAGAGCGAGAAACGGAACTGATAGATGCCGAGGCCCCGGTCGGCATAGGCGACGCAGTATGGGTTCGTTTCCCCTGCGTCTGCCTGGTGAGAGTGCGGCCCCTGCAGGCCGGAGGTTCCTGAGGCGTAGTCAAGCCAGGTGAACCACTGTCCCTGCTCCTATCGGGAGCTTGAAGGGACTCGATTGCTCTGGTTAATGATGCCACAGATTGAGACAGAGACAAGGCCCATTCTGGAGGACCTGACGCACTGGGCTCGACTATAGGTGAGGGCTCCTGCGCCCGTTCAGAGTTACAGGCTTCGCAGACCCGATTAGTCTGGGCGTGCGGAAAAGGGGACCTACAGGCAATGCATGCGGTATACAGCACCGTATGAGACTTGGCCCTTTTGGACATACTGAATCTGTCGCAGATTGCCTGCCGCAATGATTTGGATGTGGCGGTACGGTCAGTGGAGCGGAGTGCAGAGGAGCGCAGTGGAGAGGAACAACCAGGCTGGAGGTAGTAGCACTTACCCCAGTCCTGTACCCCCAGCGTCCTTAAACAGCGTAATAGAGCGTAAACAAGAAAACGCCCGAGCTCCAGATTTCAAAAAGAGCGCTCCCCTGTCAGGGGGGCGTCTTCATATAGCCGAGCCTCAGGGGGAAGGGTCGAGGGGCGCGGCCTAATCCACTTCCGGCCTAAATTTTCGGCGGTGGCCGCCCGAGAGTCGGGGGCGGGCCCGCCGGGAGATGACGCTGCCGGGGGCGGAGTCCTGAGACCGCGGCCTACCTTCCGGTCGAAGCCGGGTACTAAATTACTGGCCGCGGCCTAGTCCCCGGCCAAAGCCGGGGACTAAATTTTCGCCCGAGGCCTAGCGCCGGCCGAAGCCGGGAGCTAAATTTTTGGCGGCGGCCGCCCAGGAGTCGGGGGGCGGGCCGCCGGAAGCAGATGCACCCTTAGGGGGCGGACTTGAGCCGGGACTTGCCTGTTCCTGGCTGAAGCCAGGCTACCCGACCACCTCACAAACGCCGGCTCCCAGCTTCCAGCAACTTCCTGGCCCCCTCCATGTTCTATTCCGGTATGTTTATCCGTCTTCGTCCGTAGATTTGTCCCATGCAGAATATTATGCTTGCAGGGATGTGAAGATTAGAGGGGGACTTGCAGGAAAAAAAGTAGGACGGTGCAGGCACCCTAACTCCATCACCCCTTCAGGGGGTGAGGAGAGGGACCGTCCGCCTCCTTGCAGCACCGCAGTCTAGCATTGGTGGTGCAGTGGGGGCCGCACGGACTATAACATGCCACTGTACAACCTGAGGTTTCAATACCCCAGGGTGGTCAGGGCTGAGTCCGGCATCATGTCCCACGTAGCGGGAGAGGATACGTGGAGGCTTTACTCCACGTGCTCGCCCGTTGATGGTTTGGGGAGATCGGACCCCTTCAAAAGGGTCCGTCGCCCCTGTCACATCTTCGTGGGAAAGTAGAGAAAAAAAAAAAAAAATGGTCTGGAAGAAACCAGACATGTGCCTCCATCAGACACTAAGCATGAACTGGGTTTGCCTGCGGCCAGTGCTGAGGTGTATACGGCGGAGGAGGAGCTAACCTTTTTTTTTATATTTACTTAGTGTCAGCCTCCTAGCGGCAGTAGCATACACCCACAGTCCACAGTCCTGTGTCCCCCAATGAGACGAAGGAGAAATGGGGCTGAGGGAAACTCGGAATGTCCAAGATGTAATATAGATATGGCGGGTATATTCCATATGATGTGGGAGTGTTCTAGGCTCTCAATGTTTTGGTCTGGAATAATTAATATGATTGAAGGGGCGTATGGATGCGAGGTCTCTGGAGATCCTGTTACGTGTTTACTTGGCTATGTGGAAGAAATCTTAAGTGATAATAATAGTAAAATAGCTATAGCTGGACTAGTTTATTGTGCTAGGAAATTAATAGCAAGAAATTGGACCAGTTCTGAGCCTCCATCGGGGGAGGAATTCTCTGAAAGTGTGAAACGTATTATACACTTGGAAAAGAGTATATATGAAAAAAGAGGTAAATTGAATATGCATGAGAAAATATGGGCGCCTTGGATGCATTATAAAGGATTATAAGAGATGAGGCCTTTAACATGTAATGTATGCTACTCACCATTCTGTGAGATACATTTATTTGTGACTGTTTTTAATATCAGAGGTAATGGAGATACATTTTCATACTTGTTTTTTTTTTCGGTATTAATAAAGAAGAAGAAACGAACAGAAGGAAAAAAGCTGTCGGAAGGGATCAGGGAGGGGGAAAGGGGTTGAGGGTTAAATGGGGATGTTATAATGTTTAAACTGTTCAGTTGTTCTAAATAATGTTGTATGCAAAAACTTTTTCAATAAAAACTTATCTGATTAAAAAAAAAGAAGGTTTTTGAGTGGCCATCTCAGTCTCCTGACCTCAATGTCATTGAGCCACTCTGGGAGATCTCAAGTTCATGCTAAACAGCCCAGGAATTTACAGGAACTGGAGGCTTTTTGCCAAGAAGAGTGGGCAGTTTTACCATCTGAGAAAATAAAGAACCTCATCTACAACTACCACAAAAGACTTCAAGCTGTCATTGATGTTAGAGGGGGCAATACACGGTATTAGGAAACAGGGTATGTGAACTTTTGATCAGGGTCATTTGGATGTTTTGGGTTGTCATCATGATTTAAAAAGAGAAAACACAGTAGTTTGACAATAAACGGCTTCACCCAACCACTAACCATGAGTGGAGAAAAAGTTTTGGTATCATTCATATTCTCTGAAACAGGCCAAGAAAGCAAAAATTCTGCCGGGGTATGTAAACTTTTGAGCACAACTGTAAATGGTTCAATGTCAGATTAGCACCATGATGCCGCAGCACATTAGTGTAAATGGTGCCCATTTACAAGGTGAGGCGCCATGAAACGCCTTCTGTTCCCTCCTCTCAACAACTCTTACGAGACAGATCTGTTTGTAAATGACCGGATCACATTTAGTTTTCTGTGTCAATAATGCATTTGCCTTTTCACTCCATAGACACATATATTTGTTCTTTGCTGGGTCTGCCAGTAATTTTTTTTTACATAATACAATGCACTGAAGGCAAACTTCTGTTGCATGAAAACTGCTGACAAATCCTAAAAAAAGGAAGAGATTAAATATGTCTACAGTGAGCACCCCAAAGAAAATGTACACTATTTTTCTATGAGCGGTTATGTTACAGAGCAAATATATGGCTGGTAGGGGGTAAATACATGCACTCTATTACTGTCCTTTTCATGTAATGCCTCCTTACCAAAATCGTCCTTTGTAGGTTGGAGTTAACACTGCTGAACATCAGTTTGCCAACTATTGTAGCGATGGTGGGAAAGACGAGAGCTCCGCACAGTATGCGGGTAGCAGAGACATGATCTGCTAGAGGGTTGGCTTCAGCGGGCACCCGAGGCACTGGGCATCCAATTCCTGTGGGGATTCAAAACAATTGGTATCCGACATTATTACATAAAGGTATGGAGGTATCCATCTATGCAGACTACAGAGGGGGCCAAAACATCTTGTACATCCAACACATGGTTGTAAAGTGAAACATAAAAGTGGGAAAAGTGCCTCCTTGTAGGTTTTTTAGAGTACTGCCTTTTCTATTGAATTGCCTAGTGGTGAGACTAGTTAGTCTTCACCAGTACAGTTTGTTGCTTTAAAAAGTGAACCTGTCAATGGGATTTTGCTAAGTGAACTATAGACATTGTCAGGTTGGTAGTGTTATCCTGATTAAAATGATACCTGGGGTGTAGAAATCTGTCTTGTGGTTCTTGTGTAATCAGTGTTAGAAGTTTTCAGTTAATGATATGTCCGTGCTCCGGGGCGGGACTGTAGGCAGAGTCTTATCTTCCTGCTCTAAGCCAGAGAATCCAAGGAGAGTCCTACCCACAGACCGCCCCAAAGCACCAGCATGTTCCTCGTCATAAAGACAGAGAGGGACAGACTGTTTGTACTTAGGGGTGGCCTGTGGGCAGGTTTCGCCTTGGATTCTCTGGCTTAGAGCTGGAAGATAAGACTCTGCCTACAGTCCGCCCCCCTGGACCACAGGCATATCATTAACTGAAAACTTCTATCACTGATTACACAAGAACCACAAGACGGATTTCTTCACTCCAGGTGTCATTTAAAATCACTGTAACAGCGCCAACCTGACAATGCCTGTAGTTTACTTAGCAAAATCCTGCTGACAGGTTCGTCTTAAGGCTCAGGCCCTCCAAAATGGCTTATATATAAGAGTTATGTAAGTAGTAGGCTGTGGAACAAGTGCATTAAGTAACTGTGGTGCCATCACTGCTTTTTTGGGGTACTGGGACAGATACCTCTCTTTAGACCAACTAAAAAAAAATATTGTCCACTCTTTTATATCGCATAACTGTAGACTACAGGACAAACATGAAAACATGTAAGAAAGGAGGGCGCACACAGAACTATGAGGTACACGAAGCCGAAACGCGCGTAGAGGTTGTGGCACCATTGCTGTTTATCATTATATATAATTTTGCAGCACTATGTGCTACGTTAGTTAATACAGTGGGTTTTTTTGTACACTGCAGTAGCTTAATGCTCAATGCACTTTTTAAGCAATTTGGTGTAAACAGGCCTGCTGTAGGTCATTATTTTTTGGTGTATTTATGTACTTATATTTATGCACAACATCTCTCTGCTGCTATAGTATTATTGGTCCCTGTTCAGCTGTGGTGCCAAAATATCTTTTGGCTCACCACTGAGCATTTTGGGCTTATTTTGTGTTTTTTTAAAGTGTTTTTATCCTTGTTGTATTTTGATGCAATGATCTTTTTTGTACCTCATAGTTCTGTGTGCGCCCTCCCTTCTTATATGTTCTGATCCTTTATGTGCTGAACTCCAGTGTTCAGCAGCCCTATATCTCAATGCCCATACGATACCTAATTTATGATTTCTATGATTCAGTTTAGGTGGCATTGTTTGTCTGGGGTTTTACTCTTGTTCTATTCAGGACAAGCATGAAGTAAAGGATCACTTGCCAAGTCTTTCTGGGACAAGGACCTCCATTTATTAACCTTTTATGTTACTTTACCTGGAAATATGCTGTTAAGGATCTGCAGTTTGTTGGAGTATTTCCGCCACAGCCTGAGCACGTAATCTTCCCAGCGGATCATTTTGCCAAGGATCAGCATAACAGGGATGGTGGGAAGGCCGATCAGCAGGAACAGAGGGTCTGCACGCTCCATAACATCCAGACCTTCCTTGTGCCCAACTACCTGCAGAATAAGGGACCAACGTGGACAGCTACAGTGAGAAACTGGCAAGCAATGTCAGGTTACCTTGGCACATGCCAAGTCATGTGGATTTATAATAAAAGAAGACAAGCTAAGGTACTACTGATTTTTACAGATATCTTCCCCCTACCCTTCCTTTTCTTCCCTCATCCCCACTCTTCGTTCCATTGTTGTACTTTTTCAGATGTATCCTTTAGTGAACATATACTGCATGATATATCTCCATCATGTGTCCCCGCTTCATTTCCGACCCTCCCTTCACGACGTGTTTCGGGTGCTGCCCCTCGTCAGTGCAAAGTATGAGATTTGGTTTGGCTTAGTGGGAGGCGTCTGACCGGGATCCAAGGGGTAACGGTTCTCCTTGGATCCCGGTCAGACACCTCTCACCCAGCCAAACCAGATCTCATACTTTGCCCTAACGAGAGGAAGTACCCCGAAACACAGTGTCTACAAATTGAGATTATAGTTTGGCTTTTATCCCAAGTCATTTAACAAGGCTCGTTAAAGGGTTGATATTGACTTTTAGGATTGCTACTTCCAATAGGTGGCGCTACAGTTCTAGTCCTCGTCTTCTCCGAAGAGACAATTTGCATATTTAATTTAGCAGAGGAGCATTGCAAGCCTTAAAAGTCTCCTCACCTTGGCATGGTAAGCTTGACATGTCACTCTCCGCAAGAGAAACGTTACTACTTGGATCCTCAACAAGTAAAATGTTTGTTCGTCGGGTGAAGATATTTTTTTTAATTGGGCTTAAAACAGAGATTTTTGTGAACTCGCCATAAAATCCTTTTCTCTGAGTCACTCATTGGGGCCATGGTCCTGTGTCCCCCAATGAGGCGAAGGAGAAATACATACATATCTTAAGAGATCACACACAGTACTGTATGTTTTATGGGTGTCGACCCCACTGATCTGATACTGATGACCATCAATATCCAAGTAGTTGACAACCCCTTTAAAGGGAGTGGTCACATCTTGACAGGCACTTTCCACATTTACTCTGTAGGTCATGTGGATGGCTTAGTATTTGCTCTCACTGCCCGAGAGCTCCAGACACCAGATCTGCAAATAATCAGCAGCTCTTGCTGAACCGGTCCGTCCATGTACTACAAGCTCAGCTTTCACTTGACCCGCCACATGTAACACAACATTTCCTCTCTAATGGCCACTGCGGAGAAAACGAGCAGCTGGCGGCAGCTTCCCAACAATATGGTGTCATATAACTTACAACGTTGAGCCATATTTTTAATGACGGAGGTTGAGCTGTGAGGGTGTTCAGAAAGAATATCTGATGGATCAGAAACCTGAAATGCGTTGTACACTTGGCACGGCAGCCCATATGGCGCTGTCGACAGGATGTATAATGAAGCACCGGAGAGCTTTAAATACTTAATGGGCTGCCAGAAGCTAATAAAAGCCTCAGGAAAACAATAACTGTGCGTGGTCTCTTCTCCACGTGGTTCTTGTGAGTAATCACTTATATATTCTGTATGCAAATACAGACAACAGGACGTCACAGAAACTGGCGGAAAATCAAAGTCAGCATCCACATAACTAGCACAGATGTTAATTAACAATGATAATCAACCTTAACATTACTCATTAGTGAGAAGAAAGAAACCTAATTTTCTAAACCAAGGAAATTTATGGTTTTGTGGTTCACTATGGAAACAAGAGCAGAAAAAGTTCTCAGAAGTCAGGAGACATCCTCAGGTACCGGTGCAGCACAAAGCCAAACCTGCTACAGCTACCGTCATGCTACCAAGAGGTGACATCTTAAAGATGTAATTTCAGTACTGTAGGAATAGAGACCCAACTACATTTTTATCTGCCAGAGGGGGAAGGAGACTGATTCTGCTCCTAACACAGCCTCTACTACAGTAATATTTCTCTTTTAGCAAATACTTGTGTTCTCATGAACTACTTCTAGAGAATATTTTCTTATAACTGTGTTGTACGCAGTTCCTCTGTTGTTCTAAAAAAATTTAGGAATAAATGCGTAACCATTTTTATTGTCAAAATGGTTGGGTTCCAACCGTCTGGACTATGAGCACCGACTGGGCAGCGTCCAACTGCAGAGGGACATATCTCCAATTGGTAACACCAAGCTGTCAAATTACTCACCAAATTCTAGGTGGGATACCAGAGGAGCAATACAACGCAGAGGTCCGAAAAATATACTTAAAAATCGTTCACAGTATAGGGAATTCAGGTATTTAACAAAACAGACACGATAGGAGCAGGACAGAACTTTTTTAAAGGGGTTTTCCAGTTTAAAAAAGAAAAGTTACTTAGTGACTGCAGACAGCTGAATCGTGACAGTGTGCCCCGTATTGGCGGTTACATACAGACTTTTCTCATATGGCGCCTCTCTACAGAAAAGAATTGAGAGAAGCGGGTGAGAATAGTATGCAAATTGCATATATGCTGTCACTTGATCGACCACTCGCGCAGGGACTTCAGGGAATCATGACAGTGTGCACACTGCGCAAGGTCATGATTTGGCAGTCTGCAGCCATTTATACCTCTTCTTCGACCGCAAAACACCTTTAAACTTACAAGACGTAGAAGACTTGTCTGTATGGCCTATAAGTGTGTATGGATTTCATAATGGAGGGTCACCTAGGACGAGAGGTGCTGCAGAAACTCTGGTAGATTCCGGCTCGTTTGGCAAAAGTTTGGAAAGTATAGCTCAGGATCGGCCACACCAACTGTATTAAGTACCATAATTACTTTTTTTTTATAGAGTTTTATTTGACATTTTAGGATACATATCGATAGTATATGATGAAATATCAGCTGGTTCGGAAAAGGAGATTTTTGTGTACTCACCGTAAAATCCTTTTCTCCGAGACGCTCATTGGGGGACACACAGACCGTGGGTGTTATGCTGCTGCCACTAGGAGGACACTAAGCAATACAAGCACAAAAGATTAACTCCTCCTCCTGCAGTATACACCCTCTGTTGGCTCAATCCTGAACCAGTTCGGTGCCAAAGCAGTAGGAGCTCATAACAGAGTGCAATATGCCAACAATTCAAGTGAACAACGAGGCTACAAGTTAAAACAGGGTGGGAGCTGTGTCCCCCAATGAGCGTCTCGGAGAAAAGGATTTTACGGTGAGTACACAAAAATCTCCTTTTCTCCTTCGCCTCATTGGGGGACACACAGACCGTGGGACGTCCCAAAGCAGTCCCTGGGTGGGAACTCATCAACAGATGAAGCCTCGTGAACCTCATGCATATAACGCTTAACTAGTCAACAGACAACTTACAGATGCGCAACAGCTGATTGCAGAATCTGTCTGCCAAGAGCCGCATCTGAAGAAACTTGAGCATGAATTTGGTAATGCTTGACGAAAGTATGAAGACTGGACCAAGTCGCAGCCTTGCACACTTGCTGTGCCGAAGCCTGGTGCCGAATGGCCCAGGAGGCCCCCACAGAACGAGTGGAGTGTGCCTTAATCCCAGCCGGGATAGGCTGACCTTTAACACGGTACGCCTCTTGGATCGCAGAGCGAATCCATCTGGCTAACGTGGCCTTGGAAGCAGGAAGACCCTGTCTGCGTCCTTCCGGAAGCACAAACAGAGCGTCCGATTTCCGGAAAGGTGCCGTTCTCGAAATGTACCTTCGGAGAGCCCTCACCAAGTCTAAAGTGTGAAGGGCTTTTTCAGTACGGTGAATTGGCGTCGGACAGAATGAAGGCAAAACTATCTCCTCATTGATATGAAAAGCCGAAACGACTTTTGGCGTGAAAGACGGAGAAGTCGTAAGGACTACCTTGTCCTGGTGAAAAATGAGGAAAGGAGGTTTACAAGATAAGGCTGCCAATTCTGATACTCGTCTGATAGAGGTAATCGCCACTAGGAAGACCACCTTCCAGGAAAGAAGCGATAAGGACACTTCCGGCAAAGGTTCGAAGGGGGAGTCCTGTAAGGCACTGAGGACCAAATTAAGATCCCAAGGCTCCAAAGGCCTCTTGTAAGGTGGAACAAGATGAGACACTCCCTGAATAAAAGTCTTGACCTGAGACTTAGATGCGATCCGTCGTTGGAAAAGGACGGACAAGGCAGAAATCTGGCCCTTGAGGGAAGAAAGGGCTAATCCCGAATCCATTCCTGCTTGAAGAAACTCCAGAATGGAAGGGATAGCGAAAACCAAAGGGGAACGACCTTTGTTCTCACACCAGGAAAGGAATGTCTTCCAGACACGATGATAAATGCGGGCGGAAGCTGGCTTCCTGGCATTGACCATTGTAGAGATGACTTTGTGAGAAAACCCAGCCTGACCTAAGATCCAGGCTTCAATGGCCATACCGTCAAATTCAGTGCTTTTGAATTGTGATGGTAAATCGGACCCTGTGAGAGGAGGTCCGGCCGATCTGGCAATCTCCAGGGAACGTCTGCGACCAGACGCACTAGTTCTGCATACCACGGACGGCGAGGCCAGTCCGGAGCGACCAGAATGAGAGGAATGCCTTCTGCCTTGATCTTCCGAATCACCCTGGGGATTAACAGAAGAGGAGGAAAAATGTAAGGAAGGCGAAATTGACTCCAAGGGAGGACTAGCGCATCCGAGCCTACGGCTAGTGGATCGCGAGAGCGACTTATGAAAGTCTGAACCTTGACATTCAGTCTGGATGCCATGAGGTCTATGTCCGGCATGCCCCATCGCTGGCAAATAAGATGGAACACATCCGGGTGCAGGGACCATTCTCCTGAGTCTAAGCCCTGGCGACTTAGGAAGTCGGCTTCCCAATTGTCCACACCTGGAATGTGAACCGCGGAGATGAGTGAGCGGTTTTTCTCGGCCCAGTGGAGAATGTGCGATACCTCGAGCATCGCTATTCTGCTCCGAGTGCCCCCCTGACGGTTGATGTACGCCACGGCCGTGGCGTTGTCTGACTGAATCCTGATGGGACGACCGGCCAGGAGATGATGGAAGTGCACGAGAGTTAACTTGATAGCTCTGATCTCTAAGATGTTGATTGGGAGACGGGACTCTGGTAGAGACCAGCGGCCCTGAGCCGTGTGATGAAGAAACACAGCTCCCCATCCGAGGAGACTGGCATCGGTGGTCACCACCAGCCAATGGACAGGCAGGAAAGATTTTCCGTGATTCAGTGATGAGGCATTCATCCACCATCTTAAGGAGCTTCTGACTCTGGGAGACAGACGGAAGCGGCGACCTAGAGACGTTGGGTTCCTGTCCCAGACTGATATCAACTCCTGTTGAAGAGGGCGGAGATGAAACTGGGCGAAAGGTACTGCTTCGATGGAAGCTACCATTTTCCCGAGGACCTGCATGGCGCTCCGCAGAGAATGAGGGCGGTTTAGCGACAGCAGGAGCACTCCCCGCTTCAGAGAGATAATCTTCTCTGGAGGGAGAGATACCAATCCTTGGTAGGTATCCAAAATCATTCCCAGAAAAGGAATCTTCTGAGAGGGAATGGGAAGAGACTTGTCCAAATTGACTAGCCAACCGAGGCGGGAGAGGGTGTCGATAGTGATTTCGACGCTCTCTTCGCAGGCTCGAAAAGTCGGACCTTTTATGAGTAGGTCGTCCAGGTACGGGAGGACTACCACACCCCGAGAGTGTAAAATTGACATGGCGGCCGCCATGACTTTTGTGAACACTCTGGGGGCGGTTGCGAGACCGAAAGGCAGAGCGGCAAACTGAAAATGATCCTTTCCGACAGCAAAACGCAGAAACCTTTGATGTCCGCTGAAAATTGGAATGTGCAGATACGCATCCTTGATGTCGATAGACGCCAAGTATTCTTTTCTTTCTAGAGATGCGACAACAGAACGGAGGGATTCCATCCTGAAATGACGAACTCTGATGAATTTGTTTAGCAATTTCAGGTCCAGAATAGGACGCAAAGAGCCGTCCTTCTTGGGAACCACAAGAGGTTTGAGTAAAACCCTTTGAATTTTTCTTTGTGAGGAACTGGGACGATGACTCCGCTGGAAAGAAGCGTGTTCAGAGCCTGAAGAAAAGGCATTGCAAGATCCTTTGACTTGGGGAAGCGAGACTGAAAGAAACGTCTTGGGGGAAGGGACAAGAATTCGATCTTGTAACCTGAGTGTACTAGGTCGAGGACCGACTGGTCCTGAACGACCGACCCCCAGACTTTGTGAAACAAGAGTAGGGGGCCGCCTACCTTGTTTGGGTCCCCCATCCCCAGCAAGGAGTCATTGCGATGACAATTTGCGAGAGGAGGAGCTCCTGTTTCCTGCCTGAGAAAACCTGTTTCTCCAGGGCTGAGAGGATCTGGACGATGGTTGCGAGCCCCTATCTCTACGAGATGACCGGGGTGCTCGAGCGGAGGACGAAGCAGGGGACCAATTAAAGGAGCTACGAAAAAGCCGGGAACGACCTTGGTATTGAGACCGAAAAGGCCTATTGATTCTGCGCTGTGGGAGAAATTTGCTTTTGCCCCCAGTAGCGTCAGAAATAATCTGATCAAGGCGATCTCCAAAAAGACGCCCTGAATGATAAGGCAATGAAGTCAAAGTCTTCTTTGAAGCAGCGTCTGCACGCCACTCACGGAGCCATAGGGACCTCCGAATAGCGATAGCATTGGCGGCCGAGAGAGCAGCGCAATTAGCTGCATCCAGGGACGCATGAACCATGTAGTCACCTGCCCGAGTAATCTGATAGGCCAGATAACGTGCCTCGGGAGAAAGAGGGATATCACTAGTCATCTTGACTAGGCTCTCAACCCAAGCCACCATAGCCCTTGCCACCCAGGTGGCTGCAAAGGAGGGAGATAGAGATGCCCCAGCCGCCTCAAAAATTGATTTGGCGAGGTTGTCAATCTGTTTATCTGAAGGGTTCCTAATGGATGAACTATCAGAAACAGAGAGTAGGGTTTTTGAAGCTAGACGAGATACTGGAGGATCTACAACAGGAGATTCAGTCCACTCTTTCGCCACAGTTGCTGAAAAAGGGTATCGTGCTTTCAGAGACTTCAGTCCTGAGAAACGTCTATCCGGACGCTCCCTATGTTCCTGAACAATATCAGTAAATTCAGGGTGGTTACCAAACACCTTGTGAACACGCTTTGCTCTCTTGAAAGAGATAGGTGATTCGGTTTGAGACCCAGGTTCTTCATCTAGTTTGAGGATTGTGTTAATTGCCTCAATTAGAGAATCTAAGGACTCCTGAAAATCTGGCGAGTTGGGATCATCACCAATGTCCGACTCGTATTCCGAATCATGGTCACTTATATCTCTAGGAGAGGGGGAGCGAGAACCTGAGCTCGCAGATGCTGAGCCGCTAGATGGATATGGCGGCGTTTTTTGGACGACCGCTTTGCGGACGCCATGAGGCGGCCCCTGTCAGATGAGGCCTCTCTGAAGGCTAACGGACCCCTCTCAGGAAAAGGGGCGCTCTGGCTAGAAGCAGATCCCCGAAAGGTATCCAAGGCCCTAGTCAGAGAGTTCATGGAGTGCGCCAGATATTCGGGCCACCCTGAAGGACCTGGCTCAATGGGATCAAGAATAGGTAGGGACCCCTGCTCGGTAGTAGGGGGCTCCTGAGCAGAAGAAGCCATGGGCTCCTATGCACATGATGCACAGAATTGAGAACTATGCATTGACGGCAGGGGAGCGTTACATGAAGCGCAGGCGGCATATACTACAGAGTAATTCTTGTCAGCCTTTTTAATTCCCTTGGATTGCGACATATTTCTGCACCCGAAAGCCTGCTGCAGGAGAAGGGTCAAACGCTGAGTAGACCTAGTCGCAGCGTGCACTTACCCAGGGCCTGTGTGTGTGCACCAGGGAAGTCAAAGGATGGCGTGTGCAGCGCTGTCCCAGGAGAATATGGCGCCCGAGATTATAGAAGCGCTTCTCGTGTGAGACGAGAAGCGCCAGAAGCAGTGGGAGGAGAGGGGGAGGAAACAGGGGAAGTCCCCTGTTAACTGACGACGGCCAATAGCCTGCAATGTGGGCGGAGCCACACGGACCGCCCCCTCCCCTTGAGGCCTATCCCGGCCCGAAGCCGGGGAGTAAATTTTAAAGTTGCGGCCTACCCTGGGCCGAAGCCGGGGACTAAATTTGAGTCCGTGGCCGCGGTGCGATCGGAAACGCAACGGCGATTCTGTGCTGCGGCGGCGCAACGCCATGCGGGCGCAGTGCGCATAAGCGGTCGCGGTGACCGGTATTACAGTGCCCCTCATATACTCACTGCGGGGAAAGCCCGAAGATGGAGGAGGGAGAACTCCACAGCACTACAGCGACTATGGCTGTACATCCTCTATCCACCAACCCCTTTCAATAGGGGGTGGAGAGGGCTCTTACATGCCTCCAGACCGCCACCACTTTCAGGAGAGGTGGTGGGGGTAACCATCCAAGGTGCCACGCAAAATCATCATCATCCTCAAGTAAGGGTATCTATGGGGAGAGCGGCCTGATATAAGGATCTGTTGCCCCATGGTAGCGTGGCAGGAGGGGTACGTGGAGGCGACACTCGCACGATGCCGCCTGTTGTTGGTTTTTGGGAGATCGTGACTTTTCGTACAAGTCCCGTCGCCCATCCGTGCGTGAAGAAAGTAAAATATAAAAAGTTTAAAAATCAGAAAAAAATCAGAAAAAAAGTGGGGTCTGAAAGCAGACCCTAGTGCCTCCTACAGACACTAAGCAAGAACTGGTTCAGGATTGAGCCAACAGAGGGTGTATACTGCAGGAGGAGGAGTTAATCTTTTGTGCTTGTATTGCTTAGTGTCCTCCTAGTGGCAGCAGCATAACACCCACGGTCTGTGTGTCCCCCAATGAGGCGAAGGAGAAATATTAATACAAGCTCACGATTTGCATTTATCCTACACATCAGAACTGGTATCTGTCCCTATAGTTATTGCAGTAGAGTCTACAATCCTTCACACTTATTCTCCTCTCCGAGCAAATTTTTCATGCATATTTCCATGGTCATATCAAAAGATCTTGACGACCCTGTCTATTGGGTAAGGTACGGCGTCTTCCCTCTGCTGGGATGCACAGCGATGGCTTGTGACAGAAGCAAGTCTGGCCGCACTCCATGGCTCGCACAGCTGTCTACAAGTCCACACATCTATGATTATACCCCTAGAAAGCAAACATTTGTAGCCAATACTATAGAGATATACAGTGAATACATCTGATGGCAATAACCATGCATGTAAATGCATCTTATGTTAGAAGTGCATACACGAGGGCCGGCCAGCTGGTGTCACATCAAACTACCGCTATTGAAAAGAAGAATAAAAAAAAAATACAACCCAGGAGCAGAGATATAAAAGAAAAGCGTACTAATCAGAAGATCTCATACTCTCAGATGTCCGCAGATCTATACAGTGCATTAATAATTTGGAGACCCAATTCGGGGAGAATAGTCATCAGACGAAAGCACCCCTGTCACCAAGTAAGATGTCTTTTGATCATTTTATTGGGAGGATGTACACTAGTGGCCAAATTTGTGGAAACGTTTTGAAAAAGAAGTGCACTTTTGAAGTCTGATGGCTCAAAACTCAATTTTTTTGGGGGGGTTTAATTCCATAAAATAATAGATCATTGGAAAGAGAATTTAATGTGATGTGAGGAAGCACATATTTAATTAATCCAACGTAGCGGCTTCCTTCTAAGATCCAAGGTTTCACGCTTTTAATGTATGACTATAAGGTCATTGGCTGCCTGTATGGAGTGTGTTTTCTGTGCATTAGAACCAAGGAATATCCAGGGTCTATTAAAGCGGTATTTTCACGTTATTAAATTGCATAAGTTAGACAGCATGAAAATAAGCAACTCTGCCTTTGATTTGCTTTTTCTAACTGCTTTCATTCTCCTACTGTGAGAGCTTTTTTCTTACATAGCGTACAGCTTGTTTCCAAGGAGCTTGGTCACCAAAGCCTGGCCGAGTATGCTCAAGTTGTATTACAAGAGAGGAGTTAACTCCTAACATCCCAGTCAGATCTCTCCAGTCTTTTGATTTCTACACAGTAGCACTCACCTCCCTACTCGTCCTGCAAAATCACCAGCTCCCCTCCTAGCCTCCATCAGCAGCTTCCAGAGCAGTTCTCCTAATCACTGCTCTCACTTTCCTGACCAGCGTGCTTGTTCAAATGCCCGGTATCACTCAAGTTCTTTTAACATGCGCCAAACAGTCCTTACCTAGACACAGTCTACTAATCCTTCCATCACTACCAACTGTTGTGCCCCTTTTACTGCCTTTACCAGTCTAGTTTTTAGGGTGCCAGTCTTCTTATACCCCATTCAAAGCTTGTAAATGCCTCCTTTGGTGAGGTTTCCACTGATAGCTCTTTTAGTTTCAAAAGTGTAGCCTTGTTCAAGCAAAATTACTATTTTATATCGCTTTCTGGTAACAAGTCAACTCCTTTCTTTTATTTCAGGTTAGTTAGCTATATATTTAGAAAGAATACAGGTAAAGAAAAAAAAATTATTGCCTTTACAGAAGCAGAAGCCATGCCGCTAATGTGAACGCAGCCTATAACAAATTCCTAAAGAAACAAGAGGCTCGATACGGGGACCCAAACAGCAATGATGGATTTTATTTATTGCTGGGGATGTTGATTTAAACAGTAATAAACCCACTTGCCTGCATGACCGTCACTGCACCATAGGTGACGGCAGTCCAGTAGATCGAACCCACCATTATCCCAGCAGCAGCAAATGGACAGGCTTTGGATATCAGTCTGTCTGCTAGGTCCAACATATATACAACTGGACCTAGAAGAGAAAAAAAATATTACAAAACCATGTGGGCTGAGATTAAGAATCTAAGAATTTATTTTTTCAGTTTGGAAGAACAGCAGAGGATCTCGCTCTGTGACGGTGGTACCGGGAGGGGTGTAATGCGCTGTCACATTCTAAATAGCTCGATTCCTCCAGAGACGCCCGGAGAGCTGTGCGGAGGTGTACAGGTCCAGCTCATCAGCCAGGGAGCATAATGCAGCTCGGGTTCCTCTATTGTCTAGGACCTTCCCAGCGGACCTGACCCAAAGCAAACAAAGTGCCTGAACGCAGAGAGAACGCACGGCTGGATGCTGATTCACAATGACTGGAAATCATAAAAAAAAGCTAAGGTTTACTTTTATCCCTTTTTCAATATCAAGTGTAGGGTAATAATTCTGCATCCTTCACCTAACGAACAGTCCAGACAGGAACTGCATGTACAAACACTCCTGGTGGGTGCAAGAGGGAGGAATTATGTACAAACACTCTGGGTGTGCAGGCAGGAACTACTAGTACAAACACTCCTGGTGGGTGCAAGCAGGCAGGAATTACTAGTACAAACACTCCTGGTGGGTGCATGCAGGCAGGAACTACTAGTACAAGCACTCCTGGTGGTGCAAGCAGGCAGGAATTACTAGTACAAACACTCCTGGTGGGTGCAAGCAGGCAGGAATTACAAGTACAAGCACTCCTGGTGGGTGCATGCAGGCAGGAATTACAAGTACAAACACTCCTGGTGGGTGCATGCAGGCAGGAATTACAAGTACAAACACTCCTGGTGGGTGCAAGCAGGCAGGAATTACAAGTACAAGCACTCCTGGTGAGTGCATGCAGGCAGGAATTACTAGTACAAGCACTCCTGGTGAGTGCATGCAGGCAGGAATTACTAGTACAAGCACTCCTGGTGGGTGCATGCAGGCAGGAATTACTAATACAAGCACTCCTGGTGAGTGCATGCAGGCAGGAATTACTAGTACAAACACTCCTGGTAAGTGCATGCAGGCAGGAATTACAAGTACAAGCACTCCTGGTGAGTGCATGCAGGCAGGAATTACTAGTACAAACACTCCTAGTGGGTGCATGCAGGCAGGAATTACAAGTACAAGCACTCCTGGTGAGTGCATGCAGGCAGGAATTACTAGTACAAACACTCCTGGTGAGTGCATGCAGGCAGGAATTACAAGTACAAACACTCCTGGTGGGTGCATGCAGGCAGGAATTACTAGTACAAGCACTCCTGGTGGTGAATGCAGGCAGGAATTACTAGTAGAACCACTCCTGGTGAGTGCATGCAGGCAGAAATTACTAGTACAAACACTCCTGGTGGGTGCATGCAGGCAGGAATTACTAGTACAAACACTCCTGGTGAGTGCATGCAGGCAGAATTACTAGTAAAAGCACTCCTGGTGGTGCATGCAGGCAGGAATTACTAGTACAAGCACTCCTGGTGGGTGCATGCAGGCAGGAATTACTAGTACAAACACTCCTGGTGGGTGAATGCAGGCAGGAATTACTAGTACAAACACTCCTGGTGGGTGCATGCAGGCAGGAATTACTAGTACAAACACTCCTGGTGGGTGAATGCAGGCAGGAATTACTAGTACAAACACTCCTGGTGGGTGCATGCAGGCAGGAATTACTAGTACAAACACTACTGGTGGGTGAATGCAGGCAGGAATTACTAGTACAAACACTCCTGGTGAGTGCATGCAGGCAGGAATTACTAGTACAAACACTCCTGGTGAGTGCATGCAGGCAGGAATTACTAGTACAAGCACTCCTGGTGAGTGCATGCAGGCAGGAATTACTAGTACAAACACTCCTGGTGGTGCATGCAGGCAGGAATTACTAGTACAAACACTCCTGGTGGGTGCAAGCAGGCAGGAATTGCTAGTACAAACACTCCTGGTGAGTGCATGCAGGCAGGAATTACTAGTACAAACACTCCTGGTGGGTGCAAGCAGGCAGGAATTGCTAGTACAAACACTCCTGGTGAGTGCATGCAGGCAGGAAATACTAATACAAACACTCCTGGTGAGTGCATGCAGGCAGGAATTACTAGTACAAACCCCTCCTGGTGGGTGCAAGCAGGCAGGAATTGCTAGTACAAACACTCCTGGTGAGTGCATGCAGGCAGGAATTACTAGTACAAACACTCCTGGTGGGTGCAAGCAGGCAGGAATTGCTAGTACAAACACTCCTGGTGGGTGCATGCAGGCAGGAATTACTAGTACAAACACTCCTGGTGGGTGCAAGCAGGCAGGAATTACTAGTACAAACACTCCTGGTGGGTGCAAGCAGGCAGGAATTACTAGTACAAACACTCCTGGTGGGTGCATGCAGGCAGGAATTACTAGTACAAGCACTCCTGGTGAGTGCATGCAGGCAGGAATTACTAGTACAAACACTCCTGGTGGGTGCATGCAGGCAGGAATTACAGTACTACGGTAGTACACACACTTCTGGTGGGATGCTGCAGGCAGTACTGTCTACGAGCCATTTGATAGCCAGTGTGATTGAGTAATAAAATCTACAATGAGGCTATTTTTTATGCCAAACCATCAGTACTCCCCCACTATTTAGGAGGACCTCTCATGAAAAGGTTTTAGGACAGCCACTATTTATGGGTGTGGGTCTTCCTGGTTCTGGGCAAAGTGTATGCAAATGCATAGTTACTCTTTACTGGAAATAGGCTTGCTCAAAAAAGGATGTTTGAATTTAAAAAAATAATAATAATATGATTGTTATTACTATTAATAATAAATATATAGGCAACATGGAAACTGCTGCTCACTTGGCTGTTTCTGTATCAGTAAGGATCTGTGCACACAGAGATTTTTGGAGGCAGATAAATCAAGGTTTTCAAGAGGAATCTACGTCTGGAATTGAGGGTTTTTTTTTATTCTTTTTGGAGGCATTTATTTCTCCAAAAAGAATGTATTGAAGATGTTTTTTTTTTTTTTTTACCCCAAAAAGGTTTCTTGCAGCCTTTCAAGTTGGCAGTGTAAAGTCTGGAGCAGATAACACGAGAAATCCTCATTATTTTTCGTCAGTGAGTCTTTCCAGACCTTCATACGAAAAAAAAATGCTTAAAAAACTCCTCTTATGAGCAGCAAAGTAGAATGTCAATTAAGAAGAATATATAAAAAGTGTATTCTGAATCGTTTTTTGATGTGGATATTGGTGCGGATCCACTTCAAAATGCTCATTAAAAAAAAATAAAAATAGCGACTGGACACTTGTCCTCAGGATGGTAGCGGATCCCACCAATTTCTTTTATAGTATATTAGTGACTATGACAAAGGTCTGAAATGAGAAAACCCTGATCACCTGCAGCCTTCACAACCATCCCAACAGGAAGAAACTAATGGGGACATTAATAATTGTGTTTGCACTTAAAATTAAAGTTTTGTGACTTTTTCTTATTGTAAATGCCTACACCATTTTTTTCATCCATGTAAGAGGATAAAAAAATAATCATAAAAGACTGTGTGGATATCCTTTTTTCCCAAAGTACGACAAATTTAGGAATCCAATTAACTATGTATTTAAAAAAAAAAGAAAAGGAAAATAAAAAGTTGTGGAACAAATTGTAGAAATTTGCGCAAACTTCTACATCAACATGTGACATTTCACACTTTGATCTCAGACTGTTAACATTAGAAAAAAATACCATCATGCTTAAAAAGATGTGCTGTCCTAATTTACTCCAAATTTATCACTAAGGTGCGACACTTGATAAATATGGCGCTAAAGACGAGCTGCAAAGTACGAGCACCGCGTTAATCGCGTGTCCCCTGGCCGTGTTTGCGGATAGGACGCTCATTGACATTTTCAGGACTTTTGCGTGCTGCTTGTCTTCACCGTTCAGCAGCATCATTCCTTATTATCCAGATTTTACACGCCCAGTAAATGCCACATACCGGACAATGTAGATCTTTGTCCTTACAGACGCGTCGTCACATCTGAAGAGCTTTTCTCTGCCTTTCATCTTTGATCCAGGGAGCTAGTCTGATTGCCTTATGTGGAGTCGGGAAGGAATTTTTTTCCCCAATGTGAAGCTTACTGTTTGCCATTTGGGTTTTTTTTGCCTTCCTCTGGATCAACATGTTAGGGCAGGTTAGGATAGGATATGGGTTGAACTAGATCAGTGGTTCTCAACCTTTCTAATGCCGTGACCCCGCAATACAGTTCCTCATGTTGCGGTGACCCCCAAACCAAAAAATAATTACAGTCCTCCATACAATATTATGGGCACCACATAGTCCTCCATACAGTATTATGGGCCAAATATAATGCTCCATAAAGAATACTGGTCCCCATATAATGCTCCATACAAAATATGGAGCTCTCCTCTGCACTGTGCTGCGTTCTGCACTGTTACGGCTCAGGAAAGGGCACTGTGGAAAGACTCCCCATTATTATCATCATTGCCTCCCCATCATCATTATCATTGTCTGCCCATCATCATTGGCTCCCCATCATCATCATTGCCTGCCCATCATCATTGGCTCCCCATCATCATCGCCTCCCCATCATCATCATTGCCTGCCCATCATCATTGGCTCCCCATCATCAT
Source organism: Oophaga sylvatica (assembly GCA_033576555.1). Taxonomy (NCBI): domain Eukaryota; kingdom Metazoa; phylum Chordata; class Amphibia; order Anura; family Dendrobatidae; genus Oophaga; species Oophaga sylvatica. Next base: position 563,177,888 of record JARQOD010000003.1, read on the forward strand.
CATTGCTCTCATCATTGCCTTCCCATCATCATTGGCTCCCCATCATCATCATCATTGCGACACAGGGGTCGCTTAAAGGAGCCGGCGGCTGCAGCACTGTAGTGACAGCTGCAGCCGCCGGCTTCAAGAAGACATCCATACTTACCTTCCGTCGCTGCGTCCCTGTCGGCCGCGGCAGCTTCCTCCTGTGCGCAGCGGTGACGTAATACCGCTCATTAAGGACATGAATATGGACGCCACGCCTATGGGAGTGGCGTCACGTCCATATTCATTACCTTAATGAGCGGTACTACGTCACCGAACTGCCAGGAGGAAGCTGCCGCGGCCGACAGGGACGCAGCGACGGAAGGTAAGTATGGATGTCTTCTTGAAGCCGGCGGCTGCAGCTGTCACTACAGTGCTGCAGCCGCCGGCTCCTTTAAGCGACCCCTGTGTTTTGGTCGTTCGACCCCCGCGGGGTCGCGACCCACAGGTTGAGAACCGCTGAACTAGATGGACTTAAAGTCTTCCTTCAACCTTAATAACTATGTTACTAAGTTCCAGTCTGTGTTTTATTTCCTAACTTCATGTTCCTTGTTATCAATAATTGATCTAAGAAAGTAGCAGCCGTCTACAGCGCCTATGTCTCCACATCACCCGTAGAGCGATCCGTCTGCCTCGTGATCTTCACATTAGGGCCTCTGTGGTTAGTAACTCGCAGCCCTAGCCCAGAGCTTGGTGCCTCTCAGACCACCCTTATACTCTCACATTGTGGAGGCCTATAGTGTTCTCAGAGCCACCATTCTCAGCCATGTGCAATCTCTGTAAGTGAGGAATGCATAGATAGTACTGATTCCTAGCCTCTACCTGTAAATGATTAATGCATTGATAGTACTGCCTTCTAGCCTCTGCCTGTAAATGAATACATAGATAGTACTGCCTCCAATCCTCTCCCTGTATATGATAAATAGATAAAACAGCACTGCCTCCAAGTCTTTCTTTGTTAATGAATACATAAGATAGTACTGCCTCCTAGTCTCTACTGTACATGATGAATACAGATATATGCTCCTAGATCCTTGTAAATTAATAGATAAACAGCACTGCCTCCTAGCTTTTCTGGTAATGTGAATACATGAAGTTCTGCTCTGCTCTGTACATGATGAGTACAGATTCTGTGTACAGTAGTTTGCCTCCTGCCTCTAACTGTAATGATTAATACGATAGTATGTGCCTCCTGATTCTTGTAAATCATCATAACAGCACTGTCCTAGTCCTTCCTGGTTAATGATGATTACATAGATAGTCTGCTTTTAGCCCCTACCTGTAATGCGAATCCATGTGCATATAGAATACAGATGCTTGCCTCCTAGACTCACTTGTAAATCATCCATAAACAGCACGGCCTCGTAGCTATCTGGTAATGATGAATCATCGATAGTACTGCCTCTAGTCTCTACTGTACATGATGAGTACAGATCGTGTACGATATTGCCTCCTAGACTCTCCTTGTAAATCAATAGACAGTACCACCTCCTAGTCTCTCCCTGTAAATTATAAATACTTCCTTCAAGTCACCTCACACTCATTTACTAAGAATATATAAGCTAGCACTGCCTCACAGTCTCCCCCTGTCAATGATCAATACATAGATAGTACTGCATCCTAGTCTCTCCCTGTGTAATGAGTTTTTTCGAAGTCTCTCAAAAGGATGCATTGACAGCTGTATTTCAAGTAATATCTGCAATGATCAGTACAACGGTGGGTCTTCTGAATGAGACCCCGGTTGGGACGACATTGGGACCCTAACAAGAACCATTAAAAACAGTGATATCACTGCACCTTAACTCACAAAACACTAAGCAAGGGCAGGAACCTATTGAACAATGTGAGTAAAAAATGTGCCCATAATGTGAATTACTGCAACTTACCAAGGTTTGGGAACTCTATCAAGTACTCGGCATTACACTGTGGGCAGGCGACTCTGGCAGTGCTGTTTCCTCTCTGTTTCTCATCTACCCAGCGCTGGAGACATGACTGATGTACCCACTTTGTAGACCCTCGGCACCGGCACGGTCTGACCCACTCCGCTGTTCTGTCATCTTCATCGGTAGCGAAACACACCCAGCAACTCCTGAAAAACAGAAGTCGTCAGTTCGCTGCGCTTATCAACAAGGTTATACAGAAAATGAGAGATTTCACCAGCTCTCTCTGAATTGCCACGTTATGTGGAAAATCTGAATTACTCGCCATCTTCATCTTCAGGGAGGGACGGTGCGAAGATCATTGTGGCCTGTAGGGGTCACTGCTCCTCCTGCTGCCTATAGTCTGTATCTCAGCATTCAATAAACTGGAAAGTGATCGTATTTTTCAGCAGAGGGCAGACGCCAATGTCAGAAGGGAGAGTCCGGAGAATTGTGTCACGGCTCTCTTATCCGGGGATTTAATACTCGTGGTGCCTAATGCAGAGCAGCACAAGGCACCTGTAATCTAGACCTAGTTTGCATTTATTTTTTTTAGGTGTGGATTTTTGTGGTTGAAAAATCTTCAAATAAAAACTGCTTCTGTTTTTGGGGCAGCGTTGTAAGAACAGGTTTCCATGCACTAGACATTTTCTCATTGAAATGAACTGGAAGCTTGATCAAATGTGGATTTTAGAGCAAAATCTGCGCCCAAAACAGAGTCATAAAGCTCAGTCTGATCATATCCTAGAGGGTTTTTTGGCTAAGTAAAGGAGTGCATCTTGTGTATCAAGATCTCCGTTTACAGTCAGTGAATGACATACGCACACGTCAGAAGGATATCAGATTAGGAATTCAGCTTTAAAGACACCGGGCTCCGTTTACGGACAGTAAGAACCTGCACATGGAGGAATACGTATACACAGCAGAGGCTTTTTTAAAATGTTTTTACATAAAATTGGAAAAACCTGCTCTGGAAGTCTAGTTCTGAGGTCCACAGGCGAATGTATACGGCGATATCCGCTTCTACAGCAAACAAGCGTTATGCTAAGCTTGAATACGGAAAAAGGAAAGCAAATTTTTTTTTTTTTTTTAACTAAAAGGTCACACCGCAAAATTTTGCAAAAACTGGCACAGTCAAAACACACGTCAGGTGGAGACTGGAGTTGAGATGCGACTTTTTAAAACGTCGCATATATAAGAATCTGGAATCGCTAGACTCTGCCACAAAGCAAAAAAAACAAACAAAAAAGGTATTAGTGATGAAAGAGGTGCCCGCCACTCGAGTGTGCATCGGGTGCTCGGGTACACATTGAGTATTGCGGATTGCCTGTCCCATGTTTCACAAGCTCTAGACAGCCAAAAAACAAGCAGGGATTGCGTGTCATACAGTGGCAATCCCCACATGTTTATTGGCTAAGAGCTGTGAAATATGTGGGGCAGGAAGTCTATCATGGCGCTCGAGCACCAGCGATACTCAATGTGTACCCAAGCACCCCAATGCTCACTCGAGCGGCGAGCATGCTCGCTCATCACTAGTAGGTACACATTCATTCACAGGCACGTTCTTTTAGTACAATTTTGGCAGAAAATCACCCCATAAAATGATGGCTGGGGATTCATCTAGTCTGCAGTCATAGAAAGCTACAAACTAAAAATTGCCTTCTGCTTATGAGCTTTTCCGTTGGCGCCGCAGTTTCTTATTGGTATCGACATCGAGGCTTTCCCCTCCAGGAATGTAACAGAATTAGAGATAACTGATAAATGGAGGGATCGGCGATCCTATTACTAATTTGTATACTTCTATGTATTCTTTACACCCAGTAAGACTAAGTGCAGCAAACGTTTCGCCAAATTAAAAATTCAAGGTCGACCTCCTTTTAAACCCCAGGAACAAAAATGGCAGCACATGATAACCCTCTGTATAATTAAAGCTTTAGAAAGCGATGAATAATGGATTGAGGTTCCCTTGTATTCTCTCGTCAGCTTCGTCTCTTTCTATCGTTGCATGGTGAGCTAAATAAAAAAAAAAAAAAGAAATACGGCTTCATCACAAGGATCCTGGTGCTTGCCAGATTTTCCATTTTCTTGCGCTGAATAAAACATGACCTTGGTCCTGGGACTGAATCAGGTCAGCGCTCAAATAACAACCTGAATTAGAATAAAAAAAAAAGTCTGGCCGGCAGAAACAGCAGCGGTATTGTTGGGAGAATCGGGCCGGGTCCTCTGATGATGACTGCACAGAACAAACACCAAAATCTGTCCGGTAACACAACCTTCCGGCAAACAAACTGGATCAACAGGCGTGTAAAAAAGCACGAAGAAAGCAAAGGCCACAACATACGAGCAGGACATGGACCCGTCCCCAATCTGACAGGTCTCATAGTCAACACTTTTCTAAGATCTCTGCAATGTCCTGTTCCTTATAGAACTGTATGACTAAATGGGTGTAACAAATTAGGTGGAGGGGTGTCATTAAGACCTTGGTTCTGTCTAAATCAAAGCCAACACTAATATTATCCAATAGGAAAAATTTTCCAGCTTGTACGTCCAATAACGATTTATAGGGATATGAACATCTCCAAATCCATCCAACAGCGTTATGCGATCCTACGCGTTTCACACTGGAAACCAGTGCTTAGTCATGGGGTTTACAGTTCGAAACGCGTAGAATCGCATAACACTGTTGGATGGATTTGGAGATGTTCATATCCCTTTTAATCGTTTTGGAATAAAAGTTATATTTTTTTACATGGACGTGCAAGATGGAGGATTTTCCTACTGAATTTACACAGTGACAAGGTTTGCAGCAGTGGCTTCCGTCTGTGCCGTTTATCACAGTGTTTCAGCAGGGGTGAGCCGCTTTTCCTCCGCTTTTACAGTAAGATTATGTAGAGACACACCCCTTTGACAAAAGCAATAGTAAAGCCCAGTTGTCAGTTTATTCATAAACTTCTATGAGGAATAATAGAGGAACGGCACAGTTATCCAGAATTAGTATTTGATGGAGAATATAATGTATTTACTAAAAAGAGACATGATGGAACTCTTTATAGCGATATGTCAGAAAAAAACTTGAAAATCCACCTATTGCCAATGTCGTATGCAGTACTGCCAATACGCTGTATAGAAAATGACTCCGTGAACAGTACCACAGAGGGCAGATCCATGCGAACCTGCCGATTAGGGTTGAGCATTCCGATACATTGGATTTCAGGTATCGGAAGTAAGTCTATGGGAACAAAATATCGGAAGTACTTCCGATACTTACTTCGATTTTGTTCCATAGACTTACATTGGATTTCAGGTATCGGAAGTAAGTCTATGGGAACAAAATATCGGAAGTACTTCGATACTTACTTCGATATTTTGTTCCATAGACTTACATTGATTTCAGTATCGGAAGTATCGGAATGCTCAACCTACTGCCGATCCATTCTACTGCTACGGACACTGCCCTGCGGCCAAGAGACAACCAGTGGAGAGACTAAGACTCAAGGCCTCCGTTCTGGTAGTCATTAAGGATCCTAGAGATGTGTCCCATACTGATCTAGCATATTATAGAGAACAGAAAATCCCCTTTAAAGAACACAACTAGGGCCTGTGACTTTTGCAAGGGTATATATATAATTTTGGGCTAGAGCTGTACAAAATGCTAGCACTACAGAAATGTTCCATGTACAAACTTATATAATTGGATAGTACTTTTAGTATTATATGGCATATCTGATCCAGCCTATCTTTATTGATATCAATTCTCTTTAATTAAAGAGGACCTTGAATTTTTTTTTACATTTAAACAAACCTACCTCCTCCGATTGCTGCCATGCCACCGCTTCTGGAACTGTGTACCTTTTTTTTTTCTGTCTCCCTCCTTCAATCAAGTGGGTGGATACCACAGAACCTCTCTGGTGGGCGTTTCCTTTTTCTTCCCCTGACAACTGGCCAATCAAAACAAGGCCGCGCCCACAGAGAAGTTTTGTAGGACACGCCCAGCGGATTGAAGGGAACGTTTTCCCCTTTATTTCCTCGGGGGCATAACTTTGGAACGGAGGGGCACGGAAAAAAAAGAAAAACTGCTCCAAGAACCAGTGAAGCTGCGGAAAGTGGAGGAGGTACACCGTTTAAATAATAATAATAAAAAAATCCAGTGAAAGGTTCTCTTTAATAAACAGTTTTACAAAACCGTGCTCTCACAGCGAACGCAGCTGAACAGAAGAGATAAAATGTAGCATGGATGCGCTATAAATGCATTTCCTACAATTTAGTTTGTACTCCTGGAGTCAGCTAGTTCAAAGTCAGAAGTGGGGCAAGCAAAGCTCTAAAAACAGCAAAGCGGTGCCCAATGTTCCCCTTTGAAGATCACTGCAGCATTTTCAGAATTAAAAAAAAAAAATGCAAATTATGCTGATCACGCAAAAAGATATTACTTCACATATTAAAGTGAAATTTAAATAGCTGCAGATTAAAAAGCTAATGAAGGATAAAATCAGCATATGTGCGCATTAATGAAATGCCATTCTGCACTGGCAAATGGAAAATATTGGTATGCAAAAGCCTAAACGGGAATTAGACCTTGCATCTGTGAAAAACAGAATGTGGAATTTCATTAACAATAGAAAGTGAAATGATTATAAAAGATTAAAAATAAAAGTGCAGCATAAATATGCACATTAATTCATGTCCCATACTATCTCTGAGAAAAACAGCATAAAAAAAGCCAAATAGTGAAGGGGTATTCCCATGTTATTAAGTGATGGCGTGTTGGTAGGGTATGTCATCACCATGACGTGTGGTGGGGCAGATATATAGGACCACCCTTAGTCTTCTAGGGGATGCTTGATTCTTGTAAACTGTAAAAATAGAAATAAAAAGGTAGTATTGCGTAAGGGGACTGCAGAGGCCACTAGTAAAGAGACCTGGCAGCTAAGAGAAAAAGACCATCAGTGATAAATCAGTGCGAGATGGACGGATTACATAGGCTTTTACTTGTTTCTTGTTTAATAACATTTGCAGTCCCCCCTTCAATCCAAGAAGCCGCCATTCCCTTTAAGATTCTTATAGGAAGGTCTTTGTCCATATTCACATGACCATGTCAAATGCATCTAGACAGAATGTAAACTTCTGGCGGGAGTCAAGAAAGCCATGGATATTGGAGGTGGCCTTTAAAATAACAAGCCCTGTCCATGTGGCAATTAAGGCATATGGATGTCAGAGAGGGGTATCTGCTGGTGGACACCCCATTCTAGAAGCCGGATCAGAAAGCCGCTCTATACAAGTGGCTACCGTTCATTCAATCACTATTCATCCGGATGGCCGCCATCTCACAGGCTTCCTCTGCCGTGGTCACGGCCTGACTGGTCAGCTGTTTGTGAGGAAAGACATCCCAGTGATTATCTGATGAGAAGACCCCCTAAATGATTCAACAAATATGCAGGGATGTCGTTCTATATATGAACATGATTTCAAGGGCTGGCGATGGGACCAGATGTTAATTCCACCAGAGCAGAAAATGAATTTCTAGAACTGAAAATATTCAAACCACTAAGATCAAATGGCACCGAGTATAATAATGGAGGTGAAATGTGTAACACACAGAACGTCACTGACTGGTGCTCCAAATCAAGTCCAGAAGCACGGGTGACACAGTATATACTGTAGATATGAATAGGGATAAATATAAGGAATAAAATACAGGAAAATATATCATATAATTGACTGTCCAGTATAATGATGAATGACAGAGGGTTATGCCATCCGTGGTTTCAGATGTAACGATATCCCTGTGCTGCTGTGAAAAGAAAGTCCTGCATAAAATAAGTCCGTTGTGGTTCGTCCTCCCGTTGTTCCCTTATGCCGTGCTGGTCAGTCTGTAGTGCGCTCCGGCTGGAAGCACTCATGTACCTTGGCACGTGTTGAAGGGGCATGTTAAGTCACTGTTGTAGGCTATGGAGTCTCGAAGTGGCCACAAATTACCGATGCATTTAAAAGGTAACTCAGTCCTTCCTCATCCAGAAATCAACCTTATATAGCCTTAACTTGTTCTGCCTCAAATATGTTCAGAAAAGGGTAAAGGGATAAGGGTAAAGGGAAAAGGGATAAGGGAAAAGGGATAAGGGAAAAGGGTAAATGGAAAAGGGTAAAGGGTAAAGGGATAAGGGTAAAGGGATAAAGGGAAAGGGATAAGGGAAAAGGGTAAAGGAAAAAGGGTAAAGGAAAAAGGGCACTTATTCCTTCCTCATCCAGAAATCAGCCTTATATAGCCTCAACTTGTTCTGCCTTAAATATGTTCAGAAAAGGGATAAGGGTAAAGGGTAAAGAGAAAAGGGAAAAGGAAAAAGGGTAAAGGGAAAAGAGTAAAGGAAAAAAGGGTAAAGGAAAACGGGTAAAGGAAAAAGGGTAAAGGAAAAAGTATAAAGGAAAAAGTATAAAGGAAAAAGGGTACAGGGAAAAGGGTAAAGGGAACTCAGTCCTTCCTCATCCAGAAATCAGCCTTACATAGCCTCAACTTGTTCCACCTCTAATAAGTTCAGAAAAGGGAAAAGGGTAAAGTAAAAAGAGTCACCAGATAAATGTCTGAATTCAGACATCCATATAGAGATGGCAATTCCTGCACTAACCCCAATTCTCCTGACCTAATCTAAAAGCCTTATATGCTATATGGGCAAAACTAGTGGTAAAAATCTCACCGACACCAGCGCAGTCCTGTGATAGAAGCCACCAGAGTAACAAGTCCGTTCATGACAGTTTTTCTCTTCTAAATATTTCATGATCCACTTTGAAAGATATTATTGAAAAGTAGAAGTGTTTAGGATCCACAGCAATTCAGACATGAAGTTAAGACCATGTAAAGTTACAGAGCGGAGTCACTTAGTGCTGAGAAGCGGAAGGCAGAAAAGTCACCAACGCTCTGCTGACTCCATAACTGCAGGGTCCAAAACTTCTTAAGGTATTAACATCAGCACAAAACTGTACTCTACCTGGGAACTTCATGGCATGGGTTTTCGAGCAGTTGATGCCAAACTTACATCACCAAGCACAATGCAAAGCGTTGGATGGAGTGGTGTAAGGCATGCTGCCTATGGAGCACTGGAGATGTGTTCTGTAGAGTGATGGATCACACTTCTGTATATGACATCTGATGAACAAGGCCTTGCCGTTGCGGAAACGCTTAAAAAAACGCAACGTGGGCACACAGGATATATGATTTCCTTGACAATGCATTGTTATCTGTAGGAAACCACTACTTATCTGATCCCATTTGTGTCCTGTAGGAATGCCATCCAGTCTACCCTGTAGATTGTGAGCCTTCGCGGGCAGGGTCCTCTCTCCTTCTGTACTTATGTGTGTCCTGTATTGCTCATGTTTATTGTACTTGTCTATATTCACCCCCTCTCACATGTAAAGCGCCATGGAATAAATGGCGCTATAAAAATGAATAATAATAATAATCTGCAATGCATGGCTCAGCCAAAAAAAGGGTACGTTTTCAGGAAGCAAAAATGTAGCATATTTTCTGTGAGGTTACAGAACTAGGATTGTGCATAAATTAAAGGAAATCTACATCCAGGTTTTTGCTACCCCATCTGAGTAGCAGCAGAATGTAGGGGCAGAGACCCCGATTCCAGCTATGTATAATTTACTTGGCTGCTTGCTGCAGTTTTGATAAAATCACCATTTTATCTGCTGCAGATCTACCAGTTCTGTGACTGCTGAGCTCTGCATAATCTCACCCACACAACAGACTGGCAGCTTTGTGTGCACTCTGCATAGGCAGAAAGCTGCCAATTAGTGGTGGGGGCAGGGTTATTGAGTTTATGAATATGGAAGACGATATAGCAGCAGATTTACTAGTCCTCTGTCACGGGTTTACCGCTTTAGAGTGGGCCAGAAGACCGCAGTATCTGATTTTGTGTACTCCTGCACTGATTAAAAGCACTTCACCATCATATTAAAAAGTCAAAAGTGCAGGGTTTTGATAGAAATGCAGTGGTTAATCTGTTCAGTTGAGGGCTCCTGCAGCTTTCCTGCTTTAATGTTCTCAGCTGTTTAGTATTTGCCACTCCCCTCTGCTATATATACTGGCCTCTGGCTATCAGGGATTGCCAGTGTTAGTTTCATACTGCCTGGGTCTGGAGTTGGAGGTGCTGGTTGTTTGAGGAGGCGTTTGGAGTGTTGTTCAGAAGACTGTTACATGGTGATTTGTTTATGTGCATATCCTCATCCTCTCCTATTTAGTTTTTCTTCCCTGTACTTCCCTGTGTTCGACTCTGTTGTTTGTGAGTCCATATTTGTATGACTGGTATTTTCATTTACCCCTGAACGTCTTCCTTTGTTAGTCTGGCTTGAGTATTCTTATACACTACCACTCCTTACTTCCCTGGGTGGTGGAGGGGACAGATAGGGGCTGATTTAGGAGCTCAGTGAGGCACGTTGCCCTGGCGTCTTCACCAGCAGAAGTAATCCGAGGAGGAGGAATAGCTAGGGCGCCCCTAGCTTTATGGATAGAGAAGGATCCCCTAGTCCCTGGATATGCTGCAACAGTGCCGTGTCATCCTCTAGTGATAATCTCCTGCTGATAAAACTATGAATTTATCAAAACTACAGCAAGCAGCCCAGTAAGTGACACATTGCTGGAATCAGGGTCTCATTATGCTGCTCTCAGATCAGGTGCCAAAACCTTGGTGACTGGTTCCCTTTCAGAACTCTCATGCACAAATTGCAAAAAATATCTGCAGCTAAGTAGAAATCAGCAATGTGTCAATTGATTCTGTCGACGTCAGGGTGTATTTCACCCTTTTGGAGGTGAATACGGTGAAACATGCAGCCATAATGTACCATTTTTGCAACATGAAATGCCCCGTGGGAATGTGCCCTTAAATTGGAGACTATCAGCCTTCAATTTTCAAGTACATTTTTTTTAGGGAAAAAAAAAAAAAAGAGGGCAATGACCACAAATTGTTCCACCATTCTGCAATTTTCCACCATCTCTCTAGTCTCCGAATTCTGCCATGCCTCTGGTATTAGTTTATGTACTGATTTCTGCCATCAATATTTCATTCTGCGCCCCGTTTTAGTCCATTAAGTGTATGAGGCCATTCAGATCCACATCAGATATAAATCTGGATATGAAATATGATGTCTGACACATTAGGGTCTTCTAGGTTCATTCAAGCCCACGTTGGTCTCCGCTTCTACACATCAGAAATCAAGTTCATTTAGCGGCTGCTACCATCCAACCGTACACCGCCGTACAGTCATTCTGCCAAAATGAGGAAAAATGACAATTTCAGCAGAGAATAATGAAGCGCTGCCCTCCGAGACGGAAAAGGTCAAAAAATCTATTTTCAAACTGGGGCCGATATGTGGCGACTTAATTGGAATCCATGGAAACTATTTTATTGCTGGAAATAAAGATTGCACATTGCTCTGCATCAGTAAACATGTCAGCGTTGTACACCTCTATCGCTTCGCAGGACATATCTGCACGGTGGTGTCATCACAGCTTCCTTTTACATGAAATATCTCACGTAAGTTAAAGGATAGCTAGAGGAAAAAGTTTATAAAAAAGTTGGACCCAGCCACAGTCCCTCATAAGCCTATCCCGACCTGTGACGGCACACGAGGTGCCGAATCATCAGTTATGTGCACGGCATTATTACATGGGCACGGCATTAATCATTTACTTCTAGGCAAGTAGCGCAGCGCTTACAGCTCTTTGCTGCAGAGCTTGGAAGCGCTGCTTTGAAGGTGGCCAAATCACTGGATCCGGCTCCTTTGGCAAAGCTGCCTCAGCTTTCAGCACCAGAGAGAGTGCACCGTTCAAGCCGGCGATTACCATGCTGCAAGTCCGAACTATCATCAGGAGCGCACCGCCACCTGGGAGGCAGGACGGCGGGAGGCTAGGGAGAGGGGCGCTCCTGAAGAGCCACATTGACACTGAAGAGGCATTGAAAGAGGAGATCTACTGCAGGCTGTGGTTCACCGGCTGCACATTATACCACCGTGACAAGCACCTCCTAATAAAATTGACGCTACTTTTCCAGCACACGTCAGCGTATAAACACTGGTCTTACAGTAAATGCACCTGATATTTTCGGTGGGTGCTTCCACTGTTCTCATGCACTTCTTTTAATAGACAGCACAACGTGTGATCACAGTCTTAAGGGTGTGTTCACTTATCATAAATCATCTAATATTCTCCCCCACTCTGATTTTGTTGGCTGCCCAGTGTAGAGACGTCGCTTGTTGGTAGCGTTCACACAGGCACGCAGTTTCTTGTTCAAACAGGATGGTTTATTAACTCCAGAAACTTCCAGCAGAAAGTAGTAAGAAAACAAAGGGTCCAATACTCGGCCTGGTAATGACACAAGTCCTCCACTTTCCAGACCAAATGCCAGAAGTGTTTGCACCGCTCCTCCCAGACAAGGAGTGAACAGCTCAGCCTCCCTTACACAGGCTGCACTTCCTAGACTGGAGGGGGGCAATGACTAGAGACCCCATCTCATCTAATCATTCCTACCAACCCGCACCCAATATATTGGTCCTATGAACCCTCTCAGAGCCTTCTATCCTGGATTCTACCAGCTGCTTGTCTACACCAGCAACACATTATGGCCAAGGGAAGCCATATGCTATCAATGGTTTGGGGGCATCATACTGTGTGAGGGCTGTGTAGGCACTGAATAAAGGGAGCAGTATAATTTATAAAAAAGCATTAAATTATATGGTGTTGATTCGCAGGTTACTATCATATCACGTATTAGCAGTAGCAAAGAGTCAACATACTTAATTTCAGGGCTGTGGAGTCCTAGTCATTTTGGTGGAGTCTGAGTTGGTATAAAATGGACCGACTCATAAAATATATAATACATTGGGTACAGTAGTACAATGCAGGATGTGCTGTAAAGGTTTTCATAAGAATTTGGGAAAGTTATGAAATGTCCTATAAATGTCTGTTCTGTTCCTGATCTCAGCATCTGGGCTTTTAGTGGAGATGAATCTGTGCTGCACTTTATGCACATGCTCAGTAGTGACCAGGGCTGTGGGGTCGCAGTGGAGATGAATCTGTGCTGCACTTTATGCTCATGCTCAGTAGTGACCAGGGCTGTGGGGTCGCAGTGGAGATGAATCTGTGCTGCACTTTATGCTCATGCTCAGTAGTGACCAGGGCTGTGGGGTCGCAGTGGAGATGAATCTGTGCTGCACTTTATGCTCATGCTCAGTAGTGACCAGGGCTGTGGAGTCAGGTGAGATGAATCTGTGCTGCACTTTATGCACATGCTCAGTAGTGACCAGTGCTGTGGAGTCAGGTGAGATGAATCTGTGCTGCACTTTATGCACATGCTCAGTAGTGACCAGTGCTGTGGAGTCAGGTGAGATGAATCTGTGCTGCACTTCATGTACATGCTCAGTAGTGACCAGTGCTGTGGAGTCAGGTGAGATGAATCTGTGCTGCACTTTATGCACATGCTCAGTAGTGACCAGTGCTGTAGAGTCAGGTGAGATGAATCTGTGCTGCACTTTATGCACATGCTCAGTAGTGACCAGTGCTGTGGGGTGGTAGTGGAGATGAATCTGTGCTGCACTTTATGCACATGCTCAGTAGTGACCAGTGCTGTGGGGTCAGGTGAGATGAATCTGTGCTGCACTTTATGCACATGCTCAGTAGTGACCAGTGCTGTGGGGTCGTAGATGAGATGAATCTGTACTGTACTTTATGCACATGCTCAGTAGTGATCACTGCTGTGGGGTCAGTCATGGAAATTGAGGGGTAGGAGTAATGACTTACAGACTCCACAGTCCTGCATAATTCTGCTCAATATTACGCAAAACAAATTAATATACAACAATAATAATAATGAGAAGGATTAGGTTTGGCTGGTTGGTTGGACCCTCCACAACAGGCACGGTCTCTTATGTGGCCCCTTTGGGAGGATTACTGCCCACCCCTGACGTAGATCATTTGCAGCCACTTTATTGTGTGACTTTCCTGCTACATCATACAATAGGATAGGTACAGATCCTGCTATGTGCATAGAGCGGAGCAAACATGCCGTGCTTTTGGCACACAAACTAATTCCTGCTGTGACACAACCACAGACAGCAGAAGGAGGACAACAAATTAAAGGGATTTTCCAAAACAAAAAAAAAAAAAAAAAAGTCGTAAACTTTCCCAATCAGCTTCTCTACATGGCGCAGGTCTGTCGGATGACTGCTGTGTAAGGGGAGAGAATTACAACTCCACGTCCTAGTAGCCAAAAGCGTAATTACACAGAACATTAGTACTGGTAAAATAAAAGCAGAGTAAGATATATAATATCTAAATTGTAATGTTCTTTCTAGTGTGTACAGTTAAAGGGGTTCTATCCAGCACTTCAATAGCAAGTGCCCGTAAGAACAAGCACATTTTCAATTTACCCTTTATTAAAAATACTTTCTGTTCTCAAGAATGGAAGTCTTTTTAACTGTATAGCTTATCGCTTGTTAGTCAGGGTACCGGCCATCGCTGCAGTCTCAGAGCAGCCGGTTACCTAGGCAGGGAGAGTGCGCAGATGGCAGGATCAGAACAGCTTCAGCGCCCCTACACTTCTCCTATGCCGCAGAGGTAAAACCACCTACACTAGCAGCACGGAAGAGCGCACAGTTCACACCAGCGGCATGACCACGCACGTGAACCACACTGTCAGTCTTCAGGAGCGCGGTGCCCCCTGACAAATAGAAAGGAGGCATGGGGGGAGGACAGTGTGCTCCTGAAGAAGTGAAAGAACTTCAGACATCTGTGGCAGGGATAGGGGAACATGAAGTAAAACGGCCAAGTCAGCGTGAGCGTCACATCATGCACTATGTATAACGCCCACCCGTGCACGGTACTGCGGCCGGTGTCGGAGGAAGTCACATCCTGTACATGTCGGAGAACTATTGGCAAAGTCCTAGATGTAATTGCTGGCTAAAGGTCCGGTCATTGTAGTTATTGTCCTACTGCGATTATGGATCTATTTACAAAAAAGCCATGAAGTTACAGTCCCCTTAATGAGGTGGTCCCAAAAACATTTAGCACCGATCCCAAGAAAGTGGCGCCCACTCACCCGTGTGAATGGCGCAATAGTGAGTGTGTGCTTAAGGTTTTTGTTTTTTTTTGAGTGATGAGCAGACATTTTTATTGATACTACTTTGGGGTACATAAAACATTATCACTTTTTAATGGCTTTTTTTTTTCGAAGGTGTGAGACAGAACAGCAGCAATTCTGGGGTTGTTGCAATTTTTATTTTCTATATGGATAAGGCATTTGCCATACATGTTCATTAACTTTAGATCTGCATAGATCGGGCTTTTAAAGACGTGGCAATAACATGTGTTTACTTTATTTGATTCAAAAATTTTTTTTTAAGTTATTTTTTTAAAAAGTCCCCTTAGGACTAGGGATAAGGAGTCGGTAACCCAAACCTCCGACTGCACAGCCCTGGTCACTACTAAGCATGTACAGTTGTACTCAAAAGTTTACACACCTCGGCAGAATTTTTGCTTTCTTGGCCTTTTTTCAGAGAATATGAATGATAACACCAACACTTTTTCTCCACTCATGGTTAGTGGTTGGGTGAAGCCATTTATTGTCAAACTACTGTGTTTTCTTTTTTTAAATCATAATGACAATCCAAAACATCAAAATGACCCTGATCCAAAGTTCACATACCCTGGTGATTTTGGCCTGATAACATGCACAGAAGTTGACACAAATGGGTTTCACTGGCTACTAAAGGTAACATCCTCACCTGTGACCTGTTTGCTTGTAATCAGTGAGTGTGCATAAAAGCTGAATGAGTTTCCGGAATCCAGACAGACTCTTGCATCTTTCATCCAGCCACTGATGTTTCTGGATTTTGAGTCATGGGGAAAGCAGAAGAATTGTTAACGGATCTACAGGAAAAGGTAGTTAAACTGTAAAAAACAGGAAAGGGATACAAAAAGATATCCAAGGAATTGATAATGCCAGTCAGCAGCGTTCAAACTGTGATTAGCAAATGGAAAATCAAGGCCTCTGTAAAAACAAAACCACGGTCAGGTAGACCAACAAAAATTTAGCCCACAACTGCCAGGAAAATTGTTTGGGATGCAACGAAAAACCCACAAATAACATCAGCTGAAATACTGGACTCTCTGAAAACTAGCGGTGTGGCTGTTTCAAGATGCACAATAAGGAGGCACTTAAAGAAAAATGGGCTGCATGGTCGAGTTGCCAGAAGAAAGCCATTACTGCGCAAATGCCACAAAGTATCTTGCCTACAGTATGCAAAACAGCACCGAGACAAGCCTCAAAACTTCTGGAACAAGGTAATTTGGAGTGATGAGACCAAAATTGAAAGTTTTGGCTATAAACGTTACATTTGGAGAGAGGTCAACAAGGCCTATGATGAAAGGAACACCATTCCTATCGTAAAGCACAAAGGTAGATCGCTGATGTTTTGGGGATGTGTGAGCTACAAAGGCACAGGAAACTTGGTCAAAGTTGAAGTAAAGATAAATGCAGCATGTTATCAGCAAATACTGGAGGCAAATTTGCACTCATCAGCCCGGAAGCTGCGCATGGGATGTACTTGGACGTTCCAACATGACAACGATGCAAAACACAAGGCCGAGTCGACCTGTCATTGGCTACAGCAGAACAAAGTAAAGGTTTTGGAGTGGCCATCTCAGTCTCCTGACCTCAATATCATTGAGCCACTCTGGGGAGATCTCATGTGCGCAGTTCACGCTAGACAGCCCAGGAATTTACAGGAACTGGAGGCTTTTTGTCAAGAAGAGTGGGCAGCTTTACCATCTGAGAAAATAAAGAATCTCATCCACAACTACCACAAAAGACTTCAAGCTGTCATTGATGTTAGAGAGGGCAATGCACAGTATTAAGAAATGGGGTATGTGAACTTTTGATCAGGGTCATTTGGATGTTTTGGGTTGTCATTATGAAAAAGAGAAAACACAGTAGTTTGACAATAAACGGCTTCACCCGACCACTAACCATGAGTGGAGAAAAAGTTTTAGTGTTATCATTCATATTCCCTGAAAAAGGCCAAGAAAGCAAAAATTCTGCTGGGGATGTAAACTTTTGAGCACAACTGTACATAAAGTGCAGCACAGATTCATCTCAACTAAAAGCCGAGATCCTTAGATCAGGAACAGAACAGACATCTATAGGATATTTCATAACTTTTCCCAAATTCTTATGAAAACATTTACAGCACATCCTGCATTGTACTACTGTACCCAATGTATTATATATTTTAGGACTCGGACCAGTTTATACTGACTGCACCAAAATGGACACCCACTCCAACTCCCCAGCCCTGCTTAGGAGAATTAAGTATACGATTATGTAATTGCACACATATTCATATAATAAATAGTATTGCTGTATAAACGCAAAATGAGGTTTCACAGAAAGGCTTAGATGGCGGCCAAGATCTCATTGCAGGAGGCTAATGGAAGCCGGTTGATGGATGCACTGGCAACAGCGCTATTTAAATGACGCGATCAGTGCCTGACAATGGCATTTAAATGGTTAAACAGCAGGACTGTATAGCACAGCCAGCATCTCCAGGGTATACTGCAGGCTAAGCTCCTGAGCCAGCTCATACACCCGCACCCAATGTGTGAGCTATTATACATCACCCAGCAGGAAGGGGTTATGGTACACACAGCATCCGTCTCTCCCAGCTCCCCGTACTCATGCACACTCGTTCCAATTGAGCATGCATGCGTTTCCAATTGGAGAACAGAATAATCGCTGCCTGACACCATTGTGGTGGCTTTATTCCTTCTGAAAGAACGAGCCAGATCCTTCTCCCCGGGAGGCCACACACATGGCTCTTCGTCCAAGAGATAGAATTTTTTTTTTACATTTCCGTCAACTGAGATGTAAGGACTTGGGGTTTTAGTTTGCAGGGTAAGCTGCTTATTGGTACAATTTTAGGATAGATACGACTTTATGATCACAATTATAAGAACTAAGCAATGTCAAATACACATTTCATTTTCCAATGTATTTATTTTCAGTACAGGAAAAAAGGGGCAATTTTTTAAACTATTTTTCGCACTTTTTGTAGCCCCCCCAAGGTAACTTGACCATGTGATCACTTAATTTATACATTGCAATATTTAAGCGTTTCCAAACGTAGTGCTTCATAGGGGGTACCAACATAGTAGACACAGGGGCTTTCAGTAGCCTCATACACCCCATCTCCTGTATTTGGATCTTATCACTTAAATGCCGCGGTCCTCTCAACTCATAGGAATCTGACATGTACACAACAACCTAATCGGTCGGACAACAACTCCAATTTTTCTTGATACTACAGGTGCTTCTCACAAAATTAGAATATCATCAAAAAGTTAATTTATTTCAGTTCTTCAATATAAAAAGTGAAACTCACATATTATATAGAAAAATATTTAGACTTGAGAGTCCTCAGTGGTTGATACCTTTTAATGGCTAACTGAAAAGATGGTAACAAATTGCAAGCTTTCGAGACTACTCAGGTCTCTTCATCAGGCATAGACTAATACAACATCTGAAGAATCACATATTTATACACAAAATAGCACAGAAAAAATGCAATAGGTAGGACAAGTGACATGAAGCAGAACTGTCATTATGGCAGAGGGATTAACATAAATATGACTAGTTCATAGATAAGGAGTGAAGGTTTTATTACCCTCTGATTGGGGTCTGGTATTGTGTTGTGATGACCCTAAAAGGTCAGGGAGGCAGATTCCTTAATTGTTGTAGAACGACATAAAACTCTGGGATATATTCATCCCAGCACTAAGAGTGTCAAAGGTCATCATAAGTTTATATTCCCAGACTTTTCTATCCTTCTCAGATTTGAAGTTAGATTTTAATACAAGTAATTCCATATCTGTCATGCTATGACCGGGCATACAAAAGTGTTTGGCCACAGGTAAATCCATTCTTTTTTCTCTTATCGTGTGGCGATGAGAATTCATCCTTGTTCTCAGTTTTTGCCCGTCTCCCCCACATACAGACCCCCAGTTGGACATTTAGTACATATAATTAGGTACACCACATTAGATGTGATGCAGCTGAAAGTACCTGGTATCTTGTAGTCCTGATGGGAGTTGGGGATCTTTATCCTGTCCGTGGTCATTATAGATGTACAGGTCTTGCATTTCTTTTGTCTGCAAGGAAAGGTTCCTGCAGCTGTTGGGGAGGACAGGGAGCTTCTGACAATGATGCTTCTTAGATTTGGGGGCTGCCTAAAACATAGTAGTGGGGGTCTGGAAATATGGATTGTAATCGGGCATCTTTTTGTAGTAAAGGTTGTAGTTTCCGTGCAGCTCCCCTTAGCATCTCCAGACTTGGATTGTAGGTGACCACTAGAGGCACCCGGTTATTTTCTTCTTTAGCTTTGTAATGTAGCAGGTGATTCCTTGATATTCTGGTGGCTCTTGTAATTTGGTTTTCAATTGTTCTTGGATGGTAGCCCTGGTTCAAAAAAGTCTTTCTGAGGCGACCAAGGTGTTCATCTCTATCCATGGGGTTGGAACATATACGGTTGTATCTGATGGCTTGGCTGTAGACAATAGAGTTTTTTATGTGTTTAGGATGGAAACTGTCCCATTTAAGATATGTTGGACGGTCGATTGGCTTCTGATACAGGGATGTCTCTATTTCATTGTTCTTTAGCTTAATGGTGGTGTCTAAAAAGTTAATTTCAGTGCTGGAGTAGTTAAGTGTTAAGTTGATGGTGGGATGAAATTGATTGAACTATTATATAGAGTCATTACACACAGAGTGATCTATTTCATTAGCTTATTTCTGTTAATGTTGATGATTATGGCTTACAGACAATGAAAACCCAAAAGTCATTATCTCAGTAAATTAGAATACTTTATAACACCGGCTTGAAAAATTATTTTAAAATACGAAATGTTGGCCTCCTGAAATGTATGTTCAGTAAATGCACTCAATACTTGGCCGGGCTCCTTTTGCATCAATTGCTGCATCAATGCGGCGTGGCATGGAGGCGATCAGCCTGTGGCACTGCTGAGGGGTTATGGAAGCCCAGGTTGCTTTGATAGCAGCCTTCAGCTCGTCTGCATTGTTGGGTCTGGTGTCTCTCATCTTCCTCTTGACAATACATAGATTCTCTATGGGGTTAAGGTCAGGCGAGTTTGCTGCCAATCAAGCACAGTGATACTGTTGTTTGTACACCAGGTATTGGTACTTTTGGCAGTGTGGACAGGTGCCAAGTCCTGCTGGAGAATGACATTTCCATCTCCAAAAAGCTTGTCGGCAGAGGGAAGCATGAAATGCTCTAAAATTTCCTGGTAGACGGCTGAGCTGACTTTGGTCTTGATAAAACACAGTGGACCTCCACCAGCAGATGACATGGCTCCCCAAACCATCACTGATTGTGGAAACTTCACACTAGACCTCCAGCAGCTTGGATTGTGGCCTCTCCACTCTTCCTCCAGACTGTGGGACCTTGATTTCCAAGGTCTATTGTGAAGTTTCCACAATCAGTGGTGGTTTGGGGAGCCATGTCATCTGCTGGTGGAGGTCCACTGTGTTTTATCAAGACCAAAGTCGGTGCAGCCATCTACCAGGAAATTTTAGAGCACTTCATGCTTCCCTCTGCCGACAAGCTTTTTGGAGATGGAAATGTCATTCTCCAGCAGGACTTGGCACCTGTCCACACTGCCAAAAAGTACCAATACCTGGTTTACAAACAACAGTATCACTGTGCTTGATTGGCCAGAAAACTCGCCTGACCTTAACCCCATAGAGAATCTATAGAGTATTGTCAAGAGGAAGATGAGAGACACCAGACCCCACAATGCAGACGAGCTGAAGGCTGCTATCAAAGCAACCTGGGCTTCCATAACACCTCAGCAGTGCCACAGGCTGATCACCCCCATGCCACGCCGCATTGATGCAGTAATTGATGCAAAAGGAGCCTGACCAAGTATTGAGTTCATTTACTGAACATACATTTCGGATTTTAAAATCATTTTTCAAGCTGGTGTTATAAAGTATTCTAATTTACTGAGATAATGACTTTTGGGTTTTCATTGGCTGTCAGCCATAATCATCAACATTACCAGAAATAAACACTTGACATAGATCGCTCTGTAATGACTCTATATAATATATGAGTTTCACTTTTTGTATTGAAGAACTGAAATAAATTAACTGTTTGATGATATTCTGATTTTGAGAGATGTACTTATATCTCTGATACTTATCCCCAATTATGTTTGTTTTTATTTTACTACCGTACAAACCTGCAATTGCGGGACGCCCCCCAAAAAATGATAAAAATAAAAAACAGCACTTTTAATCTAGAAAAGTGCAAAAAAGCCTCCACACCCCATCACAGGAGGGTACAAAGGTCTAGACTTATTCGAGTAATTGATAAGGCGTGATCCTCGGAGCAGAATTCCCGTCTGTATCCACATGTAGCTCAGTAAGAGTGAAAGTACAGCGTCCACCCTGTGAGGGGAGCATTACTCCACCAGGCACTGAGGTCGGAGGACGGCCTACTAACCGTTCAGTACAGTGTTATTATTCTGGATCTTCCTGCAGATCTGCAGAGCAAAGACCAGCAATCATTAGGGGCGACTGCACTCGC
The DNA here is from genome assembly GCA_033576555.1 of Oophaga sylvatica. Taxonomy (NCBI): domain Eukaryota; kingdom Metazoa; phylum Chordata; class Amphibia; order Anura; family Dendrobatidae; genus Oophaga; species Oophaga sylvatica. The sequence continues at coordinate 563,199,478 of JARQOD010000003.1, forward strand.
TGACCGCCTCATGTCAATGCGGAAAATCTGCAACAGATCTGCGACATAAAATGACAGCAGGGGATTTCATACCATCACATTCTGCACCGCCGATTATCAACCCCCGACCCTGACGGGAATCAGCGCTGTTCTCGCTTAGTGACGGGCCATCATCTTCAGCTTTTCTATGTGATATATGAAAACACCCAAAAGTCGAGTGCTGACCCCGGGCCGAAGCCCTGGCGGCTCCTTTCATTCTCTCTCAACAATTTGCCTGATTAATTGGAAATTACTGAAAAATGCAAATAGATATTTGTGTGATATACAGTCACACACCGCCCGGTCACCCACACACTATCCTGACATCCGTATACAGTCATTAACCATCCAGCCACACGTCCGTATACAGTCACTGACCATCCAGCCGCACGTCCGTATACAGTAACTGACCATCCAGATGCACGTCCGTATACAGTCACTGACCATCCAGATGCACGTCCGTATACAGTCACTGACCATCCAGATGCACGTCCGTATACAGTCACCGACCATCCAGATGCACGTCCGTATACAGTCACCGACCATCCAGATGCACGTCCGTATACAGTAACTGACCATCCAGCCCACGTCCGTATACAGTCACTGACCATCCAGCCGCACGTCCGTATACAGTCACTGACCATCCAGATGCACGTCCGTATACAGTCATTAACCATCCAGCCACACGTCCGTATACAGTCACTAACCATCCAGCCACACGTCCGTATACAGTCACTGACCATCCAGCCACACGTCCGTATACAGTAACTGACCATCCAGCCACACGTCCGTATACAGTAACTGACCATCCAGCCACACGTCCGTATACAGTCACTGACCATCCAGACACAGTCCGTATACAGTCACTGTCCATCCAGCCACACGTCCGTATACAGTCACTGACCATCCAGATGCACGTCCGTATACAGTCACTGACCATCCAGCCAACGTCGTATACAGTCACTGACCATCCAGCCACACGTCCGTATACAGTCACTGACCATCCAGATGCACGTCCGTATACAGTCACTGACCATCCGAGCACGTCCGTATACAGTCACTGATCATCCAGCACACGTCCGTATACAGTCACTGACCATCCAGATGCACGTCCGTATACAGTCACTGACCATCCAGATCACGTCCGTATACAGTCATTAACCATCCAGCCACACGTCCGTATACAGTCACTAACCATCCAGCCACACGTCCGTATACAGTCACTGACCATCCAGCACACGTCCGTATACAGTAACTGACCATCCAGACACGTCCGTATACAGTACTGACCATCCAGCACACGTCCGTATACAGTCACTGACCATCCAGTAAGTCCGTATACAGTCACTGACATCCAGCACACGTCCGTATACAGTCACTGCACCATCCAGAGCAGTCCGTATACAGTCACTGACCATCCAGATGCACGTCCGTATACAGTCACTGACATCCAGCCACTGTCCGTATACAGTCACTGACCATCCAAGACGTCCGTATACAGTCACTGACCATCCAGACATCGCACCGTCCGTGTCCGTAGTCACTGTCATCCAGCCACTCTCCGTATACAGTCACTGACCATCCAGCCCGTCCGTATACAGTCACTGACCATCCAGACATGTCCGTATACAGTCACTGACCATCCAGCCACACGTCCGTATACAGTCATCTGCCATCAGTCACACACGTCCGTATACAGTCACTGACCATCCGAGCCGTCCGTATACAGTCACTGACCATCCAGATGCACGTCCGTATACAGTCACTGCACCATCCAGCTGTCCGTATAGTCACTGACCATCCAGCTGCACGTCCGTATACAGTCAGCACCATCCAGCTGTCCGTATACAGTCACTGACATCCAGCTCTCTGTATACAGTCACGCACCATCCAGCTGTCCGTATACAGTCATGCACATCCAGCTGTCCGTATAGTCATGCAACATCCAGCTGTCCGTATACAGTCATGCACCATCCAGCTGTCCGTATAGTCACTGACCATCCAGATGCATGTCCGTATCATCAGCACCATCCAGCTGTCCGTATACAGTCATGACCATCCAGCTGTCCGTATACAGTCACTGACCATCCAGCTCTCCGTATACAGTCACGCACCATCCAGTCTCCGTATAGTCACTGACCTCCAGCTGTCCGTATACAGTCATGCACCATCCAGCTGTCCGTATACAGTCAGCATCCATCCACTGTCCGTATACAGTCACTGACCATCCAGCTGTCCGTATACAGTCATGCACCATCCAGCTGTCCGTATACAGTCATGCACCATCCAGCTGTCCGTATACAGTCACGACCATCCAGCTCTCCGTATACAGTCACGCACCATCCAGCTCTCCGTATACAGTCACTGCACCTCCAGCTTCCGTATACAGTCACGCACCATCCAGCTGCTCCGTATTACAGTCACGCACCATCCAGCTGTCCTATACAGTCACGCACCATCCAGCTTCCGTATACAGTCACGCACCATCCAGCTCTCCGTATACAGTCACTGCACCATCCAGCTCTCCGTATACAGTCACTGACCATCCAGCTCTCCGTATACAGTCACTGCACCATCCAGCTGTCCGTATACAGTCACGCACCATCCAGCTGCACGGTCCGTATACAGTCACGCACCATCCAGCTTCCGTATACAGTCACGCACCATCCAGCTCTACGGTCCGTATACAGTCACGCACCATCCAGCTCCGTATACAGTCACGCCATCAGCCTCCGTATACAGTCAGACCATCAGCTCTCGTATACAGTCACTGCACCATCCAGCTGTCCGTATTCAGTCACTGACCATCCAGCTTCCGTATACAGTCACGCACCATCCAGCTTCCGTATACAGTCACGACCATCCAGCTTCCGTATCAGTCACTGACCATCCAGCTCTCCGTATAGTCACTGACCATCCAGCTGTCCGTATACAGTCACGACCCATCCAGCTGTCCGTATCAGTCACTGACCATCCAGCTGCACGTCCGTATACAGTCAGCACCATCCAGCTGTCCGTATACAGTCACGCACCATCCAGCTTCCGTATACAGTCACTGACCATCACTCCGTATACAGTCACGAATCACTCCGTATACAGTCACGCACCATCCAGCCTCCGTATACAGTCACGCACCATCAGCGTCCGTATACAGTCACGCACCATCCAGCTCTCCGTATACAGTCACGCACCATCCAGCTCTCCGTATACGTCACGCACCATCCAGCTCTCCGTATACAGTCACGCACCATCCAGCTCTCCGTATACAGTTCACGCACCATCCAGCTCTCCGTATACAGTCACGCACCATCCAGCTTCCGTATACAGTCACGCACCATCCTCAGCTCTCCGTATACAGTCACTGACCATCCAGCTCTCCGTATACAGTCACTGCACCATCCAGCTCTCCGTATCAGTCACGCACAATTCAGCTCGTCCGTATACAGTCACGCACATCCAGCTCTCCGTATACAGTCACGCACCATCCAGCTCTCCGTATACAGTCACGCACCATCCAGCTCTCCGTATACAGTCACGCACCATCCAGCTCTCCGTATACAGTCACGCACCATCCAGCTCTCCGTATACAGTCACGCACCATCCAGCTCTCCGTATACAGTCACTGACCATCCAGCTCTCCGTATACAGTCACGCACCATCCAGCTCTCCGTATAGTCACGCACCATCCAGCTCTCCGTATACGTCACTGACATCACTCTCCGTATACAGTCACTGACCATCCAGCTCTCCGTATACAGTCACGCACCATCCAGCTCTCCTATACAGTCACGCATCATCCAGCTGTCCATATACAGTCACGCACCATCCAGCTCTCCGTATACAGTCACGCACCATCCAGCTCTCCGTATACAGTCACGCACCATCCAGCTCTCCGTATACAGTCACGCACCATCCAGCTCTCCGTATAGTCACGCACATCCAGCTCTCCGTATACAGTCACTGACCATCCAGCTCTCCGTATACAGTCACTGACCATCCAGCTCTCCGTATACAGTCACGCACCATCCAGCTCTCCATATACAGTCACGCATCATCCAGCTGTCCATATACAGTCACGCACCATCCAGCTCTCCGTATACAGTCACGCACCATCCAGCTCTCCGTATACAGTCACGCACCATCCAGCTCTCCGTATACAGTCACGCACCATCCAGCTCTCCGTATACAGTCACGCACATCCAGCTCTCCGTATACAGTCACGCACCATCCAGCTCTCCGTATACAGTCACGCACCATCTAGCTCTCCGTATACAGTCACGCACCATCCAGCTCTCCGTATACAGTCACGCACCATCCAGCTCTCCGTATACAGTTACTGACCATCCAGCTCTCCGTATACAGTCACAGACCATCCAGCTCTCCGTATACAGTCACTGACCATCCAGCTCTCTGTATACAGTCACGCACTGCGCACAGGTCAGCTCCGCCATGCACCTGTCCAGGATCTGCTGCAGGGAGACGCCGCTCGGCTCCGACATGTCTCCTCCCGGCTGTGGTCCCTCCGCTGCCCGCACACACCGCTCACACGTCCATGCACAGGGCACAGGTCCCCGGGGTGAAGGAGCGGTTCCGCCACTGCAGCGGGACACCGGGCGCCGCTCCGTACTGTGGTTGTGAGGTCACCAGAGAGTCGTCGCTCCTCTGCCGTCACGTGACCCGCCGTATTGCGTCCTGTGTCATACGCTAGTGACGTGAAGCCGGAAGTGAGGGACCATGTGGAAGGCGTTGCTGAGGCAACAGCCACAGGGGTCCCAGCGCGTGCATGGGGCTTCGGCAGTGATGGCGATGTGGGGGCTGCCTTCACCAGGAGGCCATAATGAGAGGATCACTGTGAGGCGCTGACATCATTAGTGACCTCTGAGGAGTCCCTGCATTTCACCCGGCATTGCAGCACAGTTCACCCTGCACGTGTAGCACAGTTCACCCTGCACGTGTACACAGTTCACCCTGCACTTGTAGCACAGTTCACCCTGCACTTGCAGCACATTTCACCCTGCACTTGCAGCACATTTCATTCTGCACTTGTAGCACAGTTCACCCTGCACTTGCAGCACATTTCACCCTGCACTTGTAGCACAGTTCACCCTGCACTTGTAGCACATTTCACCCTGCACTTGTAGCACATTTCACCCTGCACTTGTAGCACATTTCATTCTGCACTTGTAGCACAGTTCACCCTGCACTTGTAGCACATTTCACCCTGCACTTGTAGCACATTTCATTCTGCACTTGTAGCACAGTTCACCCTGCACTGTAGCACATTTCACCCTGCACTTGTAGCACATTTCATTCTGCACTTGTAGCACAGTTCACCCTGCACTTGTAGCACATTTCACCCTGCACTTGCAGCACATTTCACCCTGCACTTGTAGCACAGTTCACCCTGCACGTGTAGCACAGTTCACCCTGCACGTGTAGCACAGTTCACCCTGCACTTGCAGCACATTTCATTCTGCACTTGTAGCACATTTCACCCTGCACTTGTAGCACAGTTCACCCTGCACTTGAGCACATTTCACCCTGCACTTGTAGCACATTCCTGCACTTGTAGCACAGTTCACCCTGCACTTGTAGCACATTTCACTCTGCACTTGTAGCACATTCACCCTGCACTTGTAGCACATTTCACCCTGCACTTGTAGCACAGTTCACCCTGCACTTGTAGCACATTTCACCCTGCACTTGTAGCACAGTTCACCCTGCACTTGTAGCACAGTTCACCCTGCACTTGTAGCACAGTTCACCCTGCACTTGCAGCACATTTCACCCTGCACTTGTAGCACATTCACCCTGCACTTGCAGCACATTTCATTCTGCACTTGTAGCACAGTTTCACCCTGCACTTGAGCACATTCACCCTGCACTTGTACACATTCACCTGCACTTGTAGCACAGTTCACCCTGCACTTGTAGCACAGTTCACCCTGCACTTGTAGCACATTTCACCCTGCACTTGTAGCACATTTCATCCTGCACTTGTAGCACAGTTCACCCTGCACTTGCAGCACATTTCACCCTGCACTTGTAGCACATTTCACCCTGCACTTGTAGCACAGTTCACCCTGCACTTGTAGCACATTCACCCTGCACTTGTAGCACAGTTCACCCTGCACTTGTAGCACATTTCACCCTGCACTTGTAGCACAGTTCACCCTGCACTTGTAGCACGATTTCATTCCTGCACTTGTAGCACAGTTCACCCTGCACTTGTAGCACATTTCACCCTGCACTTGTAGCACATTTCATTCTGCACTTGTAGCACAGTTCACCTGCACGTGTAGCACATTCACCTGCACTTGAGCACATTCACCCTGCACTTGTAGCACATTTCACCCTGCACTTGTAGCACAGTTCACCCTGCACTTGTAGCACAGTTCACCCTGCACTTGAGCACATTTCACCCTGCACTTGTAGCACATTTCATTCTGCACTTGTAGCACAGTTCACCCTGCACTTGTAGCACATTTCACCCTGCACTTGTAGCACATTTCACCCTGCACTTGTAGCACATTTCACTCTGCACTTGTAGCACAGTTCACCCTGCACTTGTAGCACATTTCACCCTGCACTTGTAGCACAGTTCACCCTGCACTTGTAGCACATTTCACCCTGCACTTGTAGCACAGTTCACCCTGCACTTGTAGCACATTTCACCCTGCACTTGTAGCACATTTCACCCTGCACTTGTAGCACATTTCACCCTGCACTTGTAGCACATTTCACCTGCACTTGTAGCACAGTTCACCCTGCACTTGTAGCACAGTTCACCTGCACTTGTAGCACAGTTCACCCTGCACTTGTAGCACAGTTCACCCTGCACTTGTAGCACAGTTCACCCTGCACTTGTAGCACAGTTCACCCTGCACTTGTAGCACAGTTCACCCTGCAGCTCTGCAGCACAGTTCACCCTGCACTTGTAGCACAGTTCACCCTGCACTTGTAGCACAGTTCACCCTGCACTTGTAGCACAGTTCACCCTGCACTTGTAGCACAGTTCACCCTGCACGTGTAGCACAGTTCACCCTGCACTTGCAGCACATTTCACCCTGCACTTGTAGCACAGTTCACCCTGCACTTGCAGCACATTTCACCCTGCACTTGTAGCACATTCACCCTGCACTTGTAGCACAGTTCACCATGCACGTGTAGCACATTTCATTCTGCACTTGTAGCACAGTTCACCCTGCACTTGTAGCACATTTCACCCTGCACTTGTAGCACAGTTCACCCTGCACTTGCAGCACATTTCACCCTGCACTTGTAGCACAGTTCACCCTGCACTTGTAGCACATTTCACTCTGCACTTGTAGCACAGTTCACCCTGCACTTGTAGCACAGTTCACCCTGCACTTGTAGCACAGTTCACCCTGCACTTGTAGCACAGTTCACCCTACACGTGTAGCACATTTCACCTGCACTTGTAGCACAGTTCACCCTGAACTTGTAGCACATTCACCCTGCACTTGTAGCACAGTTCACCCTGCACTTGCAGCACATTTCACCCTGCATTTGTAGCACAGTTCACCCTGCACTTGCAGCACATTTCACCCTGCACTTGTAGCACAGTTCACCCTGCACTTGCAGCACATTTCACCCTGCACTTGTAGCACAGTTCACCCTGCACTTGTAGCACAGTTCACCCTGCACTTGTAGCACAGTTCACCCTGCACTTGTAGCACAGTTCACCCTGCACTTGTAGCACAGTTCACCCTGCACTTGCAGCACATTTCACCCTGCACTTGTAGCACAGTTCACCCTGCACTTGTAGCACATTTCATTCTGCACTTGTAGCACAGTTCACCCTGCACTTGCAGCACAGTTCACCCTGCACTTGTAGCACATTTCATTCTGCACTTGCAGCACAGTTCACTGCACTGCACTTGTCAGCACATATTCATTCCTCACTTGTAGCACAGTTCACCCTGCACTGTAGCACATTTCATTCTGCACTTGTAGCACAGTTCACCCTGCACGTGTAACACATTCACCCTGCACTTGTAGCACATTCACCCTGCAGCACTTGCAGCACATTTCACTGTTGTGAATGTGCTAGAAATGAATTCTGAGCAGAAGCTCCCTCTGGTGGTTACAAACAGTACTGAACTATTCAATGAAGATTGTCAAGATCGGCGATCAGGTGTTACTGACTGGTCTTATATAAGGGAGGTTCCCTCCCATCAGGGTTGCCGGTGATCAATTGTTTTGGTCTCAACTTTTGTTCCTGGTTCACTTTGAAGCTTGCTGTTTCGTGCCTGCATCTTCTGCTAACAGATAAGACATTTTCTTCTTTTAGTTTTTTGTGCTTGCTTTTTGCATTTTGTCCTGCACTTCTGTGGGGTCTGCCAGGTCCCCTCCGGGGGCTTGTGCTCCTCTCAGTTTAGTTCAGCCAGTTGTTTGTTCATTTGCCTTTTCCAGTTTTTTCTGTGGCTGGCGTTTTGTTACACCAGAGAACTAATTTAGGTGGTAGAGGTCGTGTGATCTCAGGTGTTTTTGCAATTAGTGTGTTGGTATTTTTTTAGGTTTTTTGGATTGCAGTAAGTGACCTTCCTATCCTTTTCTTTTAGGAAGATTGGGCCCCAACGTTTGCTCATACTATTTTCTGTCTGTGTCTGTATTCCTCTTGTCTAACCGCCATTACATGTTTGGGGGCTTCCTATGTTCTTTGGGGATCTGCTCCGGGCAGATAGTTTTCCTCTTTCTATCTTTAGGTGAAGTTAGCTTCTCAGGCTTGCAGCACATTTCACCCTGTACTTGTAGCACAGTTCACCCTGCACTTGCAGCACATTTCACCCTGCACTTGTAGCACAGTTCACCCTGCACTTGTAGCACAGTTCACCCTGCACTTGTAACACAGTTCACCCTGCACTTACCAGTCACGCAGAGCACAGTTCACCCTGCACGTGTAGCACAGTTCACCCTGCACGTGTAGCACAGTTCACCCTGCACTTGTAGCACAGTTCACCCTGCACTTGTAGCACAGTTCACCCTGCACTTGTAGCACAGTTCACCCTGCACGTGTAGCACATTCATCTGCACTTGTACTACAGTTCACCCTGCACTTGTAGCACATTTCATTCTGCACTTGTAGCACAGTTCACCCTGCACTTGTAGCACATTCACCCTGCACGTGTAGCACATTTCATTCTGCACTTGTAGCACAGTTCACCCTGCACGTGTAGCACAGTTCACCCTGCACTTGTAGCACAGTTCACCCTGCACTTGTAGCACAGTTCACCCTGCACTTGTAGCACAGTTCACCCTGCACTTGTAGCACAGTTCCACTTCCTGCACTTGTAGCACAGTTCACCCTGCACTTGTAGCACAGTTCACCTGCACTGTAGCACATTTCATTCTGCACTTGTAGCACAGTTCACCCTGCACTTGTAGCACATTCACCTGCACTTGTAGCACAGTTCACCCTGCACTTGTAGCACAGTTCACCCTGCACTTGTAGCACAGTTTCACCCTGCACTTGTAGCACAGTTCACCCTGCACGTGTAGCACAGTTCACTCTGCACTTGTAGCACAGTTCACCCTGCACTTAGCCAGTTCACCCTGCACTGTAGCACATTCATTCTGCACTTGTAGCACAGTTCACCCTGCACTTGTAGCACATTTCATTCTGCACTTGTAGCACAGTTCACCCTGCACTTGTAGCACATTTCATTCTGCACTTGTAGCACAGTTCACCCTGCACTTGTAGCACATTTCACCCTGCACTTGCAGCACAGTTCACCCTGCACTTGCAGCACATTTCACTGTTGTGAATGTGCTAGAAATGAATTCTGAGCAGAAGCTCCCTCTGGTGGTTACAAACAGTACTGAACTATTCAATGAAGATTGTCAAGATCGGCGATCAGGTGTTACTGACTGGTCTTATATAAGGGAGGTTCCCTCCCATCAGGTTGCCGGTGATCAATTGTTTTGGTCTCAACTTTTGTTCCTGGTTCACTTTGAAGCTTGCTGTTTCGTGCCTGCATCTTCTGCTAACAGATAAGACATTTTCTTCTTTTAGTTTTTTGTGCTTGCTTTTTGCATTTTGTCCTGCACTTCTGTGGGGTCTGCCAGGTCCCCTCCGGGGCTTGTGCTCCTCTCAGTTTAGTTCAGCCAGTTGTTTGTTCATTTGCCTTTTCCAGTTTTTTCTGTGGCTGCGTTTTGTTACACCAGAGAACTAATTTAGGTGGTAGAGGTCGTGTGATCTCAGGTGTTTTTGCAATTAGTGTGTTGGTATTTTTTTAGGTTTTTTGGATTGCAGTAAGTGACCTTCCTATCCTTTTCTTTCTAGGAAGATTGGGCCCCAACGTTTGCTCATACTATTTTCTGTCTGTGTCTGTATTCCCTCTTGTCTAACCGCCATTACATGTTTGGGGGCTTCCTATGTTCTTTGGGGATCTGCTCCGGGCAGATAGTTTTCCTCTTTCTATCTTTAGTGAAGTTAGCTTCTCAGGCTTGCAGCACATTTCACCCTGTACTTGTAGCACAGTTCACCCTGCACTTGCAGCACATTTCACCCTGCACTTGTAGCACAGTTCACCCTGCACTTGTAGCACAGTTCACCCTGCACTTGTAGCACAGTTCACCCTGCACTTGCAGCACAGTTCACCCTGCACGTGTAGCACAGTTCACCCTGCACGTGTAGCACAGTTCACCCTGCACGTGTAGCACAGTTCACCCTGCACTTGTAGCACAGTTCACCCTGCACTTGTAGCACAGTTCACCCTGCACTTGTAGCACAGTTCACCCTGCACGTGTAGCACATTTCATTCTGCACTTGTACTACAGTTCACCCTGCACTTGTAGCACATTTCATTCTGCACTTGTAGCACAGTTCACCCTGCACTTGTAGCACACATTCACCCTGCACGTGTAGCACATTTCATTCTGCACTTGTAGCACAGTTCACCCTGCACGTGTAGCACAGTTCACCCTCCACTTGTAGCACAGTTCACCCTGCACTTGTAGCACAGTTCACCCTGCACTTGTAGCACAGTTCACCCTGCACTTGTAGCACATTTCATTCTGCACTTGTAGCACAGTTCACCCTGCACTTGTAGCACAGTTCACCATGCACGTGAGCACATTTCATTCATGCACTTGTAGCACAGTTCACCCTGCACTGTAGCACAGTTCACCCCTGCACTTGTAGCACAGTTCACCCTGCACTTGTAGCACAGTTTCACCCTGCACTTGTAACACAGTTCACCCTGCACTTGTAGCACAGTTCACCCTGCACGTGTAGCACATTTCATTCTGCACTTGTAGCACAGTTCACCCTGCACTTGCAGCACAGTTCACCCTGCACGTGTAGCACATTTCATTCTGCACTTGTAGCACAGTTCACCCTGCACTTGTAGCACATTTCATTCTGCACTTGTAGCACAGTTCACCCTGCACGTGTAGCACATTTCATTCTGCACTTGTAGCACAGTTCACCCTGCACTTGTAGCACATTTCACCCTGCACTTGCAGCACAGTTCACCCTGCACTTGCAGCACATTTCACCCTGCACTTGTAGCACAGTTCACCCTGCACTTGCAGCACATTTCACCCTGCACTTGTAGCACATTTCACCCTGCACTTGTAGCACAGTTCACCCTGCACTTGTAGCACAGTTCACCCTGCACTTGTAGCACAGTTCACCCTGCACGTGTAGCACATTTCATTCTGCACTTGTAGCACAGTTCACCCTGCACTTGTAGCACATTTCACCCTGCACTTGTAGCACAGTTCACCCTGCACTTGCAGCACATTTCACCCTGCACTTGTAGCACAGTTCACCCTGCACTTGCAGCACATTTCACCCTGCAGTTGTAGCAGTTCACCCTGCACTTGCAGCACATTTCACCCTGCACTTGTTGCACATTTCATTCTGCACTTGTAGCACAGTTCACCCTGCACTTGTAGCACAGTTCACCCTGCACTTGTAGCACAGTTCACTCTGCACTTGCAGCACATTTCACCCTGCACTTGTAGCACAGTTCACCCTGCACTTGCAGCACATTTCACCCCTGCACTTGTAGCACATTTCACTCTGCACTTTGTAGCACAGTTCACCCTGCACTTGTAGCACAGTTCACCCTGCACGTGTAGCACATTTCATTCTGCACTTGTAGCACAGTTCACCCTGCACTTGTAGCACATTTCACCCTGCACTTGTAGCACAGTTCACCCTGCACTTGCAGCACAGTTCACCCTGCACTTGTAGCACAGTTCACCCTGCACTTGCAGCACATTTCACCCTGCACTTGTAGCACAGTTCACCCTGCACTTGTAGCACAGTTCACCCTGCACTTGTAGCACAGTTCACCCTGCACTTGTAGCACAGTTCACCCTGCACGTGTAGCACATTTCATTCTGCACTTGTAGCACAGTTCACCCTGCACTTGTAGCACATTTCACCCTGCACTTGTAGCACAGTTCACCCTGCACTTGCAGCACATTTCACCCTGCACTTGTAGCACAGTTCACCCTGCACTTGCAGCACATTTCACCCTGCACTTGTAGCACAGTTCACCCTGCACTTGCAGCACATTTCACCCTGCACTTGTAGCACATTTCATTCTGCACTTGTAGCACAGTTCACCCTGCACTTGTAGCACAGTTCACCCTGCACTTGTAGCACAGTTCACCCTGCACTTGCAGCACATTTCACCCTGCACTTGTAGCACAGTTCACCCTGCACTTGCAGCACATTTCACCCTGCACTTGTAGCACATTTCACTCTGCACTTGTAGCACAGTTCACCCTGCACTTGTAGCACAGTTCACCCTGCACTTGTAGCACAGTTCACCCTGCACTTGTAGCACAGTTCACCCTGCACGTGTAGCACATTTCATTCTGCACTTGTAGCACAGTTCACCCTGCACTTGTAGCACATTTCACCCTGCACTTGTAGCACAGTTCACCCTGCACTTGCAGCACATTTCACCCTGCATTTGTAGCACAGTTCACCCTGCACTTGCAGCACAGTTCACCCTGCACGTGTAGCACATTTCATTCTGCACTTGTAGCACAGTTCACCCTGCACGTGTAGCACATTTCATTCTGCACTTGTAGCACAGTTCACCCTGCACTTGCAGCACATTTCACTGTTGTGAATGTGCTAGAAATGAATTCTGACAGAAGCTCCCTCTGTGGTTACAAACAGTACTGAACTATTCAATGAAGATTGTGAAGATTGGCGATCAGGTGTTACTGACTGTCTTATATAAGGGAGGTTCCCTCCCATCAGGGTTGCCGTGTAGCACTTGTAGCACATTTCATTCTGCACTTGTAGCATAGTTCACCCTGCACTTGTAGCACAGTTCACCCTGCACTTGCAGCACAGTTCACCCTGCACTTGTAGCATATTTCATTCTGCACTTGCAGTACAGTTCACCCTGCACTTGTAGCACATTTCATTCTGCACTTGTAGCACATTTCACCCTGCTCTTGTAGCACATTTCATTCTGCACTTGCAGTACAGTTCACCCTGCACTTGTAGCACATTTCATTCTGCACTTGTAGCACATTTCACCCTGCACTTGTAGCACAGTTCGCCCTGCATTTCAGCACATTTCATTCTGTACTTGCAGCACTTTTCACCCTGCACTTGTAGCACGTTCACCCTGCATTTCAGCACATTTCATTTTGCACTTGCAGCACAGTTCGCCCTGCATTTCAGCACATTTCATTCTGTACTTGCAGCACAGTTCACCCTGCACTTGTAGCACTTTTCACCCTGCATTGCATTACAGTTCACCCTGCACTTGTAGCACTTTTCACCCTGCATTGCAGTACAGTTCACCCTGCACTTGAAGCACATTTCATTCTGCACTTGCAGCACTGTTTACCCTGCACTTGCAGTACAGTTCACCCTGCACTTGCAGCACTTTTCACCCTGCATTGCAGTACAGTTCACCCTGCACTTGTAGCACTTTTCACCCTGCATTGAAATGCAGGGCGAACTGTGCCCCCATAGATGTGCCCCCATAGATGCTCCATAGATTGTGCCCCCATAGATGCTCCATAGATTATGCCCTCATAGAAGCTCCATAGATTGTGCCCCCATAGATGATCCATAGATTATGCCCCCATAGATGCTCCACAGATTGTGCCCCCATATATGATCCATAGATTGTGCCCCCATAGATGCTCCATAGATAATGCCTCCATAGATTGTGCCCCCATAGATTATTCCCCCATAGATTGTGCCCCCATAGATTATGCCCCCATAGATTATTCCCCATAGATTGTGCCCCCATAGATTATGCCCCCATAGATTATGCCCCCATAGATTATGCCTCCATAGATTGTGCCCCAATAGATTATTCCCCCATAGATGCTCCATAGTATAGGCCTCAATTGCTGCTGCAACCGAAAAAAAAAAAGACATACTCACCTCTCGTTGCTGGGGCCAGGTGCCGGTGTCCTGAGCAGGCGGGGACACCGGCGCGCTATGGGAGACAGGTGCCGGTGTCACCGCTCGCTCAGGGCCCCGGCACCTGAGACATTTACCTGTCACCGGGTAAACCGCTGCTTGCCGCTGTCTTCCGGGTCCTCCAGCAGTCAATGATCAGGCAGAGGGCGCGGCGCACAGTAACTACGTCATCGCGCCCTCTGCCTGAACATCGCAGCAAGAGGACCCGAGGACACAGCGGAACGGGACAGGTAAATAGCGCTTATACTTACCCTTCCGCCGGCGCATCTCTGCCCTGCTCTTCTCCCACGGTCCCGGCGCCTGTGTTCAGCGGTCACGTGTTACCGCTCATTAAAGTCATGAATATGTGCATATTCATGACTTTAATGAGCGGTACCACTTATGGCTGAATACTGGCGCCGGGACCGTGGGAGAAGAGCAGGGCTGCAGAGACCGGGCCGGTGGAGGGGTAAGTATACAGGACAGCTGCGCTCCCCCTCCTCCGCCGAACCCCTGGTATATGACTTGAATATAAGCCGAGAGGGGGACTTTCAGCCCTAAAATATTCGAGTATATACAGTAATTACTGTTAAGCTGATCACTCTTTATAACATTCTGGAGTATATACAAACTGCCATTAGAAAAAGTGAAGCAGTAGACTTTGTAAAAATTAATATTTGTGTCATTCTCAAAACTTTTGGCCATGACTGTACTTGTAGCACTTTTCACCCTGCACTTGCAGCACAGTTCGCCCTGCATTTCAGCACATTTCATTCTGTAATTGCAGCACTTTTCACCCTGCACTTGCAGCACAGTTCGCCCTGCATTTCAGCACATTTCATTCTGTACTTGCAGCACTTTTCACCCTGCACTTGCAGCACAGTTCACCCTGCACTTGCAGCACTTTTCACCCTGCATTGCAGTACAGTTCACCCTGCACTTGTAGCACATTTCATTGTGCACTTGCAGCACAGTTTACCCTGCACTTGCAGTACAGTTCACCCTGCACTTGTAGCACTTTTCACCCTGCATTGCAGTACAGTTCACCCTTTACTTGTAGCACTTTTCACCCTGCATTGCAGTACAGTTCACCCTGCACTTGTAGCACTTTTCACCCTGCATTGCAGTACAGTTCACCATGCACTTGTAGCACAGTTCACCCTGCATTGCAGTACAGTTCACCTTGCACTTGTACCACTTTTCAGCCTGCATTGCAGTACAGTTCACCTTGCACTTGTAGCACATTTCAATCTGCACTTGTAGCACAGTTCACCCTGCACTTGCAGCACTTTCCACCCTGCACTTGCAGTACTTTCCACCCTGCTCTTGCAGCACATTTCACCCTGCACTTGCAGCACATTTCACCCTGCACTTATAGCACAATTCACCCTGCACTTGCAGCACAGTTCGCCCTGCATTTCAGCACATTTCATTCTGTACTTGCAGCACTTTTCACCCTGCACTTGCAACACAGTTCGCCCTGCATTTCAGCACATTTCATTCTGTACTTGCAGTACTTTTCACCCTGCATTTGCAGCACAGTTCACCCTGCATTACAAAGACTGAAAAGAAAACACAGCAACATCCTCAGTATAAATTGTTTTATGAAATGCATAAATTCCTCATAAAATGGCGGATCCACTACCAAGACTGCAGCGTGAAACCGCTGTGGCTCATTCTGAAAATAATTTTACCCTGCACTTGTAGCACATTTCAATCTGCACTTGTAGCACAGTTCACCCTGCACTTGCAGCACTTTTCACCCTGCATTGCAGTACAGTTCACCCTGCACTTGTAGCATATTTCATTCTGCACTTGTAGCACAGTTCACCCTGCACTTGCAGCACATTTCACCCTGCACTTGCAGCACTTTCCACCCTGCACTTGCAGCACTTTCCACCCTGCACTTGCAGCACTTTCCACCCTGCACTTGCAGCACATTTCACCCTACACTTGCAGCACATTTCACCCTGCACTTATAGCACAATTCACCCTGCACTTGCAGCACAGTTCGCCCTGCATTTCAGCACATTTCATTCTGTACTTGCAGCACTTTTCACCCTGCACTTGCAGCACAGTTCGCCCTGCATTTCAGCACATTTCATTCTGTACTTGCAGTACTTTTCACCCTGCATTTGCAGCACAGTTCACCCTGCATTACAAAGATTGAAAAGAAAACACAGCAACATCCTCAGTATAAATTGTTTTATGAAATGCATAAATTCCTCATAAAATGGCGGATCCGCTACCAAGACTGCAGCGTGAAACCGCTGTGGGCTCATTCTGAAAATAATTTTACCCTGCACTTGTAGCACATTTCAATCTGCACTTGTAGCACAGTTCACCCTGCACTTGCAGCACTTTTCACCCTGCATTGCAGTACAGTTCACCCTGCACTTGTAGCATATTTCATTCTGCACTTGTAGCACATTTCACCCTGCACTTGCAGCACTTTCCACCCTGCACTTGCAGCACTTTCCACCCTGCACTTGCAGCACATTTCACCCTGCACTTGCAGCACATTTCACCCTGCACTTATAGCACAATTCACCCTGCACTTGCAGCACAGTTCGCCCTGCATTTCAGCACATTTCATTCTTTACTTGCAGCACTTTTCACCCTGCACTTGCAGCACAGTTCGCCCTGCATTTCAGCACATTTCATTCTGTACTTGCAGTACTTTTCACCCTGCATTTGCAGCACAGTTCACCCTGCATTACAAAGATTGAAAAGAAAACACAGCAACATCCTCAGTATAAATTGTTTTATGAAATGCATAAATTCCTCATAAAATGGCGGATCCGCTACCAAGACTGCAGCGTGAAACCGCTGTGGGCTCATTCTGAAAATAATTTTATTTCTATAGCGCCAACATATTCCGCAGCACTTTACATTATAGAGGGGACTTGTACAGAAAGTAGACATTACAGAATAACAATAAACACAGATCAAAACATACCAAGAGGAATGAGGGCCCTGCTCGCAAGCTTACAATCTATGAGGAAAAGGGGAGACACGAAAGGTGGATGGTAACAATTGCTTTCATTGTTCGGACCAGCCATAATGTAAGAAATCGGGTGTTCATATAATGCTGCATGAACCGGTTATCGGCCTAAGTATGTAACAGTACAGACACAGAGGGCTATTAAATGCATAAATCATATGAGGACATGATGCGAGGAAACTGGTTATGATAAAAATTTTGAATGGGTCACACAGGGATAGTTAGATTAATGTGTTGAGGTGGTAGGCCAGTCTGAACAAATGCGTTTTTAGGGCATGCTTAAAACTGGGGGTATTGGGGATTAATCGAATTAACCTGCGTAGTGCATTCCAAAAATTTGCGCAGCACGTGAGAAGTCTTGGAGAAACTAATGGGAGGTTCTGATTATTGCGAATGTTAACCTCAGGTCATTAGCAGAACAGAGGGCACGGGTAGGGTGGTAGACTGAGACGAGGAAGGAGATGTAGGATGGTGCTGAGCCATGGAGTGCTTTGTGGGTGAGAGTAATAAGTTTATACTGAATTCTGGAGTGGATGGGTAACGAGTGCAATGACTGGCACAAGGTAGAAAATGAACTCGGCACTCAACTTTAGTATAGTGAGAATAAAGATTTTTATTCACAGTAGTAACACGAAACGTTTCGGTCCTATATCATGGACCTTCATCAATCACAGATACTACTGGGAAGGGGGTTGATCCACATAGGGAAGAAAAAAAGGGCTAGTCAGACTAGCGGTGGACACCGCGTCCAATGCAGAGACCTATCCTCACTACCGGACTCCTTCACAACAGGTTACTAGTGCAATAGAGGCATTGTCCTCTTCCTCATCTCACCCCACCAACACAGGCTATATCCAGCCCTTTTTTTCTTCCCTATGTGGATCAACCCCCTTCCCAGTAGTATCTGTGATTGATAAAGGTCCATGATATAGGACCGAAACGTTTCGTGTTACTACTGTGAATAAAAATCTTTATTCTCACTATACTAAAGTTGAGTGCCGAGTTCATTTTCTATTAGATACGGTGTGGGAACCTACTCTGGCACCTTCTTGGTTGTGCACACGGTTATTTTTTCATGGCACAAGGTAGAGGCATCGGTATAACGATTGGTGAGGAATATGATCCAGGCTGCAGCATTCAAGACAGAAGGGAGAGTTTTGTAAAAGGGAGACCGATTATTAGAGAGTTACAATAGTCCAGATGAGAATGAATAAGAGAAACAGTAAGAGTTTTTGTAGAGTCGAAAGTAAGAAAAGGTCGAATCCTAGAAATGTTTTTGAGGTGCAGATAACAAGAGCGAGCCAGTGATCGGATGTGGGGGGTGAATGAAAGCTCTAAATCAAGTATGACCCCAAGACAGCGGGCAAGTTGCTGGGGAGTGATGGTGGAAGATGCAAGAAGCCTGATTACTTCTTCCGTGACTGGTTCAAAATCAGAGAGTGAGCTAGATGCAGTGGGGGAGGGAGAACAGTGCATGGAATGAGGGGATGTGGTCAATTTTTTCTTTGAAGTAATTGGCCAGATCGTCAGCGTGGAGATCTGTGGTTGGGGTCTTGGGTTGAGTAGAGAATGAAAAGTATCAAAGAGACATTTAGGGTTATTGGATAGTGAAGGTGATGAGGGTGTTGAAATAGGTTTGTTTGGAGAGGTGAAGGGCAGTGTCGTATGTTTCCCAAACCCTGCGATGTTTTTGCGATAGGAAATTGCCTTTCAAAATGACAACTTTCATATTGTCTATGTTGTGTCCTGGACCACAGAAATATTTAGCCACAGGTAGATGGGTTTTTTTTGTCTGTAATCGTATGACGATGAGACCTCATCCTTGCTCTGAGTCTCTGTCCTGTTTCTCCAACATAGAGGCCACCCACAGGACATATATTGCATAGAATTAAATATACCACATTAGAAGAGGAACATGTGAATGTCCCGGGGATCTTATAGTTTTGCTGTGTGTTGGGGACTTGGATCTTGTCGTTGGACTCTATATGAATGCAAGTTTTGCATCTGTCTCATCGTCATACGATTACAGACAAAAAAAAAAACATCTACCTGTGGCTAAACATTTCTGCACATATATTCATGACTTTAATGTGCGGTACCATGTGACCGCTGTAGGACGGAAGCGCTGCGGAGACCGCCGGGAGAAGAGGAGACGCTGCAGAGAGTGAGGGGTGAGTATAGCGATATTTACCTGTCCCCGGACCACCGCTGTGCGCTGCTCCCTCGTCCGACTCCTCTGGCTGTGAATGTTCAGGCAGAGGGCGCGATGACGTCGATGACGTCGTTACTGTCTGATCATTCACTGCCGAGGACCCGGAAGAGGGAGCAGCGCAGCGGTGGAGCGGTCCGGTGACAGGTAAATATCTCAGGTGCCAGGGTCTTGAGCGAGCGGTGACACCGGCACCTGTCCCCCATAGCGCGCCAGTGTCACCACCTGCTCAGGACACCAGCACCTGGCCCCCAGCGACGAGAGGTGAGTATGTCATTTTTTTTGCAGCAGCAGCGCGGC
Organism: Oophaga sylvatica; assembly: GCA_033576555.1. Taxonomy (NCBI): domain Eukaryota; kingdom Metazoa; phylum Chordata; class Amphibia; order Anura; family Dendrobatidae; genus Oophaga; species Oophaga sylvatica. Next base: position 563,219,428 of record JARQOD010000003.1, read on the forward strand.
AGCATAAGGGACGTATACTATGGGGCATAATCTGGAGCATATGGGGGCATAATCTGTGGATCATACGGGGGCATAATCTGTGCAGCATATGGGGGCATAATCTATGGAGCATATGGGGGCATAATCTGGAGCATATGGGGCATAATCTGTGCAGCATAGGGGGGCATAATCAGGGGAGCATATGGGCATAATCTGTGCAGCAGCATATGGGGTGGAGCATAATCTGTGGATCATACGGGGCATAATCTGTGCAGTTTATGGGGCCTAATCTATGGAGCATATGGGGGCATAATCATTTTTCACCCTAGGCTTATACGCGAGTCAATAAGTTTTCCCAGTTTTTTGTGGCAAAATTGGGGGGGTCGGCTTATACACGGGTCGGCTTATACATGAGTATATACGGTAAACGTTTGGTATCTAATAAGAAAAATACAAAAAAAGGGCAGGTATACAGTATATGTGCACTACATATGCAGTGTATCATAACATTAATGTGCACATCAGCCCCTGACCGAATGTAGGAATTGTTAGAACCCTCTTGTTAGGTTTTGTTTCAGTTTGCTGGTCACATGACTTTTTTCCTTATTTAGTCTGGCTCTGCTGGACTTCATTGTATTATCTACTCTTAAGCTAGCCGGGTGCATAGGTGCCTTAATCAGTCAGTTTTGCTTGATCTTAGGATCTCTAAGTAATTTGTTTTCTGTTTTATTATCCCTGCTACAATTTCTGTTAGGAGGTGTCCACCTTTTCTCCCAGTCCCTAGATCTTGTACGGATTCCTCCCTCGCAACTATACAGTTAGGTCCATAAATATTTGGACAGAGACAACATTTATCTAATTTTGGTTCTAGACATTACCACAATGAATTTGACACAAAACAAATCAGATGCAGTTGAAGTTCAGACTTTCAGCATTCATTTGAGGGTATCCACATTAAAATTGGATGAAGGGTTTAGGAGTTTCAGCTCCTTAACATGTGCCACCCTGTTTTTAAAGGGACCAAAAGTAATTGGACAAATGACTCCAAGGCTATTTCATGGACAGGTGTGGGCAATCCCTTTGTTATGTCATTCTCAATTAAGCAGATGAAAGGGCCGGAGTTGATTTGAAGTGTGGTGTTTGCATTTGGAAGGTTTTGCTGTGAAGGAAACATGTGGTCACAGGAGCTCTCCATGCAGGTGAAACAAGCCATCCTTAAGCTGCAAGAACAGAAAAAAACCCATCCAAGAAATTGCTACAACATTAGAAGTGGCAAAATCTACAATTTGGTACATCCTGAGAAAGAAAGAAAGCACTGGTGAACTCATCAATCCAAAAAGACCTGGGAGCCCACGGAAGACAACAGTGGTGGATGATCGCCGCATACTTTCTTTGGTGAAGAAGAACCCGTTCACAACATCAACTGAAGTCCAGAACACTCTCAGTGAAGTAGGTGTATCTGTCTCTAAGTCAACAGTAAAGAAAAGACTCCATGAAAGTAAATACAAAGGGTTCACATCTAGATGCAAACCATTCATCAATTCCAAATATAGACAGGCCAGAGTTAAATTTGCTGAAAAACACCTCCAGAAGCCAGCTCAGTTCTGGAAAAGTATTCTATGGACAGATGAGACAAAGATCAACCTGTACCAGAATGATGGGAAGCCAAAAGTTTGGAGAAGAAAGGGAACGGCACATGATCCAAGGCACACCACATCCTCTGTAAAACATGGTGGAGGCAACGTGATGGCATGGCCATGCATGGCTTTCAATGGCACTGGGTCACTTGTGTTTATTGATGACATAACAGCAGACAAGAGTAGCCGGATGAATTCTGAAGTGTACCGGGATATACTTTCAGCCCAGATTCAGCCAAATGCTGCAAACTTGATTGGACGGCGCTTCATAGTACAGATGGATAATGACCCCAAGCATACAGCCAAAGCTACACAGGAGTTCATGAGTGCAAAAAAGTGGAACATTCTTCAATGGCCAAGTCAATCACCAGATTTTAACCCAATTGAGCATGCATTTCACTTGCTCAAATCCAGACTTAAGAGGGAAAGACCCACAAACAACCAAGACCTGAAGGCTGCGGCTGTAAAGGCCTGGCAAAGCATTAAGAAGGAGGAAACCCAGCGTTTGGTGATGTCCATGGGTTCCAGACTTAAGGCAGTGATTGCCTCCAAAGGATTCGCCACAAAATTTTGAAAATAAAAATATTTTGTTTGGGTTATGTTTATTTGTCCAATTACTTTTGACCTCCTAAAATGTGGAGTGTTTGTAAAGAAATGTGTACAATTCCTACATTTTCTAACACATATTTTTGTTCAACCCTTCAAATTAAACGTTACAATCTGCACTTGAATTCTGTTGTGAGGTTTCATTTCAAATCCAATGTGGTGGCATGCAGAGCCCAACTCGCGAAAATTGTGTCACTGTCCAAATATTTCTGGCCCTGACTGTAGGTCTTCGTTCAGACTAGCTGAGGACTTTAGCGGGTCTGGTCGCAGGATCAGGTTCCCCGTTACAGCGTAGGGATTCAGCTTAGTTCTATTGTAGGGACAGAATTCCCATCTTTCCTTAGTGCTTGTAGCAGATCATAACAGTAAGTCCAGCCCAAAAAAAAAAAAAAAATCTCTAAGGAAAGATTTTCTGTTTCCATCATGGTGTCGGTTCAGGATTTGGCTCAACGCCTGCAGGGACTCTCTCTGGAGGTGGCTGAGATCCAGCAACACGTGAGTAGTTGTTCTGGAGCACATTTCGTGGAGCCAAAGGTATGTTTGCCTGATTTATTTTTTGGTGAACAACAAGATTTTTTTTCTTTTAAAAATGCTTGCTTGTTGTATTTCCGTTTGAGACCCAGATCCTCTGGTGATGAATCACAGCGCATAGGGTTCATAATGTCACTTTTGCGCAAAGAACCTCAGGACTGGGCCTTTTCTCTGCAGCCTAGTGATCCATGCTTTAGATCAGTGGATAGTTTTTTTTCTGCTTTGGGGTTATTGTATGACGATCCTGATCGTGTTTCATCAGCTGAGACCGAATTGAGACGTTTGAGACAGGGATCAGGTAATGTGGAAAAATATTGTACTCACTTCCGAAGGTGGTCTGTTATGATTTGGTAGCTGAGGAGAGCAAGCAAAAACGGCAATACACCAGAGAGGTTGGAATCTACTGGATTGCAGTACCCTGACTAACCACCACAACTAAAGGCAGCCGTGGAGCGTTCCTACGTTGGTCCTAGACGCCTCGTCACAGCCTGAGAGGCTAACTACACCTAAAGATAGAAAGAGGAAAAGCTATCTGCCCCGGAGCAGATCCCCAAAGAACATAGGAAGCCCCCAAACATGTAATGGCGGTTAGACAAGAGGAAATACAGACACAGACAGAAAATAGTATGAGCAAACGTTGGGCCCAATCTTCCTAGACAGAAAAGGATAGGAAGGACACTTACTGCAATCCCAAAAAACCCTAAAAAGTACCAACTCTACTAATTGCAAAAACACCTGAGATCACACGACCTCTACCACCTAAATTAGTTCTCTGGTGTAACAAAACTAAGCCGCAGCCACTGAAGAAAAACTGGAAAAGTCAAATGAACAAACAACAGTGGCTCAGACAAACTGAGAGGAGCACAAGCCCCCGGAGGGGACCTGGCTGACCTCCACAAAAGTGCAGGAAACAATGCAAAAAGCAAGCACAAAAATAAAAACAGAAAATGTATTATCTGAGAGCAAGAGAAGAGGCAAGATTCAGCAAGCTTCCAAGTGAACCAGGAACCACAGTTGAGACAAGAACAATTGATCACCGGCAACCCTGATGGGAGGGAACCTCCCTTATATAGGACCAGTCTGTAACTCCTGATTGCCAATCTTCACTAAATGGTTCAGCACTGTCTGCAACCACCAGAGGGAGCTTCTGCTCAGAACTCATTTCTAACACATTCACAACAGTACCCCCCCCTTGAGGAGGGGTCACCGAACCCTCACTTGGGCAACCAGGTCGGTCAGGATGAGCTCTGTGATACGCACGGATCAGTCTCCTAGCATGGATGTCCGAAGCAAACACCCAAGAATTGTCCTCCTGACCATAACCTCTCCACTTAATCAAATACTGGAGTTTCCGTCTAGAAAAACGAGAATCCAATATTTTCTCAACCACATACTCCAGATTGCCCTCAACCAAAACAGGGTCAGGAGGCGCAGCCATAGGAACCACTGGCTCGACAAACCTCTTCAATAAGGACTTGTGGAACACGTTATGGATCTTAAATGTCCCTGGAAGAAGTAAATGAAAGGAAACAGGATTAAGAATCTCCATGATCTTATAAGGTCCAATGAATCTAGGCTTAAACTTAGGAGATGCAACTCTCATAGGATATTTCTTGAGGACAACCAGACCAAGTCCCCCACTTCAAACCGAGGACCATCAGTCCTATGCCGGTTGGCAAACCGCTGGGCCCTCTCCTGAGAGAGGGACAACCTCTCCACTACCTGGTCCCAAATCTGCTGCATACGCTCCACAACAGAGTAAACACCTGGACAGACAGAAGCCTCCGTCTGTCCCGAAGAAAATCGAGGGTGAAACCCAAAATTGCAGAAAGATGGAGACATCAAAGTGGCAGAGCTAGCCCTATTATTAAGAGCAAACTCAGCCAAAGGCAAAAAAGAGACCCAGTCATCTTGATCAGCAGACACAAAGCATCTCAGATAAGTCTCCAATGTCTGGTTTGTTCTCTCAGTTTGTCCATTGGTCTGAGGATGAAAAGCCGAGGAGAAAGACAATTGAACACCAAGTTTAGAACAAAAAGTCCTCCAAAATCTGGACACAAACTGGACTCCTCTGTCAGACACAATGTTCTCAGGAATGCCGTGTAACCGAACCACGTGCTGAAGGAACAAAGGCACCAATTCGGAGGAGGAAGGCAACTTAGGTAATGGCACAAGATGTATCATTTTGGAAAACCTATCACAAATCACCCAGATAATGGTCATTCTCTGAGAAACAGGGAGGTCGGAAATGAAATCCATAGAGATATGGGTCCATGGTCTCTTGGGCACAGGCAATGGCATCAACAAACCACTAGAGCGAGAGCAAGGCTTGGAGCGAGAGCAAGTCCCGCAGGACTGCACAAATTCCCTGACGTCACGAGACAAGGTAGGCCACCAAAAGGACCGACTAACCAAGTCTCTGGTACCAAAAATTCCGGGATGACCGGCCAACACGGAACAATGAATCTCAGACATCACACTCTTTTTCCACCGGTCTGGGACAAACAATTTCCCAATAGGGCAGCGCTCGGGTTTATCCTCCTGACACCCTTCCAGAGCCAGTCTCAAATTGGGAGAGATGGCGGAAAGAACTACACCCTCTTTCAAAATAACAGCAGGATCAGATAACTCAGGAGAGTCCGCAAGGAAACTCCTCGAGAGGGCATCCGCCTTAACATTCTTAGTGCCAGGAAGAAAGGAAACCACAAAATTAAAACGTGTGAAAAACAAGGCCCACCTGGCCTGTCTAGGATTAAGTCGCTTGGCTGACTCCAGATAAACCAGATTCTTATGGTCCGTGAGGACCACCACCTGATGTTTGGCTCCCTCCAGCCAATGTCTCCATTCTTCAAAAGCCCACTTCATGGCCAATAACTCCCGATTACCCACGTCATAATTACGTTCAGTTGGAGAAAATTTTCGAGAGAAAAAAGCACAAGGGTTACTTTTAGAGGTCTCCAGATCTCTTTGGGACAAAACGGCACCTGCCCCAATTTCAGAGGCATCAACCTCCACCTGAAATGGCAGAGAAATATCAGGCTGCCGCAGAACAGGAGCAGAAGTGAATCTCTGCTTAAGTTCCTGAAACGCAGAGACTGCCTCAGGAGGCCAATTCACCACATCAGAACCCTTTTTGGTCAAATCAGTCAATGGTTTAACAATAACAGAGAAATTACCAATAAATTTACGATAAAAATTGGCAAAACCCAAGAATCTCTGAAGAGCCTTTAATGAAGTAGGTTGGACCCAATCACAGATGGCCTGAACCTTGACCGGGTCCATTTCAATAACAGATGGGGACAAAATGAATCCCAGAAATGAGATCCTCTGTACGCCAAAAAGACACTTTGATCCCTTCACATACAGAGCATTCTCTCTCAAAATCTGGAACACAGTCCGAACATGTTTCACATGAGAGTCCCAGTCATTGGAAAAAATCAAGATATCATCCAAATAAACAATCAGAAATTTATCCACAAAATCCCTGAAAATGTCATTCATGAAGGACTGGAAGACGGAAGGAGCATTAGTAAGCCCAAAGGGCATCACTAGGTACTCAAAATGCCCCTCTGGGGTATTAAACGCCGTCTTCCATTCATCCCCGTGCGTAATGCGAATAAGGTTATACGCCCCTCTGAGGTCAAGCTTGGTAAACCAAGTAGCACTTTTCACCCTGGAAAACAGGTCAGAAATCAAGGGTAACGGATATTGATATTTCACAGTGATATTGTTCAAGAGACGATAATCAATACACGGCCTTAATGAACCATCCTTTTTGGCCACAAAGAAAAAAACGGCACCCAAGGGTGAAGAGGATGGTCTGATATGACCCTTCTCCAATGACTCCTTGATATAAGACCGCATAGCGTCATGTTCAGGTACAGACAAGTTAAAAAGGCGACCTTTAGAGAATTTACTACCAGGCACTAATTCAATAGCGCAGTCATAGCTCCTATGGGGGGGCAAGGATGCAGATTTACTTTCGCTAAACACATCAGAAAAATCTGTCAAAAAGTCAGGAACATCCTGAGCCTGGGGAGAGGCAGAAAAAACAGGAGTGTTGGCATTAACACATTGGCAGCCCCAACTGGTCACAGACACAGATTTCCAATCCAAAACAGGATTATGAGACTGTAACCAAGGGAAACCCAGTACAATAATGTCATGCAGATTATACAGCACCAAAAATTTGCAACTCTCCTGATGATCAGGTTCAACCCTCATTATCACCTGAGTAGAGAACTGGGGTTTATTCTCAGCCAAAGGGGTAGAATCAATCCCCAGTAGGGGAATAGACTTCCGTAGGGGTATCAAGGGAAACCCACAACGTTTAGCAAAATCAAAATCCATCAGGTTAATAGCTGCTCCCGAATCAACAAAAGCCTGAGCAGAAAATGTGGACAGGTAGCAAATCAGGGTAACAGTCAACAGAAATTTAGTCTGAACACTACCCAAGACAACTGAGCATGCAAAACGTCTTCCCCGCCTAGGGCAGACTGAAATAGCATGAGAGGCGTCACCACAGCAGAAACATAACCCATTGCGTTTTCAAACTCATGACGCTGTGCCCCAGAAGCCACTCTATCACACTGCATGGACTCAGAAGCTGGTTCACAAGGCAACACTATTCCACGCATACCTCTACGCTCACGCAAACGTCTGTCAATTTGAATCGCTAATGACATAGAATCATTGAGACCAGAGGGAGCAGGGAAACCCACCATAACATCTTTTACATTCTCTGACAGACCCTTCCGAAAAAGTGCTGCCAAAGCATCATCATTCCATTTGGTCAGGACTGCCCACTTTCGGAATTTCTGACAGTACAACTCAGCATCCTCAAGCCCCTGATTTAATGCCAACAAGGTTTTTTCAGCTTGATCAGTGACATTAGGTTCATCGTACAATAACCCCAGAGCCAAAATAATGCATCACATTACTCAAAACAGGGTCCCCAGGTGTCAGGGAAAAAGCCCAATCCTGAGGATCGCCGCGCAGGAGAGAGATGACAATTTGAACCTGCTGTGCTGCGTTCCCTGAGGACTTAGGTTTTAAGGCAAAAAACAACTTACAGTTATTTTTGAAATTCAGAAATTTAGCTCGATCCCCCAAAAATAAATCTGGCATGGGGATCCTAGGTTCCACAACCGGCAACCTAGCAAGATAGGTAGCAATACTCCGAACTTCAGTGGCAAGCTGATCCACACGGCCAGACAACTGTGCAAACTCCATTGAGAGGAAAAAAAAAATCCTCCTCAGCACCCAGAGAAAAAGAGGAAAATGCAACAAACAGAGAAAAAAATAATTTTCTGACAACTTCCTTTTTTCTTTTTCCTTTTACTATTTTTCCCTTTTGTTGAGTACCATATAATTTTCAGTTTTAGGCCGGTGATTCTGTTATGATTTGGTAGCTGAGGAGAGCAAGCAAAAACGGCAATACACCAGAGAGGTTGGAATCTACTGGATTGCAGTACCCTGACTAACCACCACAACTAAAGGCAGCCGTGGAGCGTTCCTACGTTGGTCCTAGACGCCTCGTCACAGCCTGAGAGGCTAACTACACCTAAAGATAGAAAGAGGAAAAGCTATCTGCCCCGGAGCAGATCCCCAAAGAACATAGGAAGCCCCCAAACATGTAATGGCGGTTAGACAAGAGGAAATACAGACACAGACAGAAAATAGTATGAGCAAACGTTGGGGCCCAATCTTCCTAGACAGAAAAGGATAGGAAGGACACTTACTGCAATCCCAAAAAACCCTAAAAAGTACCAACTCTACTAATTGCAAAAACACCTGAGATCACACGACCTCTACCACCTAAATTAGTTCTCTGGTGTAACAAAACTAAGCCGCAGCCACTGAAGAAAAACTGGAAAAGGCAAATGAACAAACAACAGTGGCTCAGACAAACTGAGAGGAGCACAAGCCCCCGGAGGGGACCTGGCTGACCTCCACAAAAGTGCAGGAAACAATGCAAAAAGCAAGCACAAAAATAAAAACAGAAAATGTCTTATCTGAGAGCAGGAGAAGAGGCAAGATTCAGCAAGCTTCCAAGTGAACCAGGAACCACAGTTGAGACAAGAACAATTGATCACCGGCAACCCTGATGGGAGGGAACCTCCCTTATATAGGACCAGTCTGTAACTCCTGATTGCCAATCTTCACTAAATGGTTCAGCACTGTCTGCAACCACCAGAGGGAGCTTCTGCTCAGAACTCATTTCTAACACATTCACAACAGTGGTCCACTAAGGTGGGGTGGAACGATTCAGCTTTGAAAAGTTTATTTCTTGCAGGGTTAAGTGAAAGGGTTAAAGATTTGCTGATTGCTTATCCTATACCTGGTAACTTGCAAGAGGCTATGCAATTAGCCATACGGGTGGATAGGAGACTGCGTGCAAGGGTTAATGAGAGTAAATCTGCCTTTTCAGCTCCAAGTCTGGAGAGGGACTGTACTGACATTGGAGAGCCGATGGAAATTGGAGCAATGGCACCTCACTCTCGGGAAAAAGACCGCAGATTTGCTGAAGGTTTGTGTTTCTATTGTGGCAAATCTAAGCATTTTATTAAGAACTGTGCACTTCAAATGAATAAAGAAAAAAAAAATTAGGTCAGTTTCGCCCGTTTAGCTTGTTTAAACAATAAAGGTGTCTTTCTTTCTGCTACCACTGCTGTTGAGGAGGAATTAATGGAGTTTCGGGTATTTGTGGATTGTGGTTCAACTCTCAATGTGATTGATGGGAAATTTTGGGAAAAACTAAAATTAAAACCCAAACTTCTGTCTTCCCCTATTAATGTGGTTTCTGTGGATGGTTCTCCCTTGAAAAATGTTACCAAATCTGTGAATTTCCTCTTACTATTAATGGTGTTCATCAAGAGAATTTGTATTTGGTAGTTTTGAATAATTTGCCCTCACCGGTGATTTTGGGGTTACCTTGGTTAAAATTGCACAATCCGGTACTGGATTGGTCTACCAATGAAATTAAGTCCTGGAGTCCTAATTGTTATGACAAGTGTTGTAACGGGCGTATTGCTGCTGTAGTTAAGGGGGAGTTACCTGTACCTATTCAGGATTTTTGGAAATTTTTTTCTGATAAGGAATCGCAGGTATTGCCTCCTCATAGAGATTATGATTGTGCAATTGAATTTGTCCCTGGAGCAACTCTTCCTAAAAGTCGTTTATTTAATTTGACTATTCCTGAGAGAAAGGCTTTGGAGGAGTACAAGCTTGGCCGTCGGTCACATTAGGCCTTCTAAGTCTCCTGTGGCGGTTGGATTTTTTTTTGTTAAAAAAAGGACGGCGGTTTACGGCCTTGTCTAGACTTTCGTGAGATTAATAAGATTACTGTACGCAATCCTTACCCACTGCCATTGATTCCTGATCTGTTTAACCAGTTAGTGGGGGCCAAGTGGTTCTCGAAAATTGATCTTCGAGGGGCATACAATTTGTTGCGCATGAAGGAGGGGGATGAATGGAAGACTGCGTTTAACACTCCACTGGGTCATTTTGAGAATCTGGTCATGCCTTTTGGGCTTTCCAGTGCTCCGGCATTTTTTCAGAATCTTATTAATGACATCCTTAGACCTTTGATCGGCAGAAGTGTGGTTGTGTATTTGGATGATATTTTGATTTATTCACCGGATTTGGAGTCTCATTGGAGGCATGTGCGTGAAGTATTACAGTTATTGAGTGATAATTCACTTTTTGCCAAGCTAGAAAAATGTGAGTTCGCTGTACAGAGACTTAGTTTTTTGTGCTACATTGTCTCCAGTGAAGGTTTTGAGATGGACTCGGTGAAAGTGCAAGCTGTGCAGGATTGGCCTAGACCTATTGGTGTGAAATCAATACAGAGGTTTTTGGGGTTCGCCAATTATTATAGAAAATTCATTAAAAAATTTTCTGTGATTGCCAAACCTCTGACCGATCTCACCAGGAAAGGTGCTGATGCGGTTCAGTGGACTACTGAGGCCATTGAGGCTTTTGTGTTGCTAAAGGAGAAGTTCAGCTCTGCTCCCATACTTACGCAGCCTGATGTAACTAATCCATTTTTGGTTGAGGTTGATGCTTCTTCTGTGGGGGTCGGCGCAGTGTTGTCTCAGGAAAAGACGGATGGAGTACATCCCTGTGCTTTTTTTTCAAAGAAATTTTCTGAGTCTGAACTAAATTATGATATCGGTAATTGGGAATTGTTGGCAATTAAACTTGCATTTGAACACTGGCGTCATTTTTTGGAGGGAGCGGAATTTCCCGTTCAAGTCTTCACCGATCATAAAAATCTGGTCTACCTTGATGCTGCCAAACGCTTGAATGCCCGTCAGGCTAGGTGGGCACTGTTTTTCTCGCGGTTTAATTTTACCACTACTTACATCCCAGGTACTAAAAATGTTAAAGCTGATGCTTTGTCTCGCAGCTTTTCTCCTATGGTGGGTACTGAGGAGGAGGAAAACATTTTGCAAGAGGGGGTTGTTATTGCTGTTTTGGACTCTGTGTTGGAAGATGAGATTCTTAAAGCACAGGAGAATGCCCCATCTAACACTCCGCATGGGAGGTTGTTTGTGCCTGGTACCCTGAGGAGAGATTTGTTTGTTGAATGTCATGACTCTCGGTTGGCAGGTCATCCTGGAATCTCTGAGACCAAGAGACTTGTGGGTCGCAGCTTTTGGTGGCCTGGATGGCAGAAGGAAGTCATTAAGTGGGTGCGTCAATGCACTGTGTGTGCTAGATCTAAAGGTACTGCCACACTAAACAATCCCGCTAGCGATCTCGTTAGCGTTGCATACTAATGAGATCGCTAGCGGGATCGTTTCTATATCGCTAAATGCGGCCACATTTAGCGATATAGTTAACGACGCTATCGCCGTTAGCGATCTTCTTAACGACTTTAGCGGTACAAAAGTACCGCTAAATCGCTAAGAAAAGGTGCCACACAGCGATAAGATACTTACCCAGCGGGAGCGCCAGCGATGAAATAGGGTCCGGAACGATTCCAGCGACGAGCGAGATCACAGCAGGAAGCTCGTCGCTGGAAGCTGCCGCACTGAACAATATCGCTAACGGGATCGCTAAATAGTGACGTTTTTTAGCGATCCCGTTAGCGATATTGTTTAGTGTGGCATACCCTTAAGTCTTCTCATACTCCTGCTGCGGGGTTGCTTTGCCCTCTGGAGGTCCCTAGTGCACCTTGGACACATTTGGCTATGGACTTTATTACTGACCTCCCCCTCTCTGAGGGTTTCACTGTCATCTAGGTGGTCGTAGACCGTTTTAGCAAGATGTGTCACTTGGTTCCTTTCATCAAACTGCCCTGCGCTAAGACTCTCGCTAAGGCCTTTGTCAAGGAAATTGTCAGACTACATGGCGTTCCTTCTGACATTGTTTCTGATAGGGGACCTCAGTTTGTGGCTCATTTTTGGCGCGCTTTTTGTGACAGGTTGGGAGTTCATTTGTCGTTTTCGTCCGGATATCATCCTGAGTCTAATGGCCAGACAGAAAGGAAAAACCAGGATGTTGAGCAGTTCTTGCGTTGTTTTGTGACTGATAATCAAGAGGGGTGGTCTGAGTTTCTGCCACTGGCTGAGTTTGCTCTTAACAACCATACATCCGCTTCTGCTGGTTGTTCGCCTTTTTTTTGTTGTACTGGGAGACATCCGTCGTTTGGGTCATTTTCCAAGTTGGGATCGGCTGTACCTGAAGAGGAGAATTTTTCTGGTGTTTTGGAGAGAGTTTGGACTGATGTGCGTGGTAATCTTCAGGAGGCTAACAAAAGATCCAAAGTGTATTTTGATAGAAAACGACAAGAGGTTTTGTTTGCTATTGGTGACATGGTTTGGTTGTCCTCTAAGAATCTGCGCTTGAGGATTCCGTCTAAGAAATTGGGTCCCAAGTTTGTAGGGCCCTTTAATGTGCTTCAGGTTATTAACCAATCTGCTGTTAAGTTGGAGCTTCCTACCTCCTGGAAGATTAATCCGGTGTTTCATGTTTCTCTCTTGAAAAAAGCTGAGGTTTCAGATGGAGACGTCTCGGCCACTGTTCCCCTGGTGGTGGAGGACGGGCAATATGAGATTTCCCGCATCCTAAATTCTAGACGGTTTAGAGGGAGTTTGCAGTACCTCGTCGCTTGGAAGGGTTATGGACCCGAGGATAACTCATGGGTGAGGGCGGATGATGTTTCTGCGTCTAGACTTGTCAGAGCGTTTCACAAGAGGGTTCCGGATAAGCCTAAGTCCTAAGGGATCCGGAGGATCCTCTTAGAAGGGAGGGTACTGTTAGAACCCTCTTGTTAGGTTTTGTTTCAGTTTGCTGGTCACATTACTTTTTTTTCCCTATTTAGTCTGGCTCTGCCCTTCTGGCTTTGCTGGACTTCATTGTATTATCTACTCTTAAGCTAGCCGGGTGCTTAGGTGCCTTACTCAGTCAGTTTTGCTTGATCTTAGGATCTCTAAGTAATTTGTTTTCTGTTTTATTATCCCTGCTACAATTTCTGTTAGGAGGTGTCCACCTTTTCTCCCAGTCCCTAGATCTTGTAGGGATTCCTCCCTCGCAACTATAGGTCTTCGTTCAGACTAGCTGAGGACTTTAGCGGGTCTGGTCGCAGGATCAGATTCCCCGTTACATCGTAGGGATTCAGCTTAGTTATATTGTAGGGACATAATTCCCACCTTTCCTTAGTGCTTGTAGCAGATCATAACAGGAATGACCCCCGGTGAAATAGGTGAACAGAAAGGAAACCAAAATAATGGTCAATAATAATGTTACTAATAGTTTATTATTAAAATTACAAATATGAAGTGGATGTGCAGTGATGCAGGAAAGAGGTGCATGTCATGGAATGAAATAGATCATATTACACTAAAGGACAAGAACAGTTAAATATATGGTATTATACAAGAGAAATCAGACAGATTGTGACATACAGGTTTGTCATACGGTCACCAAATTTCTTGTATGATGCGGAGATTCCAAAATGGATGAATATAAATTACATACAGTAATTCAAATACACAGTATCTGTGTCTGATATGTTCAGAGATATGGTGTATCACTTCATCTCCTGGGTAGAATTATATTAATAAAGTGCACGTGCAATAAAGTATATAAAAGTTGATAGAATACAACCCAAAATAAAGTGCATGTATAAAATGTCCCTCTGTTTACATGTATTAGACCTGAGATCAATTAGTGAATAAATCAAATAAATGAGATAGCTAAAACTGGAATCATGTATTTACCTAGTGTAGTGATAGTAAGGCCTCTTTCACACATCCGGCGGGCGCCTGGCGGCGCCCTCGGCATTTTGCCGCAGCGCCGCATGTGAAAAGCTTTCACACTTCCGGCGCCCAAAATGCGGTTTTTTGCCGGATGGTTTCTGATGCTTGGAGAGATAAGAGACCATCCGGCAAAAAAAAAAAACGTTACATGCAGCGTTTTGTGCGCCGCATCCGGACAAAACCGCATGCAACGCATTGACATGCGGCGCCATCCGGCGCTAATGCATGTCAATGCGAAAAAAGCCGCATGCGGCGCATCAGATTTTCAGATGCGGCGCTGCGGGAAAATGCCGGGGGCGCCGCAAGGCGCCCGCCGGATGTGTGAAAGAGGCCTAAGACTTCACTATACCTTTGTATGTGGTTTGAGGACCTGTGATGAGGTCACAAGAGCACATGACAGGTCATGTGCTCTGTGTTAGCTGAATGGCTGGTGTATATAAGTGAGCCTGCTGCTGACCACAGGTGTGAGTGGCTGGAGGTGTGGAAAACCTCCAGTGTGGGAGTTCTGAGGAGACCACCAGTCTGGTTGCTGAAAGAGTGCTCAGTTAGAGTACCAGGACTTTATATCTGTTTTTGTTACTTTGTGCCAGAGAAGGCTGTTTTCTTTTCTGTTTTAAGGCAAGTTTATGAAGTTGTAATAAACTTGCTTAAAGAACCTGGAAGAGTCGCCCTCCTGCTTACCTCCGGTCGCACACCAGCGAGGCCACATCCCTACAATTGGTGGCGTAAATGCGGGCAGCGTTCCCAGCAGAGAAGTGAGACTGGTTACTGCATGTCGTGGGTCAAGGCTATAGCAATCCAGCCAGCATTGCCGGAGAAAATGGAAGACCTGCTGAAACACTTGGTCCAGGCACAGGTACAGCAGCAACAGGCACAGGAACAGCAGCAAGAAGCCAACAGGATGTTCTTGCAGCAGATGCAGCAGGAGCATCGGCAGCAGATGCAGCTTTTGACAACCGCCATCCAGGGCAGGACGAGCGCCCCAACCCCAGGTCTGGCTGATGACAACCATGTCAGAAAGGCGGTAAGACGCACATTACAAAAAATGACCCCGGGGATGATGTGGAAGCCTTCCTGGCTGTATTTGAGAGGGTTGCTGAGAGGGAAAGACTTCCCCCAGGGCAGTGGGCAGAGATATTGGCTCATACCTGACAGGTGAACCCCAGAAGGCGTATTACGATTTGACTGTGCAGGACGCTCAGGAATATCCTAAGCTAAAGGTAGAAATCCTCGCACGTATGGGGGTAACAATGACTATCAGGGCACAGAGGGTGCACCGCTGGGCTTATCACCGGGACAAACCACCTCGCTCCCAAATGTTTGACTTACTGCACCTGGTCCAGAAATGGCTACAGCCAGAGTCCGCTACGCCGGCACAGATGGTAGAAAGAGTCGTCATGGATCGGTTTGTGCACTCCCTGCCAAAACCCCTACAGACTTGGGTTGCCCAGGGTGATCCCCGGAATGCTGATGAACTGGTCGAGAGGTACCAGGGAATGGAAGGTGCCTTGGGGAAGCAGCCTATTCCGTACTGGCGGCCCCAACAGGGGGCAGAGTCCCAAAAAGGGTGGGGAGCCCAAGGTCAAAATGGCGGGGGGAGGTGGTGCCCAAGGTCACTACGGGTGATATTATTTGTTGGAGGTGCCGCGAGCCAGGACATATAGCTGCCCGGTGTCCGCAGACCACTGAGCAGATGGACTGCAGCATAGGACACCGTATTTCATGGTATGCATATCCAGCCTGCAGTGGAAACCCATTCCCCAATCAGGGTCCTCAAGTATGTCCCGTGAAGGTGAACGGTGAAGCAGTAACGGCGCTGCTAGACTCTGGGAGCTTAGTGACCTTGATTAGGGCCACTTTTCCTCTCAACATACTACCAGGAAAAAAAGTTGGTGTTCAATGCATACATGGGGATGTAAAGGACTACCCTATGGCCAGAGTAGACATTGAAACGACGCATGGCACTGAGTCCCATGAAGTCGGCGTCGTTCGGGACTTGGTGCGTCCTATAATTATAGGCCGGGATTTCTGTCTGTTTTGGGATCTGTGGAGAAAGGGTTCTGAGGTCCTAGCGAGAATGGGGAACCAATAAACCCTAACAAACTACTGCCACACTCAGAAGGGGCGGAGTCTCAAGCTGAGTCGATGAGGAGAGGAGAGGTGGCGGCGGATGAGCCGAGGAACTGTTGCCGGGTTCGGGGTTTGAACAATGTATGTCGCGAATGGTGTACTGACTTTACATCTGACCGGGGGGCATTGAACTGTTCTCTAATAGTGAATGGAGAGTGTGTGAGTGGACTTCTAGACTCAGGAAGCCAGGTGACTCTGCTGAGCGACACACTCCCTGTCTATCTGATTCCCGAAAAAAAGATGGAAGTCCCTTGCATTCATGGGGTCACTAGGGAGTATCAGATAACCAGGGTAATTGTTGAGACGGACACTATTATTTCTACCCAGGATGTCCCTGTAGTCCCAGACTTACCATATCCTATAATAATAGGCCAGGATTGTAAACGGTTTTGGGAGGTGTGGGACGAAGCACTGGCTGATTGCTCAGAAGGGAACCAGAATGACCCTAAGAGAGGCCCACCCCTGCAGGAGGCTGTAGTGGTTGCTGATAGTGTGGTGGGTAAAACAGAGGTAGCCACCCCTAAAGTCAAAGATACCCAGTGCCTGGTAGCCGTAAGAAAGGGTGGTTCAGACCAAAGTGAGGACTTTGGGGTGACCAAATATAGGTCCGCAGAAAACTGGGTCGCCCCAGGAATAGGGGCCGACCCCTGGTTAAGTGGGGACTTGCCGTTCCAAGATGACAGAGGGAGTGGGAATGACTCCTATGCAGACTGTAACTTAACTGCAAGTGAAAGCGAGTGCAGCAAGGTGGAGTCAGGTACAAGTGGCAGACCTTCTCCTCACCGCAGGGGCTGCAGGAAGGCCAGACAGCCTATGCTCTCTAAAAAGAGAAAAAAGGGGAGAAGGATGGTGCCACATGTACTGGATAAAAGAGAGCAGGGCCATGAGATAGAGCTGCTTAAAGAGACAGTCATGCGAGAAAAGATACGGGGACAAGAGATTGAGCAATGAATGAAGGACCTGGAGAAAGAACTCTCTAAAGTCCAATGTCAACTATCAGCGTGCCTGATGGCGAACCAAGTCCTAGTGAAAGATACGGAGATGCTCAGAGAGGCCCAGGAGAAGCATCAGCAGGAACTTCTACGGAGAGAAGAAGAGCACCGATGCTGGGCAGAGGAGCAAGAGAAAATTCTCCAAAAACTCCAGATAGAGAAGGAAGATAACGCACAGCTCAGGAAATCCACGACAGACCAGGAAATCGAACGGTTGCGCTCTCCCGGTCCGTGTCTACGGGAAGAGAGTGAACTGAAGAGGTTGACCAAAGAAGGGGCCTCGATGGCGAAAGAAAGCCAGCAAGGGAACCGCCACCCAGATGGCCACACCCGGAAAGTCACAGTGAAGCGGGAGGCGGACATAAGAGCTATGCCACTACAATACCTCCACGAGAAGCAGAGATGTCGGGAGCCAACAAGAAAACCTCCAAGTCGGAGGGCGTTGGTGGAAAGCCTTGGGAAGATCCGGATGCTCTTGGAGGTGAACCAGGGAAGAATAGAGCAGCTAAAACTTGAGAAGAAGCAGACCAACAGACAGCTGCAAGAGTTGAGAAAAAAAAGGCAGTCAACCTCAACCCACAGTATAGAGAGGCGCAGAGGTTCGCTGCAGAATGAAGGTCATCGAAGTGAAACTAAGACAGAACATAGATGGCCTGAAATAAGAGCTAGAGGCAGTGACACCTCAATTAGATCAGGACTCAGTGACCTAAGGCAAACTGTGACAGACCGGCTGATTGTGGAGACGACTGAAAGGAGTTTCTAGTCGGTGAATGAAATGTGCCAAGCCCACGGCTTTAGGCAGAGGGGGGAGGTATGTAGTGATAGTAAGACTTCACTATACCTTTGTATGTGGTTTGAGGACCTGTGATGAGGTCACAAGAGCACATGACAGGTCATGTGCTCTGTGTTAGCTGAATGGCTGGTGTATATAAGTGAGCCTGCTGCTGACCACTGGTGTGAGTGACTGGAGGTGTGGAAAACCTCCAGTGTGGGAGTTCTGAGGAGACCACCAGTCTGGTTGCTGAAAGAGTGCTCAGTTAGAGTACCAGGACTTTATATCTGTTTTTGTTACTTTGTGCCAGAGAAGGCTGTTTTCTTTTCTGTTTTAAGGCAAGTTTATGAAGTTGTAATAAACTTGCTTAAAGAACCTGGAAGAGTCGCCCTCCTGCTTACCTCCGGTCGCACACCAGCGAGGCCACATCCCTACACTAGGTATACAGGTGATGCAGCTTGTGGTGACGTGCTCCCACCCCTACGCGCGTTTCGTGCCTTTATAAAGATTGGTCATCAGTGTAAAAGTAGTGGACATCCTCTTTAATTCTATATGGTTATAGCTGACCACTTTGGAATATGTACCCATTATTTTGCTTTGATTATACCATTGTATGTTTGCAATTTTTTAAAGATTCTATTAGCATCATTTATTGTGTTTATTAGTCACATCTTTTGTTTTGTATTTGTGCAGATATCCTTGATAAAGGCCTTAAGTGTCACGCTGTCTAATGATATGTATACAATGTCAGTAAACTATTAATACAGGAACAACACTCTATACAACAACTAGTATAGCAACATAAGCATGTAAGTATAGAATAGATTTACCTGACACGATCTCTGCTGAACTCAGGGTTAATCTTGAGGACTTGATGAGCTGAAACAGGAAAGAGGTGGACCGGGATCTAACTGACCCTAAACTGGGGTCCTAACTAATCCCTCACCTTGGAGGTACTGATAATGGTTCAGAGGTCCAAGTCTCCAACCTAACCCTGTCTCCTATCAGACCCTGAACCCTGTAATCAGTCCTAAGAAGGATCCTGACTACCACCAAAGGGATATGGGCTGATCTCAGCTAAATACACAGATTAGACATATAAGACAGACAGGATAACACTCGCTTGCATACACACTCAAACACCAAAGGAACATAAATGGTCTGGGAAATAAACTCTAACCAAGTTGAGCTTAGAACAACTAAGGAGCTCACAACTAAAGTCTATACAGATTCATTCCTATCTGTGGTCTGCATGAAGGTTTCACTGGCAACTCCCCAAGCAGACAACCAGGAATTTAAAGGAAACCAATCAACAAATAATCAATTGCAGCCGGGAGAAACTGCACCCAGTCTCAGCACCGAGCACAGACAGAATTAACTCCCTAGCTGCCAAACACAAAGAAACAGCAGATCAGCTGTGAGAAGTCAAAATGTGCAACCGCGACGATCTTCGTGGCAATGCACACATGACAGTACCCCCCCTTCTACGAGGGGCCTCTGGACCCTCAGGGCCAGGCCTGCCCGGGTGAGTTCTGTGGAAGGTCCGAACCAAACGATCTGCGTTAACATCAGACGCAGGGACCCACGTCCTCTCCTCTGGACCATACCCTTCCAATGCACCAAGTACTGAAGGGACCGGCGATTCAGACGTGAGTCAATGATCTTTGATACTTGAAATTCCAAGCTACCATTGACCAACACTGGAGGAGGAGGTAGAGGTGACGGTATGACTGGTGCCACATACCTTTTAAGTAATGACTTGTGGAACACATTATGAATTTTAAACGTAGGAGGGAGGTCCAGACGAAATGCCACAGGATTAATTATGGAACTGATCCTGTACGGCCCGATGAATCTGGGACCCAGTTTCCAGGAGGGCACCTTAAGTTTTATATTCCTGGTAGACAACCATACCAGATCGTTCACATTCAGATCTGGACCAGAAACTCTCCTCCTATCAGCCATACGTTTGTAACGGTTCCCCATCGCACTCAGATTATTCAATACACCTCTCCACACAGAAGCAAGTGACGACGAGAAACGCTCCTCCTCAGGAACCCAGAAGGGCCCCCCCATTGAAAGTACAAAACTGGGGATGGAAACCATATGCCCCAAAAAACGGGGACTTACCAGTGGACTCGCTCCGCCTGTTGTTAAGAGCGAACTCTGCCAGAGGCAAGAAAGAAGACCAGTCCTCTTGGTTCTCTGAAACAAAACACCGGAGATATGTCTCTAAGCTCTGATTCAGACTCTCTGTCTGACCATTGGTCTGCGGATGAAAAGCCGAGGAAAATGACAATTGCATCCCCCGACGTAAACAAAATGCCCTCCAAAATTTGGACACAAACTGAGACCCCCTATCTGACACCACATCAGAAGGCAACCCATGAAGTCAACGATCTCCCTAATGAACACCTGCGCCAGAGTTTTAGCATTAGGGAGTGCAGGAAGAGCAACGAAATGTGCCATCTTACTGAACCTGTCAACAACCACCAGTATGACAGTATTCCCTGACGACGGAGGAAGGTCCGTAATGAAGTCCATAGATAAATGAGTCCATGGACGCTCCGGAAGTTTCAAGGGTAAAAGGGTCCCAGACGGACGGGTATGAGGGGTTTTAGAGCGAGCACACACCCCACATGACGCGACAAAAGTTATAACATCTTTATTAGCATTAGGCCACCAAAACCGGCGAGAAAGGAGATCTAAAGTAGCCTTACTCCCTGGATGTCCTGCTAGAGCAGAATTATGATGTGCCTCAATAACCTTTTGTCTCAACAGATTTGGGACAAACAGTCTCCCTGGAGGTCCTGCAGGGGCGTCCCCCTGAGCCTCTAACACCTCCTCCTCAAGCTCAGAAAATACAGCCGACACTACCACCCCCTCCTGAAGGATAGGACTCGGGTCATCCGTTTTCCCGGCCCCTGGGAAACTGCGAGACAAGGCATCAGCCTTTACATTCTTAGACCCCGGGCGATAAGTGACGACAAAATTAAACCTGGTAAAAAACAACGACCATCGAGCTTGTCTGGAATTCAGACGCTTAGCGGATTCCAAATACAACAGGTTTTGTGATCAGTAATAACGGTAACCGGGTGGACTGCCCCCTCCAAAAAGTGACGCCATTCTTCAAAAGCTAACTTAATGGCCAAAAGTTCCCTATTGCCGATATCATAATTCCTTTCGGCGGACGACAATTTCTTAGAAAAGAAAGCGCACGGATGCCATTTACCAGGGGACGGACCCTGGGACAATATAGCACCCACCCCTACGTCAGACGCATCCACCTCCACAATGAACGGCTGAGATGCATCTGGTTGGATGAGAACGGGTGCCGAAGCAAAACATTTCTTCAAAGAGGAAAAGGCTTGGCAAGCTTTGTCCGACCATTTAGAAAAATCCGTCCCTTTTCTTGTCATGTCAGTGAGAGGTTTGACGACAGATGAGAAATTACAAATAAATTTCCGGTAGTAGTTAGCAAACCCCAAAAAACGCTGCAGAGCCTTAAGATCCCCTGGCTGATCCCATTCAAGCACTGCTCTCACCTTTTCAGGGTCCATACGGAAACCGGAGGCTGACACCAAAAAACCCAAAAACTGAAGTTCCTGTACGGCAAATACACACTTCTCCAGTTTGGCGTATAGTTTATTGTCTCGCAAGATCTGCAACACCTGTCTCACATGCTCCTGATGAGACACAAGATCTGGCGAGTAAATTAAAATGTCGTCCAAATATACAACCACAAACAGCCCCACAAGGTGACGAAAAATGTCATTAACAAAATGTTGGAATACTGCTGGTGCAGTAGTCAGACCAAAAGGCATGACAAGGTTTTCATAATGTCCCTCCGGCGTGTTAAACGCCGTTTTCCACTCATCCCCCTCTTTTATCCTAATCAGATTATACGCCCCCCTGAGATCCAATTTAGAGAACCATTTGGCGCCAACAATTTGATTGAAGAGATCAGGAATAAGAGGGAGTGGATACGGATCTCGAACAGTAATCCGATTAAGTTCGCGGAAATCCAAGCAAGGGCGTAGGCCTCCATCTTTCTTCTTCACAAAGAAGAACCCCGCGGCTACTGGGGAAGATGAAGGTCTAATATGCCCTTTGGCCAGACTTTCAGAAATATAATCTTTCATAGCCTGCCTCTCAGGACCAGAAAGATTATACAACCTTGCTTTAGGCAACTTAGCATCAGGAAGGAGATTAATAGAGCAGTCATACACGCGATGAGGAGGCAACTCCTGACACCCCTCCTCAGAGAAAACATCCCCAAAATCCTCCAAAAAAGGAGGCAATGTACTAGGCACGACCGCACTGATGACTGTGTTCATGCAGTTGCTTTTGCAAAACTCACCCCATTGGCTTATTTCTCTGGACTGCCAATTAATCACAGGGTTATGTTTAACCAACCAAGGAAGTCCCAACACAATGGGAGTAGGTAGACCCTCCAACACATAACAAGATAATTGTTCCCTATGTATTGCCCCTACCCGAAGGTCAATGTTATGAACCTCATGAACAAAGCTACCTTGGCCGAGAGGCCTGGCGTCAATGGAGAATATAGGGATCGGTTTGACCAATACACTCAGATGCATACCTTGAGCCTGAGCAAACTGAGCGTCAACCAGATTAGCCCCGGAACCACTATCAAGAAGAACAGACAATCTCTCCACTCTCGTACCAACTACCACCTCCACTGGTACAAGGAACTGAGAAGAACTGGCGGATGAAATACATACTCCCAGGTTGTCGTCCACCACACAACCTGGGATTAACAGTTTTCTGGCGACTTTTGGCTCAACAAGGCACGGGATGGACATTCTCCAACAAAATGTCCCTCTTTCCCGCAGAAAAAACATCTTCTAGTCCTGCGGCGTACCGCCAATCCCCTCCTACGAAATGATGTCCCTCCCAACTGCATAGGCTCATCCGAACAGACAAGGGGAACCTCAACATAAGGGACTTTAGTGGTAGGTGGAGAAACAACAGGGAGTGGGGTTACCTCACCCCTCTCCCGAAGCCGTCTATCAGTACGGATAGCTAAGGCCATAGCAGCCTCCAGTAAATGAGGAGACTCATACTGAGCCAAAACGTCTTTTTATTTATCAGAAAGCCCATGACAAAACTGGCTCCTAAGAGCTGGGTCATTCCACTGAGTATCTGTGGCCCATCTACGAAACTCAGAAGCAAATTCCTCTGCAGGACGATCTCCCTGCTGTATCTTACGTAATTTTGTCTCAGCAAGAGAGACCCGATCTGGGTCATCATATACCAATCCCAGGGCAGTAAAAAATTGATCTACAGACAGTAGAGCCGGGGATCCCGGAGGAAGGGAAAATGCCCAGGATTGAGGGTCCCCTTGCAGAAGTGAGATAACAATTCCCACTCTCTGCTCATCACTCCCTGATGATCGAGGCCGAAGCCGAAAATACAATTTACATGCCTCCCGGAAGGTGAAAAATTTGTCTCGCCCACCAGTGAACCTGTCCGGGAGAGCTACTTTAGGTTCAACTCTGGTTTGCTCCAGGGGAGACAAAACTTTGGACTTAATGTCCGTCAGCTCCATGGATAATCCCTGCAACTGCAGAGCCAGCTGGGCTACTGGATCCATGGTAACTGGAGATAATTTTTATGGCCAGTGAAAATGTCACGCTGTCTAATGATATGTATACAATGTCAGTAAACTATTAATACAGGAACAACACTCTATACAACAACTAGTATAGCAACATAAGCATGTAAGTATAGAATAGATTTACCTGACACGATATCTGCTGAACTCAGGGTTAATCTTGAGGACTTGATGAGCTGAAACAGGAAAGAGGTGGACCGGGATCTAACCTGACCCTAAACTGGGGTCCTAACTAATCCCTCACCTTGGAGGTACTGATAATGGTTCAGAGGTCCAAGTCTCCAACCTAACCCTGTCTCCTATCAGACCCTGAACCCTGTAATCAGTCCTAAGAAGGATCCTGACTACCACCAAAGGGATATGGGCTGATCTCAGCTAAATACACAGATTAGACATATAAGACAGACAGGATAACACTCGCTTGCATACACACTCAAACACCAAAGGAACATAAATGGTCTGGGAAATAAACTCTAACCAAGTTGAGCTTAGAACAACTAAGGAGCTCACAACTAAAGTCTATACAGATTCATTCCTATCTGTGGTCTGCATGAAGGTTTCACTGGCAACTCCCCAAGCAGACAACCAGGAATTTAAAGGAAACCAATCAACAAATAATCAATTGCAGCCGGAGAAAACTGCACCCAGTCCCAGCACCGAGCACAGACAGAATTAACTCCCTAGCTGCCAAACACAAAGAAACAGCAGATCAGCTGTGAGAAGTCAAAATGTGCAACCGCGACGATCTTCGTGGCAATGCACACATGACATTAAGGCCAAAATATTGGATGTTTTATCTGTAATTCATTTGTCGATTTTATTAAAGTGAACCTGTCACCCCCCAGGGCCTTTTTAAATCAAAGAGCCACCTTCAGCAGCACTAAGGCTGCATTCTGTGAAGGTGGCTCTTATGTTTCTGATCGCTAGGAACGCTGAAATACACACTTTTATAATCTGTCCGACATACCGCTATTGTGTCAGGGAGGTATGTCTTCCCTGTGTCAACGGCCTCAGCGGTGTCAATCATCCCCCTCTTGTTTCCGGCCCCCGCCTCCTCTTCTTGGATGTCACCGGCGGCGCTTCGTGTAGCGGCGGCCCCAGATCCCACCCCGCAGTGTATTATGATGTATTCACCCTGTGGGGCTGGGAATCTGGCGTCTGCGCAGTGAGGAAAGTGGCGGAGGGAGACGAGGGACAGGCGCAGAGATCCTCGCTGCGCAGGCGTCAGATTCCCAGCCCCACAGTGTGAATACATCATAACACACTGCGGGGCGGGATCTGGGGCCGCCGATACACGAAGCACCGCCGGTGACGTCGCAAGGAGAGGAGGCGGGGGCCGGAAACAAAAGGGTGGTGATTGACACCGCTGAGGCCACTGACACAGGGGGAGAAGACATACCTCCTTGAAACAATAGAGGTATGGCGGACAAATTATAAAAGTGTATATTTCAGCGTTCCTAGTGATCAGAAACATAAGAGCCACCTTCACAGAATGCAGCCTTAGTGCTGCTGAAGGTGGCTCTTTTACTTAAAAAGGCCCTGGGGGGTGACAGGTTCCCTTTAAACACCTATACCGCATCAATTCTTGAAGTTTCCCTGTTTTTGTGCCGAAGGTTCCCGAAATATTGATTATGTTTCCATTTTGTCCTCCAGTCTGTCACATCTTGACTGTTCTCCTGGTGACAACCGTTGACTTTGTTCCTGGATTATTACTGGATTAACGCTACTGTCTCCAATCAGGACTATTCTGTGGACTGCAACTTGAGGATTCTTCTGCAACAAAGACAATACTTTCTATGAGTAAAGTCCAGGACATCTCTAAGACTCCGCATCCCAGTGTTGCCAACCTCAGATTATGATTTAGAGCATCCAAAGATCTGGCACATGATCACAACAAATAGCCAGTGACTTCACTATTAGTAAAAGATTGTTCTTCTGTGGCACATAAAAGAAAGTAAACGTCTACCTGTAGTGCTACTCCTGGTCCCGACTTCTGGCTTTCTCCCAACTATGCTGTCTCATATCTTACCCTTTAGTGCCTTGACTGATTTCCTGGTGACGATCATGGCTCCCCGTTCCAGACCATGCCCTTTCTCCGATAGCGCCATTGCCTCCAATCTGTGATTACTTTGGGAAATACGACCAGGGAATCATTCTGCAGCAAAATTCACACTGAGTTAAACTCAATACCTTTTTATGACATGGATTTTGTGACCATAAACAAGAGCCTTTAACCCCTTTTACGACATTTGACATCCATTCGTCCAGATCGTTAAGTACTTACCGACCTTGGACGTATGGATATGTCCAGGGGATTTTGCTCACACAGGAGCTGTGTGCACCTGATTGCCCTTGGGTGATCAGCTGATGTCACAGCTGACACCCAGCACTCGCTGCCAGGAGCGGTGCCCACGATCGCCGCCAGGTGATCAGCTGATATCACAGCTGACACCCGGCACTCACCCGCACGGCTCCCTGCAGATTAACCCCCTACATGCTGTGATCAAAGTCAATCGCAGCATTTAGAAGGCAGGCAGAGGGAATGAGCCCGTTCTGCCCTTCGATCGGTGGCCCCACGGATCTTTGCCGTTGTGACCCGATGTCGATGCGCAGTGCATGATCCAACTAACTTGTGTAAGTGCAGCATTGACAGCTATAAAGCATAGCAATGAGAGGAGAGTAAAACTAATCCCAAACTGTTCTTCAAAGGAGAGTAAAACTAATCCCAAACTGTTCTTCAACTATATCAATAGTAAAAGAATCACAAGTGAAAGTGTAGGCCCCTTAAAAAATTGTGAGGAAAGAATGGTTGTAGATGACGAGGAAAAATCTAATATATTAAACACTTTCTTCTCCACGGTATTCACAGTGGAAAATAAAATGCTAGGTGAAATACCGAGAGAAAAAGAAAACCCTATATTAATGGTCACCAATCTAACCCAAGAAGAGGTGCGAAACCAGCTAAATAAGATTAAAATAGATAAATCTCCCTGTCTGGATGGCATACACCCACGAGTACTAAGAGAACTAAGTAATATAATAGACAAACCATTATTTCTTATATTTAGGGACTCTATAGCGACGTGGTCTGTTCCACAGGACTGGCGCATAGCAAATGTGGTACCAATATTCAAAAAGGGCTCTAAAGGCGAACCTGGAAATTATAGGCCAGTAAGTCTAACCTCTATTGTTGGTAAAATATTTGAAGGGTTTCTGAGGGATGTTATTCTGGATTATCTCAATGAGAATAACTGTTTAACTCCATATCAGCATGGGTTTATGAGGACTTGCTCCTGTCAAACCAATCTAATCAGATTTATGAAGAGGTAAGCTATAGACTGGACCAAGGTGAGTCATTTGACGTGGTATATCTTGATTTTTCTAAAGCGAAAAGATACCGTGCCACACAAGAGGTTGATACACAAAATGAGAATGCTGGGTCTGGGGGAAAATGTGTGTAAA
This sequence comes from Oophaga sylvatica, assembly GCA_033576555.1. Classification (NCBI taxonomy): domain Eukaryota; kingdom Metazoa; phylum Chordata; class Amphibia; order Anura; family Dendrobatidae; genus Oophaga; species Oophaga sylvatica. Next base: position 563,246,442 of record JARQOD010000003.1, read on the forward strand.
TGGGTAAGTAACTGGCTTAGTGATAGAAAGCAGAGTGTGGTTATAAATGGTATATTCTCTAACTGGGTCGCTGTGACCAGTGGGGTACCGCCAGTGTCGGACTGGAACACCTTGGGCCCACCAGAGAAAATCATTCTTGGGCCCACTATGTAGCTACATAGAAATAAATACAAGACCACAAATTGTGCAGTAAAACACACTAATATCAGGGTATAATATAAGGTAGTACATGTCTTAATTATGTAGCAGGAGTTGGGGTAGCCTCCCTCATAGATTATAAAGCAGCCCCCTCATAGGGGATAATGCTGCCCCCCATAGGGGATAATGCTGCCCCCCTCATAGAGGATAATGCTGCCCCCCCTCATAGGGTATAATGCTATATATACATAGATAGATAGATAATAGATAGATACCATATATACTCGAGTATAAGCCGACCCCCCTAATTTTGCCAAAAAAAACTGGGAAAACTTATCGACTCGAGTATAAGCCTAGGGTGGAAAATGAGATTATGCCCCATATGCTGACCCATGTATTATGCCCCACAAGATGCTCCATAGATTGTGCCCCATATGCTGCCCATGTATTATGCCCCCATAGATTGTGCCCCCATAGATGCTCCACAGATTGTGCCCTCATAGATGCTCCATAGATTATGCCCCCATAAATGCTCCTTAAATTATGCCCCATAGATGCTCCATAGATTATGCCCCCATAGATTATGCCCCCATAAATGCTCCACAGATATGCCCCCATAGATGCTCCTTAGATTATGCCCCCATAAATGCTCCACAGATTATGCCCCCATAGATTATGCCCCCATAAATGCTCCTTAGATTATGCCCCCATAGATTATGCCCCTATAGATGCTCCATAGATTATGCCCCCATAAATGCTCCTTAGATTATGCCCCCATAGATTATGCCCCCATAGATGCTCCTTAGATATGCCCCATAGATTATGCCCCCATAAATGCTCCACAGATTATGCCCCCATAAATGCTCAACAGATTATGCCCCCATAGATTATGCCCCCATAAATGCTCCACAGATTATGCCCCCATAGATTATGCCCCCATAAATGCTCCTTAGATTATGCCCCATAAAAGCTCCATAGATTGTGCCCCCATAGATGCTCCTTAGATTATGCCCCCATAGATTATGCCCCCATAAATGCTCCACAGATTATGCCCCCATAAATGCCCAACAGATTATGCCCCCATAGATTATGCCCCCATAAATGCTCCCAGATTATGCCCCCATAGATTATGCCCCCATAGATGTTCCACAGATTATGCCCCCATAGATTATGCCCATAGATGCTCCACAGATTATGCCCCCATAGATTATGCCCCCATAGATGCTCCACAGATTATGCCCTCATAGATGCTGCAAAAAAAAAAAAAAAGACATACTCACCTCTCGACGCTGGGGGCCAGGTGCTGGTGTCCTGAGCAGGCGGGGACACCGGCGCGCTATGGGGGACATGTGCCGGTGTCTCCGCTGGCTCAGGGCCCCGGCACCTGCGATATTTACCTGTCACCGGTCCACTGCGAGCGCGCTGTCTTCGGTCCTCCGCAGTGAATGATCAGCAGGGCGCGGCGCCACTAATGACGTCATCGCGCCCTCTGCCTGAACATCGCAGCAAGAGGACCCGAGGACAGCGGCGCTCAGCGGTTGGAGCGGGTGACAGGTAAGTAATGATATTCACTGCTTCCCACGCCCATGTGGGCGTGGGAAGCAGTAAATATTCATTTCTCTTTAGCAGCGGGGACAGGGGCTCCTGCCTCCTGTCACCCGCTGCTGCTCTGCTGGCACGGGGCCCCCAAGGCAGCTGCGTGGTGTGCCGCTATTAGCGACACGCCACCGGCTGGGGGCCCCTGGAGCAGCGGGGGCCCTAGGCAACTGGCCCCTGTATGCCAGCAGGTGCCAGGGCCCCCCAGATGCCAGGGCCCTCCGGTTCTCCGGTGGGCCAGTCCGACACTGGGTACCGCAGTGGTCGGTGTTGGGACCTATTCTCTTCAACATATTAACGATCTGGTAGAAGGTTTACACAGTAAAATATCGATATTTGCAGATGAGACAAAACTCTGTAAAGCAGTCTATTCAAGAGAGGATAGTATTCTGCTACAGATGGATCTGGATAAGTTGGAAACTTGGGCCAAAAGGTGGCAGATGGGGTTTAACAATGATAAATGTAGGGTTATACACATGGGAAGAAGGAATCAATATCACCATTACACACTGAACAGGAAACCACTGGGTAAATCTGACATGGAGAATGACTTGGGGATCCTAGCTAATGATAAACTTACCTGGAGCAGCCAGTGCCAGGCAGCAGCTGCCAAGGCGAACAGGATCATGGGGTGCATTAAAAGAGGTCTGGATACACATGATGAGAGCATTATACTGCCTCTGTACAAATCCCTGGTTAGACCGCACATGGAGTACTGTGTACAGTTTTGGGCACCGATGCTCAGGAAGGATGTAATGGAACTAGAGCGAGTACAAAGGAGGGCAACAAAATGAATAAAGGGGATGAGGGAACTACAATACCCAGAGAGCAAAATTAGGATTATTTAGTCTAGAAAAAAGACGACTGAGGGGCGATCTAATAACCATGTATAAGTATATAAGAGGACAATACAAATATTTCTCTGAGGATCTGTTTATACCAAGGAAGGTGACAGTCACAAGGGGGCATTCTCTGCGTCTGGAGGAGAGAAGGTTTTTCCACCAACATAGAAGAGAACATAGAAGAGAATCTGGAATTTCTTGCCTGAGGAGGTGGTGATGGCAAACTCAGTCAGGGGGTTCAAAAGAGGCCTGGACGCCTTCCTGGAGTGTAACAATATTGTATCTTACAGCTATTAGGTTCTTTAGAAGGACGTAAATCTGGGGATTTATTCTGACGGAATATAGGCTGAACTGGATGGACAAATGTCTTTTTTCGGCCTTTCTAACTATGTTACTATGTTACAATGCTCCTGCTTTGCTATGCTTTATAACTGTGAGAGTGATGAAAGTGAAAGTCCCATATTGGGACTATGCAAAAAAAGTGAAAAAAAAGTTGTAAAAATATTATTTTAAAGAATCATAATATATATATATATATATATATATATATATTATATTTTTATTTTTTAAAGTACAGATATTTGGTATGGCCGCATTTGGAACGACTCGCCCTATAAAGTCACACTAGTTGACCCCTTCAGTAATCATCGTAATTAAAAACAAAAACGAGGCAAAAAACTATGCTTATCATCGTACCGCCGAATAAAAAGTGGAATAAAACGTTATCAAAAAGATAAATGTAAATAAAAATGGTATCGCTGAAAACGTCATCTTGTCCAGCAGCCAAACATAAAAAAACATATAAATTTGGTATCGCTGTAATCGCACTGACCCGAAGATTAAAGTCGTGTAATCACTTAAACAATTCTTCACCTGCTGTTAATTTGTTCATTCTGCCTCCCAAATATCGGAGGCTCGGCACACATTTATCCTGCACTCTGTGCTGAGCGTTTACACTGGGGTTTCCTTGTAAATCTCTGAAATATGTGATTGAGGCGTAACCCCCGCCGGAAGATCTGTAATATAACCGGAGATGTGGCCTTCGGTCTGAAGCATCCGAAGCTTGCACAGTGTGGCGCCGGAGTCAGCACATGTACATATCGCACTACTGCGCCATTTTATTGAAAACACTGTATATGCAAATTCACTGCCTGCCAATCGTAGGCCAGCAGCTGACGTCAGTGTGCACGTGACTGGGCACATGACAGTGACATCACGCACCCCCATGGACACTGAAATTAACTGCTGGCTTCAGAAGACAACGACGCGCTGCACCAGTGCAGAGGGAAGATGAGTAGGAGTGTTTTTTTTCTATGTATTGGACAACCACAGCTTAGGCAGGAGGACATATACATGGATGGGGAGCATATACAAGGATGGGGGGGGCATATACCAGGAAGGGGGAGGATATACAAGGATTAGGGGGCTACATACAAGGATGGGAGAGCATATACCAGGATGGGATAGCATATACCAGGATGTGGGGAGCATATACCAGAATGTGGGGAGCATAAACCAGAATGTGGGAGCATATGCCAGGATTGGGGACATATGCCAGAATGGAGGGGGAACATATACCAAGATGGGGGAGCATATTCCTTTATGTCTGCAGTCTGGTATCACTGCTTCTGTCGGTGGCTGCTCTCTGTTGCCCCTGCCTGCTCCTTGTTGCCCCGTCTGCTCTCTGCTGCCCCGCTTGCTCTTTGTATGAGTTGTTTTTTTTCTAAACTAAAATGTCAGTCTCTAAAAGGTTCACCATCACTGTTGTAGTACATTACTTCAATAAAATGATGCCGGAGTCAGCGCGTGCACATACCGCGATCTCCGGCGGCATTTCATTGAAGACACTGTATATACGAATTCACAGACACAGTGTATTAAATAAAATGGCATAAAATTAAAAATGGACTTAAAAATCCTCGCCACCTGGGCGTAGAACAGGTTCAATAGCTACAGGTGCTTCTCTCAAAATTAGAATATCATCAAAAAGTTAATTTATTTCAGTTCTTCCACTCAACTTTTCATTAATATGCTTGGATACAGCACTCTGTGAACAGCCAGCTTCTTTAGCAATGACTTTTTGTGGCTTACCCTCCTTATGGAGAGTGTCAATGACTGCCTTCTGGACATCTGTCAAGTCAGCGGTCTTCCCCATGATTTTGGAGCCTACTGAAACAGACTAAGGACTTTTTAAACACTTAGGAAGCCGTTGCAGGCATTTTTTGTTAATTATTCTAATTTACTGAGATAATGACTTTTGGGTTTTCATTGGCTGTAAGCCATAATCATCAATATTAACAGAATTAAAACACGTGAAATTGATCACTCTGTATGTAATGACTCTATATAATATATGAATTTCACTTTTTATATTGAATAACTGAAATAAATTAACTTTTTCATGATATTCTAATTTTGTGAGAAGCATCTGTAGTTCCCTATAATGAGTTAGATGGAGGCACTGTGGACACCATCTGACTTGTGATCCGGAGGTGTCCGTCTTTTTAGGTGTGTATAAAAGTTCTGTAGTCCACAGTTTTGTGCACTTCTAAAAAGAAGGTGTACACTGAACAGAAGCCAGACTGAGTCCGGGGTAATTCTGCTACCTCAATGTAGTGAATGGATCCTTCGGGGTTTCATCTGAATCTTGTCACTCTGAGATTTAGATGAAAAACCCGATATGAGTGCTCAGCGTAGTGCGCAAGATAAATGTAATCCAAAATGTTATGTAAAATGTTCGTCACAAAAGCTTCAAATCAGTCCACAAAAAAGCAAGTCCCCACTCAGATCTGTCATCTGTCAATGGTAATATAGAGGGCTTCCACATTACTTGTAGCATAAAGGTTCTGGTAAAAGCAGAACCTTTATGCAGCGCCTGTGTACAGCGGTCACGTGGTACCGCTCGTTAAAGTCATGAATATGCGCATATTACTTTAATGAGCGGTACCACATGACCGCTGAAGTTAGGCATAGCTGCCGGAGACCATGGGAGAAGAGCAGGGGCTGCAGAGACCACACCAGGAGGGGGTGAGTATATGCGATATTCACCTGTCCCCGTTTCGCTCCGTCCTCTGGCTGTGAATGTTCAGGTCAGAGTGCGTGATGACGTGGTTAGTTCCTCGCCCCCCAAAAGAAATTCAGAAAATTCCGCGCTCCCAAATCCAGATGCCCCCTCCCTTCTGAGCCCCATTGAGCCTAAACCACATTTAGCGTCCACATGTTTACCATTTCTGTAGCAAGGAGAGCCCGCCTAATTTACGGGTGCGTGTCTCCAGAAGCACGAGCTGGGCACTAACACATACTGGTCACTGCAACGAACTGGTGACTACAAAAGTAGTTTGGTATTTTCACTCAGCAACATCCCCTGCTGCTTGTTTCTGGAAAACACCCATGGAGTCAAAATCGTTACTACACCTGTAGACAGGGCGTAACTAGGAACGGCAGGGCCCCACAGCAAACTTCACAATGGGCCCCCCCCCCGCGCGCGTTGCCAATCCCGGTCTACCCAAGTTGTGTTAAGAAAGATACCTTTATTATCCAAAATTAGAGGTTTTTGGACTAATGATAGTGAAATAACAGGAAAGAACCAACTCCCAGGAAGCATCTGAGGTAGTGACGAAGGTAGGCTTTCTCCAGAGTAAATGTGTGAAGAAACTTGTAATCCAGCCTGCAAATTGCTTTCAAAAGAGATGATTTATTCAGTAGAACAACAGTCCGGTATACAGAATAATCTAAGATTGTTCTGTATACCGTACTTTTGTTCTACTGAATAAATCATCAATTTTGAAAGCAATTTATGGGCTAGATTACAAATTTCTTCTTCACAAGAATAATGCAACATAATTACCTTATTCAGCAGTTTCCTGGGGCCCTGGGCCCCTGATGGGGCCAGCAGTTTCCTGGGGCCCTAGGCCCCTGATGGGGCCTGCAGTTTCCTGGGGCCCAAGGCCCCTAATGGGGCCTGCAGTTTTCTTTGGACCTAGGCCCCTAATGGGGCCTGCTGCTTCCTTTGGACCTAGGCCCCTAATGGGGCCTGCTGTTTCCTAGGGCCCCAATAGGGGCCTGCTGCTTCCTGGGGCCTCTAATGTGGCCCGCTGTGTCCTGGGGCCTGAGGCCCCTGATACACTCACACCTCCCCCCTCCGCTCTCCCCCCTCTCCTCAAGTGCCAGGACGGGAAGCTGCGGCTGCCGCGTCCCTGTAAAAGAGAGTCAGACTCAGCAAGCATACTTACCAATCTGCCAATCCTCGGGTGACTGCGTCCTCCAGCTCTTCTGCTCCGCGCGCCGCTCCGATGTCCACCACGCCAGCCTTGCATGTGACGTGAGAGCGCGCGCACGCCCCCACGTCACATGACGCGGAAGTGCCGAACTGCTCGGGGCCCGTCCCACCTCCTCTCATAGCGGCACCGGAGGTGGAGGCGGGCCCCATATCAGACTCACACCACCAGCAGCTTGCATGGGCATACCCAGGATCAAAACTAGGGGGGCAAGCCAATGTCACATCTTATACAGGTTACATCATATACACTGTACATTATCCTGCATATTAGGTATGGAGCATTAGAACTGTTGTATATTGTATAATACAGCAGTGTATGTGACACTACGCTGTATATACCATATATTATACATGGCACACTAACCTCTATACAAAGAATAAGAGGCATTATAACCTGTATATGAAAAGTATAATACAGCAGTGTATATACACTCTATATACCGCACACGTTGTGTATGACCCTGTATACACCATATACTACACTCTTATTTTGAAGAAAAAAAAAAAAAAACAGGAACAAATACAATACTTAAAATAAAGAACAAGTAAAGTTAAAAATCAACAAACTTACTGGTATTTCAATTGGAACTATGGGCCTGCTTTTGGCTAATGAGATGGTCAATGTTCGGTTCCATATTTGTCACAAGTGAAGCAATTTTTCTCTTTCTTGATATCATTATTTCCTAGGGATTCCAAATTGCTATTAGTAAAATACCAATATATATACAGCGCTACAAAAACAATATACCAGCAATAAAACTGCCCACACAGAGACATACAGCCTGCACTGCCCATCACTGCAGCCTTGCCAATCCATATCATTTCATCCTCATCAGTGCACATATTGGCGCAACTCCGCTTTTAGCTCAGGCTCAGACTGGTGTGATGCGAGAGTCCCTAATAGGCAGGTAAATGTCCCCAATAGGCAGCATTGGTCCCCAATAGGCAGGTAAATGTCCCAATAGGCAGCATATGTCCTCAATAGGCAGCATAGGTCCCCAATAGGCAGCATAGTCCCCAATAGGCAGCATATGTCCTCAATAGACAGCATAGGTCCCCAATACACAGCATAGTCCCCAATAGGCAGCATAGGTCCCCAATAGGCAGGTAAATGTCCCAATAGGCACCATAGGTCCCCAAAAGGCAGCATAGGTCCCCAATAGGCAGGTAAATGTCCCAATAGGCAGCATAGTCCCCAATAGGCAGCAGAATCCCCCATAGGCAGCATAATCCCCCAGAGCCAGCATAATCCCCCATAGGCAGCATAATCCCCCATAAGCAGCATAGGCCCCAATAGCCAGCATAATCCCCCATAGCCAGCAGAATCCCCCATAGGCAGCATAATCCCCCATAGCCAACAGAATCCCCCATAGGCCGGGCCCGGCGTTAAAAAAAAAAAAAATACCAGTACTCACCTATCTCCCCCGCTGCTCTGAAGAAGCGTGCTCTGGACTCCGTCTTCTCCTGGCACAGGCGGCGTGACGTTATCAGGGCGCGCAGGCGGCGTGATGACGATCACGTCGCCTGTGCTGCATATGGAAGGCCGCAAGGCCTTCCTCACTCTGCACATTCCGCCCGCCGCGATTAAAGGGCCCGCCGCCCGCTGGCAATGAACTGTCAGTTCATTGTCGGCGGGGCCGGTTCTTTCACTGTGCGGTACGCCCACAGTGGGTACGCCCATGACAGCTTGCGGAACTACCGTGGTGGTAGGTGAAGCAGCTGCAGCAGGGACGGGCCCCCTTCTAGCCCGGGCCCTGTGGCAGCTGCTTCCCCTGCTTCCACGATAGTTCCGCCCCTGCCTGTAGATAAATTCCCAAAGGGGTATAATTTCAAAAATGGGGTCACTTAAGGGGTATTCTGTTCTTCTAGCACTTAGGGGCTCTGTATATGGAGTCCGCAAACTATTCTTGGAAAAACTGCGCTCCAGGAGGCAAATAGCGCTTTGTCCCTCCCGAGTCTCTCCGTATGGCTAAGCAGTACTGTACAGCCACATATGGGGTATTTCCACATTCAGCAGAAATTGTAGGACAAATTTTGGTGCTATTTTTACCCATTTTCCCATGTGAAAATGTAAAATTCGATGGCTAAACAAAATATTGGTGGTAAAAAATGTAATAATTTTTTTTTCACTGCTCAATGGTATAAAATTCTGTGACACCTGTGGCATCAGTATGATCACTGCACACCTAGATGAATTCATTGAGAGGAGCAGTTTGCAAAATGGGGTCACTTAGGGGTTATGCTGTTCTGGCACCTCAGGACCATAAAAGTAAAATCTGCACTATAATATGACACTCCTTCCCTTTTGAGATTTGCAGAGTATTTCCTGATTACATGTAGGTTTTTGACGCACTCACGAGCAATTTTTACAACAAACCCCATTTTTTCCAATAAGCCCTTAGAAAAATTAAAAATTTGGGGCTAAAACAACATTTTAGCATTTTAGTGGTAAAAATCTAATTGTTTTTTCTACACTGCGCAATGATATAAAATTCTGTGAGGCACCTGTTTTGTCAATATGATCACTGCACACATACCGTAGATTAATTATTTGGGTGGTGTACTTTGTCACATATGGGGGGTTTCTGCTGTTCTGGCACCTCAGGGGCTCTGCCACTGTGACATAGCAACCTCAAACCATTCCAGCAAAATCTGAACTCCAATATGGTGCTTCTTCCCTTCTGAGGTTTGCTCTGTGCCTCAAAAGTAGTTTTCGACCACATATTGGGTATCGGAGTACTCAGGGGAAATTACACAACAAATTTTGAGGTCTATTATCTCCTAATATCCTTGTAAAAATGAAAACATTTGGGGTTAAAACATTTTTGTGGGAAAAATACATATATTTTCATTTTCACAGATCAACATTGTAAAATTCTAAGAAGCACCTGGGGGTTCAAGGTGCTCACCACAAGTCTAGATAAATTCCTTGAGGGGTCTAGTTTTAAAAATGTAGTCACATGTGGGGTGGTTCCACTGTTTAGGCACATCAAGGGCTCTCCAAACGCGACATGACACCCGCAGACTGTTCCATCAAAGTCTGCATTCCATATCGTCACTCTTTTCTTTCTGAGCCCTACCATAAGTCCAAATTGTAGTTTTCCCCTACATATGGGGTATCTGCATGCTCAGGAGAAATTGCACAACAAATTGTGGGTTCAATTTTAAATAACATTTTTGTGGAAAAAATTTGATTTTTTTGTTTTCACGGCTCAACCTTATAAATTTCTCTGAAGCGCCTGGGGCTCAAGGTGCTCACCACACATCTAGATAAGTTACTTGAGGGATCTAGTTTCAAAAATGAGGTCACTTTTGGATGATTTCCACAGTTTAGGCACATCAGGGGCTCTCCAAAAGCGACATGGCGTCCGCTCTCGATTCCAGTCAATTTTGCGTTCAAAAAGTCAAACAGTGCTCCTTCCCTTCCAAGCCCTGTCGTGAGCTCAAATAATATTTTCCCCGCACATATGGGGTATCTACGTGCTCAAGAAAAATTGCACAACAAAGTTTAATGTCCATTCTCTCCTGTTACCCTTGTGAAAATAAAGAAATTTGGGTATACAGTAAAATTTTTGTGAAAAAAAGTTAAATGTTAATTTTTTCCTTCCACAATGCAAAAATTCCCGTGAAGCACCTGAAGGGTTAATAAACTATTTGAATGTGGTTTTGAGCACCCTGAGAGGTGCAGTTTTTAGAGTGGTGTCAATTTTGTGTATTTCCTGTCATATAGGCCCCTTAAAGTCACTTGAAATGTGACGTGGTCCGTAAAAAAATTGATTTGGTAAATTTTGTTGGAAAAATGAGAAATCTCAACTTTTAATCCTTCTAACTTCCTAATTAGAAAATATAAGGTTTAAAAAATTGTGGGGATGTAAAGCAGACATGTGGAAAATATTATTTATTAATTATTTTGTGTGACATAACTCTCTGATTTAAGGGGATAAAAATTAAAAGTTTGGGAGAGGCGGAGCCTAGCTGCACATGAGGAAGGAGCTGAGTCTGTGAGCTCCTCTCTTCAACCCAGCCAGCTTTAGCATTGTCACAGCGTATTTCTGCCCAAAATGGGGAAATCAGGAAGAGAAAAGGCTAAAGACTCCACTGGCACCCCAAAACCCCCAAGAAAGACGGGGGATTTGGATCATTATCTCCGGAGAAAGCCAGCTTCTGCACCAGTGCTTTCACCTAAGATGGCACCCGGAACCCTCTCTCTGTCTGACGCAGAGGACTCGGATATCGACACTGATGCTTGCTCAGGGCAATCACCCCGCAGGCCGGAGCGTTCCAACCAGGTCACCCGCTCTTTCATCTGCCGGATCATTGCTCCAGTGCTACAGGAGCTAGCCAGCATTAAGGCGGAGGTGTTGCATGTGGGACGCCGTGTGGAGGAGCTGGAGCAGGCCCACACTTCTTATGTGGAATTCGGCGATGGCATCTGTACCACGCTCCAGGACCACTCCAAGCATCTTAATGCGGCCCTGGGTGCTGCCGAGGACCTTGAGAACAGGAATCGCCGCCGCAATGTGCGAATGAAAGGTATCCCTGAGTCCTATGCCCCCGAGGCCCTGCGCTCTGTGGCACGCACTTTATTCTCTGCATTGCTGGGGGAAGAACCTGCTGAAGCTGTGGTTGTGGAGCGCATCCATGGGGCCCTCAGAGCTTGCCCCAGGGACACTGATCCCCCCAGGGATGTTATTTGTGGTATACTGGACTACAACCATACTGCTGCGCTTCTCACTGCTGTGAGGGAGCAGGGGTCCCCGATGCTAGATGGGTCCCTAGTGGCTTTCTACCAAGACCTGGCCAGTTCTACCCTCCAGAAGCGCCGCTTGTTAAAGCCTCTTCTGACCCACCTGAAGGAACATGACGCCCAGTACAGATGGTTGTTCCCCTTTGGGCTCTTTGTTACACGCCACGACAAGAAAGTTACTATACGTCATCCAGAGGACTTACCTACTTTGTGGAAGGCCTTATCCATCCCTTCACTGCCTGTGCCGTCCTGGCTGCCTGTTCCGGAGTCGTCCATACCACCGATCCAGCCGCGCCCGGACGATTGGCAAGTCACCCGCTCCAAGAACAAGTCGCATCGTCGCTCTCTATCTGCCCGCGATGACCCGGCTGGAGACTGAGCTGTTACCAGACTGGCTTGCTGCTCTTGTTCTTGCCAGGACATGGTAGACCCGGTGTAATGCCTTTGTTCTGGAGGTCTCCTGCCCTCCTTCTACCTGAAACCTGAGGTTTACATTTTCCACTTTGCAGCCTCCCTGTTGAATTGTTGACTCACTGTGGTTATATCCAACTTATGATTCTGTTCACTCAGGCTCGTATTGTTGCTAGTGCTGACTGCTTTACTGTGCTCTCTTCACCCTTGTCCCTCTTCCCCTCCCCCTCCTCCATCTTCTCTTCTTTCACCTTTGAAACTCAATGTGATATCTAGGTTTCCTATGTGCTTTGTAGATTGCTGTAGTGTGCTGTTCACATGACCTATTGCACTGCACTGCTCTCTCTGATTTTCAGGATCTACCTGTTGTCATTGCTGATTTTGGACAACAGAGATGGCTTTTGTTCCCCTGTGGTCTGTTTTAAAATTACCTGCAATTTTTCAACGTTTCATTATGCTGTTATTTTCTGGTACATTGCTCACTGCTGCCATCTGCAGTTCATTTACAGTTACTACTGTTGTTACACTACACAGCACTTTCTTCTCCTCCCTCTATCTTGCCATTCTCTGCATTCCTTTATCTTTTCCCTCCCCACTCTCCCCTCTCACTGTTCCCTCTTTCCGGCTACCTTTCCCTTCCTCTCCCTTTTCTCTCCGTTCCCTCTTCCACTCATCCTTGGGGGACCTGACCCTACTTCTCATAATCTCCCCCTCACCTTCCACACTAGGGCACCCTTGCCCGTCTCTACTATATCATAGGATCCTGATACACAGGACACGGTCCGCCTTACGGTCACAATCTTTTTCTCCCCCGTCCTCCTTCCCTACCCTCCTGACCCCCGGCCTCTCTCCTCCATTACCCTATTCTTCACCTTCTTGGTCCGGGTAGTCGCCCCACCTGTAGCTATATGTGGGTCTGGTCTGCTATCCTCTCCCTTCTCCCCCCTTCACTCTCTCACCCCTCCCCCCTTTTTCTCTCCTATACGCTGCCCCTTCTGCTTGCACCTGGGAAGGCATCATCTCCTGCTGTTCTTCTCTTGGTCCCTTCCCTTCTTTTTCTTCCTTACCTTTCTCTCCCCACTCTCCTCCCATTTTGGGGCAAATACATTTCACTATGACCCAGGTTTTCTTGGGTTCCACAGGCTGGCTGGAGGTTATTGCAGGTGGGCTCTTATGCGACCCTTGCATCGCCTCCACTGCCCCCTCCTCCTTCAGGAGGGGTGCAATGTCTCCCGGCTCCCCTTGTGGATCCGCCTAGTTCACATTTCTCCAAATGTTTACAAGCACCGCTACCTATGGTGCTTTATTTTTTGTCTCTGTTTTGATTTTTTTGTATTCTTTCCCTCTTGTGTCCTCCTTGTCACACTCCTCTTTCCTTGGGGTCGCTCTCTGTCCTTGCTACGGTACACCGCTTTATCGCTTCTCTATCCTCCCAGTGCACCTCCATGATGACTCCACGTGATATTGTTATACAATCCTATAATGCTAAGGGTATGAATGCGCCTGCGAAACGTGCTCAGGTTTTGCGACTCCTTAAAAAAGATGGTGTCTCTGTTATTTTTATGCAGGAAACACATTTCCGCCACGATCATGTTCCACAGCTGTCTCGCTCTTCATTCCCAGTATGGTTCCACAGTTGCAGCGACTCCCACGCGTCGAGAGGGTGAGTATAGCTTTTTGCTGCAATCTTCATTTTCAGTTGCAAGCGCAGTTGGCAGATACAGATGGTCGATATCTTTTCTTGAAGGGTAAACTGGGAAACACTTTAGTGACTTTTGCTAATATTTATGCGCCCAATGTTCGCACAGTCGACTGGTTACTATCTACTCTACGTCTTTTACAGCAATTTATGTCGGGGCTAGTGGTACTGGGTGGAGACTTTAACCTCACTATGGAGCCTCTCGTGGACTCCTCCATGGGCCGCTCCGCCATCTCTTTTCGGAATCTCAGAAGACTTAAACTGCTATTGGCGGAGCTGTCCTTGGTGGACGCCTGGAGAGTCCTCCATCCTGACACTAAGGATTATACGTTTTATTCGACGCCGCATCGCTCATACCAAAGACTTGATTACCTCTTTCTATCCCGACGCCACCTGGGGTGTTATTCTACGGCAGATATTGGATCCATGACAGTATCGGACCATGCGCCTGTATCCTTAACACTGGCCTTACCTGGGGTGGGTGGTCTCGGATACACCTGGCGACTCAATGAGACACTGTTGGACGTTCAAGATAATATAAATGCCATTGAAATACCCCTTCAGGATTTCTTCCATAGAAATTACACTCCAGGCATGCCAATCCCCATCGTCTGGGAAACTCACAAATCTTTTGTCAGGGGTGAATTCATCTCACTGGCCTCTAGACTTAAAAAATCTAGGGAGAAACAAACCGATGCCTTGCTCCTTCAAATTTGCAAATTGGAGTCGCTCCACAAGCGATCTCTGTGCCAACAACACCTCTCCGATCTCCTGTCCTTGCGTATGGCCCTTAAATCCCTCCTAAACCTAAAAATTCCGAAAAATTTCTTACACGCGAAACACCGTCTTTATGCTTCAGGTGACAGAGGTGGGAAACTTATGTCCGCCTACGTCAAAGAAACGTCTCCGCGTACATTCATCGCTGAGACGAGATGCCCCTCGGGTGCCGCACACACCGAGACGGCGCAAATCGCGCAAGATTTTCATCAATATTACACCGCCTTATATAACTTACATAACCTCATGTATGAATCTGCCCCCACTGCAGACCCCCATCCTGCTATTGTGGACTTTGTCTCCTCCCTGAACCTCCCTAAATTGAAACCTTCCCATCACGCGGAATTGTTATCTCCAATTGCGGTGGAGGAAGTGGAGGAAGCTCTGAAGTCTACTCCATCGGGAAAATCTCCTGGCCCAGATGGTCTGACAATACTTTACTACAAAAAGTTTAAAGCTACCCTTCTCCCACACCTCACCCGACTTTTTAACGCCTTGATGACTGGCTCCTCCTTTCCTCCCCAATCCCTTTCTGCGGATATAGCTTTAATCCATAAGGAAGACAAAGATCCAGCACAGTGTAGTAGTTATCGGCCAATATCTCTTCTTAACTGTGATTTGAAGCTCTGGGCGAAGGTCCTGGCGAACCGGGTGTCTCACTAGGTCCCCCTCCTGGTGCAGAGCGATCAGACTGGGTTTGTACTGGGTAGGGAGGGGAGGGAAAACGCCACAAAGATCTTACACCTAATCCATGGAGCAGTTTCCCGAAAAACGCCTTTGTTGTTGTTAAGTACTGATGCCGAAAAGGCGTTTGACCGCATAGATTGGTCTTACATGAAGTCGGTCCTACGCCTATTTAATTTTCCCGATCGCTTTATAGACTCCATTTTTACACTTTACACCTCGCCCACTGCCAGGGTGAAGGTGAACAATTCTTTTTCGGCTCCATTCTCTATATCCAATGGAACCCGCCATGGCTGCCCCTTGTCCCCTAGTCTGTTCGCTCTGTGCCTGGAACCTTTGTTACAGGCTTTTTGTACACACCCAGACATCCGAGGCGCGTCCACGCCTAAAGGCGAGGCCCTCGTGTCCGCATACGCTGATGACATCATGCTTAGTATCACTAACCCGGAGACTGCTATACCCGCTGTGCTGGATCTTTTTCACCATTTTGGTACTCTTTCAAACTTCAAAATCAATTATAATAAATCGGTCGCGTTTGCTATCGGCTTCCCCAGGGACACTCTAACCCGCCTCCAACAAATGTCACCGTTCACCTGGAAGACAGACCATGTAAAATATTTAGGCATTCTTATTCCGAGGGATATTTCTCGCCTCTACGCTCTGAACCACCTACGCCTACTCTCCTCGGTTAGGACACAGCTCCAGCGTCTACGAATACCGTTCATGTCTTGGTTGGGCCGAAAAAATTATCTGTCCACATATATAGTCCCAAAATTCCTCTACTTATTCCAGGCAGCTCCTATATTCCTTCCCAATTCCTTTTTTCGTGCCTTACACGTTCTGTTCTCACGGTTCCTATGGAACCAACGTCCGGCTCGTATCGCTTTCTCGACTTTGACTCTGCCCACAGATGCAGGTGGAGTGGGTATGCCCGACCTGAAGAACTATTACTTCGCTTGCCATCTTCGTCGTTGGGTGGAGATAAACAGCTGGAACAAAAGGTCTTTCTTGTCCTCCCTAGAAACGGCTCTTCTTTCGCCTCGGGAGGCACTTGAGTTATGTGGTGTGCATACTCAGATCCCTCGTACACGCTGCTTCTCCCCTCTCCTGAAGGGTTTGCTCCACACATGCCTGAACTGTCTACATCATGACACTATGAGTAAGTTCCCCTCTCCGCTCATGCCTGTACTCTTACTCCCTTTGTTGACCTGCTCGGATGAGGGTTTTTGGACTTTTCAGGGTTTGTGGAGCAAACTGGTAACGCCCCTCAATTCCTTTTTTGCTGGAGGCAATGTCCCTTCGGCGGAGGGCCTGTCATCCATCCTCGGACCTACACATGCCAACTTTTTATCGCTAGCACATGTACATCATGTCTGTCAGACCTTTATGGAGCAACATCGTCCCTTGCGGGCTGCCTCCAACTTGGAGCGGCTGTTGCTGGCACAGAGTCCTGTCAAAGGCGTGATCTCCACCATTTACAAATGGCTTATGTCTCTTCGCTCTGATACTGAGCCTACTTACCTTGCTGCCTGGGAACGGGAACTGGGGCACCCATTGTCCCTACGAGTCGCCAGGTGTATTAAAAGACACGCACTGGGATTTTCTAGGTGCGTTCACATTAAAGAGAATTCTTATAAACTGATTGCCAGGTGGTACCGAACCCCGTCCTTCCTATTTCGCCATGGCTTGCAGACCTCTGACATCTGCTGGAGATGTGGGGCGGGTTCAGGAACTTATGCTCACATCTGGTGGGATTGTCCCCTCATTGTGCCCTTCTGGAATGCGATACGACAAAAAATCAAAGATATCTGCCTTCTGCCTTGTGATGTACCCAGGGACTCAGTCCTTTTTTGGGTGCCGGCGACGGGTTATAACCCCATTAAGCACAAACTGGCGACCTTTATGTTGACGGCTGCCAAACTTCTAGTGCCTAAGCATTGGCTGTCTACTGTGGCGCCTTCTCTGGAGGAGTGGACTGTTGCTGTGGACCATATCAGGGACATGGAGGACCTGTTGGCATGGATCAACCATACCCGGGATAAATTCCAGACCATCTGGTCCCCGTGGATTGCCTTTCGTACCCCTTCGCCTACATAGTGTAAGTGTAATGTGTATAGTACAGTTCATATAGCGTCTTGTGCTTGGGTGCGATGAAAATACATGAGACACAGGTTTGATATAGAAAGTCTTGTATTACTTCATACAAGTTGGCAAAAATAGTCACACAGTTTGCAGACACAGAAGCAGGAGACACAGCAGGCCAGAGTAATCTAAGCTCAGCAATCACTCTCCACAACAGGTTCAGGATCTTCTTCTCTGTTACCGTAAGTCCATGCAAACGTGGGTCTTTCAAAGAGCAGGGTTCAGAGTCCACAAGTGCTTCAGAGTTCCTCAGTAGGAATAGCTGGAGTACAAGGTCCAAGGCTTCAGGAGTCAGGGCACAGGTTCACTGCAGGCTAGATTCTGAAGCACTGATTGCTCAGCTGTGGCTGCTTAAGAAGCAAAAGGAGAGAATCAGGGCGGGAACATGCAAGCTGGAAACTCCATATTGACTGAGGGCAAGATAGCTGCAGCAAGACAGAAAGTAAAATGGCTGACGAACAAACTGAGTTTCAGGAACATGTACACAGAACCTTACATTACTCCCCCCTTAGGGACAACCTCCGGATGACCTCAGACCAGGCTTGTGTGGGTACCTCTGATGAAACTGACGGAGCAAGCGAGGAGCATTAACGTTATTGACTGGTTCCCATGAGTTGTCCTCCACTGGGTAGCCCTGCCATTTAATCAGATATTGTAACTGATTTCTATACAACCTGGAATCTAAAATCCTTTCCACCACAAATTCTTCCTGACCATCGACTAGCACTGGGTCAGGGCAAGGAGAAGAACGTCCAGGAAACGTATTGGGTGTCGCAGCCTTTAGTAGGGATACATGAAAGACAGGGTGGATTCTCATAGTTCTGGGCAGTTGAAGACGACAAGCAATGGCACTTATAATTTTACTGATTTTATAGGGTCCAATGTACTTATGTCCCAACTTAGACGATGGAATCCTTAACTTAAGATTTCTGGTTGACAGCCAGACCAAGTCTCCTACCTTGAAAGCTGGTGCAGGTTTACGAAATTTATCTGCTGCTTTCTTGTACCTTTCCTGAGCTGATTCC
Source organism: Oophaga sylvatica (assembly GCA_033576555.1). Classification (NCBI taxonomy): domain Eukaryota; kingdom Metazoa; phylum Chordata; class Amphibia; order Anura; family Dendrobatidae; genus Oophaga; species Oophaga sylvatica. Next base: position 563,264,782 of record JARQOD010000003.1, read on the forward strand.
AGATTCTCCTTTAGAAGATCCATATTCTTCTGTAAAGACGTGATTCTTTCAGCCACTGCTGGTAAAGGCGTTTCTATGGGAAATCGTGGTAGAATGTTAGGATGATAACCTAGATTAGAGTAAAAAGGAGACTGCTTAGTGGACGCACTCTGAGAGTTGTTATAAGAGAACTCAGCTAATGGAAGTAGATCCACCCAATCATCCTGTAGGTGGCAGATAAAGCAGCGGAGATACTGCTCCAGGGTTTCATTGGTTCGTTCGGTCTGTCCATTAGTCTGGGGATGAAAAGCAGAAGAAAGGTTTACTTTAATGTCCAATGCTGCACAGAAATTTTGCCAAAACCTAGAAGTGAATTGCACCCCTCGATCCGAAATAACCTCATCCGGTACTCCATGTAAGCGAAACACATCTTTAATCATCAAATCTGATGTCTGTTTTGCAGTGGGTAAGCCGACACAAGGGATAAAATGAGCTGCCTTTGTTAGACGGTCAACCACCACTAGAATGGTGTTCTTCCCTTGAGAGGTTGGTAACTCCACAATGAAGTCCATAGAAATGGATCCCCACGGGCGGGACGGGGTGGGAAGAGGCTGTAACAGACCAGTTGGTGAGGAGCGAGGTGTTTTGCATCTTGCACAGACTTCACATGAAGTGACATAGTTTAAAACATCCTTCCTGCAAGTGGGCCACCAAAAGAAACAAGAAAGGAATTCCTGTGTCTTTAGAATTCCTCTATGCCCAGCTATCTTGGAATCGTGAATGAGTTGCAATACTCTCAATCTGACTGTTTCAGGAATATACAGGCGTTGTCCCTGAATCCACACACCATTCTTAAAGACAAGACTTACGTCCCTTGGGGGTTGTGCCAAAAAGGAATCCGCATGGTATGCTTCCTTGATGTCCTTAAGTAGGTCTTGATTATGAATCACTCCTAGGAATCTAGAGTCAGGAAGAATAGTCTTAGGAGGAGTAATTGGACGTGTCTCTGCTGAGTAAATCCTAGAGAGTGCATCAGCCTTTCCATTGCGTGATCCTGGTCTATAAGAAATGATAAAATTAAATTGGTTTAAGAAAAGATTCCAGCGAGCCTGGCGAGGAGTCAGGCACTTAGCCGACCTGATAAATTCAAGGTTACGATGGTCTATCAGGACGACTATTTGATGTGCAGCTCCCTGAAGAAGGTGTCTCCATTTTTGAAGGCGGCAATAATGGCCAACAACTCTCTATTGCCCACATCGTAGTTCCTCTCAGCCGAAGACAACTGCTGGGAAAAGAAGGCACAGGGATGCAAGACATTCTTCTCACCTGTTCTCTGAGAGAGTATAGCTCCAACGGCACAGTCTGAAGCATCCACCTCTATTATGAAGGCAAGCTCGGGGTTGGGATGTACTAGGCTAGGTGCAGTGGTAAATTTATCTTTTAGACGGGAAAATGCTTCCTGGGCTTGGGGAGTCCAGGAGAACCTAGACTCTTTCCGGGTAAGTTGGGTGATAGGTGACACTACCTCAGAGAAATTCCTAATGAAACGTCTATAGAAGTTGGCAAACCCGATGAAGCGCTGTACCTCCTTCACATTTCTAGGACTTGGCCAATCCTTGATGGCTTGGGTTTTGCTTCCATCCATACTAATTCCTTGTGTAGACAGTACATACCCCAGAAATTGAATTTCGGTCCTATGGAATTCACAGTTTTCAAGTTTGATGTAAAGATGATTTTGTCTTAGACGTTCCAAGACCATTCTCACATGTCCATGATGTTCCTCTGTGGAGTTAGAAAAAATTAGAATATCATCCAAATAAATCACCACGAATGTATCTAGGAGATCCCTGAAGATGTCATTCACCAAGTGTTGGAAAGTGGCTGGGGCGGTACTCAGACCAAAAGGCATAACTAGATATTCAAAGTGTCCATAGCGTGACCTGAATGCAGTCTTCCATTCATCCCCAGGTCTAATACGGACTAAGTTATAGGCCCCACGAAGATCTAGTTTAGAGAAAATTTTGGCATGTCGCACTCTCTCCAATAACTCAGGGATTAAAGGCAATGGATAACGGTTTCTAATAGTAACCTTATTGAGTTCCCTATAATCTACGCAGGGTCTCAGAGATCCATCTTTCTTCTTTACAAAGAAGATGGGTGCACCTGCAGGAGATGAAGAGGGGCGTATGAAGCCCTTGGATAGATTTTCGTCTATGTAATCCTTTAAAGCCTTTAGCTCGGGCCCCGCCAGGGGGTAGATCTTACCAAAAGGTATCTCTGCTCCAGGCAATAATTCAATTGGACAATCATATGGACGGTGAGGAGGAAGCTGGTCAGCGTTCTTCTTGTCACATAAATCCACATAGTCCTGGTATACAGCTGGTAGTTCAGGGACTGACATGGTTCCTTTAGGAACAGAGCAAGCTGAAACTTTTGGACTCATCTGTTTCTCTGGAAAGTGTAATTCCTTGGTCTCCCAGTTAATGGTAGGATTCTGAGCCTGCAGCCATGGTAGCCCTAGAATAATGGGAAAGTGGGGAGAAGAGATAAGCATAAAGGACAGTTTCTCTTGATGATCTTTACCCATGAGAACCCTCAAAGGCTCTGTTTCCTGATCCACTGGTCCAGAGGTCAGCAGGGAGCCATCCACAGTTTCCATCTGTACTGGAGTAGCCTTCTTCACTGAACGTATCCCCTGTTTCAGAGCAAAGGAGACATCCATAAAATTTCCACTTGCCCCTGAGTCGATCATAGCAGAGCTAGACACCCAAGCTGAGTCAACCCAGAGTTTGATGGAAAGAAAGCAATGAGAATTGTTTTTCTTACAACTCAGCTGGGACACCGCTGAGGAAACTTGAAAAATGGCAGCGTTTACACAGTCAACGTCCTCAGAGGTAACGGAGTTTAAGTCCGAGAAATCAAGATCTGTTGCCGCAGATCTCTCTGGAGCCTGAGGCTCGGACCTGACAGATCCCCTCTCGCAACACTCACAGTGAATGAGTGCTGCAGTAGTCTTACGAGAACGGCTGGGGCAGTTTATAATGAAGTGCCCTGACTTACCACAATAGAAACATAGATTCTCCTTAAAACGATGTTCCTTGCGTGCATCACTAACCCGTCGTTGTAAAGAGTCTACCTGCATAGGTTCAGGTTCCCGTGTAATCCTACTCAAAGGTTCCTTAGCTGGAGAGTGAGGTAGGAAAAGGTTAGTGCGATTGCTTTCGAACCATCTCTCTTGCCTGCGTTCAGTCAGACGAGTATCAATACGGATGCAGTAGTTAATAAAGTCACCTAACGCAGTGGGAGGGTCGGCACGAGCAAGTTCATCCTTAATCAGTGGAGATAACCCCTTTCGAAAAATAGATTTTTTGGCGGAACTGTCCCAGGTGGTATCAAGGGCCCATCTCCTGAAATCCAAGGCATATTCAGCTACCGAGTGCTTACCTTGGCGCAAAGCTAACATGGCTGCTTCAGCTGTTGCACCTCGATTGGGGTCATCAAACACCTGCCCCATGGCTGAAATAAAAGCATCAAGGTGATTCAAACAATCATCCTCCGTCTCAATCAGAGGGTTTGCCCACATCAAAGCCTTGTTGGTAAGCAACATAATTATAGTAAGCACCTTAGATCGTTCAGTGGGAAATTGTGAAGCATGTGCAGAAAAAAAAAGATTGCATTGATTAATAAATCCCCTGAATTTCTCACGTTCACCGCCAAAACGAAAAGGGGGCAACTTGGGAATCCCAGAACTCGGGGCTACGGCAGGAGCCTGGACTCGCTCCTCTAGAGCCTCAATCCTGGCTCGCAAATCCTGGGCAGTCTGTCCAAACACTTGCAAATTGTGATTAGTGAGGTCCTGTAAGCTTGCGAAACGGGTCTTTATATTCTGCAAATCTGCAAGGATATTATCAGTCACTCCGCAAAGTTCCTTTATGTGGGCCTCCATTTTCCAGATCTTTTAAAACAGGAGTACTGGAAGGAGAGGAGAAGAAAAAAAAAAACAATAGTGTTTACCTGTGGTAACACTGCAGAGAGAAAAAAAATTAAGGGAACTGCTCACCTGGAATGGTTGTGAGAAGTCACAACCACTGTCACAGAAAGTTCAACCGGACATCTGATATCCACAGTTACAGCAGACAAAAAAGAGAAAAGAAAAAAAAAAAAAACAATAGTGTTTACCTGTGGTAACACTGCAGAAAAAAAAACTTAAGGGAATTGCTCACCTGGAATGGTTGTGAGAAGTCACAACCACTGTCATCACAGAAAGTACAACCGGACATCCGATATCCACAGTTACAGCAGACACAGCCTTTCCAGACCCAGCAGACACTAACGTTTGGCTTCAGAATCTTGTAATGTGTATAGTACAGTTCATATAGCGTCTTGTGCTTGGGTGCGATGAAAATACATGAGACACAGGTTTGATATAGAAAGTCTTGTATTACTTCATACAAGTTGGCAAAAATAGTCACACAGTTTGCAGACACAGAAGCAGGAGACACAGCAGGCCAGAGTAATCTAAGCTCAGCAATCACTCTCCACAACAGGTTCAGGATCTTCTTCTCTGTTACTGTAAGTCCATGCAAACGTGGGTCTTTCAAAGAGCAGGGTTCAGAGTCCACAAGTGCTTCAGAGTTCCTCAGTAGGAATAGCTGGAGTACAAGGTCCAAGGCTTCAGGAGTCAGGGCACAGGTTCACTGCAGGCTAGATTCTGAAGCACTGATTGCTCAGCTGTGGCTGCTTAAGAAGCAAAAGGAGAGAATCAGGGCGGGAACATGCAAGCTGGAAACTCCATATTGACTGAGGGCAAGATAGCTGCAGCAAGACAGAAAGTAAAATGGCTGACGAACAAACTGAGTTTCAGGAACATGTACACAGAACCTTACAGTAAGTGACTCATTGGAGTGCTATTTTTGTATGTAAGATTCTCTGCCACGTGGTGTGCTGTGGGCGGAGACCGAGGGCGCCCCCCCTCCCCTTCTTCCTCCCCCTTACCTTTAACCTTCTTCCTTTTTTCTTTGTCCAGTTATTTATTTTTTATTTAGGTTCATTTAATTCCCTTATTTTTCTTTATTTCCCCTTATATTTTCTGTGTCTTCTTGTTTTATTTTGTTCTTAGTTCTTGTTCTTGTAGAATGTTATTGGGGTTCGTTAGTCCAGGAACCCAATTTGTGTGCCAAATCTCACGCAATACTAGTAGTGATCCTCGATCACGCTGTTTCATTCATATATATTGTGCTCTGTTTTATTGGACATGACCTGATATGATGACGCTTGGCTTATATTATGTGACATGTTTTGTTACTGTTCATACCCTTGATATGTGTTATACATGTGTGTTAATAAATACATATTCAACAACAAAAAAAAAAATTTAAAAGTTTGAAAATTGCTAAATTTCTCTCAAATTTATGATTTTTTTCACAAATACACCCAAATCATACCCAACAAATTTTACCACCATCATGAAGTACAATATGTCACGAAAAAAACAATCTCAGAATGAGTGGGCTCTGTTGAAGCGTTCCAGAGTTATTATTATCTCATAAAGTGTCGCTGTTCAGAATTGTAAAATTTGGCCTGGTCAGGAAGAAAACAGGCTTGGGGGGTTAAATAGGTTAAAGGAGCTTTACCAAGATTTCAAGTTTTTCCCTGTCAGTAGGTTAGGGCATAACCTACTAATTGTTCCGACTTGAAACCTCAAGCTATCATGGAAATGGGGCTCTCTGGTGTTCAGGCATATGCTCTTCCGTTTCATTCATCCTCCATGGGGCTGCCGGAAATATCTGAGCTACACTTCATTCGGATTGGTCCAGGTACGGACTGGGGCTGAAATTCAGCCCAGTCATTTGAGATCACACAGGCCCATGCTGCTTTCTGTCCCCAAGCACTAGATAGGATATATTACTAATATTACCCTGGATGGAGGAAAGCAAGATTTACTATAAGATCAATATGTCTAATGATACCCGTGGTGGGGTAAGTGATTGAGTCAGCAACTTTGTGTTCCATCACAACTCTTAATAGTGTGGGTGTCTTGAGAATACCGATTCTGTTAACAATGTAGCAGACAAGGCGGCCCACAACCAGACCGGCCCTTCTGGCATTTGCCAGAATTGCCAGATGGCCAGTCCGGCCCCGGATGGGTCTGTGCAGAATCGTTGAGGGTCCCAGTGGTCGGACCCCCAGCGATCAGTAATTTTTCCCATATCTTACCGATAGGGGATAATTTTAAAACTTGGTAAAACCAAGTTATGGATAACTAGTATCCAACCAACTAATGGTGTAGCGAGAAGAAGATCCATATGCATTGTTCATCTTTTTGGTGTATCGTATTGTATGAGTGGCTCCATTTCTGCAATATGATCATTTTTATGTTTGTCCAGTTAGAATGTATACACAGAGATTGCATTTTACTGCTTTCACAATGCTAGACATCATTTCATTGTGCCCAAAATGACAAATGGATGGTCAGAAAAGCAGATCTAACGAGCAGAGATACCTTGGTCTAAGACATTAGAGCATGAGTCTCTGTAAAGGTTTGCCATGCATTACTGGTCTCTTGTGAAATGATGAAAAAGATGAAATTGGCACATACTGTGAGCAATTAACTAGGAAATCTATGCGCAGTACATATGATTACAATCTAGCGTTTTGTCTCCGAATTTCGCAGTGCGAGCTTTCCACTAGCCCATATTTCATCTGGAGCACAAACCCTTGCTCTGTGGATCAGCTGGTACTGATTTCCTCTAAAGGAAATGATATGGGCACAGTTATTTTCGTTCCTACCTCTCTGCAGCTGGCCACTATGTAGATTTTCATTGTGTGAGCTGGCCGCCTGCCTTTGCGCACTATCCTAGCAGCTGCAATGTCACTGGCTTCTGCCGAGAGTATTGCTGAGAGAACAAAGAAATGATATGATTCACGTAGACTGTAACCTAGGAGCTGATCTACAGAAGCGACGTTTTGGTTTTTTTTATCCTTTTTTTTGTCTAATTTTATACCAAAAAAAGCTGGAGCTCAGCTGCTTCACTCTGTACAGTCTAGCTTAACAGCCTACTTATATATCCATTTCCATGTAATAGTATGAATAAAAATCTAATTTTTTACGCTAAAACCATATTTTTTTTCTGGTTGTAGTGTACTGAGCTACTGTGCATAAAACATCTGTATACAGTATTCAGACAAGGAAATAGTCTGCAGCAGATCTGGATGCAAAATCTGCATATCTCCCCCAATACATTGGAAGGATAACATTTATGGTGAAAATTTTAAGCTTTTTTACTGCCAAATAATGATGAGAGATTTTCAGCTTATCATGAAAAAAATGTATTTATTATCATCGCTATATCTTTACAGTATACAGTCCATCACATAAATGCCAATATTTCTCATGTAATTGGTGTGTCCATTTTTTACCAAATCCATAGGTCAATCCATCATCCATTAATAGTCTTCCATGATCTCATACTATAGATGCATGGCATGCTTTCTTCTCCAATGTTTCTGGGCTACACCGATTTTTTTTGTAGACTTGCTGATTGATTTTTAGCTACTAAGAAGCACTCCCATTAACTTTTTTCTTTACTAAATATGTATATACATGTGTTTAGTGTAGTGTGTGGCAACATACTCACCTATCTCCACGTTCTTCGGTATCCAGCGCCATTCCGGTCCTCTTCTCAGTGATGTCACCGCTCGAGACTCTGTAGTACATGCTATGTTCTACATGTGATCCAAAAGTCTTTTTTTACAATGTAAGACTATGGAGTCTCATTCTAATGCTTCCTAGGCTTACATTGTAAAAGCCACTACCAGGTCACATAGAGGGCAGTGTGACCCGGAGAATCTGAGAGTGGTGATGTCACTGAGAAGAGGAGCAGAATGCCACTGTATACTGGAGAAGACTGTATTAGATGAGTATATACAACATACACACACTACTGTACAAACACATGTACACAGACCTCATTCACATGTCCATGTTTCCAGTATGTGTGTCATCCGTTTTATTACGGATCCCACATCCCGCACGTACCTATTATAACCTATGGGCTGTTCACATGGCCATGTTTTTACGTTGACCTAGTGTCCGTGGAAACCACTACATTTTTTTACAGCAGCAAGGATGACAAGGGACTATGCAAGTTTATGGGTCCGTGAAAAACACGTACAGCACACGGATGGCAACAATATGCCATCCGTGTGCTGTCCATGTTTAACATTGCAAAGTATATTAGAAGCTTTGTAATTTTTTCTGGTAATTACATACCGGAAAAACCCTGATGACCACACTGATGGTAAAAACGGACCAAACACTGAAGATACACTGTAGGTAAAAAGGGACCAAACACTGATGACACCGGTTCCGTTTTTTTTTTACGTTCGTGTTTAAACATGAACGTGTGAAAGAGACCTTAGAGAAAAAAAAAGTTCACGTGAGCGCTTCTTTAAGTGGCAGCTGCAGTCCACCCATTTTCATATAACTTAATGTATTGATTTGGACTATAGCTAAATAGTTAATTTTAATGTGTATGATTAATGAGTGATTCTCAGTGCAGCCTGGAAAAAAAAACACAAGAGAAACATAAGACAAATGTTAAGGTAAGGGGTTAATAACTATTATTGCTGTAGGGAATAGCTCACTCTTAAGGCTTACATACCCTTAAGATAAAAGTCGGTTGAACCCGCCATTTACATTGGTATCAACTGGACATCTATGGTGTATGGTGGGGCCTCTGAACTCAGAGGTTTCTACCAACCATTTGCTCATTTAGCTGGTGACAGAGATAAAAAAAAAAACCTTTAGACCCCGGGGACAATGTTTTTCGCTGATTTGGGTTCTGGAGCCAAATTTCCCAACCATAGACAGGGGCGTAACGACCACAGACACAGAGGTCGTGACCACGACGGGGGTCGTGCGGGTGAGGGCCTGTGAGAATGGGGTCCGCCGATGTTAGCTGAAACCTCTCCTGGATGTGCATCCTCGGACGCACATCCAGTTGAAAACTAGATCTGAACTGAAAAAGTAAGTTGATGTATATGCAAAATGTAAATGCATATTAACACATGACCATTACACAGAAAACCAGGCAGAAAAAATAAATGTCCTAAAATAAAATAAATAAAAAATGTAATAAATAAAAAAAATTTTTTTGCAAAAATTGCATTAAGGTAGTAATAATTATAAGGGTATTTAGTAAGCATAATTTTGATCAAAAGAATGTACAAGCCATCCCGCCATGTCAAGGCAACCCTTTGTGGGACAGTCCTACTCTAATATTGAAAACCTTTCTACTTGTCAAGTGACGTAAATGTGAACAAGGCAGAGGGACTGAACCCATCAGTTGAAGCTAGGCCAGACAGGATGGATTTCTTAACTCAGAAACAGGGCGGTCCCACCCTTATATGCACAGAATGCGCTCTGAACTACATAGAAAACTAGATCTGAACTGAAAAAGTAAGTTGATGTATATGCAAAATGTAAATGCATATTAACACATCACCATTACACAGAAAACCAGGCAGAAAAAATAAATGTCCTAAAATAAAATAAATAAAAAATGTAATAAATAAAAAAAATTTTTTGCAAAAATTGCATGAAGGTAGTAATAATTATAAGGGTATTTAGTAAACATAATTTTGATCAAAAGAATGTACAAGCCATCCCACCACGTCAAGGCAACCCTTTGTGGGACAGTCCTACTCAGTTGAAGTATATTGCAGAGCACAGACCCGTCTAGTCCATGCATGGCTACACACGCTGCCGCAACAGCTGATGTCGACAGGCACATGACTGGGAGCGCATGGCAGTGATGTCATGTGCCCCTGTCGCTTGCACGCTTAAGTCAGCTGCCGGCTTAAGAAGAGGACGCCGCGCGACGGGGGAGCGGAGGGAAGGTAAGTAGAATTGTTTTTTTTTCTATGCATTAAAGGACAGCAGCAGAATGAGATATGTACCAACATGGGGCCCAGGATAAGGAACATATTACAAAGTTAGGACCCAGGATAAGGGATATATACCATAAGAGACATATTACCAGAATAGTGGATAGATATACTGTATATCAGGATGGGTCCAGGATAAGGGACATATACCAGGATGGGTTGATATATATACCAGGATGGGGGATATATAAACTGCTCAAAAAATAAAGGGAACACTTAAACAATAGAATATAACTCCAAGTAAATCAAACTTCTGTGAAATCAAACTGTCCACTTAGGAAGCAACACTGATTGACAATCAATTTCACATGCTGTTGTGCAAATGGAATAGACAACAGATGGAAATTATTGGCAATTATCATGACACCCTCAATTAAGGAGTGGTTCTGCAGGTGGGGACCACAGACCACATCTCAGTACCAATGCTTTCTGGCTGATGTTTTGGTCACTTTTGAATGTTGGTTGTGCTTTCACACTCGTGGTAGCATGAGACGGACTCTACAATCCACACAAGTGGCTCAGGTAGTGCAGCTCCTCCAGGATGGCACATCAGTGCAAGCTATGGCAAGGTTTGCTGTGTCTGTCTGCGTAGTGTCCAAAGGCTGGAGGTGCTACCAGGAGACAGGCCAGTACACCAGGAGACGTGGAGGGGGCCGTAGGAGGGTAACAATCCAGCAGCAGGACCGCTACCTCCGCCTTTGTGCAAGGAAGAACAGGAGGAGCACTGCCAGAGCCCTGCAAAATGACCTCCAGCAGGCCACAAATGTGCTTGTGTCTGCACAAACGGTTAGAAACCGACTCCAAGAGGATGGTCTGAGTGCCCGACGTCCACAGATGGGGGTTGTGCTCACAGCCCAACACAGTGCAGGACGCTTGGCATTTGCCACAGAACATCAGGATTGGCAAATTCGCCACTGGTGCCCTGTGCTCTTCACAGATGAAAGCAGGTTCACACTGAGCACATGTAACAGATGTGACAGAGTCTGGAGACGCCATGGAGAGTGATCTGCTGCCTGCAACATCCTTCAGCATGACCAGTTTGGCAGTGGGTCAGTAATGGTGTGGGGTGGCATTTCTTTGGAGAGCCGCACAGCCCTCTATGTGCTCGCCAGAGGTACTCTGACTGTCATTAGGTACCGAGATGAGATCCTCAGACCCCTTGTGAGACCATATGCTGGTGCGGTTGGCCCTGGGTTCCTCCTAATGCAGGACAATGCCAGACCTCATGTGCAGTGTACCCTTGGTTCTTTCTGATACATGACAATGCTAGGCCTCATGTGGCTGAAGTGTTTCAGCAGTTCCTGCAAGATGAAGGCATTGAAGCTATGGACTGGCCCGCACGTTCCCCAGACCTGAATCCGATTGAGCACATCTGGGACATCATGTCTCGTTCCATCCACCAACGTCACGTTGCACCACAGACTGTCCAGGGGTTGGCGGATGCTGTAGTACAGGTCTGGGAGGAAATCCCTCAGGAGACCATCTGCCGCCTCATCAGGAGCATGCCAAGGTGTTGTAGAGAGGTCATACAGGCACGTGGAGGCCACACACACTACTGAGCATCATTTTGACTTGTTTTAAGGACATTACATTCTACTTTAATTTTGGGTGTGACTCCAAACCCAGGCCTCCATTGGTTAATAAATTTGATATCCATTGATGATTTTTCTGTGATTTTGTTGTCAGCACATTCAACTATGTACAGAATAAAGTATTCAATGAGAATATTTCATTCATTCAGATCAAGGATGTGTTATTTGAGTGTTCCCTTTATTTTTTTGAGCAGTGTATATACCAGTATAGAACTCAGAATAAGGGACATATACGATATACCAGGATCGGGGATAGATATACCAGAATGGTGCTCAGGTAGGATGAGGGACATATATACCAGGGTGGGGGATATATACATATCAGGATGGAGCCTTGGGAAGCAACACTGGTTGTGAATCAAGGTCTCTCGCTGTTGTGGAAATGAAACAGACAACAGGTAGACATGATAGACAATTAGCAAGACAACCCCTATAAGGGGTTCTGCAGGGGGTGACTGATATGTTTCGGTAGCTGAGGAGTGCAGGTAAAAAAGGCAATACACCAGAGCAGTTGGAATCTATGGGATTGCAGTACCCTGACTAACCACCACAACTAGAGGCAGCCGTGGAGCGTTCCTACGTTGGTCCTAGACGCCTCGTCACAGCCTGAGAAACTAACTACACCTAAAGATAGAAATAGGAAAGCTATCTGCCCCGGAGCAGAACCCCAAAGATAATAGAAAGCCCCCAAACATGTAATGGCGGTTAGACAAGAGGAAATACTGACACAGAAAGAAAATAGAATGAGCAAACGCTGGGGCCCAAACTGTCTAAATAGAAAAGGACAGGAAGGGTACTTACTGCAATCCCAGAAAACCCTGAAAAACACCAACTCTACTAATTTCAAAATCACCTGAGATCACACGACCTCTACCACCTAAATTAGCTCTCTGGTGTAATAAAATCAAAACAGCAGCCACTGAAAAAACTGGAAAAAGCAAAAGAACAAAACTCAGTGGCTGAACTAAACTGAGAAGGCAGAAAGCCCCCGGAGGGGACCCAGAAGGCCCCCAAAGAAGTGCAGGACAAAATGCAAAAATATAGCAACAACACAAAAGAAGAAAAATTCTTATCTGGTAGCAGGAGATGCAGACACGACACAGCAGGCTACAAGGGAAACTGGAATGAAGGATTCAGACCAGAACAATTGATCACCGGCAACCCTGATGGGAAAATGACTCCCTTATATAAGACCAATCAGTAACACCTGATTCCCAGTCCTCACAATCTTCACTAGTACCGCTTGTAACCACCAGAGGGAGCCTCTGCTCAGAACTCATCTCAAACCCATTCACAACAGTACCCCCCCTTGAGGAGGGGTCACCGAACCCTCATTTGAGCAACCAGGTCGGTCAGGATGAGTTCTATGATACGCACGGATAAGTCTCCTAGCATGGATGTCCGAAGCAAACACCCAAGAATTGTCTTCCTGACCATAACCTCTCCATTTAACCAAATACTGGAGTCTTCGTCTAGAAAAACGAGAATCCAATATTTTCTCAACCACATACTCCAGATTGCCCTCAACCAAAACAGGGTCAGGAGGCACAGTAGCAGGAACCACTGGCTCAACAAACCTCTTCAACAAGGACTTGTGGAACACGTTATGGATCTTAAATGTCCCTGGAAGAAGCAAACGAAAAGAAACAGGATTAATAATCTCCATGATCTTATAAGGTCCAATGAACCTAGGCTTAAACTTAGGAGATGCTACTCTCATAGGAATATTCTTTGAGGACAACCAGACCAAGTCCCCACTTTAAACCGAGGACCATCAGTCCTATGCCGGTTAGCAAACCGCTGGGCCTTCTCCTGAGAGAGGGACAACCTCTCCACTACCTGGTCCCAAATCTGTTGCATACGCTCAACAACAGAGTCAACACCAGGACAGACAGAAGCTTCCGTCTGTCCTGAAGAAAATCGAGGGTGAAAACCAGAATTACAGAAAAACGGAGACATCAAAGTGGCAGAGCTAGCCCTATTATTAAGAGCAAACTCAGCCAAAGGCAAAAAAGAGACCCAGTCATCCTGATCAGCAGACACAAAGCATCTTAGATAAGTCTCTAATGTCTGGTTTGTTCTCTCAGTTTGACCATTGGTCTGAGGATGAAATGCCGAGGAGAAAGACAATTGAACACCCCGTTTAGAACAAAAAGTCCTCCAAAATCTGGAAACAAACTGGACTCCTCTGTCAGACACAATGTTCTCAGGAATTCCGTGTAAACGAACCACGTGCTGAAGAAACAACGGCACCAATTCAGAGGAGGAAGGCAACTTAGGTAATGGCACAAGATGTATCATTTTGGAAAACCTATCACAAATTACCCAGATGGTGGTCATTCTCTGAGAAACAGGAAGATCGGAAATGAAATCCATAGAGATATGGGTCCATGGTCTCTTGGGCACAGGAAATGGCATCAACAAACCACTAGAGCGAGAGCAAGGCTTGGAGCGAGAGCAAGTCCCGCAGGACTGCACAAATTCCCTGACATCGCGAGACAAGGTAGGCCACCAAAAGGACCGACTAACCAAGTCTCTGGTACCAAAAATTCCGGGATGCCCAGCCAATGCGGAACAATGAATCTCAGACATCACACTCTTTTTCCATTGGTCCGGGACAAACAATTTTCCAACAGGGCAGCGCTCGGGCCTATCCTCCTGACACCCCTCCAGAGCAAGTCTCAAATTGGGCGAGATGGCGGAAAGAACTACACCCTCTTTCAAAATAACAGAAGGATCAGATAACTCAGGAGAGTCCGCAAGGAAACTCCTCGAGAGGGCATCCGCCTTAACATTCTTAGTGCCAGGAAGAAAGGAAACCACAAAATTAAAACGTGTGAAAAACAAGGCCCACCTGGCCTGTCTAGGATTGAGTCGCTTGGCAGATTCCAGATAGACCAAATTCTTATGGTCCGTAAGGACCACCACCTGATGTTTGGCTCCCTCCAGCCAATGTCTCCACTCTTCAAAAGCCCACTTCATGGCCAATAACTCCCGATTACCCGTCATAATTACGTTCAGTAGGAGAAAATTTTCGACAGAAAAAGGCACAAGGGTTACTTTTAGAGGTCTCTGGATCTTTTTGGAACAAAACGGCACCTGCCCCAATTTCAGAGGCATCAACCTCCACCTGAAATGGCAGAGAAACATCAGGCTGCCGTAGAACAGGAGCAGAAGTGAATCTCTGCTTAAGTTCCTGAAATGCAGAGACTGCCTCAGGAGGCCAATTCACCACATCAGAACCCTTTCTGGTCAAATCAGTTAATGGTTTAACAATAACCGAGAAATTACCAATAAATTTACGATAAAAATTGGCAAAACCCAAAAATCTCTGAAGAGCCTTTAATGAAGTAGGTTGGACCCAATCACAGATGGCCTGAACCTTGACCGGGTCCATTTCAATAACAGATGGGGACAAAATGAATCCCAGAAATGAGATCTTCTGTACGCCAAAAAGACACTTTGATCCCTTCACATACAGAGCATTATCCCTCAAAATCTGGAACACAGTCCGAACATGTTTCACATAAGAGTCCCAGTCATTAGAAAAAATCAAGATATCATCCAAATAAACAATCAGAAATTTGTCCACAAAATCCCTGAAAATGTCATTCATGAAGGACTGGAAGACGGAAGGGGCATTAGTGAGCCCAAAGGGCATCACTAGGTACTCAAAATGCCCTTCAGGGGTATTGAATGCCGTCTTCCATTCATCCCCGTGCTTAATGCGAATAAGGTTATACGCCCCCCTGAGGTCAAGCTTGGTAAACCAAGTAGCGTTTTTCACCCTGGAAAACAGGTCAGAAATCAAGGGTAACGGGTATTGATATTTCACAGTAATATTGTTCAAGAGACGATAATCAATACACGGCCTTAATGAACCATCTTTTTTGGCCACAAAGAAAAAAACGGCACCTAAGGGTGAAGAGGATGGTCTGATATGACCCTTCTCCAATGATTCCTTGATATAAGACCGCATAGCGTCATGTTCAGGTACAGACAAGTTAAAAAGGCGACCTTTAGGGAATTTACTACCCGGCACTAATTCAATAGCGCAGTCATAGCTCCTATGGGGAGGTAAGGATGCAGATTTACTTTCGCTAAACACATCAGAAAAATCAACAAAAAGTCAGGAACATCCTGAGCTTGGGGGAGGCAGAAAAAACAGGAGTGTTGGTATTAACACATTGGCAGCCTCAACTGGTTAGAGACACAGATTTCCAATCCAAAACAGGATTATGAGACTGTAACCAAGGGAAACCCAGCACGATAATGTCATGCAGATTATATAGAACCAAAAATTTGCAGCACTCCTGGTGATCAGGTTCAACCCTCATTATCACCTGAGTAGAAAACTGGGGTTTATTCTCAGCCAAAGGGGTAGAATCGATCCCCAGTAGGGGAATAGACTTCTGTAGGGGTATCAAGGGAAACCCACAACGTTTAGCAAAATCATAATCCATCAGGTTAATAGCTGCTCCAGAATCAACGAAAGCCTGAGCAGAAAATGAGGACAGAGAGCATATCAGAGTGACAGTTAATAAAAACTTAGTCTGAACACTACCCAAGACAACTGAGCGTGCAAAACGTCTTCCCCGCTTAGGGCAGACTGAAATAGCATGAGAGGCATTACCACAGTAGAAACATAACCTATTGCGCTTTCGAAACTCATGACGCTGTGCCCCAGACACAACTCCATCACACTGCATGGGCTCAGAAGCTGGCTCACAAGGCAACACCACTCCACGCATACTTCTCCGCTCACGCAAACGTCTGTCAATTTGAATCGCTAATGACATAGAATCATTGAGACCAGAGGGACAGGGAATCCCACCAAAACATCCTTTACATTATCCGACAGACCCTTCCGGAAAAGGGCCGCCAAAGCGTCGTCATTCCATTTGGTCAGGACTGCCCACCTACGGAATCTCTGACAGTATAACTCAGCGTCATCAAGCCCCTGATTTAATGCCAACAAGGCTTTTTCAGCTTGATCAGTGACATTAGGCTCATCGTACAATAACCCCAAAGCCTGAAAAAACGCATCAACATCACTCAAAACAGGATCCCCAGGTATCAGGGAAAAAGCCCAATCCTGAGGATCGCCGCGCAGGAGAGAGATGATAATTTGAACCTGCTGCGCTGCGTTTCCTGAGGACTTAGATTTTAAGGCAAAAAACAATTTACAATTATTTTTGAAATTCTGAAACTTAACTCGATCCCTAAAACAAATCTGGCATGGGGATCCTAGGTTCCACAACAGGCAACCCAGCAAGATAGATAGCAATACTCCGAACCTCAGTGGCAAGCTGATCCACACGGCCAGACAACTGTGCAAACTCCATTGGGAGAAAAGATCCTCCCCAGCACCCAGAGATACAGAGGGAAAGAAAAAAAAAAAAAAAATGCAACAAACAGAAAAATATCTCTGACAACTCTGACAACCTTTTTTTCTACACAATATTTTTTCCCTTCTGTGAGTACCATACAATTTTCAATTTTTAGGCCGGTGATACTGATATGTTTCGGTAGCTGAGGAGTGCAGGTAAAAAAGGCAATACACCAGAGCAGTTGGAATTTATGGGATTGCAGTACCCTGACTAACCACCACAACTAGAGGCAGCCGTGGAGCGTTCCTACGTTGGTCCTAGACGCCTCGTCACAGCCTGAGAAACTAACTACACCTAAAGATAGAAATAGGAAAGCTATCTGCCCCGGAGCAGAACCCCAAAGATAATAGAAAGCCCCCAAACATGTAATGGCGGTTAGACAAGAGGAAATACTGACACAGAAAGAAAATAGAATGAGCAAACGCTGGGGCCCAAACTATCTAAATAGAAAAGGACAGGAAGGGTACTTACTGCAATCCCAGAAAACCCTGAAAAACACCAACTCTACTAATTTCAAAATCACCTGAGATCACACGACCTCTACCACCTAAATTAGCTCTCTGGTGTAATAAAATCAAAACAGCAGCCACTGAAAAAACTGGAAAAAGCAAAAGAACAAAACTCAGTGGCTGAACTAAACTGAGAAGGCAGAAGCCCCCGGAGGGGACCCAGAAGGCCCCCAAAGAAGTGCAGGACAAAATGCAAAAATATAGCAACAACACAAAAGAAGAAAAATTCTTATCTGGTAGCAGGAGATGCAGACACGACACAGCAGGCTACAAGGGAAACTGGAATGAAGGATTCAGACCAGAACAATTGATCACCGGCAACCCTGATGGGAAAATGACTCCCTTATATAAGACCAATCAGTAACACCTGATTCCCAGTCCTCACAATCTTCACTAGTACCGCTTGTAACCACCAGAGGGAGCCTCTGCTCAGAACTCATCTCAAACCCATTCACAACAGGTGACCACAGACCATTTCTAATCCTTTTTGGTTGTTGTTTTGGTCACTTTTGCATTTTGTCATTGCTCTCACCCTTAGAGGTACAGTAGCATGAGGCGGTGTCTACAACCATCAGAAGTTTCTCAGGTAGTGCAGCTCATCCAGGAGGGCATATTAATGCGAGCTATGGCAAAAAGGGTAGCTGTGTCTGTCAGCACAGTGGTCAGAGCATGGGGCAGATACCAGGAGGCAGGCCAGTGCACCAAGAGACGTGGAGGAGTCTGTAGGCAACAACCAAGCATCAGTACTGCTACCTCCTCCTTTGTGCAAGAAGGAACAGGAGGAGCAGTGCCAGAGCACTGGAAAATGACCTCCAGCAAGCCACTAACATGGATGTGTCTGCATAAACTGTCAGAAACAAACACTATGAGGGTGGTATGAAGGACCGACATTCACAAGTGGGTGTTTACAGCCCAATACCGTGCAGGGCGATTGGCATTTTCCAGAGAACTCCTAGATTGGCAGATTCAACATTGGGGCCCTGTGCTCTTCACGGATGAGAGCAGGTTCACACTGAGGTTCACATATGACAGACGTGACAGAGTCTAGAGATGCCGTGGAGAACTTTCTGCTGCCTGCAACATCCTCCAGCATAATCGGTTTGGCAGTGGGTCAGTAATGGTGTGGGGAGGCATTTCTTTGAAGGGCCGCACAACCCTCCATGTGCTCGCCAGAGGTACTCTGATTGCCAGGTTGAGATCCTCAGACCCATTGTGAAACCATAAGCAGGTGCAGTGCACCCTTGGTTCTTTCTGATACATGACAATGCTAGGCCTCATGTGGCTGAAGTGTGTCAGCAGTTAATGCATGATGAAGGCATTGAAGCTATGGACTGGCCTGCCTGTTCCCCAGACCTGAATCCGATTGAGCACATCTGGGACATCATGTCTTGTTCCATCCACCAACACCACGTTGCACCACAGCCTGTCCAGGAATTGACTGATACTTTAATCTACAGGCATGGCCAAAAGTTTTGAGAATGACGCAAATATTATATTTTCACATGATCTGCTGCCCTCTGGTTTTTATGTGTGTTTGACAGATGTTTTTATCACAGACAGAAATATAATAATTGCAAACATATGAGTAACAAAAGCTTATATTGACAGTTAGAATGAGTTAATGCAGCAAGTCAATATTTGCAGTGTTGACCCTTCTTCTTCAGGACCTCTGCAATTCTCCCTGGCATGCTCTCAATCAACTTCTGGACCAAATCCTGACTGATAGCTGTCCATTCTTGCACAATCAATGCTTTCATTTTGTCAGAATTTTTAGGTTTTTGTTTGTCCACCCATCTCTTGATGATTGACCACAAGTTCTCAATGGGATTAAGATCTGGGAGTTTCCAGGCCACGGACCCAAAATCTCTACAGTCATGGCCAAAAGTTTTGAGAATGACACAAATATTAATTTTTACAAAGTCTACTGCTTCACTTTTTCTAACGGCAATTTGCATATACTCCAGAATGTTATAAAGAGTGATCAGCTTAACAGCAATTACTTGCAAAGTCAATATTTGGCTAGAAAATGAACTTTATCCCCCAAAACACATTTCAACATCATTGCAGCCCTGCCTTAAAAGGACCAGCTTCAAAAAATTGACCGGCACATCCAAACATAGATTCAGTGTGAACAGGTGCTAAACCTAGAGTCACCAACTCATATACATACAAGAGAAAAAGGTAGCACACTGTAGCGCTATAGCTTGCAAACACGAAATATGAAAAATATGAAAATGAATTGCATCATTACCTTAGAAATATGAAAAATTGAGAAGTCTTAGCGCATAAGATGGCCAAATTATGTGAGCCTGATAGCCACGTCAAGGCTCTTCTCGTATATCAGGTCCTAACTAATGCCTATCCTCGCTTAGAAAAGTCTGTCTGCATGGGAACGTATGAATCCTCTCTTCAGACTAAAATCTACATCTCTGTGGAGGGGTGATGAACCTGTTGTAATTAAAAAGCCTGTGACCACCAGGTGGAGTGCTCAGGTAGAAGGTAAATGAATACATATCAAAAAACTGACCGGCACATCCAAACATAGATTCAGTGTGAACAGGTGCTAAACCTAGAGTCACCAACTCATATACATACAAGAGAAAAAGGTAGCACACTGTAGCGCTATAGCTTGCAAACACGAAATATGAAAAATATGAAAAATGAATTGCATCATTACCTTAGAAATATGAAAAATTGAGAAGTCTTAGCGCATAAGATGGCCAAATATGTGAGCCTGATACCACGTCAAGCTCTTCTCGATATAGTCCTAACTAAGCTATCCTCCTAGAAAAGTCTGTCTGCATGGAACTATTTCGTGTTTGCAAGCTATAGCGCTACAGTGTGCTACCTTTTTCTCTTGTATGTATATGAGTTGGTGACTCTAGGTTTAGCACCTGTTCACACTGAATCTATGTTTGGATGTGCCGGTCAGTTTTTTGATATGTATTCATTTACCTTCTACCTGAGCACTCCACCTGGTGGTCACAGGCTTTTTAATTACAACAGGTTCATCACCCCTCCACAGAGATGTAGATTTTAGTCTGAAGAGAGGATTCATACGTTCCCATGCAGACAGACTTTTCTAAGCGAGGATAGGCATTAGTTAGGACCTGATATACGAGAAGAGCCTTGACGTGGCCTTGACGTGGCTATCAGGCTCACATAATTTGGCCATCTTATGCGCTAAGACTTCTCAATTTTTCATATTTCTAAGGTAATGATGCAATTCATTTTTCATATTTTTCATATTTCGTGTTTGCAAGCTATAGCGCTACAGTGTGCTACCTTTTTCTCTTGTGTGTTTAAAAGGACCAGCTAACCTCTTTTCAGTGATTGCTCCATTAACACAGGTGTGGGTGTTGATGAGGACATGGCTGGAGATCAATCTGTCATGATTAAGAATGACACCACTGGACACTTTAAAAGGAGGCTGGTGCTTGGCATCATTGTTCTCTTCTGTTAACCATGGTTATCTCTAAAGAAACACGTGCAGTCATCATTGCAATGCACAAAAATGGCCTAACAGGGAAGAGTATCGCAGCTAGAAAGATTGCACCTCAGTCAACAATCTGTCGCATCATCAAGAACTTCAGGGAAAGGGTTCCATGTTGCCAAAAAGGCTCCAGGGTTCCCAAGAAAGACCAGCAAGCGCCAGGACCGTCTCTTAAAAGTGTTTCAGCTGCGGGATCTGGCTACCAGCAGTGCAGAGCTTGCTCAGGAATGGGCAGCAGGCAGGTGTGAGTGCATCTGCACGCACTGTGAGGTGGAGACTCTTGGAGCAAGGCCTGGTCTCAAGGAGGGCAGCAAAGATGCCACTTCTCTCCAGAAAAAACATAATGGACAGACTGATATTCTGCAAAAGGTACAGACAGTGGACTGCTGAGGACTGGGGTAAAGTTATTTTCTCTGATGAATTCCCCTTTTCGATTGTTTGGGACATCAGGAAAACGCCTCATTCGGAGAAGACAAGGTGAGCGCTACCACCAGTCTTGTCTCATGCCAACTGTTAAGCATCCTGAAACCATTCATGTGTGGGGTTGCTTCTCAGCCAAGGGAATCGGCTCTCTCACAGTCTTGCCTAAAAACACAGCCATGAATAAAGAATGGTACCAGAATGTCCTCCAAGAGCAACTTCTCCCAACCCTCCAAGAGCAGTTTGGCGATCAACAATGCCTTTACCAGCATGATGGAGCACCTTGCCATAAAGCAAAGGTGATAACTTAAAGGCTCAGGGAACAAAACATAGAGATTTTGGGTCCATGGCCTGGAAACTCCCCAGATCTTAATCCCATTGAGAACTTGTGGTCAATCATCAAGAGACGGGTGGACAAACAAAAACCTAAAAATTCTGACAAAATGAAAGCATTGATTGTGCAAGAATGGACTGCTATCAGTCAGGATTTGGTCCAGAAGTTGATTGAGAGTATGCCAGGGAGAATTGCAGAGGTCCTAAAGAAGAAGGGTCAACACTGCAAATATTGACTTGCTGCATTAACTCATTCTAACTGTCAATATAAGCTTTTGTTACTCATATGTTTGCAATTATATTTCTGTCTGTGATAAAAACATCTGTCAAACACACATAAAAGCCAGAGGGCAGCAGATCATGTGAAAATATAATATTTGTGTCATTCTCAAAACTTTTGGCCATGACTGTATGTTTTGTTCCCTGAGCCATTTAGTTATCACCTTTGCTTTATGGCAAGGTGCTCCATCATGCTGGAAAAGGCATTGTTGATCGCCAAACTGCTCTTGGAGGGTTGGGGTAAGTTGCTCTTGGAGGACATTCTGGTACCATTCTTTATTCATGGCTGTGTTTTTAGGCAAGACTGTGAGAGAGCCGATTCCCTTGGCTGAGAAGCAACCCCACACATGAATGGTTTCAGGATGCTTAACAGTTGGCATGAGACAAGACTGGTGGTAGCGCTCACCTTGTCTTCTCCGAATGAGGCGTTTTCCTGATGTCCCAAACAATCGAAAAGGGGATTCATCAGAGAAAATAACTTTACCCCAGTCCTCAGCAGTCCATGCCTGTACCTTTGGCAGAATATCAGTCTGTCCATGATGTTTTTTCTGAAGAGAAGTGGCTTCTTTGCTGCCCTCCTTGAGACCAGGCCTTGCTCCAAGAGTCTCCGCCTCACAGTGCGTGCAGATGCACTCACACCTGCCTGCTGCCATTCCTGAGCAAGCTCTGCACTGCTGGTAGCCCGATCCCGCAGCTGAAACACTTTTAAGAGACGGTCCTGGCGCTTGCTGGTCTTTCTTGGGCGCCCTGGAGCCTTTTTGGCAACAATGGAACCTCTCTCCTTGAAGTTCTTGATGATGCGATAGATTGTTGACTGAGGTGCAATCTTTCTAGCTGCGATACTCTTCCCTGTTAGGCCATTTTTGTGCATTGCAATGATGACTGCACGTGTTTCTTTAGAGATAACCATGGTTAACAGAAGAGAAACAATGATGCCAAGCACCAGCCTCCTTTTAAAGTGTCCAGTGGTGTCATTCTTACTTAATCATGACAGATTGATCTCCAGCCATGTCCTCATCAACACCCACACCTGTGTTAATGGAGCAATCACTGAAAAGAGGTTAGCTGCTCCTTTTAAGGCAGGGCTGCAATGATGTTGAAATGTGTTTTGGGGGATAAAGTTCATTTTCTAGCCAAATGTTGACTTTGCAAGTAATTGCCGTTAAGCCGATCACTCTTTATAACATTCTGGAGTATATGCAAATTGCCATTAGAAAAAGTGAAGCAGTAGACTTTATAAAAATTAATATTTGTGTCATTCTCAAAACTTTTGGCCATGACTGTAGATCTGGGAGGAGCTCCCTCAGGAGAACATCCGCCGCCTCATCAGGATCTTGCCCAGGCGTTGTAGGGAGGTCATACAGGCACGTGGAGGCCACACACAATACTGAGCATCGTTTCCTTTTCTTGAGGCATTTCCACTGAAGTTGGATCAGCCTGTAATTTGATTGCTTGCATCCCGGATACTGATGGTGAAATTGGTACTGCGGTTATATGGCTTCTTCCTCCTATAATACGAGAAATAACCAGGGCCGCCTAAATGTATTATTTTTATCAACAATTAAAAAAAAATCATAGGCAGCCAATATTTTTTAAGGACATATTGGAAAACCAAGTCAATATTTTTTAAGGACATATTGGAAAACCAGAATAAACTATCAAAATTGAAAGCTATGTCTGCTTTTCAGATTAGAGATATGGCACCATTGTCTGAGAATTGTAAAATGATATTTAGACTCATAATAGGCTTTTCCACTTTCAAAAAAAGGAAATCACAGTCAATATTTTTTAATGAAAAAAGTCCCATATTTTACAATTTACAGATCGCTGGTGACCCCCAAAATGCTGAAACTATTTACCCACTTAGGATTTGGCTTGTCTTCAATTACTAATACAAGTACATGCACCATTTTTATTAATATTCATTTTGAAGCCAGAGCACAAATTTTCACCTTGGCAAAAAAAAAAGGTATAAACAGGTAACACGAAATATTTGCCACAGTATACCAGTCTATATCGTAGTCAGCCAAGGTTTAGTGTCTGTGCATAACATGGTACAGCACACCTGGAAGTTTTGGAGCAGAGTTGTATATAACTGGGCTTCAGTTGTTATTTTTGCTATTTTGTATTTTCTGTTATCTGATTGTTGCAGGTTTTTTTTTCTAATTATTAATATGTTGTTATTTATGGTTTGATATATTTTTATTATTATACATTTATATAGCGCCATTTATTCCATGGCGCTTTACATGTTAGAAGGGGCAAATATAGACAAGTACAATACATATGAGCAATACAGGACACACATAAGTACAGAAGGAGAGAGGACCCTGCCCGCAAGGGCTCACTGTCTACAGGGGATGGGTGAGGATACACTAGGAGAGGGTAGAGCTGGTCGTGCAGCGGTTCAGTAGACTGAGGATCACTTCAGGTTATAGGCTTGTTGGAAGAGGTAGGTCTTCTGGTTTATTTTGAAGGTTTCCATGGTAGGTGCGAGTCTTATGTGTTGGGGTAGAGAATTCCAGAGTGTGGGGGAAGCACAGGAGAAGTCTTGTATGCGGTTGTGGGAAAAAGAGATAAGAGGAGAGTAGAGAAGGAGATCTTGAGAGGATCGAAGGTTGCGTGTGGGTAAGTACCAGGAGACCATGTCACAGATGTATGGAGGAGACAGGTTGTATAATATTTGTATGTAATATATATTCAGTATATATTTGCCTAAAGTACTTTTTTGGTTCGGCTATTTTTCCTTGCCCTTAATTAACATGTAAAATGAATTTAATTCTGATACTATTGTATATAGTTCGAGTACAGGATACATGACATGGCACATACTTGAATAATAAAGCATGCCCCCGAAACGTTCACACTACGATATGGATTGGCAGGCCATGTATGATGTTACATTTTTACACCCATTTTTGCGATTGTGAAAATTTGTGATATGGCTTTAAAATGATTCTAAAGCCATATATGTTTGTTGATTATGGATTGCTGGGTTTTAATATCATCCGATGGACACACTACAGTAACGCAGTTGCTAACCTGCTGTGCTTTCCTGTTCATACAGAGAAAAGCTGAGATCCTCCTGGGTGTCTTTACCATTTTCTTCCTACTATTAATAGGATCTTGAATCTTGATGGAAGCTTGGCTATTAGTGTTGATACATGCTCTGACTTGTTCCAAGGTAATCTATATCCTCTGGGTTTACCTATAATTAGGAAATTATTAACAATTAAATGCAGAAGTCTGCGCTTTCCTTGTGAGTGCAGTGTGGCAGTAAATCATTAACACCTAAATTGAAACTTTTACTTCTCTATTCAAGGCCAAATTCACACATTTGGGATTGCGATACCCTGACTGACCACTGGGTCACCTGACCTGTGTTACAGTGCAGTCCAAATGTGGCTGTCTAAACTAAGCCTATGTTTGTGACTTTCAGGGAATATTTACAAGGTAAAAAAAATGGTTCTGCACACTCACTTCAAAGTGAATTAGAAAAAGCTTGCAGTACCATTCAAGGCCACTAAACAATGTATGGAGATGTTGTCATGCATTTGAACCCTTGAGCCTGTGCTTTGTGGTCGGCTTCTCTGTCCACCGAGCCACAGCAGATATGCCTTTTCTACAGGTGTTTAGTTTCTGTTATCTTTGCTTCAGTCTTTTTAGGGTAACCATTTTTTTCATTTACTCATTTGTCTGCCCTAGCACCTTTCAGGTCCGGCTTTATATACTTTCCCATGCTGGTATTTCCTGCAAGTGAAAGTCTCATTTGGAAATCCAGCCTTACTGCTGTAGTTTAAACTAGTCAGTGAAAGACCAGCTAGGGTTTATCTCTCTGTTGTTTATGTTCTTTACCCTGCACCTATCTTATGTTTATTTTTAGGAAGTAGGTGGCATTTTCTTTAACAGTACGTACTTAATCTTTTACTTTGTATTTCATGGTGTTTTACTCGCTCTGGGATCTCTTTCTATTTCAGCACACTTTCCCTTCTGTAGATAATTTACACTCTGCTCTGCCCTCTGGTTCTTTAGAAGGAATGTGAAGCGCTCAATGGCCTTTCAGGCAGCAAAGGTCTGAATTGCCATCGTCTAGTCTGTGGTTAGGGCTATTTTAGTTCACGCAAGAACCACTAGACTGTGGGGTCAGGATCCCTAGTCTGCACAGAAGCCGGCAGGGTCATTTGCAGTTTTTAGTGTGTTACCTATTTTACAGAGTACGTTGATACACTATCATAACAGTTGTACAACTACTGATGCGCTGCAGCGCCTTAATTTTACTGATCTGATCAATGGGAGGAGGAGGAGAAAGTTGGACCCCTATCAATCATATATCGATGACTGGTTCTATGGTCAGGTGATCAATATTAAAGTCGCTGTAGCCCTTAGAGAATAACATTTCAAAATCAGCCAGGGCTTTTAGATCTTAATTGCTTTAGTGTAGCCACATATGAAAAACATATGAATAGGGGTAGTTATGAGGATTGAAGAGATAGCAGTCACACTTAAACTCCTGTGCTAAAGGCACCCAAAGACCCCTCTATTACAGAAGAGGACAATAGTATTATACATGCCACATGATAGGTGGTGGGTCCTGTTAAGCTGCAGAACATGGTCGTACATAGGATGCATAAGATGTGATAGATCAAAAAGCCTCAATGGAGAAGATTTAAGGCAAAATTCATATGATGAGTATGGTGAGATGGAGACCATGAGGCAAATAACTATTTTGTCCGTGCTGCAAAAAAAAAAAATAAGATAAGAATAAGAAGTAAGTCCATTCTGGGTCTCTTTTTTCCATCTCATCAGTGACCAGTTGGCAGACATTGACAATCGAAAGTTATAAAATCCCTATTGCGAACAAGCAAAATGGCAGCTTGTCATATCAGTCATTCTGCAACTGTGTAAATCAGCTGGCAACAGGTTTATCGCTGCCCAGTTCACAGACGTCTGTGGGGTCAGCATAATTTTTATGTGTGACTGTTTTAGCACATTGCAGATGTAGCATATTTTGCCAGTCTTCTTTCCGCTTTCTTCTAGGATGCACCTTCCCAGTGACAAGCATGCATCTATCCATTAATTGGGGAACAATTGGTTGGTTTGGTAGATAACTGCAAGTGAAGTCTATGGACAGCTTAACATGACAGCCAGCGAAGTGCCAACTCTCTTGTGGAACTGGAACAAAGGCGGCACACTGCATGGATGGCTGTAATAGGCATCCACCATTGTGCATTGTTCCTATGTCATTGACTGAACACAGGTACAAGGAGAACGTGTTATCTCCATTTATAAGTAATCACTTCAGAATAAGCTGGTCAGCTGGGGCATTTGTCAAACTCAATTCAACCCTGGTAAGAAAGCACAGAGGACAAAGGCGTTACCACGCAGACTCCTTTATATCACCACTATAGAGAAGCAATAATTGTTTGGTAACTTTACTATCTATTGAGAGTTATTGTATTGTTTTGTATCATTATATAAAATATGAAATTGTGATTTGTTGTGTTTTACTTATTTCTTGTTGGACTCGTCAGACCTTGTTCACAAGTAGGTGAGTAGAGGACATTTGTTTGGAGAAGACTTAAAAGATACCCTGACTTTCAGCACCTGTTTATTGATTTTGAAGTGGTCCAGCAGAGGTGGCAATTCTACTCTTTCTTACCCTACTTACTAAACTAACTAACTAGTACTCTTTAAATCCCACATCGGATCTCAGTAATCAAAAGATTTTAGTTAAAAAATCTTTACTGATAAAAATTGTGTGATTCGTTGAGAACAAAAGAAAGTATCAACAGTCAATGGAAACGAAAATCATCAACCAACTGAGTGGGACACCCCCGAAAATTAATGTTAAAATTTGAAATCACAAGTTAATCTGATTGTTGTGAATTTCATCATGGCAATTTCATAATGTGATCCTGTAGTAGGTATGATCCCACATATCTATATGTACTCCTGACAACATAGGCTTGTGCTCCTGATGGTGATGGTGTCCTCAGTATGGCCTCCAAGAGTTGGATCAGGGCATCAATGAGTCCGTGGAGAGTCCATGGTGCAACTTGCTGGTAACAGATACACTGACACTTAATGTTAAAGAGGTTCTCAATTGGAGTTAGATCTGTGAAACGTGTGGGCCAGTCAGTGACATCATTGCCTTTGTCATCCAAGAATTTCCGACACACTCTGGCCACATGAAGGATTTTATCCCAGTACCTTACAGCATTCAGGGTATGGGTGGAGCCTCCATACTATGTCAGATTTGCTCAATGTAAACCTGCTCTCATCTGCAAGGAAAATTTGGCACCATTGTCGAATTGGTGGTCTCTGATAAGTGCAAATCGAACTACATGGTGGTTGGCTGAGCAAACGTCTCTCTACAGGACGACGGGCCCTCACAACACGCTCATTGAGTCTATTTCTGAAAACTTGGTTTGAAACATGCACACGATTTGTAAAGTTAGCTCTGGTCCCGGCAAGTGCTGTAAGAGCTTTTCTATATATTACCAAACCAATGAGACCACCAGAGTGGCGGAACTGGAACAGCAGAGAATTTACCAGGTGAGTATACGTTATTTTTTATATTACCATTTGTCCCACCTACACTAATACTAATTTTTGATTTAAAAATTGTGGAAAACCGGTTAAGGCATAGTGGTCTACTAGAGATCTACAGTATGTATACATTAGTCTGCATTGTGCAGATGGCTATCCCTTACAGACCTATTATCATAGGCATGGTTTCAATGGAATATTGAACGGATTTTGTAATAATGCTTTCTTATAAATTGCTATTTCTGCATCTTCGATAAATACATTGTAATCTGTCATGTTTTTCTTTTTTTTTGTACCTGTTGCGGCTGTATATCACTTGTTCATTGCTTAAGGCAAGGGTTAACTTTTTGATAGTGTACACTAGACCTTAAGACTTTAGCACAACATACGTCATGAAGACAAATGAACCATGGCGGAGGACTTTCATATACAAACTGTTCAAATAAGTCAACTCAGTGAACAAAAAGGTTTTGTCTGTTTCGTGCTTTAAGCAATCTGCCACGTGGCCATTGTGGACCAAGGCCAATGAATTATATTACACGTGTAAATGACGTCACAAAGCCTATATGGAAGTGTGCAGCAGGACAGCTTTACGGGTTTAGGTGAAACGCTGGCTTGGCATTTATTTCCATGGATTTTGCACTTAGAAAAGCTGGATCAACAGCAAAGCTGCAAATGTTATTCAGTTCCTTCTTCATGAACACATCTTTAGCTTATAACACATTTCCCTCTAGCTCCTCTACGACGACGTTGGTTCTTTTCTAATTGTGTAAAGGTTCCTACTAACATTAGAAGTATGTTGGATGAAACCAGCTATTTCATGGTGACCGGCCAACTACCCAATGTGTATGCTGTCTCAAACCTCTCTGATGACAGATGTCGGGGAAAAGATATTGGATGTCAACATGCAGAGGAATCTGGAAGTGGTTCCTCTTGTCCCCATACAAGCGTTCATGCATACAGCACAGTAGGGAGAAAACTGTTGTCTGTCGACAACTAATGTGAGTGAATGGGCAGCTTGCAAGCAACTCAAGTCTACAGTCCCCTAAACCACCATTTGTTGAAAAGTTATGTAGTCAGGTCCTCATACTTTCATTAATTGGCATCCTGGAGGCCATGGACTGACATGTCATGGTTCACAGAAGATGAATCCAGCCAGAATAGACATGTTTAAGATTAGACTACATGACTCTTTAGCATCTCACCATGACCCGTGACTCTTCCCCAGCACATGCTGAGCTCTAAATCCACTTTTAGCATTTTGCTGCATTTTATTTCTTTTACTTGCTCATATAGCGCCTTTAGTTTTCCACAGCGCTTTAGACACCATCAACGCTGTCCACATTGGGACTCAGAATCTAAATTTCCTATCTGTATGTGTTTGGAATGTGGGAGGAAAACGTAGAACCCGGAGGAAACCCACGCAAACACGGTGAGAACATACAAACTCCTTGCAGATGTTGTCCTTGGCCCAAGGCCCCAACGCAG
Source organism: Oophaga sylvatica (assembly GCA_033576555.1). NCBI lineage: Eukaryota > Metazoa > Chordata > Amphibia > Anura > Dendrobatidae > Oophaga > Oophaga sylvatica. The sequence goes on from JARQOD010000003.1 coordinate 563,294,762, forward strand.
CAAGGCTACAGTGCTAACCACTGAGCCACCGTGCTTGGAAAGCATTGGACAGATTATACAGGGGCATCATTACAGTACTATTCAATATAAAAGGCCTAAATCCTGTGTCAGGTTCCTGTTATGAATAGGATAAACTGCATTCAATATATGAAATTACCATTATTGCTTCTCCAACCCGTAACTGTCCAGCTGTTGCAAGACTACAGATCCCAACATGAGATGTGAGGTGTGCATCTATTGTAACACTCACTGTCGAGTTAGGACTAAAGGCCTGTTCATACCATGTTTTGACCGCTTATTTGTAATTCCATTGGGTGCTAATCACCTGAAAAAAGGGATTCCAGATGGAGCCATAGACTTCAATTATCGCACAGTCCAAAACATGCAACTTTGGACTTTTTGTGAGCTTTGTGGCAGCGGTATCCAGCTTTTAAGTTGTACAATAGACTACAGTATTCATTAGACTAAGCTATTGTTGTGACTTTAACATTAGTACAGAAAAAAAAATTAAAAGTTGCATGTTTTGGACTTTTGTTTGATAATGACGTCTATGGCTCTACCGGAGCACATCTGAGTCCCTTTTTTGGGGGGGTTCAGGCGAAACGTTAGATGGAGTCGCAAACATTTGGCCAAATCATTGCTTTTCATCTGCGGAGTTTTCCAATATACACAATAGCGATCTCCACCGATTATTGTGTTTTTATTGGGTGTATTATGATTTTTCCCCTATTTGTACACGTTTTTGGTGGAGATATCAAGCTGTTTTTTTAATGGATTTTTTTAGTGCATTAACACTGGGATTCTGCACTTAAATACACAGCTACATTTTTTTAAGCTCCCCATAAAAGCTTATAGAGGAAAAAAGGTACCAAAAACCCAGAAAGTACAATAGTGGGCATGAGTTTTCATGACAATACTCCTGTTAGGGCTCATACTCACAAGCGAGAAACTCGGACGAGTCTTGCAGGTCAATACCCAGCACTGCCGCCGGCAGTCAGGACCGGAGTGTGCGGCTGCATAGAAATACATGCAGCTGAACGCTCCGATCTGAGTGCCGGCGGTATTGACGTGCAAGAATCGTCTGAGTTTCTCACATGTGAGTATGAGCCCCTAAAGTCAGTAGCTGGCGTTCATAGGAGACCGCTATTTTTGCTGCACATAGCAATACTGTGGTATTGCAGTGCATAATAGAAGAGATCAGACAATTGCAGGTTCAAGCCCCCTAAAGGTTCTAAGAAAAAAGTAGCAAGTGAAAAAAAAGTGTTTAAAAAAAATATAAAAGTTCAAATCATCCCCTTGTTCCACCATTAAAAATAAAGAAATAAAAAAATAAACATATTTGGTATCACTGCGTTTGTAAAAGTCCAATCTATCAAAATATAAATTAACCTGACTGGTAAATGGCGTAATGAGAAAAAAAAAATAGAATTACATTTTTTGGCTCCCGCAACACTGCATTGAAATGCAATAATAGGCAATCAAAGCATCGTATCTACCCCAAAATGTGTCAATAAAAACGTCAGCTCAGGTCAAAAAAATTAAGCCCTCAGCCAGCCCCATTGACCAAAAATTGAAAACGTTACAGGTCTGGGAAAATGGCAACACAAGTGAATTTTTTTTTTATTTTTTTTTTACAAATTTCATATTTTTTTTTCACCACTTAAATAACAGAAAAACTATGAATGTTTTGTATCTGTGTAATCATACAGACCAGGAGAATCATACTGCCAGGTAATTTTTACCGTATAATGAAAAGCGTAAATTAAAAAAACCAAAACAAAAATTGCAGAACTGAATTTTTTACCCTGTACACATGATAAAAAGAATGATGTCATTCAAAAGTTCAACTCTCCCTGCAAGTCCTCATGTGGATGGAACAATAAAATAATGTATAGCTCTAGGAAGAAGGGGAGGAAAAAACAAAAGCGCAAAAAAGGAAAATCACCCCATCAGGAATGGGTTAAGCTGCACAAACCTGTTCCAGTGCCCATTACTTTGCCCCCTATCACTCCGGCCTCTCACAACATGATCGCTGGGATCTGATGGATTGCCATGATAGCTGGAGGACTGCAAACAGCCTCGTCATCACCATCTGGTTTCTCCTGTGGAGTGCCAGGGTTCATAGAAGATCATATTTTTTTTAGTCCCACCAGAGGGGACTTGAACCCACGTTTAGTATTGCAGTATACGGTCAAAATAAAGTGAAAATAAATTATTAAAAATATCTAATAAAAAAAGTAAAAATAAAAAATAAATTAAAAATACAATACAAAAATCATCAAAATGTTGTTAAGTACCCCAAAATGGTACCAGGAAAAACTACAGCTCGGCACACAAACAACAAGGCCCCACACACCTCCATCGGTGGGAAAATCAAAAAGAAAATGGCGTCATACACTAAATTTTTCTTTTACAACGTTGAGATTTTTTTAAGCCTCCAAAATAATCTATTTATATAATCGTGTTATCCTGTCTGTCTGTCTGTCCAGGAAATCCCGCGTCGCTGATTGGTCCGGCCGCGGCCAATCAGCGAAGCAGGGCTAACTCTGCCCATGTGGTCATGTGACTCACCAACTGCCCATGATGTACTGAGCATGTTTTACACAGGTGACATGAGGTAAGACATAATTAACATAAGGTAATACACAGTAAATACACAGTAAAATGAGGTAATACACAGTAATATGAGGTAATACACAGTAATATGAGGAAATACACAGGTAACATGAGGTAATATGAGGTAAAATACAGTAACATGAGGTAATACACAGTGAAATGAGGTAATATACAGTAATATGAGGTAATACACAGTAACATGAGGTAATACACAGTTATATGAGGTAATACACAGTAATATGAGGTAATACACAGTGACATGAGGTAATACACAGTAACATCAGCGACGCAGGGCTAACTCCGCCCATGTGGTCATGTGACTCACCAACTGCCCATGATGTACTGAACATGTTTTGTCAGTCACAGTGTCTGATGTACTTCTGTCACGTTTACTGAACACGGGTAATACACACTGACATGAGGTAATACACAGGTGACATGAGGTAATACATAAGTAACATAAGGTAATACACAGTAAAATGAGGTAATATACAGTAACATGAGGTAATACACAGTAATGAGGTAATACACAGTAATATGAAGTAATACACAGGTAACATGAGGTAATATGAGGTAATATACAGTAACATGAGGTAATACACAGTGATATGAGGTAATACACAGTAATATGAGGTAGTACACAGTAACATGAGGTAATACACAGTGACATGAGGTAATACACAGGTAACATGAGGTAATATACAGTAACATGTGGTAATATACAGTAACATGTCGTAATATACAGTAACATGAGCTAATATACAGTAAAATTAGGTAATATACAGTAACATGAGGTAATACACAGTAATATCAGGTAATACACAGGTAACATGAGGAAATAAGAGGTAATATACGGTAACATGAGGTAATACACAGTAATATCAGGTAATACACAGGTAACATGAGGAAATAAGAGGTAATATACGGTAACATGAGGTAATACACAGTAATATGAGGTAATACACAGTGACATGAGGTAATACACAGTAACATCTATCTATCTAATATATATAATCGTCTTATCCCATCTGTCTGTCTGTCTTTCTGTCCAGGAAATCCCGCGTCGCTGATTGGTCCGGCTGCAGCCAATCAGCGATGCGAGATTTCAGAAAAAAGATGGCGGCCGTTTGCCATGACAATAAACAAGTCACAAGGTCAAACTCTGCACCGTGTTGGCATATATTTACCGGAGTCCGTTTTTGGTCATGGACAACTCTACGTTGCATTTTCAAGAGTTAAAATGAGATCCAACGTCAAGGTGCAAGTTTTGGATACCCCTTTACAAGGAAAGTTGCTTAGAGATAGTCAAAAAGTATTCACAAGAAATATGGTGTACAAAAATATATTGGGTTGATATTGTTAACAAATATATTATAGTGTCGGTGTACTTCTCTCGTCCGATGATTTATTTAAATACAGTTAGATATCAGGGCCGGCCCGAGAGATTACGGCGCCCTAGGCAAAACTATTTTGTTGCGCCCCTACTATTAAGTATACATATTTTTTTCTCTCGGGCGCCCCCTTAGTGTAGTGTGTGCATTTTTGGTTGTTTGCTTTGCCAACATTTGAAAACTTAGGAGCAAAATAAATGCGCGGGATCAAACACCTGTCAACAGACGATGCAAACGACTCACGTCCGTAGTTTAGCGCCTCCTTTCCGTGCGTAAATTGAAGCTCAACGGTTTTTCTTTTAAATTTATGGTAAAAAAATTTATGTATACTTTTCTTTCCATCCCTAAAACTTTTTGCCTTTTGAAAAGATATTTTATAATTTTTTCTATTTTTACTCTGGCGCCCCTTAGGGTCGGCGCCCTAGGTGGCCGCCTAGTTCGCCTATACGTTCGGGCCGGCCCTGTTAGATATTCATGTAATAGTTTATATATTTTGATGATCTGTTTAATAATTTTGTTCGTTGTATTAAGTTCTATGAGCAATAACATTTATTGATAATGTATATATTTTACCCGGAAAATCCTGTGTATTCATTGCATTATTCTTAAATCTTCATAAATAAACTACATACATATTCTAGAATACCCGATGCGTTAGAATCCGGCCACCATCTAGTAATAATAATAATAATAAACCCTATCCTAATTTGGCATCGCTGGAATCCTATAGGCTCCACAGACAAGTGAGGCTTAATAGTATAATGGCCGTCCATGGAGACAAGTGATTGCCCATAGCAACCAATAAAAATACAGCTTTTATTTTCCAAGTGCAGTTTCAAAAATGAAACAAGTGATCTGATTGGTTGCTGGCTTCTGCAGCTTTCACAGCTCGTGTTTTGCAATCTCTTATGACGTCATGAGTTGATGACCTCACACTCAGCGCACACTGTGACGTGTACAGATTCGGAGTCCGTGTTCTGCTGCCTGCGTTGCGCAGTGTATCATCTGATATGATGTAGGCAGGCCCACGGCTTATTGACACTGCAGTTGTGGAAAGCTACAAACTCCCCCCTGAAAGCCTAGAAATCATGCGCCTAAGCTTAGAAAAACTACATCTCCCGTGAGCCAGCGCGGCCGCGCGTGCGCACTGACCTCCCAGTTGTCAAAGTGCTTTTTGGCGATCAGGTCGCTCGCCAGCTGTAAGCAAAGCGAAAGGAGGACATCGGGAATTTGGTGTATCGATCTGCTCACACACATAAGGTAATCGCAGGCGATCTCATCAATCTGTGACCAGTGAGTGCGCACTAATGACTCTGGTGTTAATTGCTGGGTGATGTGGTGGGGGAGCAGCTGCAGCAGTGGGCTGTATACACAGATGGGGGCAGTCCTGGCTCTGCACCAGGGGGGGAAACTTGTTAGCTGTTGTGTAGAAACCTGTATAGGAAATGTGGCTCAGTCTTGACCTTGAAGAGAAAGGCAAATTGATCCTGGGTGATAATTAAGCGACTGATTGCTAATTGATTAGTTATTCCGGCCACGGGCGAAACCGGAATCCTTAACATCCCCGACAGTGATAATCGCCGTGTCTGCGGGTCTGATGGTCAGAGGCTGCGTAGTGTCCTATGCGATTGTCGGAACATCGCCATCATCTGAGAAAATGTAGTATAAAGCGCCGTTCACACTGTCGGATCGCGCACAGCCTTGGCGGTGGTGTCACCGGGATCTTTAGAAGGTTTTTCTATATTCTCATGGCGGCATCCGTCCACTATAGACAAACGCGTATCTTAGCGTGTTTGCCCCTTTAAAATCAGGGCACGATGACGTGACAGTAGAACACATCCCGATTATATCTGCACATGCCATATCAGGATTGCAAAAAAAAAAAAAAATTCCAATATTGATTTTTTTTTTTTGCTATCAATCCCCTAAATAATGAATATAATGCACTGTCTCCGGTAGCATGCAATCCGTGATCTGTCCCAGCGGAGCAATGTGATCCCCGGGATCAGAATCAGATGAAATATTGTCCGCTTTTACATCCATTTTTATACAATCATCAGTTAAAAAAAGATTTACAAGACCAAATACAGTTTCCTATGTAAATGATCGCAATGTATCTGTAAAATGTCAGATGCTATATGGATGATATCTGCTTTTTTTTCCCGCACCCATAGACTTGAATAGGCGCGTACAAAATACAGAAAACAAAAGACTGACCGTCATTTCCCATCAGAAAACAGGTGTGTACAGGAGCCAACCAAGAGTAGCCATCTCCATATATAACCAAAAAATATACCGTAGTTGTTACACTTTGTTTGTTATACAAAATACAGAAGAGACACTTGGTTCATGTAAAAAAAAAAAAAATCTGAACAGCCCTAGATAATAACTTTGGTCTGTGTCCTAATACACTCGTCTGTACGAGCCCTACTGCAGAGGTAGCGTCAGGGCTGTTTGATTGTTGGCGATCTAAGACCTCATTTATACGTACATTTTTCACCCGTTTTTTTTTCATATTTTTCACCGATAGACCACATACCCATTATGATCTATGAGACTGTTCACAGGTCCACCTTTTTTTTCCAGATCAAGCATGTAAAAAAAAAACCCAAGAAAACAGAATTTGAGTTGCCAATGCAAGTAAATGGGTCAGTGACAAAAAAAAAGGATGACGCTCAGATACCATCTATGTGTCATCCGTGTGCTGTCCATTTTTTATTTTTTAATGGAGCACTCTTATTTATTTTTATTCCCTAAATTTTTGTAAATTTTAGTATAGTGTTAGTGTGTTAACTCACCGATCACCGTCTTGCCCGGTTTCCAGCGCCGCTCCTCCTCAGAGTCACACAACGGCCCTTCTGACTATCTAGATCACATTGGGGTTTATGTGTGAGCTGAAGTGGCTTTTACAATGTGAGTCTATGGGGCGTCAGAACGAGGCTTCCGAGAGGACCGGTGCGGCGCTGGATGCTGGGGAGGACGGTGATCCATGAGTATTTTTTTTCTTTTTTTGCGTATGAAAAAAAACCAATGCAAACTGATGGAAAATCCGGACAAACGGACCAAAAATGAATGTAAATCCAGCACAAGCCCATTTAATCTGATAGGGAGAAGAAAGACGGATGTCGGAGTAAGATCTTGGGGTATGTTCACATGTAGCAGTTGTGCTATAGTCGTTCCAACAGGTTTGGACGACACTCTATATGAGGGCTCCGGCCGACTGATCGTTGGAGGAGATGATGATTGGGCGAGTCTGATTTTGGACTGCAGATTGCTTTGATCTCCCAGAGATAAGCGGCCAGCAAAGATGTCAGCCGGCTGCCATGTCAAAGAGAACACGGGAGCAGTGAAGGGCAAACGTGCTACGTGCTCAGATAAGGTGTTATCTGAGCATGCTCAGGTGTTATCCGAGTATCTTGGGCGTGCTTTGATAATATGTCCGAGTCCCCGCGGCTGCATGTCTCAGCTGTTCAACAGCAGCAACACATGCGGGGATGGTGTAACAAACAGGCCATTCCTGCATGTGTTGTGGCTGTCTGACAGCTGAGAGACATGCGGCCACGGGGACTCGGACATATTATCCGCTCCTCTGTAACTGAGAAGTCAGTGATATGCAAATAAGGCCGAAGCCTCTGTCACTCCAGCTCTATTCCCTTCCCAGTGCCGCCTCCTCCTGCTTGACTGACTGCTCCTTAGCCTGAAATCACACAGCATAGAGGCCGTCAGTCAAGCAGGAGGAGGCAGGTGGTGCTGAGCGGGGAATAGAGCTGGAGTGACAGAGGCTTCAGATCTACCATAGCTCTTCAGCCTCATTTGCATAGCAATTTAAACCCTGATTTCTCAGTAACAGAGGGGCAGACGGTCCATGTAAAGATACTGCTGGGCTTGTCCTTGAAAGACCTACATGCGCATATAAATAGTTTAAGGTCACAGTCAGACGGTTGTATTACTTGTGCAAGGATCGCATCGCAATCCTCGGACTGTCCATCGGCTCTTGTTCTGAGCGTGTGTTTCTATGCAGCTGTCACGCTAAAGCCAGGAGAGCCGACGGTCAGTCCGAGGATTACGAGGCGATCCTCGCGCGAGTAATACCGCTGTCTGCCTTGCCCTAAGGCCGGGGTCACACATGCAAGAAACTCGCACGATTCCCTTCGAGTCTCTCGCATGAACACTCGGCACTGCCGCTGGCACTCCGACCGGAGCGTGCGGCTGCATAGAATTATAGTGCCAGGTGTTCATGCCTGAGACTCGCGCGAGTCTCTCGCATGTGTGACCCCGGCCTAAGGGTGAAATCCTGCTGACAGTTCCCTTTAAATTTGTAGTCCTTGGCCCAAAAGAAGTATACTTTGTCATGGCTGATGGGCCCCACACAAATTAGGCAATGTTATGAGTATAGTCTATATAGCAATAATGCAGTTCAAGCCTTCTGGTTTGCCTGTATCTTGGCGTTCATATCGGTCTTGTATGTTTGCGTTCTGCTTCTTTCGGTTCCTACCAGTTTCTCTATTGCACCTTTGCCGGGATGACACGGCCATCAACACAAGTAAACAATTCAGACTCCAAAAACCCTCCCTTCCCTTTAAATCCCTGGGAAGATGCAGCAAATACATGCCTGTGCGTAAACATTGCGAGATGTCATGTGTCACTAATACAGATGAGGTGATAAAGCATTCTTCAGCATATCTGCTAGGGGTATTTCAAAGGTTAAATGGATAGCAAAAGTAGAAAAAAAATGTGTTAGAGTTCATTAGTCAGGACTTTGTCATGCTGCACTGCTGGGGCCTCAGGGTTTGCTGATCCGGGAGTGCTGCATTGCTGTACTGCAGCACCGTGATCACACACGCTCATCCTCGCTGCAGACCCGCAGGACGGAGCCCCTGCTTCTAGCTGCCAGTCCTCCCTCTCCTACCAGGAATAACACGCAGTCCTGCAAATTATCCGCCACGGGCGGCGGTAGTTTGGGCAGATCGGCTGCTTTCCATACAAATCTTTGCCAAGTGAACGATTGAATTTGTCTCTTCGTCCCTATATGTAAATAATCGGTGTAGATGGCATAAGGAAGACAGGGTTTCATGTAAATGCGACTGGAAATAAAGTTAAACGACCCGCTAATATATTTCCTATTTCAATTCCTCCGCATTTTCAAGATCTCTACTTCTGGTCAATGAATGGGGAACATTTGCGTCACTTCGGGTATTTCTCACAACTTTGATAAAAAAAAGGCAGGTAAATAATAATCTTAAAGCTGATCTGTCTTCAGATTTCACAGTACAAACTGCACACATCATTAATTAGATCTCTTAGAGTTGATGATGCCGGTGTACTTACTTTGAAAATCCGTGGTGGGCCGAATAATCCTATTTTTTAAAAATTTTCCTGCCTAAATAATAAAAAAGAGCATTTTGCTTGTAAAAGACTCCATTTTTATTTCAGGATTTTCACAGTTATTTGACCCGCTTCATCAGGTCTACGAGATCTCTTAGATATAGTGTGCAGTTTGTATTGGAAAATCCGGTGACAGGATCCACGTTAAACTAGTACGTCGTGGAGCCTGCATGCATCATTGAATAGATCTCTTAGATCTGATGAGGCTGGAGTTTTTACTTTGTCTGTGTAATGCCATTTCAAAATGTTGCCGTCTGATATTAAAATACTCATTTTAATATCAGGAATATACAGGAATTCTGGCCTGGGTTTTCAAAGTAAGTACAACCGCCTCATCAGGTTTAAGGGATCTCTTTAATAATACATGCTTTTTTTATTGTGAAATACAGTGACAGATCTGTTATAAAGGAGTAAGATATGGAAATTTGTATCTGAAAGGGGTGTTAGCTTTAGCTTCAAGCTCCGGAACAGGTCGTCTTCAGGTTCCTGTGTTGGTACGTGACCATAGCCGTGTAAGTGAAGGGCTGAATTCACATTTCAATAGCAAACCAAGCCCCCTTTTCTGTCGCAGATGATCTAAGGACAGAGAAGGGGACTGAGTAAGCAATTGAAAGGTGCAGTTCTCCACCTTCTCTTGTTTGCCATGGTCTCCTGCAGACCAGAAGAGGACCTGCAGAACAGAAGAGGACCTGCAGGGACCTGATTTTGGAGCTTGTAAGTTGGAGATAAGGGCAACTTTCGGACCTGAGTATATCAGTAAGGCCGGGGTCACACTTGCGAGAAACTCGCACGAGTCTCGCACTTCAACACCCGGCACTACCACCGGCACTCAGGACCGGAGTGTGCGGCTGCATGTATTTCTATGCAGCTGAACGCTCCGGTCCCGAATGCCGGAGGCAGCATCGGGTATTGAGGTGCGAGACTCGTGCGAGTTTCTCGTAAGTGTGACCCCGGCCTAAGTTACATCATTTTCAAATTTAACCTCACATAATTAAACTTTACTAAAATACATTTTCAGCTTGACCACCCCTAAGGTGGTCTATGCGAGCAGAACAGCTTGGACTACAATCCGAAAAACTTGACTTAGGGTGGGTTTACGCTTAATCAACCGCCGACCAGCAACACAATTGTGCCCTCCCAAAAAACAAAAGCATTTACCTCTGTAATGGGAGAGGGTCACGTTATGATAGAACCTATGTCCACAGTAGAATTTTTGGTGGCTGCCAGCTGAACGATGTTGTCGGCTATCATCTGTCTTGGCCGTTCTCTCATACACAGGAGCACTTGCTTGAACAAAAAAGCCGCTGTTATAGAGAACTTGTCTCCGAGAGAACAAAGCAATTGATGTCCGAAATCAGAGATGCCCAATCAATATTTCCCCCGACGATCAGTTGGCTGGCACCCCCATACACATTAGACTGTTGGACGAATGCGTTGATATTATCAGGTTTGGCTGACATTAGTCCAATGTGTATGGGAGGCTTAGGTCACTGTGCTTCTAATTACAAGCCATGCCTCATGTATAAGAGAGATCAAAGGGTGGTCTCATAACAGACAGGATATGCCAAAAATGGCTAATTGATGCAGGACCCAACTGTGAGGGAACTTTCCCATCTCTGATGGTCCTCCGATCTCCCATTTCTATAAGTGCCCGATCACTGTGAAAGGAGAGGTGGCAACTGGCAATGAGTTCTGAATGTAGACAAGCTGACGTGTTCTGTTCGCCAGCAGATCACCCGTGACTCCCCCTTATACATGAACGATCGGCTTGGCCAAGCAATCTCGCGTTCTCGCTAAGAAGAGCGGAGAAAGACGATGCCCGGTGACTTATTACATGAAGAACAATAGGATCAGGGTTTCAGGTCAAGCCACTCCGATCCTTCTCCTGCCCCCGATGTCCTCTTCGGTGGAGAATCGGGAGGTCCCCATTCTCAGTAGATGGTCAGACGATCCCTTCACAAATTGATGGTTAATTGGTGTAGAGGGCCTTTGGGTCTGGGGGCCGCTTCTAGACAGTTTCCAAGCAGCCATAGTAGATTTTCCTTCTACACTGCAGAGAAGGAAGATGATGAATGGATGTGAAGAGAATCTGATTTTGAACATAGTCAGTACTAATTATAGAAGGAGGAAAACTGATAATGGATGAGAACCCATGAAGCGTGGGGGCTTCACAGCCGACATCAGCCTGTGTTCACATCTGCATCAGAGCCATGGCCAGTTTTCATTGCTGATTTTGATGGAAATAACAATATGCAATGATATTTTTCTGGCAAAACAAAGGGCAACAACCATGATTAAGGCCCAGTTGTGCTGAAACGCGTCGATTGTTCACACCATGGCCAAAGCCGCATGTCATCATGTTTTTTAAGAATTGATCTTTCAATAAATACTGGACTTTTCTTACCTGTGAACACGCTGGATTTCTGCTTCTTATGTATAAATAGTGGGGTGCAGCCTGCTCGTCAGTATGAATAATGGGGTGTATGTTGTCTATTAAGATGAATAATGCGTCGCAATTTATGGATTAGGATATACAGTATAGTGGTGTATAGATGGATGATCAGCATTAACAATAGGGTGCAGCTTGTCAATCAGTATGAATAATGGGGTGCTGCCTGACGATCACCATGTACAGTGAGGTGCAGCCTGACGATAAGTACAGTGGGTGCAGCTCGTCACATGTACAGTGGGGGTGCAGCCTGACGATCACCATGTACAGTGGGGGTGCAGCCTGACGATCACCATGTACAGTGGGGTGCAGCCTGACGATTACCATGTACAGTGAGGTGCAGCCTGACGATTACCATGTACAGTGGGGTGGGTGCAGCCTGACGATCACAGTGTATAGTGGGGTTCAGCCTATCACCATGTACAGTGGGGGTGCTGCCTGACATCACATGTAAGTGGGGGTTCAGCCTTATCACCATGTACAGTGGGGGTGCAGCCTGACGATCACATGTACAGTGAGAGGGGTGCAGCCTGTCGATCACCATGTACAGTGGGGTGCAGCCTGACGATCATCATGTACAGTGAGAGGGGTGCAGCCTGACGATCACCATGTACAGTGGGGGTGCAGCCTGACGATCACCATGTACAGTGAGAGGGGTGCAGCCTGTCGATCACCATGTACAGTGGGGGTGCAGCCTGACGATCACAGTGTATAGTGGGGGTTCAGCCTATCACCATGTACAGTGGGGGTGCAGCCTGACGATCACCATGTACAGTGAGAGGGGTGCAGCCTGTCGATCACCATGTACAGTGGGGGTGCAGCCTGACGATCACCATGTACAGTGAGAGGGGTGCAGCCTGTCGATCACCATGTACAGTGGGGGTGCAGCCTGACGATCATCATGTACAATGAGAGGGGTGCAGCCTGACGATCACCATGTACAGTGGGGGTGCAGCCTGACGATCACCATGTACAGTGAGAGGGTGCAGCCTGTCGATCACCATGTACATGGGGTGCAGCCTGACGATCACCATGTACAGTGAGAGGGTGCAGCCTGTCGATCACCATGTACAGTGGGGGTGCAGCCTGACGATCATCATGTACAATGAGAGGGTGCAGCCTGACGATCACCATGTACAGTGGGGGTGCAGCCTGACGATCACCATGTACAGTGAGAGGGGTGCAGCCTGTCGATCACCATGTACAGTGGGGGTGCAGCCTGACGATCATCATGTACAGTGAGAGGGGTGCAGCCTGTCGATCACCATGTACAGTGGGGGTGCAGCCTGACGATCATGTACAGTGAGAGGGGTGCAGCCTGACGATCACCATGTACAGTGGGGGTGCAGCCTGACGATCACCATGTACAGTGAGAGGGGTGCAGCCTGTCGATCACCATGTACAGTGGGGGTGCAGCCTGACGATCACCATGTACAGTGAGAGGGGTGCAGCCTGTCGATCACCATGTACAGTGGGGGTGCAGCCTGACGATCATCATGTACAGTGAGAGGGTGCAGCCTGTCGATCACCATGTACAGTGGGGGTGCAGCCTGACGATTCATGTACATGTGAGAGGGGTGCAGCCTGACGATCACCATGTACAGTGAGAGGGGTGCAGCCTGACGATCACCATGTACAGTGAGAGGGGTGCAGCCTGTCGATCACCATGTACAGTGGGGGTGCAGCCTGACGATCATCATGTACAGTGAGAGGGGTGCAGCCTGTCGATCACCATGTACAGTGGGGGTGCAGCCTGACGATCATGTACAGTGAGAGGGGTGCAGCCTGACGATCACCATGTACAGTGGGGGTGCAGCCTGACTATCACCATGTACAGTGGGGGTGCAGCCTGACTATCACCATGTACAGTGGGGTGCACCCTGATGATCATAATGTACAGTGGGGGTGAAGCCTGACGATCATCGTGTACAGTGGGGTGCAGCCTGATGATCACCATGTACAGTGGGGGTGCAGCCTGATGATCACCATGAACAGTGGGGGTGCAGCCTGACGATCACCATTGTACAGTGGGGTGCAGCCTGACTATCACCATGTACAGTGGGGGTGCAGCCTGACTATCACCATGTACAGTGGGGTGCAGCCTGATGATCACCATGTACAGTGGGGGTGCAGCCTGACATCACCATTACAGTGGGGTGCAGCCTGACTATCACTATGTACATGGGGGTGCAGCCTGATATCACCATGTACAGTGGGGTGCAGCCTGATGATCACCTAGTACAGTGGGGTGCACCTGAGATCATATTACAGTGGGGTGCAGCCTGACGATCACCGTATACAGTGGGGTGCAGCTGACGTCCCGTATCAGTGGGGTGCAGCCTGACGATCACGTGTACAGTGGGTGCAGCCTGACATTATGGGGCCCTGCTGACGTGGGGTGCAGCCTGACTTTCAGAGTGGTGCACCCTGACGATTAGAGGGGTGCAGCCTGACTTTCAGTGGGGTGCCTCCTGACGGTCAGTGGGGTACAGCCTGATGGTCAGTGGGGTGGTCTATTAGTAGGGTGCAGCCTGACTGTCAGTGGGGTGCAGCCTGATTAGTGGGGTGCAGCCTGATGATTAGTGGGTTGCAGCCTGACTTTTAGTGGGGTGCAGCCTGACTATTAGTGGGGTGCCTCCTGACTATTAGTGGGGTGCAGTCTGACTATTAATGGGGTGCCTCCTGTCAGTGGGGTGCAGTCTATTAGTGGGGTGCCTCCTGACTATTAGTGGGGTGCTTCCTGACTGTCAGTGGGGTGCTGTGTATTAGTGGGGTTCCTCCTGACTATTAGTGGGGTTCCTCCTGACTATTAGTGGGGTTCCTCATGACTATTAGTGGGGTTCCTTCTGACTATTAGTGGGGTTCCTCCTGACTATTAGTGGGGTGCAGTCTATTAGTGGGGTTCCTCCTGACTATTAGTGGGGTTCCTCATGACTATTAGTGGGGTGCAGTCTATTAGTGGGGTTCCTCCTGACTATTAGTGGGGTGCATCTATTAGTGGGGTGCTTCCTATTAGTGGGGCTTCCAAGTGGTCTCTGACTATTAGTGGGGTGCAGTCTATTAGTGGGGTGCCTCCTGACTATTAGTGGGGTGCAGTCTGACTATTAGTGGGGTGCTTCCTGACTGTCAGTGGGGTGCAGTCTATTAGTGGGGTGCAGTCTATTAGTGGGGTTCCTCCTGACTATTAGTGGGGTGCCTCCTGACAGTCCGTGGGATGCAGTCTGACTATTAGTGGGGTGCCTCCTGGTTGTCAGTAGGGTGCTGACTATTAGTGGGGTGCCTCCTGACTGTTAGTGGGGTGCAGTCTGACTATTAGTGGGGTGCAGTCTGACTATTAGTGGGGTGCCTCCTGACTTATTAGTGGGGTGCAGTCTATTAGTGGGGTGCCTCCTGACTATTAGCACAGTGGGTGCCTCCTGACTATTAGTGGGGTGCAGTCTATTAGTGGGGTGCCTCCTGACTATTAGTGGGATGCCTCCTGTCAGTGGTGTGCCTCCTGTTAGTGGGGTTCCTCCTATTAGTGGGGTGCAGTCTATTAGTGGGGTGCCTCCTGACTATTAGTGGGGTGCCTCCTGTCAGTGGAGTGCCTCCTGACAGTCAGTGGGGTGCCTCCTGTTAGTGGGGTTCCTCCTATTAGTGGGGTGCAGTCTATTAGTGGGGTGCCTCCTGACAGTCAGTGAGGTGCAGTCTATTAGTGGGGTGCCTCCTATTAGTGGGGTGCCTCCTGACTATTAGTGGGGTGCCTCCTGACAGTCAGTGGGGTGCCTCCTGACTATTAGTGGGGTGCCTCCTGACAGTCCGTGGGATGCAGTCTGACTATTAGTGGGGTGCCTCCTGGTTGTCAGTAGGGTAGTGGGGTGCCTCCTGACTGTTAGTGGGATGCAGTGTCAGTGGGGTGCAGTCTGACTATTAGTGGGGTGCAGTCTGACTATTAGTGGGGTGCCTCCTGACTTATTAGTGGGGTGCAGTCTGACTATTAGTGGGGTGCCTCCTGACTATTAGCACAGTGGGGTGCCTCCTGAGTCAGTGGGGTGCCTCCTGACAGTCAGTGGGGTGCCTCCTGACTATTAGTGGGGTGCAGTCTATTAGTGGGGTGCCTCCTGACAGTCCGTGGGGTGCCTCCTGACAGTCCGTGGGATGCAGTCTGACTATTAGTGGGGTGCCTCCTGGTTGTCAGTAGGGTGCTGACTATTAGTGGGGTGCCTCCTGACTGTTAGTGGGATGCAGTGTCAGTGGGGTGCAGTCTATTAGTGGGGTGCAGTCTGACTATTAGTGGGGTGCCTCCTGACTTATTAGTGGGGTGCAGTCTGACTATTAGTGGGGTGCAGTCTGACTATTAGTGGGGTGCCTCCTATTAGCACAGTGGGGTGCCTCCTGACTATTAGTGGGGTGCAGTCTATTAGTGGGGTGCCTCCTGACTATTAGTGGGATGCCTCCTGTCAGTGGGGTTCCTCCTATTAGTGGGGTGCAGTCTATTTAGTGGGGTGCCTCCTGACTATTAGTGGGGTGCCTCCTGTCAGTGGAGTGCCTCCTGACAGTCAGTGGGGTGCCTCCTGTTAGTGGGGTTCCTCCTATTAGTGGGGTGCAGTCTATTAGTGGGGTGCCTCCTGACAGTCAGTGAGGTGCAGTCTATTAGTGGGGTGCCTCCTATTAGTGGGGTGCCTCCTGACAGTCAGTGGGGTGCCCCCTGACTATTAGTGGGGTGCCTCCTGACAGTCAGTGGGGTGCCTCCTGACTATTATGGTGCCTGCATTAGGGGTGCAGTCTGAGTGGGGTGCCTCCTGTCAGTGGGGTGCAGTCTGACTGTCAGTGGGGTGCCTTCTATTAGTGGGGTGCCTCCTGACAGTCAGTGGGGTGCCTCCTATTAGTGGGGTGCCTCCTGACAGTCAGTGGGGTGCACGCTGCAGATGTGCCCGGAGGACCGCGGTGCCTCCCCGGCTGGGCGCTGCTCTCGCCGCCGGTAACCTTCTGAAGGACGCAGCAGTGTGTATTGACGTATGCTAATAGCCGGGGCTGGATGGCGGGAGGAGGCGCCTGCAGATAACAGGAACCAGAATCGGCTGAGTGCAGCCTCGGAGCGCAGAGTTCCGGTACTGGAGCGCAGAGACGTGGCGGAGCGGCGGTGTAATGTGGCTGCTCTGCCCCGGGGAGGGCGCACGGCTGCGGGGCGCACTGCAGGACATGCTGCGCGCGGCAGAGGTGTAGTGCGGGAGGCTGCCCGCTGACACAGTCCTAACCCACATCTGCTTTCTCTCTTCCCTGTTTCAGCTGTGCAAGCCATGCAGGATGATTTACTGATGGACAAAAGCCAACCTCAGCAGAGGCAGCAGTCAGCCCCAGCATCCCAGCAGCAGCAAGACCCCAGCAGCTCCGAGGCCCCCTGTGCTGCAGAGCCCCCCAGCCCTGACAATAACAACACCCCAAGTCTGAAGGAGAAGATGGAGTCCCCCATTCTGCCTGGTCTGAGCTTCCCCAGCCTGGGCAGCAGGAGCCCCCCACTGGCCCGTCCCTGTCCCCATCCTTTGGAAGCACCTGGTCCACCGGAGGTTCCAGCAATGCTGTGGATGACAGCTTTTTCCAAGGAATTCCCCCTGTCAATGGGACCATGCTATTCCAGAACTTCCCACACCACCACGTCAACCCTGTATTTGGGGGCACCTTCTCCCCTCAGCTGGGGCTGGCTCATCAGCAGCAACAGAGAAGATCCCCTGCGAGCCCCAATAACCATCCCCCCTATAACCAGAGAAACGCGTACAGCCACCAGGCCATCCTGACCAACAAACCCTCCACATCCTCCTCTTCATCGCCGTCCCCTTCCAGCTGGAACAACCAGCAAAACGCTGCCTGGAATAACCCCTCCAATCCCTGGGGCGGTCTACAGCCTGGCAGAGACCCCCGCAGGGCAGTGGGGGTCGGAGTAGGTGTCGGGGTTGGGGTGCCCTCACCGCTCAATCCAATTTCTCCATTGAAAAAACCCTTCTCCAGTAATGTGATTGCACCCCCAAAATTCCCTCGTGTTTCACCTCTGGCCCCCAAATCCTGGGTGGAGGACAACGCTTTCAGGACGGATAACGGCAATAACCTCTTGCCCCTGCAGGTACCTAATGTCTGATTGTCGTTCTGTATGTGCGCCGTCGTGTCATAGAAAGCGTCCCGAAGCCTCTGCTGGCAGTGATGGGGTTAAACGCCCCGCAGGACTACACCTTGGATTTGGCCTGTGCCCATTGTCACTGGGTAGCCCGAGCCCAGCACGGATCAGATCTGATCTTTAGCTCCAGTAATTGGGCTGATAGAACAGTCAGAATCTGATTTATAGTGGTGGCTGCACCTCGCACCATTTTTCAAATTTGCTTTATCTGCGCCATTCATATTCCTGGGTTTATATGTGAATTTTTTTTTTACCTGTTTTTTTGTAACAATGTAACCCCAGACCAATTCATAGGAGTGCAGTATGAAAAATGTTTTTTTGTGTGTTTTTCTTCCAGGTATGTCCATACGGGATCTAAATTGTGCAGAAAAATTGCTATTTTTGCCATATGTCGGTTGCTATATAATCTATCCAATACAGTGAAATCCGTAGCAAAAAATCCACAGCATAAATTGACATGTATCAGATTTAGAATCTGAACCGCAGGTTAATTTCTGCACTTTTCCTTCCGCAGAGTCTGGATGAGATTTATCTTATTCACTTTTCAGCCAATGTAAAATATTGCAGATTTTCCGCCATAGAAATCTGGCCCCGTAATCTGCGGCGTGTCTGGCTTCTGTGTTCGCAGGTCAGATATGCTGCGGATTTTCTGCCTCTTAAAATCTAAAGCAGAAAAATCTGCACCAAACACTGCGGAAATGTCGCGGCTTTACGGCAGATTTTTACAAAGTCGCTGAAAAGCTGCAGCGTACCGTAAGTTGAAAATCCACATGAAAAATTGCCCTGACGAAGGGTATGTGTACACAGAGTTACTTCATGTGGACTTTGATGGCTGAGAAATCCATTCCCAAAAAAAATCTTCACATCCAATTCTCTTTTTTGGTTCATTTTTGTATATGGGGCATTTTTTCTTTTTTTTTTTTTTTTTACATCAATTGATTCAAATCATTGACTTCAATGGGAAAATACACCTGCTGTGCTCATGATACTGTTCTTTTCTATGTGGGCAAGAAGAAGCAGCTAGTAAGCGATAGTGGCGCTTCTACTTGGGGGAAAAAAAATCAATTAAAGCCGAAAAAAAACAAGAATAAAAAACAGACGCCATAAACTTGTTTTATATGTGGTTTTTGGACGGATGTTATAGCGGATCCTCATCAAAATCCATACGGCATAGTAATGGCAGCAGTTTTTGATGTAGATTTTGAAGCTTAAAACTCCGAATGACGCTGCGAATGTTAAACACTTGGGCTATGTTCACACATTGCGTTTTTGCTGCATTTTACAGTACCAACAAGATCTATCACATTTCAGAAATCTCATGCACACTTTTTTTTTTTTTTTGTTTGTTTGTTTGTTTTTTCTTTCTGACCGATTTGAAAAACTACTGCGTTTTTGCAGCATTTTTTTTTCCGCCCATATAAAGCAATGAGTAAGTGAAAAAAAACGCAGTTATCGTGTTTTTTTTTCTGCGCTCTTGGTGCAAAAATCTTAAGGAAGTTACATTGTGGTTTTTTATTTTTTTTGGGGAGGTCACTAAACTTTATCAGCGTGCAAGAGAGAATAAAAACGCAGCAAAATCATTTTTTTTTTTTTTTTTAATGTCTGCAGCTTGTTTGCCTGGTGGAAAAAAAGAAAAAAACGCGACGTGTGAACATAGCCTTATGTTATACTATGCAGAAGATTTTCCATCCGGGGTGTATGTAACCTGTGTGAACGTACCCTAGGAGGGTGTATAGACGTAATGTACTTGTTGGGGATTTTCTGCATGGAATTGCATGCAGAAAATCCACCGCAGTATCCGATTCCACCAAATGTTGACCTGCTACTTTGTGACCTCAGCCGGAATATCTTGGGTGTCTCAGAACCTGTTCTGCCGATGTCATTCTTGCAGTCCTATGTCATTAGCGCTGCTTGCAGCACATTAACCGGTTTAATGACAGTCATAACATTGCGTACGGCGGTGACTCATTGTCACATAAGGATGTCCTGTTGTGTTTTTTTTTTTTTTTTTTTCCCCTTTAGGAGAAATATGCAGCAATGTGAATGCTGCCTCCATACATACAGATACATAGTCCGCAGTGTGACTTTCTTGTTTCCCTTCTGACACTAGACCCTGATACAGAGTTGCTGTAGGGGGATGTTTGTGCAGCCCTGTAACAGCTGTTGGATGAAGGCAGTGCTGAAATGCCATTCATTACCGTACGGTCGTCTTGACATTTCCACTAATCTGCTCGGTTGACATACGTGGCCTTGTTTTTCCTCCAGAATATTTTACCTGCCCGCCGATAGGTATGAACAGGCTCCGTCTCTTATCCTGTGCCTTCTAGAATCCATCTCTGGAGCTCTTGTTGCACAGAACAGTGTCCGACGATTTTATTTCCCGTATTTATTACGTCTACGTTCGACCTACGAGTAGTTGCTGCTTTTTATCTTTTATTATTCTTATTTTTTTTTTCTCTACTGTCTATTTTCATGGCCAAAAAAACCCTCATTTCCTGCAAAGTGGATGACCCCTATGTAACTCTTGTGTTTTTTTTTTTTTTTTTGCAACGTGTCAATGAGATTTTTATTTTTTTTTTAGTGCTTTACCACTGCGGAAATGCACTAAAACCGCATGTAATCTACGTTGTCTGTATCAAAAACAAAAACGCTTTATTTAACACATGATGCAAAAATTGGCAAATAAAACCGCACAAAACTACCCCCCCCAAAAAAAAAAAAAAACACCCAATCAACAACAGTTAGCTAATTTTTGCAGAAATGTTGTAGAAAATCTGCAGCGTCAGAATGCACCAAATACTCATTGTGTGAACGTAACCTTAGTGCAGGTTCACATGAGCGTAGAAAAAAATCATTCGATATTTCATCCAGAAAACTCAGGCATTCTGTGTTTTTTTTTTTTTTGTTTTTTTTTTTGTTCTCACACAGATTTATTCAGTGAAAAACTGCGCTGCCTCATTGTTTAACATTGTTCCGATTGCTGTTCATTTTTTTTTTTTCGCATAAACGGCGTTCTTACCGAAAATCCGGTCGTGTCACCAAGCTCTTAAACGTTTTCTTTCGTTACTCAATCGGCGTGTCTGTGTTAAAAAATAATAAAATCCTCTGTTACTCGCCCTCCTCAGGTCTCCGCCGCTGCTTTGGTCATTATTTACAGGTTACAGTGAATGACGTAAAGTCAACAGCACACTTGACCGCTGCAGCCAATCGCTGAGATCAGCAGCTCTGCCAGTGTAGGCAGCACGAGATACTGAGCCCAGTGATTGACTGCAGCGGTCATGTGTGGGTTTGACTTGGCTTGTCCACTGCATCCTGTAAACGGTTACCGGAGAAGAGATGTAGTGTAGGACCTGAGGAGGGTGAGTAACCGCTGGTTTTATTAGTTTTAACTCTGGAGCATTGATGGCGATATCTGATATCAACATGGTCTTTAAAGGAGGAGCCCGTGACCAGACCTGGCTATCAGTCTCCAGCTGTTTTCCAGTAGGAGGAGGTTGATGGGCAGGTCTGGTCACATTCTCCTCCATCAGTGACCACATTGTGGACAGCACCTCATTTATCAAAATAATAATGTGGAGTTCCCCTTTAAGCATCCGCACCGCGTTCATTGTCAGGGCCCGTACTGCAGTGAGGAGGACTCGGGCACCTCTATTAATAAATTGGACTGCAATAATCTACATTTCCAATTTGGATGCCGTTGTTTCTTTATCTTGAGCTCATGGTGATCGGATTGTAAACTCGTGTAGAGGTTTTTTCCCACCATAAAGAAAAAAAATATATTTTTTTGTTCCATTTGCAGCAAAAAAAAATGTTCATTTGATGATGACCAAAGATCTATATGAGTGACCGCTGCTTGACGCGGATCTTCACTCCTGTGGCTTCTGGCTCTATGGCAACAAGAAGTGACTTTAAATGCGCCTAAGAATACAATCCCAGCAAAGTGGTTTCGATTTTTCTGATCTCATCCATACTTTGCTTTTTTTTTTGGGCTGTGAATATGTTTTGTGGATTTTTTAGTCTGCAGCATCTCGGTGTTGCCTTTTGAAAACAATGTGGATTTTCACCATAGACCAAAATAAATGGATATGATCTGCAATAAATCCGCAACACAGTTGGATTTGCTGGGTGTCCGCTGTGGATCCGGAGCAGAGTTTGCAAGTGCAGGTGAAACGCTGGCACAGGAGGCCGGGATATACCGAGAATGGAGAAGTCTGCAGTGAGATCCGTACTATTTTGCCGATGCTGACTTCAGTTTTGGAAAGTGTCCGCAAAAAATCCGCAATATACTTTCCATTTGTTTCCATATGGCAGATATCTTATGGCCTTTCCATCTGACCGCGGCCAGGAAAGAAATAAATGCAGCCGCCGGTCGTGTGTGCCCCCTGCTGTCCCATTCCGAGCGGAGAACAGCGCTTGGTGATCGTGGGGGTCCCAATGGTGGGATATCACCTATCCAGTGAGCTCTAACGATGATAAACTGCTATTCGGTCGGGCTCACACAGCATTATTTCAATATTTAGGATCCAGTTTTGATTTTTGGCTAAAGACCTTCATGTGGTTACTGCTCCTCGGCAGAGCTTTGTAACTCCTCCAAGTGATGAATATCTTAGCCGCCAGCAGGTGCCTGGCCTTTAATATGAAAAAACAACAAAAAAAATTGGTCTTTGGTGTCAGATTGCAAACTAAGATAGAAAACCACAATCCTTCCAGAAGCGGTGAGTCATTTCACTAATCCATGTGCAGCATTTTCTTATATGAAGGCTTTTTAGGATTTTTTTTTTGTATATAATATGTCAGGGTCCTACACAAACATCAAACATACCTGTTTTGGTACAACTCTGTACAACCATAGCTTCATCTCTTAAACAGGTGTTTATCAGGAAGTCTCACTGCTCTAACAGTAAAGAATCCCAGTCTATAAAGACGCCCTTGAATTTTTTTTTTTTTTTTTATAAAGCTCAGTCAAGTTTCATGCTTCAGTTTCTGGCATATAATGGAGACAGTCTATTGTAATATTATGCATTCATTTGTTGTGTAATGTGGGAATTATATGTGAGTGCCGGATAACTGGTCTATAGAGGGATTTCTAGATAATCGGGGCACTGTGTGTCCTATTGTTTCTCAATGAATATTTCCACTTACAACAATGTGTTTACTTCTTGTACTAAAGGAAGGGTTCTCTTCTTTCTTTATGGAGACTTCTCACAACAGCGGCCATCACACAGCGTTGTAGCCTGGTCTGCGATGCATTACTGATGGCTTTAGTTTCCTACACATTAAAGGGAGAGGGATTGTCCACCTCCTCTTCTCCTCCATCAGGTTTGATGCTTTTAGTACGGTTGTAGAGGCAGCCATCTTGTTTTCTTATAGGACGTCCCATTAGTTAGACATGACCAGCTAGGTCTTGGATGGTTTTCTCTGTTGATGTCCTACCTATGTATGGCAGTGTCAGATCGGGCAGACCAGCTAGGTCTTGGATGGTGTCCTCTGTAGATGTCCCACCTATGTACAGCAGTTTCAGATCGGGCAGACCAGCTAGGTCTTGGATGGTGTCCTCTGTAGATGTCCCCCCTATGTACGACAATGTTAGATCGGGCAGACCAGCTAGGTCTTGGATGGTGTTCTCTGTAGATGACCCACATATGTATGGCAGTGTTAGATCGGGCAGACCAGCTAGGTCTTGGATGGTGTGCTCTGTAGATGTCCCACCTATGTATGGCAGTGTCAGATCGGGCAGACCAGCTAGGTCTTGGATGGTGTGCTCTGTAGATGTCCCACCTATGTACGACAATGTTAGATCGGGCAGACCAGCTAGGTCTTGGATGGTGTCCTCTGTAGATGTCCCACCTATGTACAGCAGTTTCAGATCGGGCAGACCAGCTAGGTCTTGGATGGTGTCCTCTGTAGATTTCCCACCTATGTACGGCAGTGTTAGATCGGGCAGACCAGCTAGGTCTTGGATGGTGTGCTCTGTAGATGTCCCACCTATGTGCGGCAGTGTCAGATCGGGCAGACCAGCTAGGTCTTGGATGGTGTCCTCTGTAGATGTCCCACCTATGTGCGGCAGTGTCAGATCGGGCAGACCAGCTAGGTCTTGGATGGTGTCCTCTGTAGATGTCCCACCTATGTGCGGCAGTGTCAGATCGGGCAGACCAGCTAGGTCTTGGATGGTGTCCTCTGTAGATGTCCCCCCTATGTACGGCAGTGTTAGATCAGGCAGAAGAAAGACACTCCAGATAACTTTCCTACCTAAGCAGCTGTCTGTTGTGTGAACTGTGTCATAAGTGAAGCTCTTTAGCATTACGTAACTAAATGATCCCAGCCATCTATGTAACTCCCTGTCGTCTGCGCACTTACGTGTGGGGCTCAGTGACACCACCGTACTCATCCTCCCCATGCCCCCGCCCGCGTGTGTTTATTTTCCATTTACGATCGGAGAACACGTGATGGAGTCTGAACTGTGACTAATCGTTCTGCTATCACAGAGCTCAGAATCGGCACAACTTGTTGAGTCTTTTTTTTTTCTGAATTTTATACTCGATGGCCCAAGAGGTGGGACCTGCGTCTTAAGACATTTTGTCAAATGTTTTAGCAAAAACTGTTCACTTTTGACCCAGTGACAGATCCTCTTTATAGAATAACATTTTGTCTGACAGCAGTTGCCAGTAGGGGGCGCTGACTGTGTACAGTTATTCTTGCGCTCGGTGCATATCGATCGCTATGCAGTAAGCCGTCGCTGGCTCACCGTGTTGCTAATTTTTCACTAAAGAAATGTTTAGTACTTAAGACCTAATCCGTGCGTATGGGTGTTGTGTGCTGCGTGCCTGTCATAGCCGTCATCACCCAACACCTACGACGGGCACACATCCATTCCTGCGGAAGGAGGGAAGAGATGCAGAATTCTGGGTCACGCTAGTGTAGTCCTACCCCACCAAATATGTGCACCACCCCACCAATGAGTAACCTATTCATAAAGGGAATGCCCGGGATGCCAGAAACATGATTTCCTTGGGAGGAGTGCACTTTAAGTCATAACAGATTAGTGTATAATTTCTATATATAATTTCATTCTAATTTTTTTGACATAATCAGGGCAGGGAGTGATTCTTCACATACGTAAAAAAACACAGTCCGCGTTTCATCAGTGTTTGGTCCATGAGTCAGTTTTTACCATCCGCGCTCCATCGGTGGTGTTGATGTATGGAAAAAAGTAAAAAAAAAAAAATGTAAAAGTTTCTTAGATCTATCACATTGTTAATCACAGATTGTACAACGATGTTATCCGCGTGCCGTGCGTTATTTTCTCCGACCCATTGACTTTTATGGGTAATTTTGATCCGTGATTCTAATTAAAAATAGACTTGTGTCCCTGTTTTTTTGTTTTACTTTGGGTACCTGTTCTATGTGAAAATCACAGAGCATATGAGATTTATGGACGTCTGAAATAGGCTCTGTCCGCTCTACTGGCCCACCTGTGAAAGGAGGAGTCCCTTTTATTCTCCATTAAATGACATAAAATCTAGACCTTCTTCTCTTAGAATTATGTCACTGTGCTGGTTTTCCTTAAAGAAAAACTGACTGCTAGTAAGTGAAACTTTTTATTGCTCCTCGGAGGCAGCAGACTTGTTGGTTAGCCATTGAGGCATCGGTCTTGGTGGTGACAGTGAAGGCACAGGTGATTTCGATGTACAAATTTAAGGTTAAAATACCACGATTACATCTGTCGGCGGCGTTTTGCTTGGGGCGCAAGGGGATGATTAGTTCCACCTGCAATACGCAACACTTGCCTCTCTTGTTTGCACCCTGCCCAGCACGCTCTCGCGCTTTCTCCCCGCTCAGCTACTTTTCCGGTTCTGCCCTTCTTTCAACTTCACCTGTTCTCCAACTTGACCATTCTCCTTTAGGACCTTCCACTCTTGCCCCTATTTCCGTATATTTATAATTTATTCTTCTTTACCTTTGCGGCACCATGCAAGGCAATGGCGCATTGAGAAAAAAAAAGACATTCTGGCCCTGGGTAGCCATTACAGTGCTCAAACCCACCTTAATGTTTGCCCTGTGCGTTCCTTACAAAGCCATCAAGCAAAGACCGGCAATATGTTGCTTGCCAGCTGTTGCAAAAGTTACAACACCCTGTAGGAGTTTGACATGTAGAACGATTCGCGTTGGCGTTCAGTCCCACCCTCCATGGCGGCCGTACCGGGGAAGCCTTCTACTTCTGTGCTTTGAATCCTGGGTGCCTCTTGCGCTTACTAGGCCACACGACATATTGATGCACATCATGATGTCACAGGGTGGCAAGCAAACAAGTAACGGCTGCCACGGAGGACCGGACTAGGCGATGGATCTGGGCAGATCTCGATCGACTGTAGCTAGTAGTTGTAGTGTTCCAACAGCTAGAAAGCCAGAGGATGAGAACCGATGACTTGCATTAATTCCTATCAGATTATGACTCTTTGCCTTACTGTGAAAACGGAGATGATGTTGAAAATATTAATCGTGCCCATTAAAAAAAAAAAAAAGGCATCGTGTTTGAGGGATCAGGTGCACATTTGCCCTGCAGCCCGAGGATCAGATTTTTGCTGCACATGTCTTTTTTTTTTTCATTCCTGCAGCTTGTCATTTTTGTACTGTAACACTACAATCCAAGATGTTTAGTCTAGCTGACTATCTCAGCAAGCTAGCAAGTAGGTCAGAAACACACTACTTTGAATATTTAATGCACAGCCATGTTCCTGCAAATCCTGGCACTAGACGTATAAATAAATGAGGTTAGAAGATATTTTTTCTGGCAAACAAATCCTAAATTTGTAGAAGGCGTTAGGAGCTAAGAATGGAAAATAAATCACATTTGATGTAGATGATGCTGATTTTTTTTTTTTGTTGTTTTTATTTTCATTTCAATTTTTTTTCATGACTGCGTTTTTAGAGATTTATTCAGATTGGGGATATAATAAAAACATATCCAGAGGCTAATTCTGTAGACAGGAATTAGAATGTATTATTATTATTTTTTTTTTTGTTTTATCATACAAATGTGGTGGCAGAATGCAATGAGATAATCAAAGATTGAACGCAGCAATAGTGGAATCCATCTATTTAAATGGAAGCTATGCTTTTACAGGTGTTGAATTCCAGTGTCGCAATCCCCAGTAATATGTTTTTCAGGTGCTTTCACCAAGTCTTTTCCTTACTTGGCACCAGCATATTTGTGCATTAGAAAGGCAGCCCTTTGATTCCTCCCATCATGTCATTCATCGTTTCACCTGGTATGGCACTGTAGGGGAATTGAACACTTAGGGCCAAACTAAAGGATGGCTGTTTGTCGATTGACCATCTTGTCTGACTCTCCCATATACAGGAGCGCTCGTTTTGGCAGAGCGCTCCTGTGTTCTCTGTGAGAACGACCGGTGACTTACCTTATCTCGCGGTTCGAAATTGGACATACCCGATCAACCTCTGCCCTGACCATTATTCGATCGGCAGCCCCATACACAAACCCATCATTATCCTGATGTATATAGGGCCTTAACCCATAGATTGCAGCTGACTGGTAGGAATCCAACACCATTCTTGAGTCCAGCTTATTATTAGGGGATACTTCTACCTGATAGGGACTGTAGACAACCCCTTTAAGTTCTTTAGATTGCATATCGTTCTTTTATAGAGTGAGTGGCCATGCAGTTTGACTAGATGACAGCTAAACCTTCATCTGGCCTACATCGATTCCTCCTGATCCTCCCCATGCACATGCACCTTCAGCTTTGCGCATCTTCCAGACCAGACGCAGAGTCACCTCTGTCATCTGCTCATCCCCTCTGAGAACGAAGAGATCTGTCATGCTATAATGGACCATGAATGGTTCTGCCAACATCTACTGCAAGGGGAGAGTTGGGACACCCCCTTTAGTTGGTTGACGTGTTTGGCCAACGTTCATGTGATGTGTTTGGGCAACTTTAGTGGGTTTTCCCATATCAAACATCCTACTTGTCTACGTTTTTCAGTCTGTAACTTAATCCTCTTATTTTACTGCAAATTCCTCTCCTGTCAGGTTACTAATCTATAATTTATGCCTCTACCAGTCGGCTTCGTTACTTGCAGCACTTTCTCTATATTAAACCTGGGCTACACGGCGGTTTCTGGAAAACATTGAATGCAACGGGAATGGTGTCCAGTGATCGGTAATAATTTTGAGGTTCACAATGAAGATCCAGTTGTTACTTATATTTCATGTTTGGAAACCAATTTTCCATGTTTTCACTTACCGGATCTGGCCGATCTGATTGGTAAGATGGCACTGCTCTATGGTTGTCATTACTTCCATGATGCAATTGGTAATCCACCAACAAATGTCTCCAGCTTAAGCTCTGGCAAGATGTACACAGTGGAGCAATATGTAGTGTGGTCCTAGATCATACTTATGGGTGTTGACATGCCTTATAAAGCACATACACCTAGATTCAACCCCTTAAAGGAAATCTGTCACCCCATTTTAGTCATATCAGCTAAAGATATGGCTGAATAGTGTGTCTCATAAGCAACCTATCGGTATGTAGCTTATATCCGGATACCCCCGTTTTGATAGCAAAATACCTTTGTAAAGTTGGGATTCTTTTCTGTAAATCAGGGCGGTCCGGTCCGGAGGGCGGCATTTTCTCTCTTCTCCCCCCCTCCCCGCTCCTCTGCATCTCTTGCGTATGGCCGTCTGTGAATAGCACAGACGGCGTTCTGCTTCCCGCGATTGCGCTTTTCAAATTCCCCCCGCGCATGCGCAGTGTGCTTTGCCCAACAGCGCATGTGCAACTCTTTCCTTGCCCCAGAAATGACTGCTTGCCTTGGACAACTTCCGGGGCAAGGAAAGTGAATGACAATAGTTGCGCATGCGCTGTAATGATTTTATGCCTTGCACACTGCACATGCGCGGGGGGGGGAATTTGATATGCGCAATCGCGGGAAGCCGAACGCCGTCTGTGCGATTCACAGACGGCCTACGCAAGAGATGCCGAGGAGCGGTGGGGGGGGGAGAGAGAAAACACCGCCCTCCGGACCGGACCATACCCGAAAGTAAGTTATGCGACCAGAGCTATAACATACGGCACACAATGAGGATGACAAATCTTCTGTTGAATCTATAGGTGTTCTGCACTCTTGCTTAGTAAGCTGCACACCTCCAGGAGGTCTTTTCAGTAATCTGTGGAGGTCTCGGGACCCAGTCCCCACCCCCCATTGATCTTCACAGAATTAAGGGGCAACATGCAAACAGTATCTAAAAGTTTGCTTCATTATTTAAAACCCCCTAAACTTTAAAACTCATCCAAACCCGCTGATGTTGTCAACACTGGCCGGCCTCCTGACTCTCATCCAAAAGATCTCAAGGGAAAGAAGGATTGGACAAATGGAATTTCAACATCCTGTGCTTTTTTGTTTTCGGGGAGATAAACCACTGCCGGAGGTGTCTGGCTCTCTCCGCTCTGCCCGTAGAAAACTCATGAATGCTCTGTTGAGTGTTCATGCGTATGGGGAGTCTATACAGATACCCCACGTGTTTGGCCTGCTTTATGGGAAGGGACTACATGTTGATTGTTTTTGTGGAATATGTTTGCACTGTATCGGCAACAAGAAACTTGGGTTTGGTTCACACTAGTAGTTAAATTTTTATGTTCCTTTTATAGGAATTGAAATAACTCCTACACGAAATGGGTCCATTTTATGACCGACACAATCGGTGCAAGATGGGCCCCATTGACTGTAATTGAAATGTTTAGTTTTTGTTTGGGGGAAACAATTACAGCACGCAACATCCTGCGTTTTGGATTCTCTTTTTTTGGTGGAATTTATGATGGAGCCTCCTTTTTGTGACTCGCAAATCTTTACCGTATTACAGGAAGAGCCTGTTGTCTTGGTGTAAGCCCATGTTGCGCCCGGCCGGGCTTACAGCTCTTTTCTGTGTGTTATATATTGACCAGGATAATTATAGCCCCTGTTTGGGAGTAGTGCTATTTATCTGTTCCCATTGTGTCTGGGTGAGTAAACCCTTTCAGCTGAAATCTTTTGTTTGTGTCAGCAGAGGAGGCTTTTAGCTTTTATGTGTTTTGAGCATATCCTTTCATTTCTATTAGATAATCTTAAAGCTTCTGCCACAAAATACCGCAGTTTTTTTTTCTTTCCCTTTTTTTTTTCTTTTTCATACAGAGCAGCATTGTGATATGGTTATCCGCCTTCATACCGCCTAAATTAGTTTATCCTTCAAACATTAGTTTTTCACCCATGTTCAGAAGAACGTGAAAAAAAAGTATGCCTATTGCATTGAAAACTGGGTGCCCAACAAAAAGTGTTGCATGAAAATTTACTCAAGGTCCAATACACATTACATAAAATTCAGTGCATACTTTCCCAACAAATGAATTTCGGGGGAGATAAGAATCGGGCAATTGTAATTTTAATGGCCATCCATTTGTCCTCCAATGGACAAGCCAACGATCGGTGTCTAGCAGTATCTTTGACTGATCTCCCCAATGAAAACACATTAACTCTTGGGGAAGTCGGGAGAGAGGGCTGTCGGCTGAATGAGCCATCGCGTATGTACAGTCAACTTTACACCACCAAATTGTCCCCTAACATTTCTCGGTTTAGTTTTTTGACCTAGCTGTCTTCATGTCTCCAAAGCTAGCTTTATTTACATGCAAAAAAAAGTCTACACTACCACTAGGAAGCAGAAATGAATATAGCACTCATGGAGCCGATCCAATGTTGTGCAGAACCCTATACATGTGTGTGTGGTCCCTATAACTAATTATAGGGCAGTTTCAACTTATAGCATATCCCCTAACTTGACAACTATTCTGGGACAGGAAAAAATAATGGAGATCATCCAAAAGTGTTCCCAGTTTTTTGGACTACTTCCTGAAACAGTACTTCAAAATGGTTTCTTATTCATGGTGTCGGGATGCTGTCTACTGTCATCCAGATATACATTCATGGGACATTTAAGGGATGCAGACTTTTTAAGATAGCAAATATGAAAAAGTTCTGCAAAATGTCCCATACAAATGTCATCTAAAAGTTGACCGATGTAGCGTACCCATGGGATATGCCATAGATTCCTGCAAGTGCTTTCCTGGAGAACGTTGACTTCTACTTCTTGTCCACCGTAGCCTCCGTTGAGCCACTGGCTTGGATCTTTCTATAATGTCACTGGCCTCTGTTGTCCTCAATCTGGATATGCCATGAATGATGTTGAAGGGAATAACCCTTTCATCTTTTTGGCTGGAGAGCTTCTCTACAAATAAGAGTAGACCTTGTTTCTTGGCCATGCTAATTTCCACCGACCGTCTATCCATTGTGTATAATCGTAGATCTTACCTTTTGCATGCTCATCCGTATCCAGTGTTTGTTTGGTTTTTTTTTTCAAGCACTTGGCTAATGCCAGTAATACTTTTAGATCTCTCATCTACGAGACAACTTAAAAGCTTTTCAAAAGCTTTATCTCAGCAGTAGTGCTTGCTTTTCAAGTAGAAGACTCAGTCTCCTCCAAGTACAATTTCATAAATCTGGCAGAAAACAGCTTTACACATCAGATTGCTTTTAATGGGCACTTAAGTCTTACTACACCCCAGACAGATGGATGTAGGACACGGCAGCATTGCCTAGTCAGTAGATTTTGTCCAGAATTGGCCAGTTTTGGATGGGTTCGCATTTTGTAATTACCTCATTATGACTTGCATCTGGAATGCACATCCTCCAAAAAACTGTATTCAGACAGCCCCCCAATGTTTCTATTCACGTCAGTGAAGCTGATGGACTCCAAAAGATTATACTTTGACCAACTTTGTAGCGGTTCTGTTCAGGTCAGGAGACCACCGGTCAGTCCCGGTACAGACCATGGAAGACAGAAGTCTGAATTCAGCCCAAGGGTTTGTGCAAGCGATGTCTTATTCAGGCATGTCCGCTCCGAAACCCACCTAAAAAAGTTCCCAGAAAATGCTCATATGAATGACTATATGCATTTTTATGTAATAACTATTTGCTATTCAGTCTTTTGACCACTTCTGGTTTCTAAAGACGCAAAGTAATTAAAAGAAGTGACCCTACATTCTTCAGGCGTTTTGCACTCTAAAATATTCTTTATATTTTACAAGTAGTCAATGTGAAGGCTCAAAAGATGCCCCGGAAGACATTTGTTGTTTTTTTTTTTTTTTTTTGTTTAGCGTTTTAAGTGTTTTTTGCTAAAAAAATGCAAGCAGTTTATTTTTTGTTGACCCGAATAAAGGAAATATGCCAATAAAATAGATACCACCGAAGCACTGGAGAAGCCACTGAAAAAACCATCAAAAAGTTGATCAGGAACCCATGCTACAAAAATGCTTCAGGGGGAAAAAAAAAGCTATTTTCTTTTTTTTTACTGGAAGCGTCTTCTTGAAAAACTCGGCAATTGCCTGCCTGAAAAAGACTTCATGTTCACATATTCTTTTAGGGCTCTTTCAAAGAATAATTTTTTGGAATGTGTGCTATTTATCATGTTTATGGATGGATCACAGATCCATTATGATAAATTTGCATTTTCATTTGTTTCCAACACACCGAGAATCAAAAAAACAAAACACTTTCCTGATTCCCCATATATAGAAGCTCTTGCTCGACTGAGGGCTCCTGGGTTGTCTATGAAAGAGCTGATGTCAGACATGTCTGGTGGAGTTCTCTTTTGGAGAGCTAAAAGATTGGCAGTCAAAAATTGGACATGCCAGGAATTTTTTGTCGCACCCCCCCGCCTCCCTCCATCATCTATCGGGACCATCATGAGACCTCAATACACATTAGACTGTTGGACGAGCCCGTCGGTATCTGTGGATTTTGCTGGTCTTCGTCTGTGTACGAGAGCCCTAAGACTAAGATCTTTTTATTAGGAGTGAGTTGTCCCTGACCGTAAAGGAATCTGAAACGGCCTCATTTCCAAAGATAGAAGCCTGTCTTGACTAACAGAACAGCTCGCTTTCTCACTTCCCATATTTAAAATAAAGGTCATCTTGTTGAGCTTTGGACCGGACTATAACTCCGAAAAATATAACCCTATGTTTAATATGGGCGAGGAGCACATTGCTGGGGCATGACTGATCGGCACTACATGACGATGAGATGATTACCATAAGTTGTGCTTCTAAATAGATGGTGGATAATTGTTCATGTTTTTCTGGGTGATGAAAGAATCTTCGGCTAATACAGCGATTGACCGTCCAGTCTAGAAATCCCATTGTCATATACCCTATTGGGAATTCTGAGCTGCGATGGCCGTACACCAGACTACTCTCGAAATGAACTTGCTGACGTCTAGCTCTCCCGATCATTTGTGTTTTCAACAGAGGGAAGAGGAGAAGGCATCTTCCAGACTTCTTGAAATTCCAAGTGCTCGATTTGTTTTGTTTGTTTTTTAAAATTTTTTATTTTTTTCATCCGACATAATCTGTATAAGGGAGGCCCCCACGTACATCAGATGGTTGGCCGCTGTCTCTAAAATGGATGGGTTTGACTGCCTTTAGTAGAGGGGGGTCCTCTGGATCAGGATTCCTATTTCTTGGACAGTGTTCTAGAGATCGATTACGATGGCCGTCTCTCCCGCAGGAGGTCTGTACTATCCGACGTTACACAGATCATTTTCACGGCAAAGAAGTTAACACTTGCCATCTGATTTTTCTAAACATTACACCTGTACCCTGTGGGTCTCATGAGGAGGACTCTTTGTGATCCATCCAATGCCAAGTGGCCGTCTTAACAATTTGGGGGTGTTCAAAAGTGGCCAATTTTTGCTCTCACTATATTTCCTCTACTCCACGGAGTATTCAATTTTTTTACGCCATATAGTTCTCTAGAGATATGGGTCTTTTTATTTAGTGTTATGTTTTACGGTTTTTACTAAGCGGGCAGTGCTCTCGGTGAGTTATGCCCCCTTGTAAAGACCATAAGAATCAGCACTAAATATAAAGGACCATAGCTCTAAAACCGGATGGCGGCCTTACCCAAAAAAAAACCAAACCGAATGCTTAGGACAGCGGTGGGAATAAAATAGGCGCTAAGACTAGCCGCTTATGATCCGGTGAGGTGGTTCATTATAGTATCTTCCTATTACTTTATCGTGCTGGCAGTTTTCTACTTTGTGGTCTTTTGTGTTTGTTTCTTTAAGCATATGGCTGTAGTTCCTGCCTGCAGTAAAATTTCTGGCATTTAATATATCTTGGCGCAGTTGAAGACTGATGGGTGACTTTTCAAAGGATTATATCTTTTTTCTTTTTGCACCAAAAATAAGCTACATTTTTAATTTTGCGTCAAATTTTATCAACCTGGTGCGCCTTTATCATGAATGTAGCGCAAAAAACAGCAGCAAATACCATAAGACATAAAAAACAATTTTTTTATCACTGAATATGGCAGCAAATGTTCTGTAATAATGGCCATGTCGCTCATCACCCGAGTTTTACAGGAGCCATTAAAGCCAAGAAACAACACACGAACTAAAGATTTATTCTTGTTTTTTGCAAAATCTATCGTGTAAGGACTCTCAAATGTCAGATAAATAATGAAAGAACATAAAAGGCTGCTAATAATAGAGTTCACGGCGTACGCGGCTCTTTCCACGTACGGTTGTGACTGTGCATCTGCTTGTTCTGCATTTCAGATCTGCCTTTTTAGCCTGGTTTTCAGAATCTACCTTTTTGGCAATTATTTTGTAATTTTAGAATCTTCTGTATGCAACGGCTTTAGAAAAACAAGAAACTTGAATATTAAATCAACGCTTTTTTTTTTTTATAAATGTAAAATTAAGAAAAAGAATAAAAGAAGGCTGGGTTCAAACATCACGTATGGTGGGTTTTTTTTTTTTTTTTTTTAGGGAATTTTGGCTGCAGAATCCGTTCTGAAATACTATTACAGCATAAAGTACAATGTTGGTGAACAGGGTTTTAGCGAGCCTCACTGACCGCATAAAAAAAAATCTGCAGTCTTCAGTTTACACTGTCTACTGGAAAAATGCGGCAGAAATTCCCAGCGACGTCAGCAGCAAAGTCCAACACAAAATCAACATCAAGCACGTGCTTATTTCATTGCTGATTTGTAGGCCAGTTCCACAACATTTTTTTTTTTTTTTTTATATACACTACCGGTCAAAAGTTTAGGGTCACTTAGAAATTTCCTTATTTTTGAAAGAAAAGCAGTTTTTTTTCCAATGAAGCGAACATTAAATGATTCAGAAATACACTCTATACAGTGTTAATGTGGTAAATGACTATTCTAGCGGCAAACGTCTAGTTTGTAATGCAATATCTTCATAGGTGTATAGAGGCCCATTTCCAACAACCATCACTCCAGTGTACTTATGGTATTTTGTGTTCGCTAACTGTGTAAGAAGGCTAATAGATGGTTAAAATACCCTTTAAAACCCTTGTGCAAGTATGTTAACACAGCTGAAAACCGTTTGGTTGATTAGAGAAGCTATAAACCTGACCTTCCTTTGAGCTTGTTGACAATCTGGAGCATTACATTTGTTGGTTCCATTAAACTCTCAAAATGGCCAAAAAAAAAGAACTTTCTTGTGAAACTCGACAGTCTATTCTTGTTCTTAGAAATGAAGGCTATTCCATGCGAAAAATTACCAAGAAACTGAAGAATTCATACAATGGTGTGTAGTACTCCCTTTAGAGGAGTGCACAAACAAGCTCTAACCAGAGAAGAAAGACAAGTGGGAGGCCCCGCTGCACAACTGAGCAACAAGACAAGTACATTAGAGTCTTTAGTTTGAAAAATTGACGCCTCACAGGTCCTCAACTGGCTAGCTTCATTAAACAGTACACATTAAACGCCAGTGTCAACATCTACAGTGAAGAGGCGATTTGGGGATGCTGGCCTTCAGGGCAGATTGGCAAAACAAAAGCCATATTTAAGACTGGCTTAAATGAAAGGAAAAGATTAATATGGGCAAAAGAACACAGACATTGGACAGAGGAATATTGGCTTTTGTTTTGCCAATCTGCCCTGAAGGCCAGCATCCCCAAATCGCCTCTTCACTGTAGATGTTGACACTGGCATTTAATGTGTACTGTTTAATGAAGCTGCCAGTTGAGGACCTGTGAGGCGTCAATTTTTCAAACTAAAGACTCTAATGTACTTGTCTTGTTGCTCAGTTGTGCAGCGGGGCCTCCCACTTGTCTTTCTTCTCTGGTTAGAGCTTGTTTGTGCACTCCTCTAAAGGGAGTACTACACACCATTGTATGAATTCTTCAGTTTCTTGGTAATTTTTCGCATGGAATAGCCTTCATTTCTAAGAACAAGAATAGACTGTCGAGTTTCACAAGAAGTTCTTTTTTTTTGGCCATTTTGAGAGTTTAATGGAACCAACAAATGTAATGCTCCAGATTCTCAACTAGCTCAAAGGAAGGTCAGGTTTATAGCTTCTCTAATCAACCAAACGGTTTTCAGCTGTGTTAACATACTTGCACAAGGGTTTTAAAGGGTATTTTAACCATCTATTAGCCTTCTTACACAGTTAGCGAACACAAAATACCATAAGTACACTGGAGTGATGGTTGTTGGAAATGGGCCTCTATACACCTATGAAGATATTGCATTACAAACTAGACGATTGCCGCTAGAATAGTCATTTACCACATTAACACTGTATAGAGTGTATTTCTGAATCATTTAATGTTAGCTTCATTGGAAAAAAACTGCTTTTCTTTCAAAAATAAGGAAATTTCTAAGTGACCCTAAACTTTTGACCGGTAGTGTAAACTTCTGTGAACCCAGCCTAAAAGTGCGTCCTCATGGGACATTGCACAGTTTGCTATGAATTCGACCAAATGTGGAAATGATTTTATCTCGGATTCCAACTGTGAAAATCTTCAGGAAATGCTCTGACTTTCCTGAAGGAAAATCTGTGTACCCTAATGTTAATGAAGATCATAAATGCGTAGTGGGAACATATCCATACGTGTCACTTGCAGATTTTTTTTAAACTCTCACAAGGTCACAGCAAAGTAGTCAACCAACTCGCCATGCCATGGCTGCGACATTGTTTAGAGCCAACAATGTTTGTAGCCATGTTCTATGACTGTGGAACTCCACTCGGCGGATTTCTGACCACAGACCACATCAAGTTTGACCTGAACTTTAATGTGGTCATAAATCGGCTCAGGAGCTAAGAAATAAAGAGGAAAATATAAAATGTTCTGCCTTTATGGCCAGCTTCGGTTATGGGCACTCAACCTCCTTTTTCAGGTGGAATCCACCTGAGGAAGTGTTGAAAACCTGCTGCCAAAAAATGAACATGGTGCACAGCAATGTAAAAAACGACATTGCTGTGCACATGCCCAGTCTTCTGTTACCACTTTTATCTGCATCAGCGTTCAGAAACCGTGACGCAGTTAAAAGAAGTCACATGTTCATTTTTTGGGTGGCGTCCAAATTCGAGAAAAAGACGCTGGCAACGGAGCCACCACCCAAAACGATAAACTGCCTTCAAAACCGCTTTAAGAGAAGGACCCCTGTCTTTTATAGCGGTGTGACCTAGGAAAACCTCAGCTGGGGCAATAGTGTGTTTAAAGATGTGTGCACGTACACTTAAGGGGACTATGTTGTGAGCTTGATGGTCCGAAAATGAAAATCTGTGCCAGGTAGGGTAGTAAAATACAGGTTAAATTGTAGAGAAAATTAACCTTCAAGTTTTTCACAAATGAACTGGTAAGTGTTGCGCGTGGGTGGGGAGGATTCCTGTCCTGTAGGGGCTCCTGTTTCTTGTCATAAATCCCACCGTGGCCTTCATTATGTATGCATGTATCCCTGCGTATGCATGTATGTACCCTGCGCATGCGCGATCCTCTCGGTGTCGGCAACAGCATGCATGAGATTTCTTTGCCAAAGCCAGCAATGTATTGATGCAGTAGAGATTTCAATCAAGGTCAAATCAGAGTTGTCCGGAAGGATTTACGAGGGGTGTGGAAGCACTTTTGGAATTGAGACATCTGCAGGAGCACTTGCCATGTAATTTGCATGATGCTTTAAGGATAACTTGGGTCCAGAAAGGTTTTGACTTGTATTTTGCTATCCTATCTGGCTTTTTAATTTAGTTTTAGGACTATAATGTTTGTGACAGTCCTTCAAGGTGACTTCGATGACCGTTTTCTGCTATGCAGTTTTCTTCTTCCAAGGAAATGGTACGTTTCAATAGATTTATTTTTTTAATCTTAGAAGACAAGGTAGCAATATTTACTCATAGATGAAGATGGTAGAACATCGAAACACCTAGGTGTTTACCTGAATTCTGTCAGCCGGCCTTATTATACGGCCGCAAGCTGCTTTAGTTTAATTTCACGTTGGTTTAGCGGTAGCTGATGGCTGTATCCAAGCATTACCATCTCGGGCCCAGGGATTGCGCCTTCAAATGGCTTTTCCTTCGATTCACTGAGAAGATAATAGTTTATTGACCTGCGCCGGATTTCAAAGGTTGAAGATGGCGTATGTGACTGAACTGTGTGATTGTTGATTTAGACCTAAACCCGGAATGCAGAGAACGGATTCTGATGGACGGCCGGTGGGACACAATGTTCTCAGAAGTTAATTGCCATTCTGAAGGAGGACCTTGTTTGACCTCCACATGTTGTTTGATTAGCCTTCATATATATAGATTGTGTGATAGCTACTGAGGGCTCACACTTTGTTTTCTCTTACATGGTTGCTCTACACTGTAGAAATAACTCCAGAATTTGTGCAGCTCTATACGGCCTTAAGGACCCCTCCCTATAGACCTTAAAAAGATCGTTCCTCAATGGCCCAAAACACATCAGACTTCATCGGATAAGATTGGATTTTCCAGACGATGATGAAGCAAGTGCTGATCATCAGCCAAAAGATCCAACAAGCCCGAGCAGTGCTTGTCCCACCGAAATAGCCGTGGATCATTGGTTATGGTTGAAAATTACCATTTCGCTCAATGTGGCTCCCTTATTAGGATGTGAGTTTGTTTTTTTATGTGGAGACCAATGGTCTGTATAAAAAAGCAGAAACATGTCTTCATGTTTGTTTTTTTTTCTTCAAAAACTCCTGTTCTCAAAACTTTTTTTTTCTGCATCTAAGAAAAATGGACGACACAGATGGTAAAAAACACATGGATGTACAATACGTACGTTTGAGCATCTTACTTCTTACTTTGAAACGCAAAATCCTCCTTGATGATACGTTATACGTATGTGACCAGCTTGGGCCTTTTTTTCTTTTTTTGTTTATTTTTATGTTTTATAGTTGTCCCAGATTCTTTTCTTCATTGTTCTTCTTCAGCGTTGTGTTCAGGCTTCTTCTACCTTTCAATTATGAAGTTATTTTTTTTCTCTTTAGAGACATATAAGTCAGCGCCAACAACTTATTCCTCCTCCCTTAGAATTGATGTGCTCTTAGCCAAGTTTTATATGGGGGGTGACTGGCTCAGGACCAATAGTTGTCGGAAGAATGAGTGTTTGGGTAAAGATGTCTAAAGAGTGGCCAGCTTAAATGTAGATTAGCCTTCGTTTTTGTATGTTTGTGTTTTCCTTACTCTTGTCGAGCTTATTAGGAGTGAAGTCTGATTGATTAAAGCAAACTGTTTTCTTTGCAGTGAAGGTATGCATTAAAGAGGACCTGGCCATTGCCATACATATGTACGGTAGTCATTCTTACCTGGTGTAAATGCCTCTATTCTCCTGGTTCTGACATTTGTTTTTCATTTGTTCCTGCGCCTTTTTGTTCTCGAGCTTTAGCCCCCTCCTCATTCTATATAAACCTAGTCTTGTGATCCTCGGGGGTGTGGCCCTCCACTCTTCATGGGCGTCATCATGAGAGCCATGGCTCCTTGGCTAACCAGTCTGGATTTACATACAGGGAAGAAGAATCCATAGCTCAGGAACAAAAGAAAAATAACACTGGATTCAGGAAAACAGCGGCACTTTGAGTACATGTAACAATTAAGTATTATTGGTAAGTGACCGGTCCTCTTTAAAAAAAAAAAAAAAAAAAATTGGTATCATGTGAAAGTGGGTACATGGTGCACGTATAAGAAGACAGAATAATAATCTTTGGAAATCTTGTTATAATTTATCCATTAAAAACGGAATTGAAATACCCAATCAGTGGTAAATTCTATCAAGTGCTCTCCGAATTTACATTGATGATGGCGGCACTCCAGTCTATGCATAACCTTGATTAGAAATCAAATTTCTAATGTCCCGATTGGGGAAAAAATAAAATAAAAATGTGTGAAGATGAAACTTGTATGCCAACTAATCATCCGGGGAAAATACTTTTTGCTCTTTGCGTTTCCTAAAAAACATTCTATTATCAGCTGCAGATATTCTATTGTTTACTCTCTCATGTCGTTCTCTCATTATCTGATCTTGCTGCGTAAACTTATTTTTCTGGATATCAGAAATGTTTTTTTTTTTTATTTTTTTTTTTATTCTATATTCCAACAGCTGGTATACGGATAAATAAATGGGCCTCGCATCGTCGTAGCTGAATCTTTTTCAAACTCCGAATGTTGCTTCCTTCATAATTTTTACTGCAGTTTTCTATATTGAGATCAAAACGGGGTAGAGTAAAAAAAAAATGAAAAAGAAAAAAAAAAAGTGCGGCATTTCCGCTTTAATTTTCCAGATGTAGTCTGAGTTTCTGACGCAGGGTTTGCGCACACAGGTCTTGACTGCAAGCGAAAAAGCTGGAACTAAGGCCTGATTCAGAAGTCAGTTTTTTTTTTTTTTTTTTTTCACGTATGAGAAAAACTGCCCGAGTTTCATCAGCGATTTTCATACTTTTTTGGTCAGAGTTTCAGCTTCAGGTTTTTTTTTTTCACTGATGAGTAGAACATTTTGTCCACCTTCTCAGTAAGTGAAAAACATACTGCAATTTGATGGCATCTGAGTGCTGTTCGATTTTTTTTTTTTTTTAATTTTTATTTTTTTTATTTTTATTTATTTTTTCTTGATCCCCTAGACCTAGAGTTTTATTTCTTATTTTGATCCAACATTCAAATCAATATTGGCCATGTCTCAGTGATTTTTGCATCGACTCCTTTGTCCGCGGGAAAAAAATCTGACGTTGGCAGCTCCAAAGACTGTCATAGGTATGAGGGCTATCCGTGAAAATAACAGCTAACCCTTGTAAGTGGAAAACTGAGGTGTGAATGAGCCTTTATTCAGATTTTCACTGAGCATTTAAAATTTCCAGCGATGGTCAGTCTATTCTGTCGATACTTCCCGCGCGTGTGCATGACGTTTCTTAAATCTCCTACTGCTACGGTAAAATGGAGCAGAGTTTTGGAGATGCCCCTTGGGCACGTGTCCTGTACATATGTGCTATCAACAAGTTAATGGCTTATGATGGTTAAAAGTTACTTAGGACAAAATAATAAAATTCTTCTTGAAAATTGATGATTTCTGTTGAAGTCTATGGAAGCTCTTCGTAGCGTCGTGTTACCAGATACGTTGCTATCGGCTTAGTGGAGACGCCGTTCTGCTTCATTGAAGCATCCATTCATATTTTTCCCTTATTTTTGATGACTGTACAGTGGTGTTGTATAAACTCCTCAGAATTGGAACCCCCCAAAAAAAAAATTGCAAATTTCTCCTACCCACAATCACGTGTCTCTGTGATTTGTTTGCAGGCACACGGTTCACAAAAAAGCACAGCCGTGTGAACAGCTCCGTAGACTACAATTGGGGCGGTGTTGTATTTGTGGCACACAGACGCCGGGGTGGCACCACGGGAATTCCACTAATCATTATTTAGGATGTACCAGTGTACACTTTGTTCTCACCCAAATTATCTGCAAATTTGTTTTAAATCCCTTTAAATCAATATCGCCCACAAAACGTTTTCTTCCACGCATTTGCCGTTTTCTGCTCATTGGCCGGTTTTTGTAGTTAATGGGCGCAGATCACGCATCAAACAGGTGTTAAACTTTACTGAGTGATGCAGATGAAATCTTTAAGGTCACCAAACACCGGAATATTCAGTGATTCATTCAGTCAGTGGTGAAAGCGTCGACATATCCTAAAGGGAAAAATAATATTCATTTTGTGGATTTTTTTTTCTTTTTTGTAGAACACAGGAAACTGTTCCTTGTTGTGAATGGGTTTGAGATGAGTTCTGAGCAGAGGCTCCCTCTGGTGGTTACAAGCGGTACTAGTGAGGATTGGGAATCAGGTGTTACTGATTGGTCTTATTTAAGGGAATCATTTTCCCATCAGGGTTGCCGGTGATCAATTGTTCTGGTCTGAATCCTTCTTTCCAGTTTCCCTTGTAGCCTGCTGTGTCGTGTCTGCATCTCCTGCTATCAGATAAGACAATTTCTTATTTTGTGTTTTTGCTATATTTTTGCATTTTGTCCTGCACTTCTGTGGGGGCCTTCTGGGTCCCCTCCGGGGGCTTTTGCCCTCTCAGTTTAGTCCAGCCACTGTGTTTTGTACTTTTGCTTTTTGCAGTCTTTTCAGTGGCTGCTGTTTTTGTTACACCAGAGAACTAATTTAGGTGGTAGAGGTCGTGTGATCTCAGGTTATTTTGAAATTAGTAGAGTTGGTGTTTTTCAGGGTTTTCTGGGATTGCAGTAAGTGCCCTTCCTGTCCTTTTCTATTTAGATAGTTTGGGCCCCAGCGTTTGCTCATACTATTTTCTTTCTGTGTCAGTATTTCCTCTTGTCTAACCGCCATTACATGTTTGGGGGCTTTCTATTATCTTTGGGGTTCTGCTCCGGGGCAGATAGCTTTCCTATTTCTATCTTTAGGTGTAGTTAGTTTCTCAGGCTGTGACGAGGCGTCTAGGACCATCGTAGGAACGCTCCACGGCTGCCTCTAGTTGTGGTGGTTAGTCAGGGTACTGCAATCTCATAGATTCCAACTGCTCTGGTGTATTTCCTTTTTTACCTGCACTCCTCAGCTACCGTAACATAACAGTATCACCGGCCCATAAATTGTATGGTACTCACAGAAGGGAAAAAATATTTTGAAGGAAGAAAAGTTGTCAGAGATATTTTTCTGTTTGTTGCATTTTTTTTTTTTTTTTTTTTTCCCTCTGTATCTCTGGGTGCTGGGGAGGATCTTTTCTCCCAATGGAGTTTGCACAGTTGTCTGGCCGTGTGGATCAGCTTGCCACTGAGGTTCGGAGTATTGCTGCCTATCTTGCTGGGTTGCCTGTTGTGGAACCTAGGATTCCCATGCCAGATTTGTTTTCAGGGGATCGAGCTAAGTTTCAGAATTTCAAAAATAATTGTAAATTGTTTCTTGCCTTAAAATCTAAGTCCTCAGGAAACGCAGCGCAGCAGGTTCAAATTGTCATCTCTCTCCTGCGCGGCGATCCTCAGGATTGGGCTTTTTCCCTCACACCTGGGGATCCTGTTTTGAGTGATGTTGATGCATTTTTTCAGGCTTTGGGGTTATTGTACGATGAGCCTAATGTCACTGATCAAGCTGAAAAAGCCTTGTTGGCATTAAATCAGGGGCTTGATGACGCTGAGTTATACTGTCAGAGATTCCGTAGGTGGGCAGTCCTGACCAAGTGGAATGACGACGCTTTGGCGGCCCTTTTCCGGAAGGGTCTGTCGGATAATGTAAAGGATGTTATGGTGGGATTCCCTGTCCCCTCTGGTCTCAATGATTCTATGTCATTAGCGATTCAAATTGACAGACGTTTGCGTGAGCGAGAAGTATGCGTGGGGTGGTGTTGCCTTGTGAGC
This sequence comes from Oophaga sylvatica, assembly GCA_033576555.1. Classification (NCBI taxonomy): domain Eukaryota; kingdom Metazoa; phylum Chordata; class Amphibia; order Anura; family Dendrobatidae; genus Oophaga; species Oophaga sylvatica. The sequence continues at coordinate 563,338,486 of JARQOD010000003.1, forward strand.
CAGCTGCTGAGCCCATGCAGTGTGATGGAGTGGTGTCTGGGGCACAGCGTCATGAGTTTCGAAAGCGCAATGGGTTATGTTTCTACTGTGGTGATGCCTCTCATGCTATTTCAGTCTGCCCTAAGCGGGGAAGACGTTTTGCACGCTCAGTTGTCTTGGGTAGTGTTCAGACTAAGTTTTTATTAACTGTCACTCTGATATGCTCTCTGTCCTCATTTTCTGCTCAGGCTTTCGTTGATTCTGGAGCAGCTATTAACCTGATGGATTATGATTTTGCTAAACGTTGTGGATTTCCCTTGATACCCCTACAGAAGTCTATTCCCTACTGGGGATCGATTCTACCCCTTTGGCTGAGAATAAACCCCAGTTTTCTACTCAGGTGATAATGAGGGTTGAACCTGATCACCAGGAGTGCTGCAAATTTTTGGTTCTATATAATCTGCATGACATTATCGTGCTGGGTTTCCCTTGGTTACAGTCTCATAATCCTGTTTTGGATTGGAAATCTGTGTCTGTAACCAGTTGGGGCTGCCAATGTGTTAATACCAACACTCCTGTTTTTTCTGCCTCCCCCCAGGCTGAGGATGTTCCTGACTTTTTGTTTGATTTTTCTGATGTGTTTAGCGAAAGTAAATCTGCATCCTTACCTCCCCATAGGAGCTATGACTGCGCTATTGAATTAGTGCCAGGTAGTAAATTCCCTAAGGGTCGCCTTTTTAACTTGTCTGTACCTGAACATGACGCTATGCGGTCTTATATCAAGGAATCATTGGAGAAGGGTCATATCAGACCATCCTCTTCACCCTTAGGTGCCGGTTTTTTCTTTGTGGCCAAAAAAGATGGTTCATTAAGGCCGTGTATTGATTATCGTCTCTTGAACAATATTACTGTGAAATATCAATACCCGTTACCTTGATTTCTGACCTGTTTTCCAGGGTGAAAAACGTACTTGGTTTACCAAGCTTGACCTCAGGGGGGCGTATAACCTTATTCGCATTAAGCACGGGGATGAATGGAAGACGGCATTTAACACCCCTGAAGGGCATTTTGAGTACCTTGTGATGCCCTTTGGGCTCACTAATGCTCCTTCCGTCTTCCAGTCCTTCATGAATGACATTTTCAGGGATTTTGTGGACAAGTTTCTGATTGTTTATTTGGATGATATCTTGATTTTTTCTAATGACTGGGACTCTCATGTGAAACATGTTCGAACTGTATTCCAGATTTTGAGAGAGAATGCTCTGTATGTGAAGGGATCAAAGTGTCTTTTTGGCGTACAGAAGATCTCATTTCTGGGATTCATTTTGTCCCCATCTGTTATTGAAATGGACCCGGTCAAGGTTCAGGCCATCTGTGATTGGGTCCAACCTACTTCATTAAAGGCTCTTCAGAGATTTTTGGGTTTGCCAATTTTTATCGTAAATTTATTGGTAATTTCTCTGTTATTGTTAAACCATTAACTGATTTGACCAGAAAGGGTTCTGATGTGGTGAATTGGCCTCCTGAGGCAGTCTCTGCGTTTCAGGAACTTAAGCAGAGATTCACTTCTGCTCCTGTTCTACAGCAGCCTGATGTTTCTCTGCCATTTCAGGTGGAGGTTGATGCCTCTGAAATTGGGGCAGGTGCCGTTTTGTCCCAAAAAGATCCAGAGACCTCTAAAAGTAACCCTTGTGCCTTTTTCTCTCGAAAATTTTCTCCTACTGAACGTAATTATGACGTGGGTAATCGGGAGTTATTGGCCATGAAGTGGGCTTTTGAAGAGTGGAGACATTGGCTGGAGGGAGCCAAACATCAGGTGGTGGTCCTTACGGACCATAAGAATCTGGTCTATCTGGAATCTGCCAAGCGACTCAATCCTAGACAGGCAGGTGGGCCTTGTTTTTCACACGTTTTAATTTTGTGGTTTCCTTTCTTCCTGGCACTAAGAATGTTAAGGCGGATGCCCTCTCGAGGAGTTTCCTTGCGGACTCTCCTGAGCTATCTGATCCCTCTGTTGTTTTGAAGGAGGGTTGTAGTTCTTTCCGCCATCTCGCCTAATTTGAGACTTGCTCTGGAGGGGTGTCAGGAGGATAGGCCCGAGCGCTGCCCTGTTGGAAAATTGTTTGTCCCGGACCAATGGAAAAAGAGTGTGATGTCTGAGATTCATTGTTCCGCATTGGCTGGGCATCCCGGAATTTTTGGTACCAGAGACTTGGTTAGTCGGTCCTTTTGGTGGCCTACCTTGTCTCGCGATGTCAGGGAGTTTGTGCAGTCCTGCGGGACTTGCTCTCGCTCCAAGCCTTGCTCTCGCTCTAGTGGTTTGTTGATGCATTGCCTGTGCCCAAGAGACCATGGACCCATATCTCTATGGATTTCATTTCCGATCTTCCTGTTTCTCAGAGAATGACCACCATCTGGGTAATTTGTGATAGGTTTTCCAAAATGATACATCTTGTGCCATTACCTAAGTTGCCTTCCTCCTCTGAATTGGTGCCGTTGTTCCTTCAGCACGTGGTTCGTTTACACGGCATTCCTGAGAACATTGTGTCTGACAGAGGAGTCCAGTTTGTTTCCAGATTTTGGAGGACTTTTTGTTCTAAACTGGGTGTGTTCAATTGTCTTTCTCCTCGGCATTTCATCCTCAGACCAATGGTCAAACTGAGAGAACAAACCAGACATTGGAGACTTATCTAAGATGCTTTGTGTCTGCTGATCAGGATGACTGGGTCTCTTTTTGCCTTTGGCTGAGTTTGCTCTTAATAATAGGGCTAGCTCTGCCACTTTGATGTCTCCGTTTTTCTGTAATTCTGGGTTTCACCCTCGATTTTCTTCAGGACAGACGGAGGCTTCTGTCTGTCCAGGTGTTGACTCTGTTGTTGAGCGTATGCAGCAGATTTGGGACCAGGTAGTGGAGAGGTTGTCCCTCTCTCAGGAGAAGGCCCAGCGGTTTGCTAACCGGCATAGGACTGATGGTCCTCGGTTTAAAGTGGGGGACTTGGTCTGGTTGTCCTCAAAGAATATTCCTATGAGAGTAGCATCTCCTAAATTTAAGCCTAGGTTCATTGGACCTTATAAGATCATGGAGATTATTAATCCTGTTTCTTTTCGTTTGCTTCTTCCAGGGACATTTAAGATCCATAACGTGTTCCACAAGTCCTTGTTGAAGAGGTTTGTTGAGCCAGTGGTTCCTGATGCTGTGCCTCCTGACCCTGTTTTGGTTGAGGGCAATCTGGAGTATGTGGTTGAGAAAATATTGGATTCTCGTTTTTCTAGACGAAGACTCCAGTATTTGGTTAAATGGAGAGGTTATGGTCAGGAAGATAATTCTTGGGTGTTTGCTTCGGACATCCATGCTAGGAGACTTATCCGTGCGTATCATAGAACTCATCCTGACCGACCTGGTTGCTCAAATGAGGGTTCGGTGACCCCTCCTCAAGGGGGGGTACTGTTGTGAATGGGTTTGAGATGAGTTCTGAGCAGAGGCTCCCTCTGGTGGTTACAAGCGGTACTAGTGAGGATTGGGAATCAGGTGTTACTGATTGGTCTTATTTAAGGGAATCATTTTCCCATCAGGGTTGCCGGTGATCAATTGTTCTGGTCTGAATCCTTCTTTCCAGTTTCCCTTGTAGCCTGCTGTGTCGTGTCTGCATCTCCTGCTATCAGATAAGACAATTTCTTATTTTGTGTTTTTGCTATATTTTTGCATTTTGTCCTGCACTTCTGTGGGGGCCTTCTGGGTCCCCTCCGGGGCTTTTGCCCTCTCAGTTTAGTCCAGCCACTGTGTTTTGTACTTTTGCTTTTTGCAGTCTTTTCAGTGGCTGCTGTTTTTGTTACACCAGAGAACTAATTTAGGTGGTAGAGGTCGTGTGATCTCAGGTGATTTTGAAATTAGTAGAGTTGGTGTTTTTCAGGGTTTTCTGGGATTGCAGTAAGTACCCTTCCTGTCCTTTTCTATTTAGATAGTTTGGGCCCCAGCGTTTGCTCATACTATTTTCTTTCTGTGTCAGTATTTCCTCTTGTCTAACCGCCATTACATGTTTGGGGGCTTTCTATTATCTTTGGGGTTCTGCTCCGGGGCAGATAGCTTTCCTATTTCTATCTTTAGGTGTAGTTAGTTTCTCAGGCTGTGACGAGGCGTCTAGGACCATTGTAGGAACGCTCCACGGCTGCCTCTAGTTGTGGTGGTTAGTCAGGGTACTGCAATCTCATAGATTCCAACTGCTCTGGTGTATTTCCTTTTTTACCTGCACTCCTCAGCTACCGTAACATAACAGTTCCTATTCTGTGTTGCTGCTAATCATAGTCTGGCCTTCACTTTTGCAGCTTGCAAATTTGTCTTCTTAGGCCGTGATCACACATGCGACGAAAACGTCCGTCGCTCGCATGTGAAATCCCAACTCTCGCGCCGGCACTCGGGAGTGGAGTGCGCGGCTCCATGTATTTCTATGCAGCCGCGTGCTCCACTCCCGAGTGCCGGCGCTAGAGCTGGGATTTCACATGCGAGCGACGGACGTTTTTGTCGCATGTGTGATCCCGGCCTTAATGGGAATGTGTCATCAGAAAATGACATATTGTTTAAATGAAGCGTTTGAGTTGAATGTGTATGTATTTTTTTAGCAATTTTTTATTTTTCAAGATCTGTATTCGAAATCTTGCAATTTTCACACTGACCATTTGGCCTATTCTATACACAATAATCAATGTATATTCACAGCAATGGACTCGGATCCTATATTTTTTATTGCAGCGACAATTGAGCTTGTGCAGGGGTCATTGTGAAGGGAATGAGGCATGGATAGCTGTGACATCACCTATTGTGATCGGTGGATCCTGTGTTATCAGCCTTGTTACCGGTCATTGTAATCCTGCCTTTGCGGATAATGAGACTGCTGAAAACTCTTCCTAGAAGAACAGGAAGTATGAGTCTAAAATGGCATCAGCAATCAGTGTGAAAATTGCAAGATTTGTAATCATTTTATTTTTAAGGAAGAAAGTGATATAAAAGAAAAATTACCAAAGCTTTAAAAAAAAATTATATATTGACCCTATGTGTGGCAGAAGAGTGTACAAGACTGTATACCTTGGCCCATACTTCCCGACAGGGTCGTAACATTGTTGGCAACTCTCCTCTCCAATGAGGAAGTGAGCAATGCCGGAAAACCCTTTTTAAGTATGTAATTTCAGGTGGATGTTAACCAAAAGTAGGGTGAAAAGTGTAATAATACTCTTGTAAGCCAGAGTCAGAAGAGAGAGAAAAAGTTCAGTTCAGTGCCCTGGTTCTTCATCTAAAATTCTGGCCTCGACGCGTGTCCTATAAGCTCACCTGTGTTGTAAGCTATCTGTATGCCAAGAGGTCTGCAGAACCTAGACTTCTGCTCCAATTCTCTTGTACAGCAATTACTTTTTTAAGTGTTCACATTGACTTAGTTTATGTACTTTTATTTTATATATAAATGTTGTTCCCTTTTTTTATTTTTTATCTTTTAGGACCGGAACAGGCCCTATGAATCTTTTAACTTGCACTCTTTGGAGAATTCATTGATGGATATGATAAGGACTGATCATGAACCTCTAAAAGGTAAGAGCTCTCTATAAATATATATCTTTTTTTTTCTTTTTTTTTTACCTTGTGACATTGTATGTGATTACAGTTGTGTCCTTCCTTCATTTTCTCCCTTGCCCAAAAGATCACTACACATCCTCCCTTTCCACCCGCTCCCCAGCTCCAGAAAAAAAAAAGTTTTATATTGAGTTGGAGAATCATATTATCAGGTAGCCTTTTACCGCACAATGATCGCCACAAAAATTAGGCCCAAAAAACAATGACGGAATTGCATTTTTCTTCACCATTTTACCACACCTGGATTCCACCGTCCTTTCCCCCACCCCCCCGTGTTTTCTTCGTATGGAAAAGTGAATGTCACTCAGAACTACAACAAATCTCATAAAAAAATAGCCCTAATATTGCTGTGATTGTGCAAAAATTGAAAAAAAAAAATATACGGCTTTTGTAATAAAGGGAGAAAAAAACAAAAATGAAAAAATTGGCCAAGGGGTTAAAGCCAGTATTCCAAGGAATATCCTTTGTTGTTGGGGAAGATAGAAGAAATATGACCCAAAAGGATTTGCTGCCTCCTGCCTTTTTTGTTTTTTGGGTTTGTTCGAAATGATAAAACTTGTCTGCCTTCATTATTGGAGTATGGCACTCTGGAATAATTGTCTGTATAGTACAAAAAAAAAAGTGTAAAAACTGAAACGTGAACTTGAGAAGGCCTGTCGCTAGGTAAAAAAAAAAATAGGTTTTTTGTGTTATTTTATTCCAGCTGTTCACCTGAGTATTCTTGTTTTTTCTTTTTTTATAATCCGCCATACGGTTCCGTAGGTATGAGGTTTTTTACTTAGCGCAAATTTTTATTGTCTTTACCCGTTGGGCAGTGCTCACAGGGTAATTATGCAGAGCAATCTAAAGACACGCCCCAGAGGATCCTGCGAGCTCCGCCTTCTTGTAAAGACAATAAAAATTAAAGACCATGAAAATAAGACCATTCTACTGGGGAGCAGGAATCCCTCATCTGTGAGACGTCATAATGGCTAGTCTCCACCCACTAGATAAGCGACAACTAAAAGTCAAAAGCACAGGCTCCAGAGGGAAAAACTGGGGTTCAAGTTCTAAATTGACCAGAAATAGTGTTATTTCTCATGTACCCACACGACAACGTATTCTGTAAATTCATTCTTTAAATCCTAAAATTGAAGTTTTTCGCATTTTAAAGGGGCTCTCAGCTCAGAATGACTGTTCAAACAAAGTCCCGCCTCTCGGTGCTTTACGGTGGAGCCATTAATTTAAATACACTTTCCAACCTGCTTGTTTTCCCTCAGTCTCCACCCCACCTCTTCTTTGATTGACAGCTCTGGGTTCATAGAGCCAGAGAAGGGTGGAGATAGGTGGCAAAACAAGCCGATGGGAAGGTGTATTTAAATGTTTGGCCCCGCCATGAAGCATCGAGCGCCGGTACTTGGTTTGAACAGTCATTCTGTGCTGACAGTCCCTTTTAAGAGATGCCCATCTTTTAGGGCATGGTGTTATCGCTGTCACAAAATTTCTGTGAATCCTTGTGGAGAGGGACATGCCTGACATGCCAGTGTAAAGAGACTTGTTGGCCATGCAATGCTCCTCTGGGAAAATAAAACGGATGAAAATGCCGGAAGGTGGGTATCGGACAGGGGACTTGCATTTAAAGCACCACTCCAGTGGTGAAATAAATAGCTGGAGTGGTGCTTAAAACTAGGAGCATAGGATTTCTTGGTAATATCCGCAGTTTTCGTGTACCTAATGGCTATAGAAAACCTTGGCCCCACCATGATACATAGACAGTATACAGCCGCGATTAACCGGATTCTTAGAGGAACTGTGCTCTTCAGTAATTTTTCACATGTAGGCAATACCTACTTAAGTTCATACTGAAACCTGATTTTTTTTTTTTTTCCTGTGCCGGCTGCCAATCTTGGAGTAAAAAAAAAAAAAATGTATAAAAATAGCAGAACGGGAACAGGTGACAAATATCACACAGGCAGCGGCTGGCACAAGGACCCACACAGAACCCAAAATCTCCAGATGTCACACCGCCATTCTATTTTTGTGAATGTGCAGCAATAAAAAGACACTATAGGTTACGGCCTTATGTTTGCATATTAGAAGGCACTGTATGGACAAAAGTATTGGTACCCCATTCTAAATCCATTGCATTATTATGGAGTAAGTCCCACTGCAGCTATCAAAGCTTCTACACTTCTGGGAGGGTTTTCTATAAGCATTCGGAGGTGTCCTAAATCTAGGGGAGCATTTGTGAGGTCTGGCACTGATGTTGGACAAGAGGGTCGTGCTCGCCATCTCGGTTCTAGTTCATTCCAAAGGTATTAAGGTCCGGGCTCTGTACTGCCGGTCAAGTTCTTCCTCACCGAGTTGTCCCAACTTTAAGTTTACAGTTGGAAGCATAGAATTAACCACGTTGTCTTGGAATGCTGAGACTTAATAGATACTCTCACTGGAACCCTGAAAACAAGACCATAGCATTATCCCTCCTTCACCAAACTTTACAATTGGCATAATACAGTCAGCTAGGTAATGTTCTCCTGGCATTCTCTAAACCCAGAATGGTCCATCAGACAACAGATAGAAAAGCATGATCCGCCACTGCACTGAACTTGTCTCCACTGCTCCAGAGTGCAGTGGTGGTGGCTTTACACCACTCCATCCATCATCTGACATTGTGCTTGGTGACGTAAGGTTGCATCCAGCTGCTCAACCATGAAGATCCATGTCATAAAGCTCCTGGCAGAAGCACAGTTTTCCCTTCCCCCATGACGGCACACCTGAGAGAGGGGATCCGCCAAGTCAGGACAGGAACCCTACTGAAAATAAAACGGCTGTACCTCTCCCTCGCTTCAGTTGGGTTTCCTGTCATGATGGGGACCTTTGTGCTGGAAGACGGCGGTCGAAGGATTCTTTTTATTTTTCGCTCACCCATGCCTGTCCTGGCACTAGAAGAACAGGCAGAGCGCCTGTATGCCGGCCTTCAGGTTGTGGAAGCGGGTCCTGTGGGCCTGGTCGTACGTGCGGGCAGCGCAGTCAGGAGTCCGGGGGCTCTTCTGCGGCTGCCGCGCCACTCTCCCTCCTCTGCCGACTGTCGGTCGCTCCAGCGTGTGCGACACTTCCTGTTTGCGCGCTGCTGAGTCGCGCGCGAGGCACGCTGGGAATGGGTGTGCCCGTGTGATGTCAGTAGCGTGCGCCGGATCCAAGATGGCGACGCTCATACCGGGAAATGCCAGCCGGTTACACTTGCCCAGCGGAGAGGTAGAGGGGGGGCTTACTGGGGCACCGGAGGAGGCAGAAAGCGTAGTGAATCCCTCTTAAGAAGGGATGACCACAGAAGAGGCGCTCGTGTCCAAAGCTTCACCATGGAGGAAATTGGACAGCAGCTGCCTTTGCAGCAGGAGCTCTCACCAGGCTCTATGCCTGGTCACCAGCATACCAAGAGGAGCTGCCGCTCGAGTAGTAGGAGTGGCGATCGTCCTGGTCGAAGGTTGCAGGACTCCTCAGTATCCAGGAGGGATGCGGAAAGCTAGCGCCAAACAAAAGAATAAGCAGTGTGCCCTGTGTAAATCTCCGCTGGCAGTTCAGTGGCAGAAGGAGCTCTGCGCTGACTTTATTCATGAAACATTACTGGAAGAGACCCCCGACTTCGCCACAAGCCTTAGGGCCATAATCAGGGCAGAAATAAAAGGTTCCTTAAAGTCAGTCCTTAAAAAAAGGGGGCGAGAAGAAGCATGAGGTGCAACACAAGTTGAGGGGGCACCTCAGGAAAATCTTATGGGATCCAACCCCGGCCTATAATAAAAAGTATTACTAAATCCAAGAAAAAGTTATAGGCCACAAAAAGGGGATCACCACAAAGGCATGGACACCAAGTAGAATTTGATTAGATACAAAACAATAAAAACATTAAAATAGTCACATATGTGACATTACATGAGCTCATAATAAAGCTTTAAACCTGAAACCTGACTCAAATGTGTGCAAATGTGTACAGTAGCTATATAAACAGCATACTATCACTGACAGGTAATTAATCCCCCACACATCAAACAATGCAAGAAACCCCAATATGATAGCCTTAATAAAATAGACCTGCTACGCTTAAATGAAGAAAATGCATATCTTCCCAAATGCAAGCTCAAGGGTATACACAGTGGAACCTACAAAAGTAAATAAGCCCACAAAAGAGCTAGACTGGTGCTCAATAGACCCAAACAGAACCTAGCAAGAAAAAGGTGTTAAATAGGGAGTGATGCAGAGAATAGAGGAAATATATACATCCAAAAAATGCTGAGGTAGCTGTCCATGGATAATGTCATGGAACAGCCATAATGTTAGACCATACAGCACACATGGAGTCAGGTAGGGCAAGGAGGACCCGACTCGTGTCGCCACTCACGGTGGCTTCGTCAGAGCGTGAGGTGGTCACAGACTCTGAACCCTCTTTCCAGTGAGTGGGACTTTTCAAGACAATAGTCTCCTCAGACAGTGATATAGGGGGCCGACCGTGCTTCCCAACAGAGGATATGGAGAGACTGTTTAAAGCCGTCAGGTCTACAATGGGCCTAAAAGAGGAGAAAACGCCTAGATCCTTAGAAGATGTTATGTTTGAGGTCCTGGAGGAAAGGAGGAAGCATACCTTCCCTGTTAATACGAAAGAGAAGGCGCTTATAGAGAAAGAATGGAAGAAGCCAGAAAAGTCGAGTAGCCTACCTTCCTCTTCCAAAATAAGGTACCCCTTTGAGGAAAGACTCCAAGAGCTGGGAAAAGATCCCTAAAATTGATGGGGCTGTGGCTAGGTTCTCTAAGAAATAATCCCTGCCTTTTGACTCCAGCATACTAAGAGACCCATTGGATAAAAAAGCAGACGGGTTCTTGAGACACACCTGGGAGGCAGCTGCAGGGGGCTTGAAACCAGCAATAGCTGGGACGTGTACTGCTCGCTCTCTTATGATCTGGCTGCAACAAATTGAGGAACTGCTGAGGAATAAGGTTCCAAGGGAGGAGATCTTGACTAACATGTCTTTGGCGCAAGGGGCCGCAGCCTTCTTAGCGGACTCCTCAGTAGACTCAGTAAGATTGACAGCCAGGGCGGCAGGCTTGTCGAATGCAGCAAGGGGCGCACTGTGGTTAAAAGGATGCCTGGGTGATTTGCCTTCAAAGAGTAGACTTTATTCCATTCCGTGTGACGGTCAATTTCTCTTTGGGCAGAAGCTGGAGGATATCTTGGAAAAGGCGGGTGACTAAAAGGGATTCCCCCATTTCCCAGGCGAGATCAGGAAACCTTCTTTTCGGAGAAGGAAATTTAATAGAGGTCGTCCCCCGGGGGAAAGAAAAAACTGGTACTTCAAGGACAGGAAAGGGTCTGGTTACATGTTCAGAGGGCCCTCTACGTCATCAAAAAAGTGCCCCTGATGACGCCAGGGCAGAGGTAGGAAGAAGGCTCTCTCTCTTCCTCCCAGCATGGGTGAACATCTCCCCCAGTGGTTGGGTTCTGAGGGTCATCAGAGACAGCTTAAGAATAGATTTCATCCGTCCACCCCGACAGACCTTTGTGTTAACACCCCGCAGGAAGTCTCGGGAGGGTCAACTAGCCCTAGAGGCAGAGGTCTTGGGACTGGTGCGGAAACAAGTTCTACAAGAAGTCCCGAGACAAGAGGAAGGAAGGATTTTATTCCCCCCTCTTTTTGATACAAAAACCGGACGGTTCTTGGAGAACCATTGTCAATCTGAGAAAGCTCAACCAGTGGGTAGAGAACTACTCCTTCAAGATGGAGGTGATAAACACGGCTATAAAGATGTTGCTCCAGCACTGCTTCATAGCGGTCATAGACTTAAAAGATGCCTATTGTAATATCCCAATCCATCGGGATCATCAAAAGTACCTAAGGATAGCTCTATACGTCCAGGGACAGATCAGTCGTTACCAGTATACTGTCCTTCCATTCTGTCTGTCTACAGCTCCAAGGGATTTTACCAAGTTAATGGCGGAGTTGATGTCATGCCTTCGTTCCTGGGACATAGTTATCATCACGTACCTCGACGACTTCCTTATAGTGGGGAGGCCGGAGAGTCACTGTTTAAATCAGGTGAAGGCAGTGTCTGTAACCCTAAAGGTGCTGGGATGGATGGTAAATACCATCAAATCGAAGCTAGTACCACAAAAGGTACAATCCTTCCTCAGTTTGGTAATGGACTCGGAACGCCAGCTCTGTCTCCTGCCAGAGAGCAAAATTGTCAAAATAAGGGGTTTAGTTCTGTGAGCAATACAGCAGCCCGTGATGACACTCAGGAAGGCAATGTCCCTGCTAGGGTCTCTAACATCTTGTATACCGGCAGTAGGTTGGGCACAATTTCACCTAAGGCAACTGCAGTGGGAGGTCCTGTCGGCACAGAGATCATTGAAAGGACACTTAGAAGGAAAAATACATCTTTCCTTGGGCGTAAGAGATTCCCTGACCTGGTGGACGGTAAGGGAGCATTTGGCATTGGGGGTCCAGTGGTTAAGACCGGTGGAGGACGTGATCACCGATGCAAGTGGGACAGGATGGGGGGCGCATTTAAGATCCCACTCTGCGTAGGGAGCTTGGTCTTCTCTAGAAAGAGCTCAAGGTTCGAATGTAAAAGAACTGTGGGCTGTAGAAAAAGCCTTGAGACATTTTCTCCCCTTACTCCGGGGCCGCCATACCCGGGTCATGTCGCACAATCGAGCGGTGGTGGCTTATATCAACCACCAGGGGGGAACGAGATCCCATGCTCTTATGGAGGTAGCCAGCATCCTGTTTCAGTTAGCAGAACAACACCTGCTGTGTCTCACCGCACTTCATATAAGGGGCATGGAAAATGTGAAAGCAGACTTCCTGAGTCGCAGGGAATTGAGACAGGGGGAATGGTCTCTGAACCCTCGAGTATTCCGAAAAATAGTACAGGCTTGGGGCAGGCCAGAGATAGACTTGTTTGCCACCTCACACAACAGTAAGGTCAGGAATTTCTGCTCGCTAGATCCAAGTGAAAATCCGTTTGCAGTAGATACCCTTCAGATACCTTGGAGGTTTACCATGGCCTACGTGTTTCCCCCGATAGCAATGATTCCGACAGTTGTGAGGAAAATCTGAGAGGATCAGGCGAGAGAAATTCTCATTGCTCCATTTAGGCCGAGGAGACCATGGTTCTCCCTTCTCAGGAGGATATCGGTAACCGATCCATGGATTCTACCAGAGATTTTGGACCTTCTTCCCCAGGGACCAGTATGCCACTCTCAGGTGAAGGGCTTCCATCTGGCAGCCTGAAATTTGAGAGGGCATTACTGAGTTGCCAGTGATTCTCACCAGGGCTAGTCTCCACCCTGTTGAAGAGTAGGAAGCCGATTACATCAAGAATCTATGGTAGAACATGGAAAAAGTTCCTGGAGTTCCTGTGTCAACCTTTTGGGGGGAAGCTCCAGTCGAGACTATTCTAGAATTTCTACAGGCGGGATTACAACTTGGGTTAGCAACTAGTACACTCAAGGTTCAGGTTTCGGCCTTGGGGGCCTTGTATAAATGCAACCTGGCATCAAATAGGTGGGTGACCCGTTTTATAGAATCCTGTAGTACAGGGTTCCCCAACTCCAGTCCTCAAGGCCCACCAACAGGTCATGTTTTCAGGATTTCCTTCGTATTGCACAGGTGATGCAATTATCACCTGGGCAATACTAAGGAAATCCTGAAAACGTTACCTGTTGGTGGGCCTTGAGGACTGGAGTTGGGGACCCCTGCTGTAGTAGATCTAGGCCGGTCATAGTTCCAAATATTCCTACATGGGACTTGAATCTGGTCTTGGAGGCTCTAACCAGGGATCCTTTTGAGCCCTTACAGGAGTTGTCACCAAAATTCTTCACTCTTAATACGGTGCTGCTAGTGGTCTTAACGTCAGCCCGTAGGGTGGGTGACATACAGGCCCTATCTATATGCCCTCCGTACACTCAGGTTTTTGAGGACAGGGTAGTTCTAAGACCAGATCTGGCCTATCTCCCCAAGATAGTTCTTAAGTTCTTTATGAGCCAGGAGATCACCTTGCCATCATTCTGTAATAACCCTAGGAATCCAGGGGAGGAAAAATTCCATACTTTAGAAGTGAGGAGGTCTATGTTGCATTACATGTCCATGACTAGTCAGTGGAGGAAAGATCAGTCACTATTTGTAGCCTTCCAGGGTAGCAGAAAGGAGTACGGAGTATCTAAAAGTACCATTGCCAGATGCATCAGGGAGGCCATTAGTTTGTCCTACTCTGCGAGTGGCGCTCCAGTACCTGAAGGCATCAAGGCTCATTCCACCAGAGCCATGGCTACCTCATGGGCGGAAAAGGCAGAGGCATCGATTGATCAGGTATGTAAGGCCGCTACCTGGTCCTACCATCTACCTTTTTCAAACACTACCGACTAGATCTGTCCTCATCTGCTGACCTAACCTTTGGTATAAGGGTGCTGCAAGCGGTGGTCCCTCACTAAGGTGTTTATTTTTCTTCAAAAGTCTCTCAGGTGTGCCGTCATGGAGGAAGGGAAAACACCAAGGTTACTTACCGGTAGCCGGTTTTTCCGGAACTCATGACTGCACCCTCACTCTCACTCCTTTGCTGTGCACTATAGTTTGGGGTGTTTTTTTTATTAATATAATATGGTGACAGTTTTACCATGTAAACTAACCAGGGGGGCCTCTCATGCTCTGTAAACCAACTGAAGCGAGGGAGAGGTATCGCTCTTTTATTTTCAGTAGGGTTCCTGTCCTGACTGGGCGGATCCCCTCTCTCCGGTGTGCCGTCATGGGTTCCGGAAAAACCGGCTACCCGTAAGTAACCTTCATGTTTTATTTTGATTTGAATACCAAAGGAAGTTTAGGCCAGCAGTTGGTGACCTTTGCTTTCTGCTCCTCAGGACTCGGTGAACCCACTATGTAACTTTATGTGGTCTCTAGTGGCTTAGTTGCTGTGGTTTCTTCCACTTTTCAATGATCCCTTGCAAAATTTAGGAGGTTAGAAATGTCATGAATGGACTTGTTACATCGGTGGCTCCTATTACAGGATCACGCTGTATCAGTAAGATCTTTAAAACAACCCATTCTTTCACAAATTTTTAAGGATGCACTGACCCATTTCTGCATTGCTGCACCCTTAATTTTTACACAATTTTTCGAAATCACGGCAAAAGTGTTGGCGTTCTACCACGATTGTGGGAAAAAGCAACAACATGGGTGCAGTGTGTGAATGCAGTCTAAAAGCAGACTGCATGGTGAGAGGATGTTGGACACCTGGGACACAGAATAAAAATCCTAAATTCGATGATTAAGAGGTGAGCGCCGATACACTATATATGAAAAAAAAAAAGTATGTCACCATGAAACCTATAAATGAACAGGGATTTATTTTACCATACGAATGTTTCCTCTAAAGGGGTTTTCCAATGTAGGAAAATTTATATTCTAGATAGTAAGAGATTGAGGTCTTTTATTCTGGATCCTCAACAATGGGCCGGAGTGGGGAGTCTACCCCTTTGGTGGCACTGCTGGTAAATGAAACACTTATTGCTGGGTTTTCTGCCGATTGCCGATGTTTCTCTTCTTCCTGTTGGCCATGTTAACTCACGGGCTGCTCTTTCTGTCACCGATTTGTTTTCTTCATTATCCACTCTTCTTTCCTTCCTCCTCACATTCTTCTCTCTGAGCAGAGACATACTTGATTGATTTATGTGTGTCCATTTGTCACTTAGATATATGGGACAGACAGTAAATTCCTGCTCGGTAAAATCCTGTTAGGTTGCTTGTTTGGTGGCGTGATGTTCTCCCTCTGCCCGTGGCTGAGCAGATGCCGAAGGGGACAGCATGGTGGCTCAGTGATTTTTCTCTGACTCCTTCCTAGTGAGGCTCTGGATTATATTCGTATATTCTCCTCCAATCTTAGAATAAGTTACAGTACTTCAAGAAGTTTTTTTTTTTTTTTAGTTTTGGTTGCCCATCTGGTGGCTCCAACTCTTTCCACCCACAAGGATCCGCTAAAAAAGGGGCACAAGTCGCTTCAGGAAGTCTTCATTGTTTCCCAGGCACAGATCCTCATGTTTTACCCAATACTTTTGTTGTTTGCAGCTTTGTCCCATTGAAGTGAACAGGACTAAGCTGTCATACCGGACTCCGCCGCAGCCTAGTGGCAGCAATGTTCTAGCGATGGCGTGAGCGCCTCCTCTTCTTTATCGAGCGCGGGTGCTAGGAGTCAGATCTCTATCAATCCAATATTATTAGCCTATCTTAAAGGAGCCGTCCGCAGGATAGGTGATGACTTGTTGATCGGTGTGGGTCCGGCCGCCGATCGGCAACTTTTTATTCCTGTTGGAATGGAGTAGTAGGGCGCATCCTCCATTCATTTCTCCATAGGGCTGCTGATCTCTGCGCTTAGGGAGAAGATTTCCCTCTGGTTTTTCCCCACCCGAATTCAATGACAGGTGTACCCTTATCTGCATATGGGGAGACAGACCCCCCCCTATCCGGCAGAGGAACGCCGGGGGAGGGGGTTGAGGGTACCTCTCTGGAGACACTTTTCCATCCCAAGTTCCATAGCAATAAGACAAGACCGTCCACTGCTCCATTTGTTCTTTCTGACGCCCGAAAAAGTCAAGCGCAGAGATCGGAAACCCTATGGAGAAATCAATGGCGGATGCCCCAACCTTCTTCTTCATTTTGTAACGAGGATAAAAAAAAATTCCCCGTTCTTCAGATTGGTACAGGTCCCTGCTCGCGGAACCCCACTGATCAGTAGGTTATCATCTATCCTGTATGATAAGAATCTCAGAAGTGATCGGTCCCCAGATTTCACTATAAAAACAACATACTATATAGGTTTTAGACCTGATGATATTGGTGAGCTTATTTTGAAAATCCACGTCCGAATGGCTATCTTATACTTTTTTTAATGTTTACTCTGTGATAATAGCTATAGTTTTGGACTGTACCCACTACAAAGCTTATATATTTGTCTTTTTTTTTTTTTTTCACAGCTCGAATGGGGATTAATTTCCATCACCCAGGAACAGACAACATAATGGCACTTAACAGTAAGTTCTCTCTCTGCCCCCTGTGTAGCGTCTCTATACAGGTCGCTTGTATTCTGTAGAAACTCGTTGCATGTTCTGCTTGTTGAGGTTGTTTTGTACAACACATTCATCAATTGAAACCAGAGGAGTCGGGGTCTCGCTCACAAGAGCTTGCAATCTATAAGGAGGTAGGGGGTGACCTAAAAGGTAAAAAGTGCTTGTGGTGTACAGGCCAGCCATCTTTATATCACCTTTTCATAAGGGTATTCATTGAAGTTGCATGAACCGGTCACCAGCCTGTACTTGTGTGTTTCCTGATATAAAGTGCTTTCCAGTACACATACAGTTTGGCAACAGGTATTGGAAAGGCGAAGAACTGACGGACATTCACCACTGTGTGACTTCCAAAAAATGCAAACTGTATGCATTATTGAGTAGCTCTTAGACCTGATGAGGCTGGTGTATTTTAAATCAACATCAGAATGGCTGTATAATGCAAGCATTTTGTGAGTCCGGTTATATAATGAAATGTGTAGTGAGTCTCCACCCAACCGGCCTGACTAACAGCTGCAGCTTGTGCTGAGCAGCGTGAGATCCCAGCAGGCAGGAGGGACACTGAGGAGCTGTCACTCAAGGTCAGCGGGTGGAGAATTGGTTAAACCTTCATAAAGTATTATTCAGCCATTATGACATGGATTAAGTTTGTACACCAGCCTCATCAGGTTTAATGGATCTGTTTAATAATATATGTGAAATCTATTGACCTATCTATCTAATTAAACATACAACATCCAAAATGAAAAACCTAGTAATAAAAAAGCTAAATTTGTCTCAAACACCGAGAACATCATTAGGAAGATACTACATGAGCAGGATAGAATAGTGACAGGCTTGTCTTAGTGCCAGGGTCGGCTCCAGGTTTTCGTGGGCCCGGGCCAAAGAGTCTCAATGGGCCCTTTAACATATACCACAATTCATGATGCACAGATACGGCAGAGAAATATAGGTATAGTACAATGACAAATACTTCACTTCTTACATTACATGAGTGATATTTATTGTAAATTCTACAATAGCTCAAAAGACAAACAGTATAGTCCTCCATACAGTATTATGGGCACCACATAGTGCGCCATACAGAATAATGAGCTCCATATATTGCTCCATACAGTATTATGGGCACCCCATAGTGCTCCATGCAGATTAATGGGCCCCTTATAATGCTCCATATATAATGGGCCCCATATAATGCTCCATATATAATGGACCCTATAAGATGCTCCATATATAGTAGGCCCCAAATGATGCTCCATATATAGTAGGCCCCAAGTGATGCTCCATATATAATGGCCCCCATATGATGTTCCATATATAATGGGCCCCATATGATCCATATATAATGGGCCCCATATATGATGCTTCAGTGCATGATGGGCTCCATATAATGCTTCATATATAATGGACCTATATATGATGCTCCAGTATATTATGGGCCCCATATAATGCTCCATATATTATGGGCCCCATATATAATGCTCCATATATAATGGGCCCCATATATGATGCTCCAGTGTATGATGGGCCCCATATACAGTCAGGGCCAGAAATATTTCGACAGTGACACAATTTTCGCGAGTTGGGCTCTGCATGCCACCACATTGGATTTGAAATGAAACCTCTACAACAGAATTCAAGTGCAGATTGTAACGTTTAATTTGAAGGGTTGAACAAAAATATGTGTTAGAAAATGTAGGAATTGTACACATTTCTTTACAAACACTCCACATTTTAGGAGGTCAAAAGTAATTGGACAAATAAACATAACCCAAACAAAATATTTTTATTTTCAATATTTTGTGGTGAATCCTTTGGAGGCAATCACTGCCTTAAGTCTGGAACCCATGGACATCACCAAACGCTGGGTTTCCTCCTTCTTAATGCTTTGCCAGGCCTTTACAGCCGCAGCCTTCAGGTCTTGCTTGTTTGTGGGTCTTTCCCTCTTAAGTCTGGATTTAGCAAGTGAAATGCATGCTCAATTGGGTTAAGATCTGGTGATTGACTTGGCCATTGAAGAATGTTCCACTTTTTTGCACTCATGAACTCCTGTGTAGCTTTGGCTGTATGCTTGGGGTCATCATTATCCATCTGTACTATGAAGCGCCGTCCAATCAAGTTTGCAGCATTTGGCTGAATCTGGGCTGAAAGTATATCCCGGTACACTTCAGAATTCATCCGCTACTCTTGTCTGCTGTTATGTCATCAATAAACACAAGTGACCAAGTGCCATTGAAAGCCATGCATGCCCATGCCATCACGTTGCCTCCACCATGTTTTACAGAGGATGTGGTGTGCCTTGGATCATGTGCCGTTCCCTTTCTTCTCCAAACTTTTGGCTTCCCATCATTCTGGTACAGGTTCATCTTTGTCTCATCTGTCCATAGAATACTTTTCCAGAACTGAGCTGGCTTCTGGAGGTGTTTTTCAGCAAATTTAACTCTGGCCTGTCTATTTTTGGAATTGATGAATGGTTTGCATCTAGATGTGAACCCTTTGTATTTACTTTCATGGAGTCTTCTCTTTACTGTTGACTTAGAGACATATACACCTACTTCACTGAGAGTGTTCTGGACTTCAGTTGATGTTGTGAACGGGTTCTTCTTCACCAAAGAAAGTATGCGGTGATCATCCACCACTGTTGTCTTCCGTGGGCTCCCAGGTCTTTTTGGATTGATGAGTTCACCAGTGCTTTCTTTCTTTCTCAGGATGTACCAAATTGTAGAGTTTGCCACTTCTAATGTTGTAGCAATTTCTTGGATGGGTTTTTTTCTGTTCTTGCAGCTTAAGGATGGCTTGTTTCACCTGCATGGAGAGCTCCTGTGACCGCATGTTTCCTTCACAGCAAAACCTTCCAAATGCAAACACCACACCTCAAATCAACTCCGGCCCTTTCATCTGCTTAATTGAGAATGACATAACAAAGGAATTGCCCACACCTGTCCATGAAATAGCCTTGGAGTCATTTGTCCAATTACTTTTGGTCCCTTTAAAAACAGGGTGGCACATGTTAAGGAGCTGAAACTCCTAAACCCTTCATCCAATTTTAATGTGGATACCCTCAAATGAAAGCTGAAAGTCTGGACTTCAACTGCATCTGATTTGTTTTGTTTCAAATTCATTGTGGTAATGTCTAGAACCAAAATTAGATAAATGTTGTCTCTGTCCAAATATATATGGACCTAACTGTATGATGCTCCAGTGTATGATGGGCCCCATATATGATGCTCCATTGTATGATGGGCTCCATATATGATGCTCCATTGTATGATGGGCCCCATATATGATGCTCCAGTGTATGATGGGCCCCATATATGATGCTCCAGTGTATGATCGGCCCCATATATGATGCTCCAGTGTATGATGGGCCCCATATATGATGCTCCAGTGTATGATGGGCCCCATATATGATGCTCCAGTGTATGATCGGCCCCATATATGATGCTCCAGTGTATGATGGGCCCCATATATGATGCTCCAGTGTATGATGGGCCCCATATATGATGCTCCAGTGTATGATGGGCCCCATATATGATGCTCCAGGGTATGATGGGCCCCATATATGATGCTCCAGTGTATGATGGGCCCCATATATGATGCTCCAGGGTATGATGGGCCCCATATATGATGCTCCAGTGTATGATGGGCCCCATATGATAGTCTTCATATATTGCGGCAAGCCTAAATAAAAAATGAAATACTCACTGGCACAGGCACCGGGCCCCCATAGCATGGCGGTGTCCCGACTGTGAGTGGGCCCCCCTGCCTGCTCAGGGCCCCGGCACTTGCCCGGCTGACGCCGGCCCTGCCTATTGCTATGGAGCTTGGGATGGAAAAGTGTCTCCAGAGAGGTTCCCTCCCCCCCCCCCCCCCGGCGTTCCTTTGCCGTATTGGCCGGCGTCTGTCTCCCCATATGCAGATAAGGATACACCTGTCATTGAATTTGGGTGGGGAAAAACCAGAGGGGAATCTTCTACCTAAGTCTTGACACTTCTTCTTCCCATGTGTCTGGATGCTTCTCTCATTTGGATGATCAAAAAGTGAAAAATTATATGTTTATAAAAGCTTAAAGCATCACAAAGGGGTTGTCCAACGTTAAAAAAGAGTAGTCTTTTTTTTTTTTCACTCTTCCCACCCCCCCCCCTCACTGTAGTGAATAGAAAAGCGGGCTGCACACCGCACCTATGTGTCCATCATACGGATCTGTAGGAGCTCCTCCTGCACTTACATCCTCACACTGATGTTACGTTGAGTTCTCCACTGTCTTTAAAAATAAATACTTTTGGGGAATTTAAGGGGTTTGTCTATAATTTACATTTCATAACTTTTTCATATTGTGATCACTTCCACTAAGGCCACTAGGCGTTTTTTCAGCGTTTTTTTTTTTTTCTGCAGCAAAACCTGATCTGTTGGCAGGAACGAAGCTGCAGGAAAAATAGCAGGTTTTGCTTTTTTTTGTGCTTTTTTTGCTGTGTTTTTGGCAAGCTAGATTGTTTCTTGTGCATGATGATAAAGTTTGGTGCAAAAACAAAAAAACTCCTATTCCACAGAACCAGGTTTTGGCACAAAAAACTCCGCTAATCCTGATTTTTCAATGCTGTTTTCACCACCCGTTCATGTCAATGGATGAAAAACGCTGGAAAAAAACATGAAAGAAGTCACATGCTCTATATCTAAAAAAAAAAAAAACATGCAAGGCACAAAATACTGATGGCAAAAAAAACCCAATGTGTATGCATGAGATTTCTGAAATCTCATAGACTTTGCTGGTACTGTAAAGCGCAGCTGAAAATTTGGACAAAAAAGAAAAACTCTGCAAAAATGCCTAGTGTGAACTTAGCCGAAGACTTCCACCAATCATCAGAAAGGGAGTTTCTAGTCCTCCATTTCTCCTTGTTGTACGGAGGCCGGGCATGCATGGTGCCGCTCCTCGTAGGGATACACCACTTGGCGGTTTCCATTAGTCCAAAAAAGCTTGAATTTTAGAGGCACTGGTCGCGCTCGACTACCGCTCTGATCGGTCTCTGCCACCCCGCGGTCATAGAGGAGATTTGGAGTGCTCGGGACCCTGGTTGAGGAATTGTGAGAAAACCCCTTTAACAAAGTTTTTTTTTTTTTTTTCTTTTGTAGTATAGCTGTTAAATAACGACCGTCTGAGTTATTGATGTTTCTTCCTTTCTTTGACACAGTTGTCGTGGAGCATATAATGTGTGGGCAGGGAAGAGGTCTTTTTCTTGGTTTCTGGTTGTAAGCGTAGTCGACAGGCCTTTGAAGTGTTATCGTAGTGATTCAGGATTCTGCATTTCCCAGTTTTCTCTGTCGGCTGCTGTATTGTGATAAGCCCTACTTATGGCTTTTTCTTTTTTTCTAAAGCCCACAGGACAGCTACGTTTTGTTCTTTCTATCTCTATATACCGCGCCTTTGACAAGTCGTCTTTTTATAAAACCTGTTGTAAAGGAATTCTATGCAGTTCTTTTCTCCAGACTTGTTCTAATTGTGGAGATGTAGTAGGGCGGGATTAAAGTTGCTTCCCCTATGCAGCATACAGGGCAATTTTACTTTTCATGCTGCCGTAAATATTTACCCATGACTAGTCCCTTTTTGTAGACCACTACCCCATTCACGCCCCTACTCTTGCCCCCATCTGACCTCTTTCATGACCGAGCATCTTGGCATCAAGAAACGTTCCAGAAGAGCAAATTTCGGGGAACTTTCCAGATTTGCCAAATTGTGCATGAGTCATGGAAGTTCCGCAAATACGATCGACAGGATCCCGACGTGTTTATTTAAAATGGCAGCTATGAACAGTCGAGTCTTTGGAGGGCCCAGATTTTCCATAAAATGATTAATGGGCCAACGCCTTTTGCGTTGTTTTTTTAGCAACTCCTGTGCAGGTAATTAATGCATGGCGACGGCCAAGTGAGTGGAGCTCTGTTACCGTTCCCTGCACCGGGGGTGGACCAGGAAAAACTATAGCATTGAACGGCCACGCTGACTGTGCCCTAGCATGACAGACCACCGCAATCGGGAAGTCTTGGCACAGCCGAGAAATAATCAATCGCTTCTGTTGGTGGGAAATAACCCCACCTACGAGGATCTTCTGACATCCTTTGCTCATTCAGGGGTGATCACCATATACAGATGTAATTGGCATGGAGGGGTTAACTCACGTGTGCGGATCTCTCCTATACTGCTCATAGGAGTTATAGAAACTCCATTGGACCAGCAGACAGTCTTTTGGGCACCAGTGTATATTGGCCGATGTGCTGACTAGTGATAAGCGAACGTGCTGGGATAAGGTGTTATCTGAGCATGCTTGGGTGCTAATCGTGTGTCTTTGGCGTGCTCGAAAAATATGTTTGAGCCCCCACGACTGCATGTCTCATGGTTATTTGACAGCCACAACACATACAGGAATTGGCTAACAAACAGTCGAACAGCCACGAGACATGCAGCCTCGGGAACTCGAACATATTTTTCGAGCACGCCGAAGACACTCGGTTAGCACCCGAGCATGCTTAGATAACACCTTATCCCAGCACGCTCGCTCATGACTAATGCTGATCTTACGATAGATGACTGGAGAATTACTGCTGCACTACATTGCTCTGTTTGTTGAGAATTTATTCCCTTTGCTTGGATATGGCATCACTTTGACGCATGTCTGACCTCTGGGACCCCAACTAGCAGGCCCAAATATGATAGTAATACTCATGTCAGGAAATTGTGCAGTTTAAACAGGCTGCCAATCGCCCATCGAACAAACAAAATGCTCATTCATCAATTAAAATGATATGTTGGTTTGCCCAAAAGATAATTCTGTGTAAACGGTACCAGTGCTGCCGAGAACAGCGGCTGCCTATGAAGGGCAGTCCACTAAATGACCGCCGACCGTCAAACCTGTAGCTGATCGGCCGTCATTTTGGTCTACACTTCGATTAATGAACTTGGGAAAAATGGCAGCAGGACCTCAATGACTTGTGTGGGTGACTCAAAAGGTAAAAGCGTGCTTTTTTAAAAAAAAAACTAAATCGTAATCCAGATTTATTTATTTTTTCTGAGTGGAATAGCTCATATAAAACTGCATGATCCAAACACCTGACCGCATCTGTATGCAAAGAAATAAAGTGCATTAGGGTTCAAGGAGTATTGGGGATCCTTTTGAAAGGAGGGATACATTTCTCAGTAATGTAGAAGTGGGAAATGCAGAAGACTTTGATTAAGGAATGCGATACTTTCCCAAAAATCTTTTTCGGGCTTGCTTCAAATTGGATTTTGTGTATTCGCCTGACTGTCTGGGATAGTGCATTCCAGAGAATTACTGCAGCACGAGAGAAGTCTTGGAAACTGCAGTGCTTGACTCAGATTACGGAAGCGTTTGATCTTCGCAATTCAATACACACTAAGCTATGACAGATCAGCGTATAAGCACGTAATATCACAGCACTATATCATTCACAACAAGGATATCCAATGTGTGTATTTTGTGTTTAACCTTCCCAACTTTTCCTCTGTTTCCATGCAGCCAGGAGCTATGGTCGAAGACGAGGTAAATACGCTGACACTTGTTTGGGGTGTTTTTACTTACCAAAATCTTAAGACAAAAAAAAACAATCAACGCTATCTAATAATAAGGTTTTGCACTTTTTGTGATTTCTTTTCATTCCCCCTATATATAATTCATTTGATGCTTTTGAATGATTAGGCAATTTATCTCTTAATTCAATGACCTTTTTAGTTTTCTATTTGATTTTTGCTGGAATAATTTAGGTCTTGGGTATTTCTGTAATGATTTAACTTTTTTTTTTTTTCTTTTTGGTTGTGGATTCATTGATTTGTTAAAGGTGTAGGGTTATTACAGTTTCAAAAAGAAAAATAAAATTATTGTATAATATAAAGTTACACAACTCTATATTGCTGCTTCTATATCCTAGCTCTGTTATCTGTCATTGAATGGGATTGTTCATTGCTTTGCTTTCAAGAAATAAAAAAAATGTGCCCTGGTAATGGGATGGGCACATAGGTGATCGGTTCGTTACAAGACGCGGCTCTGATCACTACTCTTAGAGCGAACCTGTCAGCAGGATTTTGCTAAGTAAACTACAGGCATTGTCAGGATGCCACTGTTACACTGATTAAAATCATACCTGGGGTGAAGTAATCCGTCTTGTGGTTCTTGTGTAATCCAAGTTTTCAGGTAATGAGATGTGCATGCTCTGGGGCGGGACTGTAGGCAGAGTCTTATCTTCCTGTCTAAGCCAAAGAAACCAAACCGGCTGCCCCAAAGCACAAACCTGTTACTCATCAGAGAGACAGACTGTTTGTGCTTTGGGGCGGCTTGTGGGCAGGTCTCTCCTTGGTCTTTCCTTGGTTTCTCTGGCTTAGAGCAGGAAGATGAGACTCTGCCTACAGTCCCGCCCAGGAGTGCGGGCATCTCATTCCCTGAAAACTTCTAACACTGATTACACAAGAACCACAAGATGGATTTCTTCACCCCAGGTATCTTTTTAATCCGTATAACACTGCCAACCTGACAATGCCTG
Organism: Oophaga sylvatica; assembly: GCA_033576555.1. Taxonomy (NCBI): domain Eukaryota; kingdom Metazoa; phylum Chordata; class Amphibia; order Anura; family Dendrobatidae; genus Oophaga; species Oophaga sylvatica. The sequence continues at coordinate 563,363,715 of JARQOD010000003.1, forward strand.
TAGTTCACTTAGCAAAATCCTGCTGACAGGTTCACTTTAAGCGTTAAAGTGCTTGTACCAAGATTTGAAGATGTCCCCCATCACCTGGGGGTCCAACCACTGGGAAATGCGCATGTTCCACCTCTGTTCCATTCAAACTAGTGTTCTCAGTTCCCAGACGTTGGACCCCCACCGATAAGTAATCACCTATCCTATAGGAAAATCCACATTTTTCTTGTATGTAAATGAGCAATGAGAATTTACCTCCAGAGATTGTTTTACATGAAAGGAGGCAGTGTGAGACATGTAGATGAAGAGAGCAGACTGTCACTCATTACATGTCTCACACTGGTAATTTCCCATTTCATTTAATAAGAGCTCTAGAGGCAGATTCTCGGGGAGATCTATGTCCTGCCCATAGATCTTAACATATAGTTTATATTTAAAGGGAATCTGTCACCTCATTTTTGGGATATAAGCTGCGGCCACTGGTATTAGGGGCTTATCTACAGCATTCTATAATACTGTAGATAAGCCCCCGATGTAATCTGAAAGCTGAGAAAAGCAAGTTAGATTATACTCACCTGGGGTCCGGTCCGATGGGCGTCGCAGGTCCGCGTCTGGCGCCTCCCATCTTCATGCGATGACTTCCTCTTCCTAGCTTCTGTTGCTGCTCCTGCGCAGGCGTAATTCTCTGCCTAATTGAGGGCAGAGCAAAGTACTGCAGTGCGCAGGCGCTGGGCCTCTCTGACCTTTCCCGGCGCCTGTAAACAGATGAGCGGTCGCAGCACTCGCCTAAATGGCTTGGTTCCTCCATAAAGTTGATTGGAAGAAGTGCTAGACTTTGGACCCTCAACAATGGGATGGGTCACGGACATCCCCTTTTAACCATTGATATAAAAAGGATTACCTAGAAACAGTGTATGTTTCTGTTATATATTATTTTTGTAGTTTATTTTACTTTTTTTGTGTGTTCTTTGTATGTTTTCAAGTTTTGTTGGATTTTTAACCTCTAGTAAAAGAACGTGGATAAAGTGGTTTATAAGTTACCGTAAGCATTTCGTAATTGTAAACCTTGTTTCATATTTGGAGAAGTTATTATGACTTTTGTATTGTTATAGTTGTTATGGTTTATTATTATTATTGTTATCATGGCATTTAATGATGATTTTTATTGCACATCCCGCTTGTTTTTGGTTTTTCATTCTGGAGAATTATATGAAGATTTCTGGGACAATTTATTAAAGCCTGATACTTTCTCAAAGTGGTAATTTTAAAATTGTCGTAAAAATAATCTACAAGCCTCATATAGTAGGCCTGAGAGTATTTTGTGTAATTATTCGGATAGTCGTAGAATATTCACTACAAGACCTGACAATTCTCACCCTCCCCTGGTCCGGCGCCAAGTCCCTACTGCTGCTTCTGGTATCTTTTATTGCCTTTAGCGCTGACTTCAGGTCGAAACGGTGCCGCTGAGCTCACTGATTGGCTGCAGTGCTGTCAACCTGACGTCAGCGCTGCAGGCAATAACAGACACCAAGAGTGACAGCAGAGACTCTGTTCTGTACCCGGAGAGGGTGTGTAAAGAACAATTTTATTTTTTATTTTATATCAAGCTGCTGCCAGGGTCGGTGGGGCGCAGGGCTTCAAAAATTACTCCTGTGATTACACTCTTAAAGGGGTTGTCTCATAAACTCTTTTGCACTTAAGGCCAGGCTGGCGACAGAGGAGGCTGCCGGATTAGCTTTTATAATGAACAGTCATCCGGCCCCTAAACACATTGACCTATTGACATGCCAACACAGAAAAGTAAAAAAGGGACCTTCTGGGGCCAATTAGGTCACCTTTGCTAAAAAAAAAAAATGTATTATCTAAGCTTTTATTCTTTTATTTATCAAGTGAACAACGCTTTTAAGAATTTTACTTGTGTTTGATAACTAAGGCTTTGTTCACATCTGCAGTTGGAATTTTCATTATTTTCTGTTTTTATAGAAAAGAAAAACAAAATTGATGCTGGGGACGGATCCGCTGAATGACGGGCGCTCAGCGGACTTTATTGCACATTTATTTTTTTTGCAGTCAAAATGTCTGTTCTGTATCACCTGGCAGTCACATGACGTAAAACAATGTAATGTGACCACTGCAGGCGATCAGCAGCTGCCAATCGTCTTCAGCCTTCACTATTCCGTCACGGCGGAAGGAACATTCTTCTCGATTAGCTGCACTTTCTGTTCTTTTTTGAACTTCAGCAGCCATAACTTTTTTTTTTTCATTGATGTGGCTGTATGAGGTTTGTTTCAAGAGGAGACCTTCTATATATTTTTTTTTTTTTTGCGCATTTTGTTCACAGATTAAATTACTGTTACTCTGTGAGCTCCAAGCTCCTGCAGTGTCGGTGCTTGGGGATTCAAATCAGGCAACGCTCAAAAGTGACCACTGACAATCCACATATGGGGGAGTGCGGAGGATGGTGATTGAGGGTGTGGAATGGTGCACTGAGCCCATGGCCACAACAAGGGTGCACCAAGGTCCCTTCATGTACAAAATTGGTGAAATCTGTGATTGTGATCTTGAATGATTCTATATGAATGAGTTGGGGGACAGTAATCTTTGTTTTTGGGAAAAAGACGTAATTTAAAGATATTATAGGCAAAAAAACACTATTATTGAAAGGTTAAGAGTAATAGGCAACCTGTCACCTCTTGTAAAACACTACTTGCGAGAATGACTAAATGTTCCTAAGATCCGGTTCAGTAAAGCGGTTTACATGCCGCCTGTCACCTCTTAATTAAAAGTACTTAACTAGCTGAGACATGATACACAATCTCACTAAGCACTGCCGGCTGTCAGTCAAGAGGCGGGCTCGGAGCCGCCACTGTCACCTCTTAATATAATGTGAGTGGCAGCTGTAAGCACTCCCCGCCACTGTGACTGCTCACTCTGCACAGAAGCACAGCCGGCTGTCAGTCATAGAGGCGGGCTCGGAGCCGCCACTGTCACCTCTTAATATAATGTGAGTGGCAGCTGTAAGCACAGCCGGCTGTCAGTCAAAGTGCCAGGACTAGGGTTGAGCATTCCGATACTGCAAATATCGGGTATCGGCCGATATTGGCTGTATCGGAATTCCGATTCCGAGTACCGATATTTTCGTCATATCGGATACCGGAATCGGGATTGTCACTGTCACTGTCAGTGTCCGTCGGTCGGGTCTGTCAGGAGTCAGCGGCACTTACCCGGCAGAAGATCTCCGGCGGTCACATCCCAGGACTGCTTCATGGCCGCCATCCTCTTCTCCCCGGCGGTCACATGCAGTTTCTCGCGATAACTGCAGTGACTGCTGGGTAATCGCGGCCGTAAAGCAGTCCGATGACGTCACCGCCGGGGAAGCAGGTAATCAGCTGTGCTGCGTTGCGATGACAGGCTCTGCCTGTCATTGCGATGTAGCAGAGCTGGATCGTCGTGGGACTGTCGTTATGGACTGCGTCGGACAGGTGGTATACTGTTGGTTTGTTTTTTTTCTTTTTTTACAGGAGATCGATGGCGTCGCAGGAATGAGAGAGTAATAAAAAAAATGAAAACTGTGTTGTCTCTTTTATTTCATTAAAAGACTTTTTTCTTGCTTTGTCTTTTTTTTACACATTTAAAAACTTTGGGATTAATAATGGATCGGTGTCTTATTGACACCTCTCCATTATTAACCGGGCTTATTGTCACCGTGCAATCAACGGTGACATTAACCCCTTATTACCCCACTTGCCACCGCTACAGGGCAGTGGGAAGAGCCGGGTAAAGTTCCACAATTGGCACATCTTTTGATGCGCCAAATGTGGGGCTGCTGTAGCCTGGTATTATCAGGCTGTTGAGGGCCAAAATCCATGGGCCTTGACAGTCTTTTAATACCAGGCCGCAGCAGTCTGCATTTTACTTGGCTGGTTAACAAAAATAGGGGGACCCCTACGCCGTTTTTTTTTTCGAGGGGATCCCCTATTTTTGTTAACCAGCCAAGCTAAGCAGACTGCTGTGGCCTGGTATTATCAGGCTTGCAAGGTCCATGGATATTGGATCCTTACCAGCCTGAAAAACCAGGCCTCAGCGGTCTGCTTCATCTGGCTGGTTAACAAAAATAGGGGGGACCCCACGCCAATTTTTTTCGAGGGGATCCCCTATTTTTGTTAATCAGCCAAGATATGCAGACTGCTGTGGCCTGGTATTATCAGGCTGGCAAGGTCCATGGATCTTGGCTCCTTAACAGCCTGAAAATCCAGGTCCTCAGCGGTCTGCTTCATCTGGCTGGTTAACAAAAATAGGGGGGACCCCACGCCATTTTTTTTTCGAAGGGAACCCCTATTTTTGTTAATCAGTTCCCTCTGACGTCACTGATGGTGTCCCTGGCTGACCTGAAGTGAAAGTGGAAAGCAATCAATTAAGCTTTCCACTTCCTCTCCTGTCAGCCAGGAGAGGAGCTCATTCATTTGGGGGTTTACTGTGAGGCTGCAGCATTAGCTGCGGTCCCTGCAGTAAACATTAACCCTTTCTGAAGGATTACACCGTGGGACCTGACTGTGCATCGGATTGGTAAGAATAATTTTGCTTTATTATTTTATTTTTATTACAGGAAATGGTTTTAGCAGGTAAATAAAATATGGTCAAAAACTGTGTGATTATTTCATTAAACTTCTTTTTTATTAAAGTGTGTGTGTTTGATTTTTCTTTCATACAATAGGATTAATAATTGATAGTTGTCTAATTGACAGCTCTCAATTATTAACCTGGCTTAAAGTGACCTTTCAATTGCAAGGTCATTTTAACCCCTTATTAACCCATTCGCCACCGCTACAGGGCAATGGGAATAGACGGGCAAAGTGCCAGAAAGGGCAAATCTAATTAGAGATTTGCCCTTTCTGGGGTGTCTGGGGGCAGATGTTAAGTAGCCGGGGGGGGGCCAAAAAAAATGGTCCCTCTCTGGGCTATTATTATCTGCCCCCACTCACTGGCTTTGTCTGTCTGGTTGCGAAAATAGGGCGGGAGCCCACGCATTTTTTTTCAGCAATTTTACACCTCATATATATATATACATGTCTTGAATTTGTGACACTATATATATATATATATATATATATATATATATTATATTTATAGTTCATACACTTCTACATAGTATAATAGCCGCTAATTCAATTGCCGGCTTTTGTGAAAATGCAGAACCCGACATGAAATGACACTTGGTGTACATAGGGTTAACCATGTCTTTTCATGTAGTTTGATATCTGATTTGCACAAACAATTACATGAGTGTAAGTGTGCAAAATTTCACACCTGTAGGGGTTAATTAAAGGTGTAAATTCGTAGCAAAAAAGTCCGTTTTTTTACAACGAATTTACACCTTTAATTAACCCCTACAGGTGTGAAATTTTGCACACATAGACTGATTTAATTGTTTGTGCAAATCAGATAGCAAACGACATGAAAAGACATGGTTAACCCTATGTACACCGAGTGTCATTTCATGTCGGGTGCTTCTGTCTTTTCACAGAAGCCGACTTTACCCGGCAATTGAATCAGAGGATATTTTACTATGTAGAAGTGTATAAACTATACATATATGTATATATATATGTCACAATGATATGTATATATATATATATATATATATATATATATATATATATATATGTATTCTATGTGTGTATATTTAGTGTTTACAAGGAAAGAAAGAGGTTTTTTTAGTTGCGATATTTTGTTCCCATAGACTTACATGGGACTTCCGGTATCGGTATCGGGTATCGCCGATATTTCAGCTGCAGATGGAAGGAAGAGAGCCACAGTATTCATTACTGATGGGTAGGCGGAGCCCCAGATCAGGATGTCACCTCAGATCAAAAGAGTGCTGACTGGCTGGCCCCTCCAGCTCGGGCTCCTCCTACTCAGCTCCAGTCTAAGATTTGAGGTCCAGAGGATGGAAGATTTTATTATTTTATATTCGGACAGGAGACTTGGATCACTAGTTGGTCTAGAGGTCTCAGGGGTACCAGCGCTGCTGTACCCCAACCTCTCCCTTGGCGGATCTGTATTTACTCAAAGTCCCTGCAGAATCCTTGCCGGCCCTGGGGGATGAGGAGAGCTTCCCTGGCGGGACGCAAACCACACGTGCGGTCACTGCGTTCTTTGCCCTGGGGGGAAGCATGGGCACAGCGCCAGAAACCCTGAGGGTCCCTGTGGCGCCTTGGCTGGTGAGTACTCCACACAAATTTTTGATTATAATTATGTGTGAGTGCTTTAGCGTCTGAGTGAGCAGCGCTATTACTTGTATATCAGTATGCTTCAGCGCTGCTGTGACAGCGCTACTACATGTATGTCAGTATGCTTCAGCGCTGCTGTGACAGCGCTGTTACAAGTAGATGTGGTGATTTTTTGTCCGCAGGCAGATACCTGCAGGACAGAGAGGGAGCAGGAGCGGGGGAGTTCGCGCTCAATATTCGAGCTGGCGGGGGCGTGGCCTAACTATTCCCGGTCTTCTGAGCAGGAAGACGCGCGCTCTGGCGTTTCTCCTGCGACTCCCTCACTGTGGCGGCCATTACACAGGCTCCTGGGCTCCTCAGACCGCTCCTCTCCTCATAAGACACCACGGCCAGCTGGGTGAGTGCTGATTCCTCACCCCGCAGCGCAGCGATCGCTATCCTGCAGCTGCAGTCTCATTAGAGACATAAAAATTGGCTGGGGCTCACAAATATATATATTGTGGTGAGTTTGCAATATTAACCCCTCTGAGGGTTATTTCTACCAGCTAAATTTTTTGACTGAATACCGCTGGGGTAACCTTGCTTGGTGGAGCGTTAACCCTTCAGCGTTTTAAAAAAAAAAAAAAAAACGCATAGTTTTTGCTGGTATTACCGCTTTGACCTGCTCATACAGGTGAGACATGTCTGAACAGAGTTCAGATGCCGCGGACCATGTCCCAGTGCCATTACGGCAATCAGATACGCAGACCTCCACAGCGTCTAGCGCTGCGGTCGACAGCGGTGGAAAATTGGACGATATCGCTCGATCGATCAACAACTTGTCTGACCTTTTAGGTCAATATGTGTCTGCTAATTCCTCTCAGAGGAAGCGACGCAGGCCGTTACCGGCCTCTACACGGAGCGAGTCAGATGTATCTGATATTGGGCAGAGTTCCCCTTTAAATTCGGATGGAGAAATATCCGATTCAGATGCGGACGAGCCGCAGGGGCGTTCCTCTATGGCGAAGCGTACGGAGGCATTGATTGAAGCCATGAGAGATGTATTACAGTTACCGGAGGAGGTAACTAGTCGTCCTGGTAAATCAGCACGCATGTTCCAGGAGTCCCGTGCTTCGCGTACAACATTGCCAGCTCTGGATGAGCTTAATAGTGTAATAGAGGAGGAACGTCTATGTCCAGATAAGCGTTTTCATGGAACGCATTTCTTTGATACACTTTATCCTTGCTCTGCGGAGTTAAAGGCTAATTGGACTTCTGCTCCTGAAGTGGATGTGTCTTTATCTCAGCTTAGTAAATCCTCACTACTCCCTATTAAGGGAAAAGCGAGCTTACAGGAGCCTTTGGATAGAAAGGCAGAATTGGCGGCAAAAGCAAGCTATGAGGCTGCGGTTCATGGATTTCGAGCAGTGCTAGGATCCATGTGTGCTGCTAGAGCTTCTCTAAGCTGGTTGGCACGTCTGAAGACGGAGTTGAAAAATGAATCTCCGTTATCTGAGATACGGGAAACTTGTGAATGGTTAGAAACGGCAGCCTGTTATATCTTTGATGCCGGTCTGGATACGGCATCTCTGCTGGCCAAAGCGCAAGCTTCAGCGGTCACAGTCAGAAGAGCTTTATGGCTCAGACAGTGGGCCGGGGACGCAGTTTCCAAACAAGGGTTGTTGGCCTTACCTTACAAGGGTGGCCATCTTTTTGGATCCGACCTCACAGAGCTGATTTCCAAGGCTAAGGCGAAGGAATCAGCATTACCACAGCGTAGGGCCATGGCCTCGGTGTCCAGTAAGCCTGGTGTCTATAGTGGTCGGCGGTCCTTTCGGGGCCGAGGACGATCTAGTCACTCCTCGTGGGGATCGGGTCGTCCTTCCTTCTCAGGAAAGAAATCCTCTCAGAAAACTCGTACTCCCTGGAAGCAGAGTTTCCGCCAGGACAAGCGGGAACTTGACAAGAAGCCCGCAAAGTCGGATTGACGCCAGGGGTCCACTCGAGGATTCTCGAGTGGGGGGTCGCCTGCTTCTTTTCAAGGAGACTTGGATGGCTCGCGTTCCAGATTCCTGGGTAACGCGGATAGTGTCGGCAGGCTATTTCATAGAGTTTGCTTCTCGACCCCCAAATGTTTTTTGTCAATCTCACGTTCCGTCGGAACCCGAGCTTGTTGTCGCTCTACAGCGAGAGGTCGAATCTCTGCTACAAAAGGGTGTAGTGATACCGGTTCCGTCAGAGGACCGAGGGAAAGGTTTTTATTCCAACCTTTTTATAGTTCCCAAAAAGGAGAACAAATTTCGCCCGATTCTGGATCTCAAGCGATTAAACCGGCATGTCCATGCCCGGAAATTTCGCATGGAGTCGCTTCGTTCCGTTGTGACAGCTCTGTCACAGAACGATTTTCTGGTGTCAATCGACATTCGCGACGCCTATTTGCATATTCCCATCGGAAAGGCTCATCAGCGCTTTCTTCGATTTGCCATAGGTCAGAATCATTACCAGTTCGTGGCTCTGCCGTTCGGCTTAGCCTCAGCGCCAAGGGTCTTTACAAAAATTCTGGCGCCCCTCATGGCAATCCTTCGAAGACAGGGGATTACGATTCTCCCTTATCTGGACGATCTTTTGATCGTGGCTTCCTCGGAGGAGGAGGCGTTGACGGCTCGGGATTTGTCTCTTCAGTTTCTGAAGGACTTCGGTTGGCTGGTCAATTGGGAGAAGTCGTCCCTGGAACCATCGAGGACAATCCTCTTTTTGGGAATGCATCTCGACACGTTTCGGTCGGTAGTTTCCCTACCACCAGACAAACAGTCATGTCTTCTTCGACATGTACAGATTATGAAATCCTCAACGGCAATGTCCCTACGGAAGTGTATGCGTCTTCTGGGACTGATGGTGGCGTCCATGGAGGCAATTCCTTTTGCCCAGTTCCATTCCAGGACTCTCCAAAGGTTCATCTTGAGTCGATGGAACCAGTCGCAATCGCTGGATTGCAGTGTCACCATTTCTCGCGCGGTGCGGGATTCTCTAGAATGGTGGTTACGTCCAGGGGCATTCTCCCTGGGGAAGTCTTTCCTCCCTCCGAAGTGGTCAGTCATAACCACCGATGCCAGCCTGACGGGCTGGGGGGGTGTTTGGAACAATCTCTGGATTCAGGGGGTATGGTCATCGGAAGAGTCTTTTCTTCCGATCAACATCCTGGAATTGAGGGCGATTTTCCTTTGCCTCCAACATTGGACGGTCCCTTTGAGCGGTCTGCCAGTCCGAGTGCAGACAGACAATGCGACGGCTGTCGCGTATATCAATCACCAAGGTGGGACAAGGAGTTCCAGACTCATGGTAGAGGTGTCCCGAATTCTGATTTGGGCAGAGGCCAGTGTACCAGCCATTTCGGCGATTCACATTCCAGGGGTTCAGAATATTACAGCGGACTTTCTCAGTCGCAGAAGGATGGATCCCGGGGAATGGAGCCTCCACCCGGAAGTTTTTGCACTACTGTGCTCTCGCTGGGGAACCCCCAAGTGGATTTGATGGCATCCAGGTCCAATGCCAAGTTACCGACATTCATGTCCAGGTACAAGGACCCGAAGGCGGTGGCGGTGGATGCTCTAGTGGCTCAGTGGGATCAGTTCGAGCTGATCTATGTATTCCCGCCGATATCCTTACTTCCTCTAGTACTGCGTCGGATCAGACTAGTGAGAATTCCAGCTATTTTGATAGCTCCAGACTGGCCAAGAAGGGTGTGGTTCTCGACAATAATGTCGCTGTTGGCGGCACCTCCTTTTCCACTCCCTCTTCAACCGGACTTGTTGACTCAGGGGCCCGTTTGTCATCCGGACTTGATGTCCCTGCGTTTGACGGCGTGGCTCTTGAGACCGAAATCTTGACCCGTAGAGGTTTCTCAGCCGAGGTCATTGCTACCCTTCGTGCTGCAAGATGTCCGGCTACTACTAGGATTTACCACAAAATTTGGGAAACCTTCTTTTCGTGGTGTTTGGGGTCCTCTCGGAACCCGAGAAAATTTTCCATTCCCAACCTGTTGGCTTTTCTGCAGCATGGGCTAGACAAGGGTTTGGCAGTCAGCACTCTGAAAGGTCAGATTTCTGCTCTGTCCTTATTGTTCCGGAGAACCATTGCTTCAAATAGAGACGTGCTCTCCTTTTTCCGAGGTATATCTCGTAAGTTTCCGCCGCGGAAGGCACCCGTGTCTCCTTGGCCGCTCAACCTTGTTTTGGAGGCTCTTCAGCATAAACCTTTTGAGCCTATGGTTTCTGCTAGCCTTTCTTTACTTTCTTGGAAGGTGGCTTTCCTTGTTGCAGTCACTTCCTTGAGGAGAGTTTCTGAGTTGGCAGCTCTTTCTTGTTCGCCTCCTTTTCTGGAGTTTTTTCCGGATCGTGTAGTGCTTCGCACTCGGGGTGATTTTTTGCCTAAAGTGGTGTCACAGTTTCATGTTAACCAGGATATTGTGTTGCCTTCACTCTGTCCGGATCCGAAGAATGCGAAAGAGCGAGATTTACACACATTGGATTTAGTGCGGGCCTTGAAGTTTTATCTATCTATTACTCAAGGTTTTCGTAAGACGGACTCCCTGTTTGTGGTTCCAGCAGGTCGTCGGCGTGGTCAACGAGCTTCCAAGGATTCTATAGCTCGTTGGATCCGGTCAGCTATTTTGGAAGCTTACCGCCTTCGGGGTGAATCTTGCCCGATTAAGATTCGAGCCCATTCCACGAGAGCTGTGGCCTCATCGTGGGCTTTTCATCAAGGTGCCTCGGCAGTGCAGCTCTGCCGAGCGGCAACTTGGCGCTCTGTCCACACGTTTACAAGGTTTTATAAAGTGGACGTCAGTGCTTCCGCTGATGCAGCCCTCGGACGTAGGGTCCTGCAGGCAGCTGTAGTTTAAAGTTCTGGATGAACTTGTGTTTAGCGCTGGTTGCGCTTTGTTGTTAAGGTTGTTGGGTTTCTGCCTTTTGTTGGTTTTTCCCACCTTATTTTTGAACTGCTTTGGGACGTCCCATCAGTAATGAATACTGTGGCTCTCTTCCTTCCATCTGCAGCTGAAACACGGATTTTGGTAAAAACTTACCTGTAAAATCCTTTTCAGCGAAGGAAGGAAGAGAGACACAGCACCCTCCCAAGGCAGAAGTGTGTTGATGTTTTCAGATGCAGCGCGACCCTTATCTGATAGCGATTATCTGGGCTGAGGTCAGCGCGCTAAGGCTCTATTCCAGCATCGCCAGCTCATCGCAGTGGTCAGGTTCCGTGAGTAGTACCTGGAACTCTGTGGTTTTTGGCTTTCTTTGCATGCATAACCTGTATCCTTGTGTTTTTTCTCTGAAGTTCCTTCAGAAGGGGTTATGTTGCTCCGCTGGTGATCTTGGCTCTTTTCCTAAAAGCTTTGGTACGACTGGAGCTGAGTAGGAGGAGCCCGAGCTGGAGGGGCCAGCCAGTCAGCACTCTTTTGATCTGAGGTGACATCCTGATCTGGGGCTCCGCCTACCCATCAGTAATGAATACTGTGTCTCTCTTCCTTCCTTCGCTGAAAAGGATTTTACAGGTAAGTTTTTACCAAAATCCGTGTTTTAATGGTATCGGCGATACCATTCCGATTCCGATACTTTTGGATATCGGAAAGTATCGCTCAACTCTAGCCAGGACATGCTTACAGCTGCCACTCACAGTATAGTGAGCAGTGACTGTACCTGCAGACCTATCGGATTTCAGTCAGCTAAATGGGGTTTTCCAAGGTGACAGTCTCCCTTTTAATGTTTTCATTAGTTTTCCTCCTGGATTGATCATTCACTCTGTTTACTAGTATGAGCAGAGATTTGCTGCCGATTAAAGTTTATGCAGGGAGGAGAAAGAGGCAGACGCACACGTACTGCTGCAAGCAAGCAGTGGTGTCTGATCAGCCCCAGTGCAAAAATTTAAATCTGAGCCCCTGCCTGGATGTTGGTCAGCTGTATGAGCCCTTGTAGCATTCTAGATCCTATAAAGACATACGTGTTCTCCCCATGTAATATTGTCCCGTTTTGACTCTTTTTTTTTTTTTTTTTTTTTGTAGTAAACTCCCCATCCTTGGCCTGTTTCTGGTATAATATCCCCCATTCTGGTATAATGTCCCCCATCCTGGGTCCCTTTTATTCTTCCCCACCAAATTTTTAACAGAAACAAACGTTTCGCCTTCCCACGCCACGCGGCGACCTGTTCTGGAGCTGGCAGCTGAGTTTGTCGTGCCGGTATGGGCAGCACATGACGTCACTGGCAAGTGGACGTCTGCTGTCGGCCTCTGGCTGGCGTTGTGCATTGCAGCGCACAAAGCCGGCTGGTCTCTGCATCGCAATACACATTTCACCTGTATGTGCGTCAGAGGATGCCCATTCAGGTGAAAATGGCGTTGGCCGGCACCCTCTCACATTGTTGCTGTCACATGAAGCCAAACTCTTGATTTTTTTCAGGGTCCGATGAATCAAGTATTTTAATTTTCAATATTGCAAATCACATCTAGAAGTGAGCTACGTGGTCCATTGACATTTGACTATTGACCATTGACCTCAGCAGTCAGACATGCACCCATCACGCTTTGGGACCCCAGCAGTCAGACGTGGATCCATCACACATTGGGACCCCAGCAGTCAGACATGCATCCATCACACATTGGGACCCCAGCAGTCAGACATGCATCCATCACACATTGGGACCCCAGCAGTCAGACATGCACCCATTACATGTTTGGGACCTCAGCAGTCAGACATGCACCTGTTACATGTTTGGGACCTCAGCAGCCAGATGTGCATCCATCACGCTTTGGGACCCCAGGAGTCAGGCGTGTACCAATCACGCTTTGGGACTCCCAACAGTCAGATGTGCACACATTACACTTTGGGATTTCAGCAGTCAGATGTGCACACATTACACTTTGAGATTTCAGCAGTCAGATGTGCACCTATTACACTTTGAGATTTCAGCAGTCAGATGTGCACACATTACACTTTGGGATTTCAGCAGTCAGATGTGCACCCATTACACTTTGGGATTTCAGCAGTCAGATGTGCACCCATTACACTTTGGGATTTCAGCAGTCAGATGTGCACCCATTACACTTTGAGATTTCAGCAGTCAGATGTGCACCCATTACACTTTGAGATTTCAGCAGTCAGATGTGCACCCATTACACTTTGAGATTTCAGCAGTCAGATGTGCACCCATTACACTTTGAGATTTCACCAGTCAGATGTGCACCCATTACACTTTGAGATTTCAGCAGTCAGATGTGCACACATTACACTTTGGGATTTCAGAAGTCAGATGTGCACACATTACACTTTGAGATTTCAGCAGTCAGATGTGCACCCATTACACTTTGAGATTTCAGCAGTCAGATGTGCACACATTACACTTTGAGATTTCAGCAGTCAGATGTGCACACATTACACTTTGAGATTTCAGCAGTCAGATGTGCACCCATTACACTTTGGGATTTCAGAAGTCAGATGTGCACCCATTACACTTTGGATTTCAGCAGTCAGATGTGCACCCATTACACTTTGAGATTTCAGCAGTCAGATGTGCACCCATTACACTTTGGGATTTCAGCAGTCAGATGTGCACCCATTACACTTTGGGATTTCAGCAGTCAGATGTGCACCCATTACACTTTGGGATTTCATCAGTCAGATGTGCACCTATTACACTTTGGATTTCAGCAGTCAGATGTGCACCCATTACACTTTGGGATTTCAGCAGTCAGATGTGCACCCATTACACTTTGAGATTTCAGCAGTCAGATGTGCACCCATTACACTTTGGATTTCAGCAGTCAGATGTGCACCATTACACTTTGAGATTTCAGCAGTCAGATGTGCACCCATTACACTTTGAGATTTCAGCAGTCAGATGTGCACCCATTACACTTTGGGATTTCAGCAGTCAGATGTGCACCATTACACTTTGAGATTTCAGCAGTCAGATGTGCACCCATTACACTTTGGGATTTCAGCAGTCAGATGTGCACCCATTACACTTTGGGATTTCAGCAGTCAGATGTGCACACATTACACTTTGGGATTTCAGAAGTCAGATGTGCACACATTACACTTTGGGATTTCAGCAGTCAGATGTGCACCCATTACACTTTGGGATTTCAGCAGTCAGATGTGCACCTATTACACTTTGAGATTTCAGCAGTCAGATGTGCACCCATTACACTTTGGGATTTCAGCAGTCAGATGTGCACCCATTACACTTTGGGATTTCAGCAGTCAGATGTGCACCCATTACACTTTGGGATTTCAGCAGTCAGATGTGCACCTATTACACTTTGAGATTTCAGCAGTCAGATGTGCACCTATTACACTTTGAGATTTCAGCAGTCAGATGTGCACCCATTACACTTTGGGATTTCAGCAGTCAGATGTGCACCTATTACACTTTGGGATTTCAGCAGTCAGATGTGCACCCATTACACTTTGGGATTTCAGCAGTCAGATGTGCACCCATTACACTTTGGGATTTCAGCAGTCAGATGTGCACCTATTACACTTTGAGATTTCAGCAGTCAGATGTGCACCTATTACACTTTGAGATTTCAGCAGTCAGATGTGCACCCATTACACTTTGGGATTTCAGCAGTCAGATGTGCACCTATTACACTTTGGGATTTCAGCAGTCAGATGTGCACCCATTACACTTTGGGATTTCAGCAGTCAGATGTGCACAATTACACTTTGGGATTTCAGCAGTCAGGTGTGCACACATTACACTTTGAGATTTCAGCAGTCAGATGTGTACCCATTACACTTTGGGATTTCAGCAGTCAGATGTGCACCCATTACACTTTGGGATTTCAGCAGTCAGATGTGTACCCATTACATTTTGTGACCCCAGCAGTCAGGTGTGCACCCATCACACGTTGATGACATTCGGTATTTTAGGATTGCCAGAAGGACAACTCTATGATCGCACAATTTGAAATTTGGAAGAGTTTTGGTAAAATATTTTTCTTCCGTAAATTGTTTAAAATGTGGTAATAAAGTGAAATTGCTTTTCATTTTATGTTGGACCTTGTAAGTGCAGGATTATTAAAGGGGTTGTCCAGGATTTTTACAATTTGGGCTCTGTGCAGGAAATGTGTGCAGCGCTCCCATCCAGAATACCTTCCAGGATCCTTGAAATCGATTTGCACAGGATAATTGCAATCGCTATAAGCCTTTATGTCGCTGATTACTCAGCGGAGTCAGCGCCCAGAAAAACTGCTGCATAAACTCTCCATGTAAACATACTCTTCAAAGGGAATGGGTCATCAGAAAATAACCTATTGCATAGATCTGGTTTGTATGTTATATGTATTTTTTGTATTATGTTTTCAAATTTTCCATATCATGATCTATAAAAAAAAAAAACATAAGACCAAACATAAATATTGCTATTATCACACTGGCCTCTAGGGATAATATTTGACTCCTACTTTCTGTTCTGTACAGAAGACTTTTCAGCAGTCTCATTATCATCACTGGCTGGATTACAGTGGAAGGTAACACATCTATATACTGTAGAGAACGGGAGCCGCCAGTTATAATCGGTGACGTTACAGCTCACTTCTTCCACCTTACCTGTCCATATGAAGAACAGAAAATAGGAATCTAATATTAGGCCTTGTTTTAAACAATTGCTTTTTTTTCTGGCAAAACTTTCCTTTAGCTCAGTTAGTCGCACTAAAATACTTACACTATTAATCACAAGCAACTTGCCGTGGCACGTGTAGTGAACGCCGTGTCTCGCGATACACTGAGGATGGGGGACACCCGAGCTTGGAAGCTACAGAAACTGACTGTTACCTACCATCCATACCTGTAATAATGTGATGAAAACAAACTTTCTTAGGGTCCAAAGACTCCCGCGTGACTAAGGGATAAGGCCATGTTCACACGTGGCAGAAATGTGGTGTTTTTTTTGTTTTTTTCTGCTGCTTTTTATCTATGTTTTCTGCAGGTGTCTGCACCGTAATACGGAATAACAATCTTCTTGAGTATTGTGTTTTTGCTGCTTTTTTATGCGTTTTGCTTTTTTATTTGATATGTTATTAGGGCAAATTAAAAACCTGAATCAAATCCTCACAAAACACATAAATTGCATGGAATAGGAGTAGCACATCAAAAGTGAATAGTCAGAAAAGGCGATTATTGCGTTTTATGTTGTAAACACTTGTTGAAAACCTGCAGCATTTACACAAAGTGTGAACACTGCCTATATTTCCATCTAGGTACTGATGCTAATATTCTGTTCTTACTGGGCCGTATCGTTAAATTCTTCTGTATATTGAGTGGTTATTTTGGTTTTACTGCTTTTAATCATACCTTTAATCAATCTTGTTTCTGAGTGTAACGCTCTTGTCTTGTGCTATTTTACTAATATTAATGGACAATTACCGTGTACTGTATATTATCCTATGTTTTCACTTTTTCCATACTGTTATTATTACACCTTTTCAATAAGTTTTATGACCATATAAACCACAAGGCTGCAAGGGACAAATAATAGGGTTATATTCCTTCTCGTAATACAAAAATCAGCTGCTCCAGAACCTCTTTTCTGAGAGTAAGCCTGCGGCCACATGCCGTCGCAGGTCATGCAGCCAAAGGTCGCTGTGTGCCGCTGCTGCACCCTGCATAATTCAATAGAATGAGGTTGGATTACGACACACAAGATACCACGACAAGCAAGTCCCAAAATATCCAATTGATTCGGACTTTTTATGACTTGCTTGTCGAGGTACCTTGCGGGTCCCAATGTGACCTCATTCACGTGTCATCAACTGCAATGTTCTAAAATCGCAACATTTTAAGAATTTGCTTGTACTGTAATAATTTTTTTTAAACATCTATACTTTTCCATACCAGTAAATGCAATTTATTTTTTCACTTTATAGGTCGATCTTCTCTTTTCCCCTTTGAAGATGGATTCCTTAGCGATAGTCACACTGACCAGTCCTTGTCCTCCGGCTTGAGTTCTCCCACACACTGTCAGAATGGCGAACGGGTTGAGCGCTACTCTCGTAAGGTGTTTGTTGGCGGATTGCCTCCAGACATTGATGAAGGTACTTTCCATTGTCAGGTGATGTGATCCGCTTCTTTCATGTGTAACAATACAACAGTACCCAAAATATCATGGTGAATTTTAAAGTAATGGAAGGAATAACTCTTTTAAGGGAAGGTCAGTGAATGGTGGACTTTTTCTGCTGTGGTTATAGTCATGAAATCAGCAGCGTGTTCTGATGCAATCAGATATTTTTTATTACAGGGAAAAGAGGGTATTAAAATACCCACCGACATGCAGTGTGTTGTAAATTACTAAGGATCTTCTGCTTGTATCATTTCTAGATCAATGTTAATAAATGCAGACTTTCACTGACATATTTTGTCATGCACATTTATGTGCCCTTATTTAAAGTGGTTTGGCAAAGCGGAGATGATCTCGGAAAGAATGAGATCCGTAGAGTATAATCAAAGGAAAAAACAGTGAGAAAGATGCCGAAACGCGTTGGTGTCAATAAGCCTTGCTTATACTCTCTGGTTCTCATTCTTTCCGTCGGCGCAGCCCCACACATCGTGATAATCTCAGTTTTTCCAAACTGCTATGTGGATGATACTCTCCTGCAGCCATGGGCTGCAGCACATCAGGCTACTACAGGTATTGTTTCCTTACACAACCTTAGCAGGTGAGCGCTGCCATCACCCTCACCTCCATGTTGTTCCTTATGGTACTGCCCTGTCTGTGCGCATTTGTCCCATCCGGATCTTCCCTATATAAAGGGGGTTTTCTCCAGTTCATAAATAGGTTAAATTACAAATGTCTGTAAGAACAAATCCTCTCTGCTTTCAAGAAAGGAAGGATTTTTAATCTTGCAGTTTACTTCTCATTGCCCATTACCTGCCACTTCTACAGTTTATCAGCCTGTTTCCAAGGAAAGAAGTGCATGTTTGCAATCTGTTTGCTATGGAGCTGGCAAGCAAGTGCAGATTTTAGGATAACCAGATTGCTAAATCCGTCCAGGTTCAGGGCCTCTGCGCTCCTCGGATGCTGTGGGCGCAAATCTGTCCCTGCTAGCGACATTAGAGCGCGCACAGTTCAGACAGGTGGCGAGACTCTGCCGATGGTACGAACTGTGCATCTTCTGGAGCTCACCATTCCTTGGCAGGTAGGAAGCTGGGAGGCAGAGGAGCAGTGCGCTCCTGAAGAAAGTTTTAGATAATCCCTTTTATTTAACATTGATGATTATAACCTAGGTAATAGCTAAAGTGCAATCCACAGCAAATATCTGAGGCTGAGGGGTTTTCCTGTGGATTTACCGTTTGGACTGATCAGGTCTGTGCACAGATTGGCCCCATTCACTGGCGCTATTGTGGTTCCTGATCGGGATCTGCGCAGAAATCGATATTTTCATATGTTTCACGTCACTTATTGAATCAGTTTTTTAAAACCGCAGTAGAAAAATAATTGGCTGTATAAACAGCAGCAGATATTTCCCGTTGGGAGACGTTTAGTGGTCGCTTTTCCACATTTTCGGTATTCAGTCCACTGCATTGTGTTGTTTCCAGGGTAAAAAGAAATGAGTGGAAAAATATGTAAAAATGATTTAAAAGGCGTTGAGATATCAGTGTCGCTGCGTTTCAGTCCGCTCTCCTGACACGTCTGCTTTACAGAACGCTCCTATTCTCCATGGAAGCACAATTCTGGAGCATCATTTCTTATCACTCTACATTGTGTTGTTCCTCAGTTATTCCTCTTAGAAATTTATGAATAAATGGTCAACTGGGTGTTACCATTCCGTACACATAGAAACCGCGGTCAGTGTAGGTCAAGTCCTATTCGCTTTATTCCTAAATACTCAGTGGGAATATCAGAGGAACAACAGCTAAAGAAAACCGGAAGCAAAGATGATCCAAATTTGCTCAATTGTGGAGGAAGCAAAAAAAAATGCTGTTGCCCACAGCATAAATATAAATCACTTGTTTTTAATACTTAATTGATTTCAATATATTTGCTTATTATGTTACTTTTCCCCCCAGATGAGATCACTGCAAGCTTTCGGAGATTTGGTCCATTGGTGGTAGATTGGCCTCATAAAGCTGAAAGTAAATCTTACTTTCCACCCAAAGGTATGGACCTTTCTTTTTCTTGTTGGGTATTGTCAGCCACTTGAAGAAAAGTCAGAGATGATATCCTGAGTGCGCCATACCATACAAAAGTCCTAGAACATGACCTGTTATGGGACTTGCATGTGGTCATATTGGGACTGTCGTCTTCTTGTGTTCGCAGTTGTGTTACCGCCTATTTGGTTGCTAAAATCTACATTTTATTTTGCCACTTGAAGGACGTTGAACCTTCTTGATTTATATGAGGTGGACCATTATTTAGACCATAGTTAGATCTCTGTTCCAGCCATGGTGCCAGCATGTATTGGCTCACTCCATCTTACATCCACCCCAGCCAGCCTCGCTCATTACATACCTTGCATTCTCCAATGAAGCTTATTTAGTAGAAATGTAAAAGTTTCAGAACCTTGGTCCAGGGTCCATGTTGGTAGACTGTGGATGCCAGAAGGACACTTCCAACCTCCTGGAATCCCCGGTACCTCTTCTGATTATTAGACCCTGTGTAGCATCATTCGTGTTTCACGCTGCAATGATGATGATGCGTCCGGGACTACATATCAGAACAGGTGCTCGGTCTTCCGGCTGGAATGATGCAGTTCGTGGGGCTCACATCTGGTGGCCACTTGATTAGGGTCCGGCAAATCGATTCACTCAACTCTATTATTTGGGCATTAAGTATTTTAGTTGCCTCTATTCTGATAAAGATTGATATCCTAGCTACATGGTCTGGCCATTGCTGCAGCCGAAACCCTGCACAGCCAGGACTAGTCAATGACTACTGGTCACACCTTCAAAATCATGCAATCGTTGGCCCCAATAAGTGGGTGCAGATTCAGCCACAGTGAAGCCAGACCTTGTGTTTTTTTTTTTTTAAAGAAAGTAAGTACAGTCCGTCTGTCACCGCAGCTGAGAACGTGCCTACACAACACCTATCCATAGAATAGATGATCTCTTGTTGATTGGTGGGGGTCTGACCACTGGGACCCTCACTGATCCCAAGATCAGGACTCTGTAATGTCTTGGAAGAATAGAGCGGTGGCTGTGCATATGTACCTATTGTACCATTAAATGCCTATCCAGCTACCAGAGATGACCAAGCGCCGTCCACTGCAATCCCATTGGCAATGGATGGGACGGAGACGCACGTTTGCAGCCACTGCTTCATTCTCACCTTGTTCTGGGGTCGGACCCTCCTCTATCTGCACGTTCTCCTCATCCTATGAGTATAACCCCTTAACATAGTTTTGGGAGAACGGCCACAGCCCTGTAAGATTTTAATTCTTCCCCGTGATGCGTGCATTCCCTCTCCTTTGTAGTATAAATCACCGCTGCACCTGATCTAATCCCAGCTCGGTCGCTGATCTCTCCCGTCTTTGCCGTGCAAGCTGCTCTTGAATACGTTACTTTTTTGGCACACACGACTGAGGATTTTATAATCTAGCGAGGAAAGCGCTTCAGCAGAAGACTCCTGCTAATGAAATGCTGGAATGCCCCGCACATTCCTGCCGAGTTACTGCCCCGAATTGTTCAACTTTCTCTCTTTAGACTTGGAAAAAGTTTTCACCGGGCCAGAAAACCTGCAGAACATTGCCGCTAAGTGCTTTACCATGTACACTAAATATTAAATGGTTTCTTACTGAGAGACTAGGGATTTCATTATTTCGCTTTATTTTGAGCAAAATAAAATCCTAAAAAGTGTATAATAAAAAGAGAAGAAAAAATCAGCAAGAGGTCATTCACCTGAAAAGACCCAACCCAGGTTTTTCATTTATGGCAATAAAATGTATTTATTCTAAGTTATTATTTTTGTATACCTTTTTTTTTCTTGTGTATCGTATTAAACTACGTTATGCATTTATTTTGAACTTACGGGGTTGGATTTGACTCTTTTCTCTTTTGTCTTGTTTGTGTTTTTTTTTTTTTTTTGCTCCAAATTCCTTAAAAGTGGCTCTTTGAGTTCATGAATTTTGATTCAAATCAAAACTGATCTTTATTTTTGTATTTTTACCTTTTTTTGCACTTTTTCTTAAGCACAAACGGTAGTATGTTTTACTAAAATGTTTGAAAAATTGCACAAAAATTTCAGACATATTCCAAAGGGGAGAGGGCTGTAGTATATTGGCACAAATTGCCGCCTACCATCAGGGTTACATTATTTTTCGACCTTACATGACCTCCCTTTATGGGGAGCTGTCTACAGTGCCAGACCAGGTAGTCGCTGCTTTCTTCGGACTTCCATCGGGGCAGGGCACTTGCCATCTTTTTCCTGAATTATGAGAATTTTTGCCGAATCATGTGCACATGGCTATAGGGACTTGTTCATGAAAATGGCATGCATTGGTGATTTCTAGGACATTACCGTTCCTTGTCATTCATTTCCTTTCCGGTTTATTTCTGCCGCTCTAACACAGGCACTTATCCCTTCATAAAGCCACTTGTGGTGCATATAATGAATGGGAGCGTTGAATGTGAAAGGATAAGCTCGTCACGTCGTACTGGATCAATTAAGACCTCTGAGATTGAATCCATTTGTGTTACTTAATTCTGGAGTGCGTGCCTACGACGTGCGCTTGCCATAGATTGCTCTCGGCGGGCGACTTCTCTGTTCAATCTCGCTAACTGGTTGTTGGTTAAACAAAGAGGCAAAAGTCAGCAGGCATCGGCCGCCATTACTGGAATACACAGCGACCAGCCGCCTGGTGAACGGAAGGTGAAAAATCTAAACTGTTTTTCCTTTTTTTAATGTTAACAAAAAAAAATAAAGTTGCAGAGTCTTCCCCGGTGAAGGTGTCCGTTCATGCACTTAGATCTACGTGCGGATTCCATGTTCTGTTTTGACAGCTGCGCTTAGTAAAATGAGAGAAGCTGCCAGATTTCCTTCCATCTCCTCCAATTCTGTTTCCTGTTTATCGTGCTGAAAGCTGAACATTATGGGGTCTGGACTCTGAGGGCGTATGTAACCCAGATCATCAACGCCACCTGAGACCGGTAGTGTGTGAGAATGACTGTATTCCCGGGCCAAGTAGCAATTTAGCAATTTCCTAAAACCTCATGCGCATGAGAGTACGTAACAAAGGTCTTCAAAATGGCTCATGAGATTCAGTCCATTTTTGGAAGAAACACAAGATGACTGTCAATCTTCCTTGGTCTGGGGCTCCATGCAAGAACTCACCTTGTGGGGTAAGGGCGATTCTGAGACAGGTCAGTAATCTGCCCAGAACTACACGGGAGGACCTAGTCTATGACCTGAAGAGAGCTGGTACCACAGTCTCCAACATTACCGTTAGTAACACCCTACACTGGCATGGATTAAAATCCTGCAGGGCATACAAGGTCCTCCTGCTCACGCAAGCATATGTCCAGGCCCGTTTGAAGTTTGGCAATGACCATCTGGATGATCCAGAGGAGGCATTGGAGAAGGTCATATGGTCAGATGAGACCAAAATAGAACTTCTTGGTATCCACTCCAATCCGTGTTTGGAGGAAGAATGATGAGTACAGCCCAAGAACACCGTCCCAACCGTGAACCTTGGTGGAGGAAATGTCATACTTTGGATGGACAGGACGACTGCACTATATTGAAGGGAGGATGCATCGGGTCATGTATCGTGAGATTTTGGCCAACAACCTCCTTCCCTCAGTAAGAGCATTGAAGATGAGTCATGGCTGGGTATTCCAGCATGACAATGACCCGAAACACACAGCCAGAACAACTAAGGAGTGGCTCCGTAAGAAGCATTTCATGGTCTTGGAGTGGCCTAGCCAGTCTCCAGACCTGAACCCAATAGAACATCTTTGGAGGGAGATGAAGCTTAATGTTGCCCAGCGATGGCCCCGAAACCTGAAAGATCTGGAGAAGATCTGTATGGAGGAGTGGGCCGAAATCCCTGCTGCAGTGTGTGCAAACTTGGTCAAGATCTACAGGAAACTTCTGACCTCTGTAATTGCAAACACAGGTTTCTGTACCAAATATTAAGTTTTGTTTTTCTATTATATCAAATACTTATTTAATGCAATAAAATGCAAATTAATTGTCCAAATCATACAATGTGATTTTCTGGTTCTTGTTTTAGATTCTGTCTCTCACAGTTGAAGTGTACCTACGATAAAAATTACAGACCTCTCCTTTCTTTGTAGGTCGGAAAACTTGCAAAATTGGCAGTGTATCAAATACTTAACTTGAAACCGCATCACACTGTATCAAAAGTTTTATTTTCTTTTTTTGTCTGAGACACTCATAGAACACCCGATATTTAACAAGCGTATATATAAATATATATATTTTTTTTTACGTTTGCATTTTTTTTAAAACATTTTTTTATTTTTGCTATTCTATTTACTTAATCGCTTAAAGATTGTGTGATCATAGAATATTATGCCATCCACCTGATTTTTCTAGGGAAAGTTGCTATCGCCTTATCCTACTCAGTTGGAGTTACTTGGATGGCCTGGGTCAGCCAGTATGAGCGCTGCTCTTGTAGAGGCTCTGGTAACATAGCAGGGGACTCCATTTATAGGGTCCATATGCTGTAATAGGGCACGTGGACAGGAATTGTATTGGTAGGACCACCTAATATCACAAAGGGCTACTTGTGCTTAGGGTTCGTTCACCCGACCATATTTTTGGTCCGAGTATGGTCTAGGGTAAAAAAAAAAAAAACTCGCACCAATATTCTTCATTGGGTTCAGTGCTGATGCCGACTATAACATGGCTGTATATGATGACATTTTGTGGTCTCTTCCCTAATTACAATTTCCTCAATTTTTTTTTTTTTTTATTCCCCTGCTCATTTTTATTTTTAGGCTCGTGTTCAACCACATATGTTTAGTCTTTGTGAGCCTGTAACCGGACCAGATCATTATTCTGTCATGCAGGATTTGGATATAAGCGGCTTGTTAGATGTGATATTTGGTTTGCATTTGTCTTAGCTTCTTAGCTTTTATATGACTTTTATGCATGAGTTCAGCAATATTTTAGAATTTTTTTTTTTTTGGCGTAATTCATTTTCTGTCCCAGTATCTCCTATTAGAAGGTTAAAGGTGAATTGGGGCTTTGGATTTAAAGGATCATTTAATATATTAAGTCATTTGGACATAAGAGGAGTCCCTCTCCAATCGGGACCACCCTTTGTGAGCCAGAAGAGAGAAGCGCTCTGTAGGACTCTGCGTCCTTGTATTACATGGGTCATCGTTCACCTGAATGGCTGTCACAGAACAGTTTTCCTGCGGCGGCCGGGGAAATCTGGATGGACTTTAATCTAAATCTTTAGCTCCAGCTGCCTCTGTTCTATAGCCTCGTAATCTCTGACTATTCTATCATTTTTAGGAGTATCTGTCAGTAAAATGTAATTGCACCGTTTTTGTAAGCATGACATAATAAATCTATTCAGATCTATGAGAAGCTTTTTGACTGTCTAACGTCCTGGGATTTTACTGAATCCATTTCTCTTTGAGAATAAGAAATAAGATTTTACTTCTTCTTGCTTCTCGTTTTCTTTCGAGACTTTTTTTGGGGGGTTTTAGCATTTGCATTTTCTGTGTCAAACATCAGAATGGGTTCCAAGAGAATTTATTAGCTTAGAAGATGGTTCAGGAAAAGAGAGATAGAGTTGCAGACTCGACAGAACGAGCACGCTGATTTTTAAGACCCAAGTTATTTGGTCTTGTGGTGTTTTATACCAGTTCACCGAAAAGGAATGTTCCTCCATGAGTTCAACAAGCCTCGCCCCTGCTTAGTCCCATCCTAAAGTTGTATTTTCTTACGGCGATCCACTACTTCTCGATGACTCACTGACTGTATGCCGGCATAAAGTTGGGAACAGATGGAAGAAAGTATGACTGCTGGATGAGATTACATAGGATCTCTTATTTACTATGGACCACAGAAAGGAGAGACCGGGCGCTGTCTGTAAATACGAGTGGAAAAATTTTTTAAAAGTCCAACGCATTTGGGACAACGCATTTAATTTCTTCATCAGTTGTACAGATTTTGAAACTCGTCCTGAATAAATTAAATTTTTATTTTTTCTCCTTTCTGTGATGCATTTGAGTCATGGTTCCCGGATCAGCGGATGGAGCAGCAGCCAGTCCTTGATTTTCCTTGCCTTTCGCAGAGTTGTGCTCTGTTCCAGCACAACTTGGAAAGGTCACCACCTTTTCATCTATTCCTCATTTTTTCGGTTTCCCACTATGTGCTCTATGCACCCCATTATTATTTGCTTATCATGGAGACGTATTGGCGGACATATCATTGGTGCAACTTGATAGCGACTGTTGGAGAAATAGCGCAAATAGGGTCTTATCCCGGATTCAGATGGTTAAACGCAATTAGGTTGTACTCACCAGATAGAGCCAAAATATGGCTTGTAATGATATCCGCTGCAGCAGATCCACAGGTCCATTGATGACCAACCGAAGGAAAAGAAGTTGGGTAAACGTGGATTCACTCTGCACTGCTGAATAACTGAAGGTCCGGACATATATCCTATAAAATGTGGCTTTATTCAACGCGTTTGGGATTTCTCAGACTTCTTCGTCAGGAAAAGTACCACAAACATATTGGTGCAATATTCGCACAGGGACCCAGGATGTAAGGGGGCGCATTTTCTACTCCAAGGTAGGTTGAATTGTGCTCATGAGGAGCTATTGGACTGTAAAGGGACCTGAATGGCTGTAATTCTTGCACATGGGCCCTTTTATGTCTGTATCCGCCAGTGTAGAGACGCAAGCGGAGACCCAAAACAGTAAGAAAATGTTATTAAGGCCTACTGTAAAGTTGCTTTGTTTTTAGATGCATTGGGATAGTGGAAAAAAAATGTGTTGTGAAGTTGGATATAACCATGGCATATGGTGTTTTTTTGGATATAAAATAAAGAAAAATATCTTCTTTCATCTTGTACAATAATAACACTTGTCATTCAGATGAAAGAAGCTGACCAGCAATACCCCAGAGTCCATCTGTGGCGTGCCACAGTTTTTAGAATGAAAGCCACCGTGATTTTTTTTTCCTATGTCACACTCTCCCTTTTGAGTCCTTGCTCACCCGGGCGTATAACGTGGAGGAGTGCTCTGCGATGTTATATCGGGTAACACTCGGTCGGTCTAATGTTATATTATGGAGCAGTGCAGATCTGCAGGGGGAAAAGAATTCATGCATTACACGCACCCATACCAAACCTCAAGCTGCAAGAGGCTGTCATCCGAGTGCTGTCTGATGTATGCACACAGAGGCAATGGAGAAGATGGAGAAATTAAATTCTCCTTCTTCACACTTGTGCTGTGAGACACTCTCCTCCCTCTCTGACAGTTTGAGCTGAGTGGCAGCCCGAATCTCCCGCCTGAGAGGATATATAGCAGTGAGAGCGAGCCTTTAATGTTGATCCAGCTCATAAGTGGCCTCCGCTGCTGGTGAACCCTATACCTGCACATTCTGTCCATAAACCTGTCCAACATCATTAACTATAACCCTTGATGGTGTCCGCCTCTGGTTCACGTTTTCTCGGATTCGTCTTCTGTCTGGCGTTCTTAGTAAATTGTCATTTTTTTTTTCTACTCGTAAACATTTCAGTTGGAAAGTATATGGTGATGACAATCCTTTTAGAGCACGAGGCCGACTACTTTTTTTTTTTCCTCATTGTAGCAGCTCTTTAGCTTCACATGCCTCAAATGTCAAGTTACTCTTCTCTGGTTTCAACAGAAGTACGAGCCGGAAAGTCTGTGCTTCCAGTGTCTGTACCGTATTTATTCCTTCCACGATAATACGCTCTTTATTGCTCGATTTTGTGAGGTTCTGTGTTTTGTCATAGGACTTTGTTCTTGTTTTATTCCATTTGTATATACATATGTCAATACAAACGTATATGTAAAGCACGTTCCATATACATCTCACTATACCTATGTGTATTTACGGTACACATGTATATCAGCATACTTAATGATATGAGATAAAGGATAATGTATTTATGTCTGGATATGTATGTATGCCAGTGTACATTATAGTGCGTCCACACAAAATTTTGTAGTCCACAAAGGTCACATAGCATAATGCAGGCGGATAGGGTCACAATGAATCCCCTCCCTGAGGTACCGTGACAAGGAATTTTTGAAAAAAAGAAGACTGGACTTTTTTCACCTTTCTTGTTGAGGTACCCTAGGGGTTGCATTGTGACCGTATTCGTTTACCTTCTTCTGCTATATAATGTTATAGCGGTATACTGTGATCTTGTGCTGCATAACCTGTGTTATGGAAAAATATATATAAAGTAATATAATAATGAATAAAAAGATGCACAAGACCAGTCCGGCATTAATGCCCGTACTCCAAGAATTTTGCAGGACCCTGGTTCGGCTACAATAAATCCTGCTAATCTTTTTCTCAAATTTCTATATTATACACTTCGCATATATGCAAACATATATATATATTTAACTGTATTTAAGCAAGAAAATTATTGCAATTACACATGGTTTGATATTTTGTTATACACATGTTTATTTCCTTTGTGTGTATTGGAACAACACAAAAGAAAACCGAGGAGAAAAAAAAAAAGACAAACTGGACATAATTTCACACAAAGCCCCAAAATGGCCCAGACAAAATTGTTGGGACCCTCAACTTAATATTTGGTTGCCCATCCTTTGATACAAATAACTGCAATCAATCACGTCCTATAACCATCAACAAGCTTCTTACACCTCTGAACTGGAATTTTGGACCAGTCTTCTTTTGTAAAAATGTTCCCTGCCTCTCATATTTGAAGGGCGCCTTCTCCCAACAGCAATTTTAAGATGTCTCCACGTGTGTTCAATGGGATTTAGATCCGGACTCATTGCTAGCCACTTCAGAACTCTCCAGCACTTTGTTTACATCCATTTCTTGACACTTCTTGAAGTATGTTTGGGGTCATTCTCCTGCTGGAAGACCCCTGATCTAGGACTTTCTGACACTGGGCATTACATTGCATCCCAAAATCTGTTGCCAGTCTTCATATTTCATGATGCCTTGTACACAGTCAAGGCGCCCAGTGCCAGATGCAGCTAAACAACCCCCAAAACAAATTTGTACGTCCACCATATTTGACTGTAGGTACTGTTCTTTTCTTTGTAGACCTCATTCCATTTTCCTTTAAAAATTTTCTGTAAAAGTAGAATGATGTGCTTTACCAAAAAGCTCTATCTTGGTCTCATCTCTCCACCAGACTGTTAACCAGTGATCAGCTCCATGCAGGAGATGATCAGGACACTGAAGAGGCTGACTGCTCAAGTGCCAGAAGCGGAAGAAGAAGCAGGAGGCAGGGGAGTGACTGGCCGGGGTGTGGTGTCTTGTGATGTTGCATCCAGTCTCTGCCAGACCAGGAAACTCTAGACTGGGTGTAAGCAGCTCCCCAGAATCAGGACAGAGCTAGTCACATGCCAAAGTGTGGTATCTAGGCAACAATGATGATTGCGGACAGGGAGAATACTGCAAACTGTCATCATTCTGCAGCCTAGACACACTAGAATAAGAAAAGTGCCTGGACCACCCCTTTAACAATTTTTTTTGTAAATTTTTTTTGTGTTCTACTGTTGTATACAATAGACTGATTCATCATTGCCGTTTCTCCTCTCTTCCTCCATTTTCAATGGCCTACGTTTTGCCCCACCTTTTAAGTTTCGTGCACTTTTTTAACTTTCGCTGCTGGAAAAACTGTCTAAAGAAAAAAACAGACTTCTTTTTATTTTGTGCCAAATTTATGAATGGTGTGCACTGTTTTTGAAGAATTTGACACAAAAAAAAACCTCAGCGAGCACCAGAAGACAGTGTCTGTGATGAATTGAACCGAATGACCCTTTCTCTTTGTGTTCTTGAGATGTGATTGTCATTTTCACGTCCCTTCTGCCTAATTCTTGCACAACGAGAACAATTCGGTCCTAAATGAGTCCATAAATGGCATTTTAATGTCATTCGTTTGACTCATTAAGCCCGCAAGCCTTTAGACGGTAAATGAGAGCGCGCCTCATCATCTGTGACACTTGGCATTCTGATATCTTTGTGTTCAAGGTGACTCCGGATAACGCCAGATCCACGTGTGTTAAATTCTCCCTGTGTAGAGAAATGGATGTATCCAAAACCAAGCACAAGACTTCAGATTTTTCTATAGTTACATTTTCTTTTGTATTAGTTCAGTTTGTGTGTCTTTTTTCGTTTGTTGGGTTATATGCCCCCTCCAGCTAAGAGGAAAATCAGACTATTTCTATAGAAACTACAGATTTTGCACTTAAAGGGGTTTTCCCGTTTTGGAAACGCCTTTTGCGTAAAGCAAGTTTTATTTTTATTTTTTCAAAATACCTCCCCGGGTCTAGAACGAAGTCTCTGCTGCTAGTCCTGTTGACTGTTATTGTCTGCAGCGCTGACATCAGGTCGACAGCACTGCAGCCAGTCGGTGAGATCGGCAGCTCTGAGTGGCTTGTGCAGCCACCGAGCTTTGTAATTGGCTGCAGCACTGCCACCCTCCATTGGAATATACCCAAAGGCCACCTACCTAATATTTGTGGCTCCTTCAATTTTCAGGTCCTGCTTCAAAAATATCTCTTATCAAGAAACAATCCTTTATGGGCTCATTGAGACATCAGCTTTTCTCATACACGTGCCATCTGTATTTTTCTCAGATAATGCTCGTACCTATATGGGGTAAATCACATCTCCGTTTTTTTTTTCTTTTTCTTTCATCGGATCAAGTGGTCTGCACAAAAGCATGTCAGATCAAACTCTCCAATGCAATTCTATGGGATCAATCAAAAAAATTGGACGGTACTCGGATGTCATCCTTGTGCTATCTTGTTCACGGACCGTTTAATAGGAGATGTACAGCACACCGCGATTAATGAATACGTGAACTCCAATATTGCTGTAGAAGTTAAATACGTAAAGTACGTTAGCGTTTTTTTTTTTTTTTTTATCAAAGAGCGCAAAAGCTATCCTACCACGTCAAGGTGACCTTTTAATATGGATGGTCCCTAACCATTATATGTCCTACTGACCAGACTCATGTCAATGGGGAGTGGAAAGGAGACAGGCGTGGTAAAGATGGAGGGAGCCACATCCCCCCCCCCCGATATGTGCTACACACAGAAAACAAAAATCGTGTTTATGTTGGTATTTTGGCCACCTGGCGTATTTGTGCATTAAAGGTGTGCGGTCCTATTTTTCTTTTTTGCATTTAATAAGAGAAGCTTGAAAAACATCCATCCATCCATCCATCATCTAGATATATTAAAAGCTGATAACCAAACTCTGATCAAAAACTCTAATTAAACGCAAACTTTTTTTTTTTTTTTGCATAGAAGAAAAATCACTAACGTGTGAATGAACCCTTAGTCCTGGAAGGTGCGGCCTCCATGGATTGGATGTGTTCTTCCAGCTCATCCTACAGATGATAGATTAGATTGAGATCTGGGGAATTTTGAGTCCAAGTGATCACCTTGTCATGGTCCTCAAACCATTCCCGATCTATTTTTGCGGTGTGGTAGGATCATTGTTCCTGGTGAAATAGTCAATTCTGCTGACATAAAAGGGGTACTTGGGCTGTATAATGTTTAGGTAGGTGGTATGTGTCAAAGTAACATCTACTTGAATTTCAAGTCCCAAAGTCAAAGTCATACATTGCACAGAGCACCCGACTACCTCTGCCGCGTTTCTTCTTATAGTCCATCCTGGTGCCATCTCCTCTTCAGTTGTGACACACATACGCCCTTCCGACTTCATGATGTAGGAAAAAGCATAATTCCCCAGGCTCCATGGTCCAGTTCTGACGCTCATTTGACCCATTGTAGATGCTTTGGGTGATGGACAATGGTCACCATGAGCGCTCCGACCGGTCTGGAGCTGCACAGCAATATTCACAATCTAATCTGTGATGCGCTGTGGGTTCTGACACCTTTCTTTGGAAGCCAAAGTCATGTGGCCATTGGCCACCACAGGCTTGGGTGGCAGCTGCCAAAAGTTTTGTGTGTTAGCATTGGTGCAGAAACAGTCAGGCATGGCAATTTACGGTAATTAAAGAGCTAAAGTTTCCAATAACTGCTTTTAGACTAAAAACTGCACAATTTTTCCCCTTCTCTTCTGGCACAGTGCTGCCCATGGGAATTCACCTGGATGTGTAATAAGGGCTATCTTAGAAGACCCTTAATGCCTGTCCCTACAGCCCTTAGGATCAGACCGTATGGTACTGCTGGGCGCATGTCAGCCCTTGTCCGGTTGTGTCTTAATCATGCATCCATGGGCCACCACATATGGGGGAAGATTTGGCCAGCCGCACCCTCTGGTCGCTCTCTTGGGATATGTGCCCCACGATCAGGAACAGTAGCGTTTTGGACGCAGTGCACCTGTGCTGCTTCCAAACCGCTGCGTTCTACGATACGAGCACAGTGAATGGGATTTATAGAATCTCACGCCCACTGTGCTTCTATTTCACGCTGCGTAAATTCACCTGTGCAGGTTTACGAGCCGCAGCATGTCAATTTCTGTTACGGAGATGCCAAGTCTCATCTCAGATCCCATGAAATGTTACCAAGTTTCTCTTCAATATTGAAAACAAGTGAGAGAAATTTTCAGAAGGAATGATTATAACCATTGGGAAATTTTTCCTTTTCCACATTCTTGTGGCTCGTTAAGATGACCAGTAGAACATTGCATCGCACTCAGACCAATGTTATGCTATAGGGTCACACACGTCCGATTTTTTTTTTTTTTTTTTTTTTTTTTTAATCCTTCAGACAGAGCCGTTCCGGGGAAAAAAAATCTCTGTAGGTCTAACTTTAATCCATTGTTTGGCTCACACTCGACCATGCAAGTCAATGATTCTGTGGAAAACCTCTGACTGCACTTGGATGATGTCTGAGTGCAGTCCAATTTCCATGGACTGATACAATGGAGAAGATGGAGACGTTTTTCTCTCCATCTTCTCATTTGAGAAAATCTGAGCACATTATGATAAGAGTGTCATTTACATAATCGGACCGATTTCTCTTGTGCGAGAATATACAGTCGTGTGACCCTAGCCTTAACCTGTGGAGCCTGTGATTGACCTAAAAGAGCACAACCGTCATTAATTTTATTAACGTAACATAAACAGAACCTGTCACACTTGGTGTCTAACCTGGAAGAGCAGAATGGGCTCAGGAGATTGATTTAGTGTAGATTTGTGTTAATATATATCTTGTAAGTTTTTAATTAGTCAAATCTCTGCTCCTTTTGAGCTTCAGGAGTCCAGTAGGCGGCCCAAACTCTCCCTGTGACTGACCATCCTTGAGTAGGACCACCCACTGGACTCCTAATCCCAAAATGTGCAGGAATTTACATGTATAAAATTCATGTTATTCTGAATCCTCTCCCATAAGCTACATATAAATTAGCGCAGTTTCTTCTGGATAAATGTAGCCTTGGGATTGCACAGCATTTTCAAGGTGACCGATTCCCTTTAAAAATTCATAAGCTCTTTAAGTTGTCAAGCTTTCTTTAACAAAGTCCATTTCTTTTGCAAAATACTGCCGCAGTTCTGTATTCCCTGGAGGAAAAACTACGAAATCAAAGGACTCTTTATATTAAATGTTTAATGCTTTAATGCAATATATAGTGTGAAAAAAGTAGGTATTTCCTGCGTAAGGTTTAAAGGATTTGTTCCTCAGAGGGCAGCAGTGGCAATGCTTATGTGCTGGAAAATTGGATTGTTCTATTAATAGTGCCGTGTGTGGTTATGACGACCGGCCCTGACGTTGGCTGTTTTTGCTCTTTTTAAAGGTTATGCCTTCCTGCTCTTTCAAGAGGAAAGTTCTGTGCAAGCCCTGATAGATGCCTGCTTGGAGGAAGACGGCAAGTTGTACCTGTGTGTGTCCAGCCCCACCATCAAGGACAAACCCGTAAGCCTTATCACCGACGTTCATAGAGCGGACACATCTATTCTGACCCCCATTGGGCTCGTGAAAAGTTCTGAAACTCTTTAGGCAAAAAAAAAATCTTAGAAAAATTTTAGAAGGGGCATTGAACCGTTCCGAACAGGTCCTCCTACAACCTGATCACACTTAATTATACAATGGCGAAGAGCAGAGTCCTTGTTTGGAGGGTAGGGGTGGAAGATTCTATATTCCATTTGTGTTATTAGTTTGTCATTGACGCCAGTAGAGTCTGCGGCATATACGGTACGTCAGTGATGACCATAGGGCTCCGTTCACCTGGCAGAGGTCAGTGTGTTCTCTTGTTTTCCATTGGGCTGGTCAACATTGGTCGTTGGTTGGGTATTCAGTAGAGTTGAGCAAAAAGGTCCACTTGACTCTGCGGTCCAGCCGGCACATCGGTAGTGTTTACCCCTCGACAAGAATCCTGTGACTCTCCTATTACCAGGGGAAACTCTTGCGCCTCTTTTGATTACTAGATTTCTGTGACCTCATTAGGTTTGCAGCTCAACGCAGGCATGGCTTGAAGGTTCTCGGGGACCTAGTCTGGTGGCCGTGGACTGCTGAAATGGCCATAGTTCTGTGAATCTTTTTGTTCAGATCTAGTATACAGTGGCGCGCATCGTACAATATGTCAGAACACATGAGAAGGCTATTTTTTAGTTGGAGCTGGACATGTCTGGTTACTTGCTAGTCCTTCAGAGACCATTTTGCAGATAGTAGAGCTGTGCTAACAAGCTCTGGAGGAGAACCTTTAATTAGTGAGTGACACTAAATCACGTACCCAACACATTTGATAGGATGAACATAAAGTGGCCAGTCCCATTTAAGACAGTGTGTAAATTCAGCTCATTTATGTTTTTTTTTTGGTGTTTTACTGCAAACAAGTTAAGACCCAATCAGACATGGTCCAGTCAGTCATGCTGAACATGAACAATGAAGATGGATCGGTCAAGGATACATCATTTCTATGAATGACAAGACATTGGAAGAATTCTGTTGGCGTTGATCTACCCCATATATCAAGACATGTATGGCTGCTTGCTTTTCTCTTAATCACTGCAGAAGGTCAAGGATGGTGATCTGTGCAAGGCATAAAGGAAAGCCATCATCCAAGAATTATTTGTGTAAACTGGGGTTTTGTGTAAAAAAAAAAAACAAGCAAAAAAAAACAACACCTTCCTTCTCACCCCCACTGGGGGTGGCCTTTGTTGTCCTTTCTCATTCTTGGGTCCTCTACCAGAGGTCTGGGAGTTTGAGGGTTCTGCGTGGGATCTTATCTGTTCCCAGTATTGCACTGTTCTGGACAGAGAGCTCAGATGTTGCTCCTGGGATCTGTTGTAGGGGTCACTGCTCCAAGTGCTCCTTTCACCACTGGAATCACTGTTGCCTCCACCTTCTATATCTCCAGTTCTCCTTTGAGGCCCTGGTATTTCTCCAGCTTCTCATATTCCTTCTTTCTGATGTTGCTGTCACTTGGCACTGCCACATCGATTATCATTGCTGTCTTCTGATCCTTGTCTGCTATGACAATGTCTGGTTGGTTAGCCATCACCTGCTTATCCATCTGGATCTTGAAGTCCCACAGGATTTTAGCCCTTTCATTCTCCACCACTTTCTCTGGGGTCTCCCACCTGGACTTAGGGGGACTCAGCCCATATGCTGTGCAGATGTTCCTGTATACAATTCCCGCTACTTAGTTGTGGCGTTCAGTATACGCTGTTCCTGCTTGCATTCTGCATCCTGCCACTATGTGTTGGACGGTTTCTGAGGTTTCTTTGCATAGTCTGCACCTTGGGTCTTGTCTTGTGTGGTAGATTCCTGCTTCTATGGATCTGGTACTTAGTGCTTGCTCTTGTGCCGCTATGATTAGTGCCTCTGTGCTGTCTGGGAGTCCAGCTTTCTACAGCCATTGGTGGGATTTCTCCATGTCAGCCACCTCCATTATCTGTCAATGGTACATCCTAGTAATGAAATTTCACCGAACACTCATAAAGATAAATTTGCAAGGTGAGAATTTATTAACAACATCAAAATTATGGGAGCAAAAGCAGGAATACAAGGTCTGAAGCGATATAAATACGACATTTTGGCTCTACCAGAGCCTTACTCATGTACTCGCTCAGTCCAAGATGTGAATGAAGATAGGTAAATATAGAAATGAACGTTCCAAGACATATAGGGTAACTGTGTCCTGCAGCCCTAATAGGGAAGTTGCCCAGTATAACTGTGATCTGTTGTCCAAATTGTCAGTAAGCCAAGGAGCTAGGTTGAACCTGGCTGATCGCTAGTCTGGGGTACAGCGGCGCTCCAACATCACCACAGCAAGGCGCGGGAGCGCCGCTGTACCCCAGACTAGCGATCAGCCAGGTTCAACCTAGCTCCTTGGCTTACTGACAATTTGGACAACAGATCACAGTTATACTGGGCAACTCCCCTATTAGGGCTGCAGGACACAGTTACCCTATATGTCTTGGAACATTCATTTCTATATTTACCTATCTTCATTCACATCTTGGACTGAGCAAGTACATGAGTAAGGCTCTGGTAGAGCCGAAACGTCGTATTTATATCGTTTCAGACCTTGTATTCCTGCTTTTGCTCCTATAATTTTGATGTTGTTAATAAATTCTCACCTTGCAAATTTATCTTTATGAGTGTGCGGTGAAATTTCATTACTATGATATTGGACTAATGTGTCCATTGTACCAGCACCTCGATTATTATACGACCTGAGTTTACGCCAACTACCCCCTTTTACAATGGTACATCCTATGCAGAGGCTTGTCTTGCCATGGCGCTTCATGGTCCTATTCTTCCTTCCAGATCTGTTGTTGCTGCCTTAGGCTTTCTCTCAGCATCTCCTCTTTTGGCGCCATTCTTCTGATGTATTCCTGGATACTCCTCGTTTCATCCGTGATTGTGGCTTGGATGCTTATCAAGCCTCGACCACCCTCCTTTCTGTTAGTATACAATCTTTGGGTGTTAGAATTAGGGTGGAGACCTGGTCCTCCATGCATTGTGAGGAGCTTTCGTGTCTTCACATCTGCAGCTTCCATCTCTTCTTTTGGCCAGCACACGATGCCACCAGAGTATCTGATAACTGGCAGGGCATATGTATTGATGGTGCGGATTTTATTCTTCCCATTGAGCTGGCTCTTCAGGACCTGTCTTACCCTTTGATGGTATTTGGATGTTGCTGCTTTCCTTGCCTCCTCATCATGGTTACTGTATCCCTGTGGGATGCTGAGGTACTTGTAGCATGTCTGAACATCTTCTACGTGCCCTGCTGGCAATTCCACTCCATCGGTCTTGACTACCTTGCCTCTTTATTACCAACCGGCCGCACTTCTCCAGTTCGAAGGACATCCCGGTGTCTTCGCTGTAGATCCTTGTCAGGTGGATCAGTGAATCGATGTCTCGTTGGTTTTTCACATACAGCTTGATGTCATCGATGTAGAGGAGGTGGCTGATTGCGCTTCCACTCCTGAACTTGTATCCAAAGCCAGACTATAATTATCTGACTGAGGGGGTTCACTCCTATGCAGAACAGCAATGGGGACGGTGCATTGCCTATATGCCGCATTTGATAGTCACTTGTGCTAGTTGTCTGGAGTTGACTTCTAATGTTGTTCTCCATAGCCCCATTGAGTTTCTGAGGAAGGTTCTTAATTTCCTGTTGACATTGTAGAGAGCCAAGTATTCACAGATCCATGTGTGTGGCATTGAGTCATAGGCTTTCCTGTAGTCAATCCAGGCTGTGCTGAGATTGGTCTGTCTGGATCTTGAGCGACTGCTCTGTCTAGTAGGAGCTGGTGCTTGGAGCCTCTGGTGTCGGTCCCGATGCCTTTCTGAGCTGGATTCATGTACTGGTTCATATGGTTCTGTAGCTTGGTGGCTATGATGCCTGACAGGAGTTTCCATGCTGTTGTAGGGCAGGTTATTGGGCGGTAGTTGGATGGGACTGTTCCTTTATGAGGATCCTTCATGATCAGCACTGTTCTTCCTTGTGTTAGCCAGGCTGGGTGGTGGCCTGCTTCCAGCAGTTGGTTCATCTGCTTTGCCATGCGTTCATGTACTGCTGTTAGTTTCTTCAGCCAGTAGGTGTGGATCATGTCTGGACCAGGTGCTGTCCAGCTCTTCATGTTCTTGACCCGCTGTTGGATGTCTGCTTCTGTAATGGTGACTGGTTCTTGCTCTAGGTGGGTGCTGTGTTTCATTCTCAGATCTTGCAGCCACATTGCACTGGTGTGTGTTTTTTCCTTCTCCCATATGTCCCTCCAGTATTGTTCAGTCTCTGCTAGTGGTGGAGTTGCTGTCTATGTGCTGTTACTCTGTAGTTGGGAGTACACTTTGGATGGTTCTCAGAGGAACAGGGCTTTTATCTTCTTGGCCTCAGCTCCTCTTGTGTATCTCCCTAGTCTTGCAGACACATGTACTATAGCTGCAATAGACTCACACCCTAGCTTTTGTATTGAACCATCTAATGAGCATGTGCAGAGGTCATTGTGAAGGGAAGAGGGCAGGGTCAGGTGTGACATGGCCTATTGTGATTGGTAGATCCTGTGCAATCAGCTGAGTATAGAAGTGTTATCTGTCATACTCCTGCCACTGCTGATAAGGAGCCTGCTGAAAACTCTTCCTGAAAGAAAAATAATCCTGAGTCTAAAAAAAAGCTCCTGTAGCCAGGGTGAAAACGGCAAGATTATTCATTTTTATGTTTTTTGTTTTTTTTTCTTTAATAAAGATCGTGATATGAAATACTAATACATATACTGTATTTTTACAAAACATTTTAGAACGCAAATACCCGATTTAAACACTGATGATGGCTTCTAATGAGTCTTTAATTACAGCTTGTGACATCCTTGTTCCATGCAGGTCCAGATTAGACCCTGGAATCTGAGTGACAGCGACTTTGTCATGGATGGCTCTCAACCTTTAGATCCAAGAAAAACCATATTTGTTGGAGGAGTTCCACGACCTTTGCGAGCTGGTAAGAAGAGCCTTGTATCTCAAAACATTCACTGATGTGTCCTGTTATTTCTGTGTTGCCCTTTTACTGACCAGGTAGCCATTTTTTTTGAAAAGAACGTCCTTGAGGTGGCGACTGCTGAACTTCCAAGAGCCGATCATACCTGGTCATGCTCTGATCATTGGTTGCAATAGTGGCAGGACCATTGCTGGTTTGATCCCGGATCCCCCACAGCTTTACATTGGATATCCTTAAATGTTTTTTGACTGTTCATTGTTTCCATTAATATCCCGGGGAAAGTCCTAGATGGACCCATCAGCAACACCAACAGAGAGGACAGCCTTGAAGGCATTTTCTTGGGCACATGCATAAAAGATATGGATGTCTGTGGGACAAATTTGGGGGGGGATTAGAATTGGTTCCTTTCCTGTCCCACCCGCCGTCACTTTTGGGGTACATTGAAATGCAGCGGTCATGTTTTTTTCTTTTTTCTTTTTCGCACAGAATCGTGGCTAAGCTCTGTATTTTTCCGTAAAATTGCAGAACTTTTTTTTTTTTCATTTTTAATAGTCATGATTTTGTCGTAATCGGACGTAGAAATTGCAACCTAAATATTTTCTTATAACTCTGCTTCTGTATGACGGCGGCCACATGTTGCAGTTTTGATAAAAATCATAATTTTGTCTGCTGCAGATCTAGCAGTTCTCTGAATGCTGAGCCCTGGATAACCCCGCCCCCACCACTGATTGGCAGCTTTCATGGTGTATGCAAAAAGCAACCAATCATTGGTGTGGGAGGGGTTATACAGATCTCATGAATATGGAGGACTACATGGCAGCAGGTTTACTAGTACAGCAAGCAGCCCAGTATATGACACATCACTGGAGTCAGGGCCTCTGTCTCTACATTATACTGCTCTCAGATTAGAGACAAAAACCTAGTAGACAGATTCCCTTTAAAAATCATTGCTAGCAGCAAGACCTCGTCTGGTGTGAACAGTAGTATTCTATGGGCACAGAGCCATTATTATATTG
Source organism: Oophaga sylvatica (assembly GCA_033576555.1). Taxonomy (NCBI): domain Eukaryota; kingdom Metazoa; phylum Chordata; class Amphibia; order Anura; family Dendrobatidae; genus Oophaga; species Oophaga sylvatica. Next base: position 563,403,001 of record JARQOD010000003.1, read on the forward strand.
TGTCCACAGTCGTTCTGTCTTCTTTTGATGATGAGCCAATAAACGACTTGTATATAGACGATCCGGGGTCCTTTAACGGTCGGATCGTGCCATGTATACCTAGCATTGGTCATTGATTAAGGAGAGCACTTGGCGGTCCATATTTACTGTGGATACACCATCTTTTGTTTTAAAAAAAAAAAAAAAAAAAAAAAGGTTGTCCTGTTCCTTTTTTATTCCTACAGAAAATGGATGACTATATTGACAACAGGGTGTTGCCATTCTCCTTGTTAAAGGGGTGTGTCCCCTCAGGGGTGGACACTGACGCTGTCCAATCAGTGCTGCCAGATGGTGAAGGGACCCCCCCACCAACTGATAGCACCCACCTGCCAATATATTCATACATTTCTCGGAGGAACAACTGAGGAACGGCGCACTGCATTCTTATAAGAAAAAGATGCTCCCGAGTTGTTATTCCATGGGAATGACTAGTATTTTTTTAGGAGTGGTAACATCCGTACTGCTGTTACAAGGGGCGCTCCACTTCTTACATCTTGATCTTCTTTTATTTTACTACTTTGGCCGCTTTTCCACCTATCTGGCCAAACACAACCTTCTCCCGCTCCGCCATGCAGCGCAGAATTTACAATATCAGGCATTATAGGCGACTGGGGAGTAATAACGGCTAAATGTAAAAATCAACAAAACTGCATTGTCGCTATGAGCGCTCCTTCATATCCTGCCTCATTTAACCTTGGCAGCGGCGAGGATTGTTTTCTGTCATTATTGCTGTAGCAATAGAAATCCTGAATGTGGTAATGGCAGGAGGCAAACGTCCTTGATTACATTGATTACGTGAGTGCTCGGCTGCTGGGGTGGAGGCACCAATGAATTCCACCGGACGACCGTGTATTACCCGATGGTCTGCAGCCGTCATGGCATGCTGGGCATTGTAGTTTCAGCTGGAAATGTGCCAGTTGCAGTAAAAAAAATTAAAAAAATGCAAATTTTTATAATTTTCTTCATCCGTCTGATTTTACCCCAGATACCGCTCCTCCCTGCAGTTATTTGGTGGACCCATTATGCCTGTTTTAATGACAGCGCAGTACTTGCCCATATCCACTAGAGGTCACTAAAGTTTTTTCTCCACTGTGTTCCGTTTCATACCCGATCATTGGGATCTGCTGTGCGAATCCTCTGAATGATGGTTCGTCTTGGTATATTTAGGATAGATCAGCCGTAATATGTCTTCCTCTCATTTTTCTTTTTTTCTTTAGTCGAGTTGGCCATGATCATGGATCGTCTGTACGGTGGCGTGTGCTATGCTGGCATTGATACTGATCCTGAATTGAAATACCCTAAAGGTGCCGGGCGGTGGCATTTTCAAATCAACAAAGCTACATAGCCGCGATCAGCGCTCGCTTCGTTCAGCTTCAACACAATGATATCGACAAACGGGTAAGCCGGGTTTGTTATTACAGGTTGGCGATATAACTACAGTATTATTCTCAGATCAGAGGAGTCAATAGGCCATAAAATACAAGTACAACCTTCTGTCCCCTATGGTATAATCTACTATAAGTGAGCACAAGGTGTAAGGCCAGATGACCTCTCGCGGCCTCGCATTTACGGGCGTGTGGCAGAGTAATTCTAGGCAGCAGGACGACATCTTTTCCGTCTGCCAGTTACTTGGAAATCACTTGTGCAGAAGTGAATGTTATTTTTCCGACAGCTCCTCGATTCCAGGTCTTAAGCTCGCACATTTTATTGTGGTTACTAATCTGCCTAAAATATCAACCTCGGCAGCACACGCCGCAGAATTAAGCGCCTGTATTGAGGAGTCGTGCCCCTCACTTGCTGTTTCCTTTCCCAAAAGAACTGGCGCGTTGCACAGCCAGATCATTAGCTTGGATCCTGCCAATATCGCTCACTTCACGTCCGGCCAGGCGCATCGGGCCTTTTTAACCCTCGTCGTTTATGGATGGCTGTTTCTACTTTAAAGGACTTAGTAGGACAGGACGTTGACCTGACGCGATTAAATATGCCCATCCCCCCTACTTCTTTGCTGATGTTCCTCAGGATCTGATTTCTGTAGAGTTGGTAGTGAAAAATCGCATCCTCTCAAAGATTATAAAAATGCCCTAATGTGATGATATCCTAGTTGGACCTGTGATATTTCTCCCAACAATGGCTCAGAATGGGTTAACTGATCCCTGGCCACTCCTGTTCCAGTGCTGCCTGGTTCCCCTGTGATTTCTACTTTCCTGTCCTGGTCACGCACCAAAATGCTGGGAACTGTCAGCTCTGCCATTCATTGACCGTAGTGTGGACCTCCATCAGCCAGTGATTTGGCTTAGGGTCATTTTCTGTGCACTAGGACAGGAACAGGAAGAAGAGTCTGACAAAGGGAACGGGGCGGCATCGAAACGGGAAAGGACAGGAATCTGTAAGGTTATGTTCTCTTTCTTTTGTTTGTTTCTGCTTGTTTGTTCCATTTTTGTTTGTTCCATTTTTGTTTGTTCCATTTTTGTTTGTTCCATTTTTTGTTCCATTTTGTTTGTTCCATTTTGTTTGTTCCATTTTTGTTTGTTCCTTTTTTTTGTTCCTTTTTTGCTTGTTCCTTCTTTTTGTTAATTTCTGCCAGGCAATGAATAAACAGTATATATGAACATACTCCATGCACAGATGGAAACAGTCAAGCTACCTTTTAGATTCCCTGGTGTGTTTTTTTTTTTTAAATGAACTTTTTCCAAATTAAAAAAATAATGATGAAGAACACTGTGTGGGGCATAAAAGACAATAGTAGCAGAAAATTACCTATTGTTTAAATCCAGGATTAAAGGGTTAAATCATGATTTAAATACAGTTTAGACAGTGTTTTTCTAACATTCTGTATTAAATAAAAAAAAAAAAAAACCTTCAATTTCCACGCTGGTCACTAGGGATTTTCTAGTCTCCTATTTTCTGGTTCAGGAATGTACATGTACATTAGTAGCAATAGACTTAAGACCCCATTGTTTGTTTTGAAGCATCTAATGTAGGAAGGGGGAGCAGGGTCTTCCTTGACATCGCCTATTGTGATTGGTGGATCCTGTGTTAACAGTTGTCTATAGACGTGTTAGGGTATGTTTCCACTGTAAGGAATGCTGGCGTTTTGGATGGAGCGGAAAACTCGCTCCGTCCAAAGCCCCGCCGCCTTCTGAACGCGCGGTGAATCCGGATGTGTTCATCCGGAATCACCGCACCCCTACATATGACTGTACTATTTACCTTGCGGCAACGGAGCGTCGCCGCAAGGTAAATGGAGATGCTGCGATCTAAAAAGACGCGCCGCATGTCCGTTTACGCAGGTCTGACGCCTGCGTCTTTTTTAACGCATAGTGGAGACGGGATTTCATGAAATCCCCTCCACTATGCTGTGACATCTGGACGCAGTGTGTTTGACACTGCGGCTGTACACAGCGTCAAACACGCAGCATTTCCTGATCGTGGAAACATACACTTAGGCTACTTTCACACATCAGTTTTTTGTGTCAGGCATAATCCGTCGTATACCTGACAGGACGGATCCGGCGCTGATTTTAAAAAAACTGATGCAACTGATCAGTTTTCTTGCCGGATCCGACCTGACCTTTTCAACCCGGAAACATAAATTTTCTATGTGGAAAATGCAGGTACGGATGTCCGGACCGAAGAGAGAGAGAGAGAGAGAGAGAGAGACCTTGATTTCCAGAATCCGGATCAGTCTTTTCACGGATTTCACAAAAGACTGGTCCGGTACCATAGACTTGTATTATTTCCGGCCGCTTGATCAGGCGCTATCAGGCGGCTCCGGAAAAAAAAAAAAAAACGTTGCAGTCAGCGTCTTGTCCGGCAGCCGGAATGTACATTTCTGCCGGATCTGGACAAAAACGGATGCAACACAACGACATCAGGCGCGATCCGGCGCTAATAAAAGTTAATGACAAAAAACGCATCCGGTACCGGATGCGTTTTTTAAAAACACGCCGGATCGCACCTGACGTCCTAAAACTGATGTGTGAAAGCAGCCTTACTTGTCATTGTAGTCCTGCCTCTGCTGATAATGAGCCTGCTGAAAACTCTTCCTGAAAGCATAGTATGAGTCTAAAAAAGCCCCAATGGCCATTCAGAAAATTGCAATATTACTAATTTTGTTTTTCAATATAGATTTTTATTTGGGAAAAAAATAAATAGATTGATATAATGAATAGGTCGTTTTGATCTAAAGATGGAGCCTAATTCCTGAAATAGAAAATCCCGAATCTGTATGGAAATGGGGCCTCTATAAAGTGACAGCGTCGGTGGCTGCACAGTGCTCCTGTTCTCTTATGGCCTTAATTATAAGGTGTTACTCATGTTATTACCCCTCTCCATGCTCGGTCATTCATTTCAGTGGATTTTTTTCTTCTTTCTAGGTGGAAGTGAAGCCATATGTGTTGGATGACCAGATGTGCGATGAATGCCAGGGCACACGCTGCGGTGGGAAGTTTGCGCCCTTCTTCTGCGCCAACGTCACCTGCCTGCAGTATTACTGCGAGTACTGCTGGGCCAGCATCCATTCCCGCGCTGGCCGGGAGTTCCACAAACCACTGGTGAAAGAGGGAGGCGATCGGCCTCGTCACGTTCCCTTTCGCTGGAGCTGAGCATCGCACATGTCGCACACAGGAGATCGAGGGCCGTGGAAACCATTGATGCCCCTTTTGGATCTATGGAAGAAATTGCTCTTTTTTTTTTTTTTCTGGGGTTTTCTGATAAATGTTATTATTTACAGCCTCCTTACTGAACGTAGTGTCCAGTATAATGCAAACCTGCAGAGTGTAACTGTTATCAATTTTTTGCACTTTGATTTATATATCTATATACATGGGGGAAAAAAAAGAAGAAAAAAAACACAACAAAAAACCATCTGTTTGGTACCTTCAGAGACATGTTGTCAGTAGAGACATCTCATTAGTCCGGTACGAGTTCCTCTCCCTTCCAGGCTGTTGTGGGTGCGGTGAAGAATTTCTCATATAAACTGGAGCATGCACTTACGTATCTGATTCACAAATCATATTCTCACCCATAGAAGACGACTAACCAAAGGTCTCATGAGTTATATGTGGAAAATGTAGCAAAAAAAAAAGTCTTACGCCACATCCCGTGCAATTCAGTATAACAAATCATACGAACTTACGTCCTCAGCTTGGTATTTAAGACCCATGTCTTTTGTAATAAGCTTACGTTGGAGAAATGATATCTTCTATACAAGTGAATCGGATTTTTTTCTTTTTTTTTTTTTTTTTTTTTTTTCTTTTATAATTATTTTTTTAGTATTTTTTTATTGAACAGGATGGGTGTGAAAGGGTAGACCTTTTTAGTGTTATGTAAATGTATGCTGCAATAGCTTTTGCTGCTATTTAAAAAAAAAAAATGGTATTGACAATACCAGAATACTCTATTCAGGCTAGGGTATCTGTGATTTAAAACATAAAAAAAAAAAAAAAAAATGACGAAAAGCCTATATAAATAATGTATAATTGAAGGTAAAATAAAAAGAGCTGCTGGAAAAATGATATAAAGAACTTCCGAGGAAGGTCGTTTTTTTTTTTTTTTTTTTTTTTGCGATGCATGTTTGATAATTCCGATTATTGCATGCTCTATAGCACATCATATACAACCTGACCACGACATGGTAACAAAAATAAAAATGTGGCATCTACTTACTACAGTAATGCGAAATACATCAGAAGTATCAAAATGATGACCGGAGGAAGGCATGTCTGTCTAATAATGCATCCAAATAAATAGGGTCAGCGAATTACAGATTTGATTTTTTTTTTTTTTTTTTTCATTAACTACCAGTAATGAAAATTAAAAATTTAGATGTAGAATAATAAAAAATATCTATATGGTAGTCATTAAAAAAAAAGAATGCGGTGCTCTGTTCTATCGTGCAATTTATTTTATGTAGTAAAGTGATTTATGTCATGTACTGTGATCAGATGTAACTTAAAGCCTCTGTGTATACCGGACAGCTCGTTAGTTCCAAATCCCTCTTTTTTTTTTTTTTTTATTGCTTTTTTTTTTATCGTTTTTTTTTTTTTCTTTTTTTTTTACATTTTATATTCCATTTTTTCTAGCTGTTATTCCCAGGTTTTTACACACTAATTATTCCCAATTTTTCAAACACTACCCAAAAAATTTAGAAAAAAAAAAACCTAATTATCTGTGGGGCTTACACGCTAGGCACAAGTGATGCTAAAAGAAATGTCCGCCTTGAAAATATAGAATAAATAAGGGTAATGATTTAGGTTTCTTTTTTTTTTTTTATTTTCTCAAACAAAACCATTATCCTAGACATATCCTGTGAAGCTTGAAGATTTGAGTCCTGCTATGGGCATTTTACTTAGCACAAGGCTGGTATGTTCTGCAGATAGTTAAAAAAAAAAAAAAAAAGTATTCATGCCCCTCCACCCCAAGAGTTCACACTCATCTGCAAAAGATGGCACGCCTATGCACAGAGAGCGTCATCTTCTATCGTGACCCGGATAGGATTTTCTGCATCCTTTACGGGTTTAAAATAATTTATTTTATTTTTTTTTTCTCATATTTGTTTATATGTTCAGTTGCGAATGTTAGATAAGGAAAAGAAAAATATTTTTTTATATATATATATTTTTTTCTTTTTTTTGCTTTTTGATTATTATATTCTAAGAAATATGCCGGGCTTGCATAGTAAATGCGCCCCCCTATAATTCATATTTACGTATCCTTTTAAAGCTAATTGAAGCTATGGTAACTTTGTTGAAGAAAAAAAGAAAAAAAAAAAAGGCTATTTTGTCTCCTTACCTTTTTTTGTCATCTGTAAAATGTATTTTTGTTATGCACTACTCTTTGTATCTGGGCAATTTTTCACAGTCCGCTTCTATTATTTTTTATTTTTAGGAGAATCTTTTGACATGATCTTTTGCAATACCTCAAATTTTGAATATAGGAAAGAAATATTTTCTAAGTAAGTTTATTCAGAAAAAATATATATATTAATTTAATTTTTTTTTTTAGAAAAAATGATTTAATATTGCTATTTTTCATTTGTTTTCATGCTTATTTGCTTTTTTTTTTTTAAGTGTGTCTGAGTTGGAGATTAAGAGCTTTGTAACTTTATATGACAACATTATGAAACAAAAATCTACCTATTAATAATTTTTGTGAAAGATTCAGGCCCCTTTGACATCATAATAAATAGATTGGAAAGGATATGTCCACCTTCTTTTTTTTATTTAATGCATCTACGGTAAAATGTGAAGCAACGTTGCAATTAGTCTTAGTTAAAAATCAGAATCTTATGTTTTGTGTCTCCTTTGAAGACATGTTATATCGACGAATAACAAAATGCTACCTTTCATCTGTCACATAATTCTTGGTAAATTACTAAGATGTAGGGGACAAACTAGACCCCATGACTTCAGGATCAGACTGTACAATGTTTGTTGTCTGTACCCATGAAGACACCAATTTGTGCAAGAACTGTAGATAGAGTAGATTTTAAATAAAGGCTATTTTCAAATTTGCTTCATTTTCTGTGTTAAATGCATATGATTGCAAGGGTGAACATAACTTTGAAAGAGGACTTGCTTGAAAATAAAACAAAAAGTTAAATAAATTGTAAAAATCCCTGAGCGCCACTGATTCTGCAGCTTTTTTCCATTTTGCGATGCGTTGCTCCATTGCAAAGTTATTCACATTTGTATCTTCAGGAGAGCACTATGTGAAATCTCTGATTTTCAGTCCCAACTGGGGTTTTTTATTCAGTCTTGTCTGGCGTCGTGAGCTTACACCTCTCCTTTTCAGATGTTGCTGAACTGTGATTGGCAGCTTCTGAAAGGGAGGTATGAAAACACACATCCCCCAGAGAAAACTCTGGAGTTGGACTACAAGCAGAGATTTCACATACTGCGCTCCAGAAGAAACAAATGTGAATATCTCTGCAATGGAGCGACGCAGAGCAAAATGGAAAAAAGCGGCAGAATCTGTGGAGCGCAGGGATTTTTTTTAATAAGGTATTTAATTTTAAAAGAAAATTACGCAAGTGAGATGTCCTCTTTAAGTACTAAATTCCTGATGCACACAGCTTTGTTTATAACCATATTATATTAATAAATGCTCAAAGCTAGGTTGGAAAATTGAAAATAAATCTAGTTTTTCTTAATTTGTATGTTTTATAATCAAGTGTTGATTATGCATGACTGACCAGAATTGTGAAAGAAGTCTTCTTTTTTTTTTCTTGTTTTTTTAGCTTGGTAAATTGTTTTATTTCTTTTTTTAATTTCACCTTTCTTCCTCAATTTGTAAATCTATTTGCCCCAGTAGGTTTCAATATTTCACATCAATGTCTTTGCTGTAAGAGGAATCCGCCTTTAGTTTTTTGCATGACCCTCTTACAACTGAGTGGTTTAGCAGGGTCCTTTAGGCAAATAAAGAAAAATAATATTTTTTAAATGTGTTTTTGAATTGCAACTTGACTAAATTGTTGGATGTATCAGTTCGGTTGGTTGCCTTTTCCTCTGTGTTAGACTTGAATTAGTCACTATTTTGAAGGCAGATTTAATCTTATTTGTTGTTATGTGCAATACTGTTTGTACTGTTTATATAAAAAAAAGTGTAAAAAAAAATGGAAAAAAAGGCATAAATCTTTATTGCAGATTTATTTTCATTGCAAACATTGTGGATTCCGTAAGATCATTTTCTACTGTCAAATATGTACCTTTTTCTTCATGCTAGTATTTTTTCAATAGTAATGTAGCCTTTGTACTGAGAAAAATTTTCATTGTTATTTTTAGAAAGATTTTTTGCTAAGAAAACAAAAATTAAAACATATTTTACATATTTTCATTTTTTTTTATTTTGTATTTCCTTAGAGTGCTTTCTTCAGCCATTAATAACTGTTGTTCCTTGGAGGTACTTTCAGATCTGGTCAATGTCATAAATATTATTTTGTATTTTTACTTGGAATAAATTAATTTTATTATGCTAATTCTTTAAAAAAAAAGTTTTATTTTTTTCATTTCAGTTATTTTTGACGCTAAAAAAAACCCTTTGTAATATTGTTACTAAAGTGACTAATTTTTTCTTTTTTTGAAAAGCAAAGCTTTATGTGTTACCTTGCTGATGTGGTTTACAATAGTGTGGCAGTGATGAAAATGGTTGGTTATGTATAAAGTGATTGACACAATGTAACGAACAATTGGGCAATAAAAAAAAAAAAGTGAAGCAGAAAAATATTTTATTGTTGAGCAGAATTTCCTTTTCATTATATGTTTTGAAATAAAGAGATTGTGGGCACGTGCTTAATTTTTTTTCCTGCTAATTCCTTACTGGGATTCCAAATGCCCCTTAATAGCAGTTTATCAGCGAGAAAGAGAAATCCCGGAGACGCATACATATGAGATACCAAATAAGAAATTGATTAAACAAATTGGACCAACTTTCTGCTGCGTGCAATAAACCAATCGCAACAAGAACAATGGAAATAGAAGCCGCTTGTTACATTAGTTGTGGTGAACTGCCACATTGGCAGTCGCAGAATGATTCAACCTCCTTTATGACAAGCGTCTTCTGTACTTTGTAGCGCCCCTCTTGCTGTTACGACCTGCTGCAAATGTAATCCACGCTCAGACACCCATGAGCAATGGCCTCTGGCTCACCAATCTCTCATGAGCAATGGCTCTGGCTCACCAATACTCTCATGAGCAATGGCCTCTGGCTCACCAATACTCTCATGAGCAATGGCCTCTGGCTCACCAATACTCTCATGAGCAATGGCCTCTGGCTCACCAATACTCTCATGAGCAATGGCCTCTGGCTCACCAATACTCTCATGAGCAATGGCCTCTGGCTCACCAATACTCGCGTGTTTACGGCTGCTAAAGCCTTCAAAATCCTACCAAAGATTTTCTATGGGGTTCAAGTCAGGCAACTGAGCCAGCCATTATACAATCTTCAAGGACTACTTCTGAATTTAAGCCTTGGAGGACCTTTTGATGTACGCATAGGATCCTTGTCTTTTTGGAAGGTCCAATGATGCTCACTCTTTTGTTTCTTAACAATAGGCAATAAGTTTTCCCAATCTTGCCTTCTTGCTGTATGTTTCAAATGTTAGAGGACCCATAGTGTCACTGAGCTACTGCCTTGCTTGATTGTAGGTATTGCCAAACCACCAACATGCTTTACTGTAGGCAGGGTGTTCTATTCAGCATATGCTTTACTTTTCCTCCTCCAGCAGACCGCTGACCCTTCTGTGGCTTATTTATAGTTCTGACTTTATCTGATCCCACTTTTCTTGCGCTTTTGAGTCAGTTGAGGTGTACGTCTTAGGCTGGGAACACACATGCGAGGAATACGGCAGAGTCTCGCAGCGGCCACGCGCTCCACTCCCGAGGCCGCGACTCGCCGTATTCCTCGTATGTGTGATCCCGGCCTTAGAGCCCAGGCAAGGAAGCCTTCAGTGTTTTAGCTAACATCTGGTCAATTATGAAAATCATAGTGTTATCCGATTCACCATTTTGTTAGTCCGTGGAAATCGGACTACACTCATATCATCAAAGTTCAGTCTGGTGGTTTCGATGGAATCATTGACTTGCATGGCCGCGTGCGATCTGAATATCTGATCAAAACTCTGGCATGCAGAAAAGTTTTTTTTTTTTTTTCCCTCCGTCTTACGGGCGCAGTCCAAGGAAAAAAATCTGACATGTGGCGGCCCCATAGCATAACAGTAGTCTGGGTGCGATCCACTGTTTGGTGGGCGACTTGAACTCTATAGCGCCACCTGTTGGTAGTAGCGATCCTACAAGTCAACCCTTTAATGAGTCTTGCAATATGACTTAGGATAAAAGCCAAATCAGAATCTCAATTTGCAGACTCGGTGTTTCGGGCTATTGGCCCTCGTCAGTGCAAAGTAGGATCGCTACTACCAACAGGTGGCGCTATAGAGTTCAAGTTCTCTTTCTCTCTGAAGAGGCAGTTTGCATATTTAATTTCCCAGAGGAGCATTGCACGGCAAATAAGCCTCCTTACCTCGACAAGCCAGAGCTGGTATTTCACTCTCCACAAGGAGAAACCTTACCTCTTAGACCTCAATGTTTGGTGGGTCGCACTGGGACCGTTAATACGGTTGCCTGCACCTGCCCTTAGTGTGTAAACTGAAACCTCAATGTCTGCTGTTACCAAACCTTCCATCAGGTCTTTTGCACTCCCTCGATGGTTTTTGACCACATGACTAAGGAATCTGATGGCAGTCGGTGACAGCTTTCTATTTTTGCCACGTCCAGGAGTGTAGCCGGTGTTTTTATAACTTTAAACTCTGCTTCCAGCTGTATCTCTAGGAACCTTCAATATCTTTTGTATAGTCATCCCTGTTTGTGCAAGGCAATAATCACATAACTTTTTGGACCACTCGCTTAAAGGGAACCTGTCACCAGATTTGGCCGATACAAGTTACGGCCACCACATTTCAGGGCTGATTTACCACATTCTATAATGCTGTAGATTAGCCCCCGATCCGACCTGTAAGAGAAGAAAATAACTTTTATTATACTCACCTGAGGCGCGGTCCGGTCCGATGGGTGTCGCTCTTCTTGGTCCGACGCCTCTCATCTTCATTCGATGCCGCCCTCATGCTTGCTTCATAGCTCCCCGGCATCATGCTCCTGTGCAGGCGTACTTATCTGTCCTGTTGAGGTCAGAGCAAAGTACTGCAGTGCACAGGTGCCATGAAAGGTCAGAGAGGCCCTGCGCACTGCAGGCAGAGAAGTACGCCTGAGCAGGAGCGCAATGTCGGGGAGACTGGATGATGCAGGGACGCGTCATCCACACGAACCAAGGAGGGCGGCATCGCAAGAAGATGGGAGGCGTCTGACCAAGAAGAGCGACACCTATCGGACCGGACCGCCCCTCAGGTGAGTATGATGAAAGTATATAAGCCCTGAAAGGTGGTGGCTGTAACTCGTATCGGCCAAACCTGGTGACCGGTTCCCTTTAACTTAGCCATATTTTTAGCATACAATCAAACATCACAGTCAACATTCCCCCATAGCCGGTTCAGGTATTGGATGAGGTTATTTATGTTTCTCATGATGCTGCATTTGGAGAAATCACTTATTTCAGCTGCAGATGAAGGAAGGGAGACACAGTCATAACTAGTGGGTAGGCGGAGCCCAGACGAGATAGACACCTCAGATTAAAAAGAGTGTTGACCGGCCCCTCCAGCTCGGGCTCCTCCTACTCAGCTCTCCAGTTTACAATTTGAGGTCTCAGAGGATAGTCGCTGCTGGAAGCAGCTCCTCAGAAGATTTTATTATTTTTTTATCGGACAAGAGACTTGGATCACCAGAAGTGGTCTAGAGGTCTCAGGGGTCTCAGCGCTGCTGGACTCCCACCTCTTCCTTGGCGGATCTGTATTACCCTATATGGTGGTCCCTGCAGAACCCTGCCGGCCCGGGGGGATGAGGATGGCTTCCCTGGCGGGGACGCAAACCGCGCTGCAGGGGTCACTGCGTCCCCCGCCCTGGGGGGAAGCATGGGCAAGCGCCACAAATCCCTGGGGGTCCCTGTGGCGCTTCGGCTGGTGAGTACTCCACATTTTAATATGTGTTTGAGTGTTTTCAGCGACTGCTGCGGCAGTCGCTGTTACATGTATACATGCGGTGACTGTGTGTTTTTTGTCCGCAGGTGGATGCCTGCAGGACATAGCGGGGGAGAGAGGAGCTGTGCGCCTTTTTATTTGAATTTTGCGCCGCTCTGAGCGCGCGCTTTACGGCAGTCTCCTTTTCCGGCTTCTCTCATGAAGCACACGGAGGCACAGCGCGGCGGCCATTACTGACAGGCTGAAAGCTCCCTCGGACATCGCTCTCCTCCCTCTCGGCAGCACTGCACCGCGACCAGCTGGGTGAGTCGCTTCTTCCCGTCTAGGGCAGAGGCTTAACCCCTTCACCCCCACAGCGCGGGCGCCTTTCTGAGGCACGAATGGGTGGCAGACTGCGCTGCCTGCAGCTGTTATCTCATAAGGGCTCGCACACCTTTTCAATAAAGAGGTTGTGGGGAGTCTGCGACAGTAATACTGCCACTATACGTTCCTGCTAACGACCGATAACGACGCATACTATGCGATCGTTTGTGTAACCATTTTTAATGTCGCTAGTAGCTGCCAATCTGGGCGATTTCATTAACAACGCATAAGCGGTTAGCGATCCCCTTAATGACTTTGGCGGTCATTGCGATTTACTAACAGCGCAATTTTTTAGCGATCTTGTGAACGTTTTCTTGTTAAGTGTGGCATAGCTGTCCTGTAGCTGCTGCCTTATAAGAGGCACTTGGGGCTCGCACACCCTTTTCATTATTAAGGTTGTGGGGAGTCTGCGACTTTAACCCCTTCTTAGGCGGTTAACTCTTAATGGGGGACAGCTGGGGTAGCTCTTTCTTTAAGAGCTTTAACCCTTCAGCGTTCGTTTTTTCTTTAAGAAACACACTTTCTAGTTACTGACAGGTTTAACCTGCCATATACTGTGCAACCGTTCTCCAGATCCGCTACAGGATCAGTCTCGCATATCTGACGCGCAGCGGTCGGAGGTTCCAGTGGTGTCAGAATGGAGGCCCTCGCTAGTTTCTATTGATGGCCTGTCTGATTTTTCTATTATTGAGTGTCAGCTAGATCCTCTCATGGCAGGAAGCGACACAAGCCGGTGCCTTGCTTCCCGCGTAACGAAAGTGTCCGATTCGGACAAGGAGGATCGGCAGGGACACTCTGCCTCTCTTTTGGGCCGTAAAGAGGTTTTTATTGGAGGCGTTACAGTTACCAGAGGAGGTATCTGGACGTCCTGGTAAGTTGGCCCGGATTTTTTCAGTCACGATCAGCTTTACCATCACTGGATGAGCTTAATGGGGCAGTGGAGAAGGAGCGCCTGTGTCCAGAAAATTGAGACACCGTGTCCGTTTTCTACGGAGTTGATTGATAATTGGATCCTTCTCCTGAAGTGGATGTCCCTTTATCTCAAAGGGAAGGCGAGTCTGCAGGACCCGCTGGACAGAAAAACGTAGATGGGCAAAATCCATCTACGAGGCCGCGGGTCATGGATTCAATACTAGAGTCCATGTGTGCTTGTAAAGCTTCCCTGAGCCGATTGGACCGTCTATGGATGGCGTGGCAAGATGGATCTCCTCTATCGAGGTAGATGGGCTTTTCAAGTTGTTGGAGGATACTGCGTCACTGCTATCCAGGGCGCAATCCTCGGCAGTCACAGTCAGAAGAGCACTGTGGCTTAGACAGTGGACCGGGGACGCGGTTTTCAAGCAGGTTTTGCTATCTTTAGCTTACAAGGTGGTCAGCTATTTGGATCTGACCGCACGGAGCTGATTGCCAAGGCAAAGTCAAAAGAAACGGCTTTACCGCAGCGCAGAGCTGTGACTTCTGCGTCTGGCAGGACTAGTGCCGGTAGTTGTCGGCGGTCCTTTCGGTCCAGGGGATGATTCGGTCAGCCCTCTGGCGGTTCGGGTCGTCTCTCTTTTTTTAAAAAATAAAAAAAAGAAAAGAAAAATTCCCTGGAAACAGAACTTCCGTTAAGACAAATAGCCCGCTAGGACGGACTGATGTCAGGGTGTCACTAGAGCGCTCTCGAGTGGGGGGTCGTTTACTCCAATTCAAACCGACTTGGGCTTCCCGCGTGTCGGACGCCTGGGTGACACAGGTTGTGTCGGCAGGCTACTTCATAGAGTTTCTTTCTCAAACTCCAGACAGTTTTTTTGTCAATCTCGCTTTCCGTCAGAGCCCGAGCTTTTTGCCTCTCTACTGCGGGAGGTAGATTCCTTTCTGCAGAAAGGTTTGGTGGTGCCGGAGGGCCGGGGAAGAGGGTTATATTTTAACCTCTTTGTGGTCCCCAAAAAAGAGGACAAATTTCGGCCCATTCTGGATCTCAAAAGATTGAATCGGCATGTGCACGCCCGGAGTTTCCGTATGGAGTCGCTTCGCTCCGTTGTGGCGCCCTGTCGCAAAACGACTTTTGGTGTCAATCGACATTCGCGACGCTTATTTGCACTTTCCAATCGGAAGGGCCCACCAACGCTTCCTTCGTTTTGCCATAGGTCAGGACCATTACCATTCGGGTTGGCCTCAGCGCTCAGAGTTTCTACAAAAATTCTGGCGCCTTTCATGGCATTTCTTCGAAGACAGGGGGTTTCGATTCATCCCTATCTGGACGACCTTTTGATTGTGGCGTCCTCAAAGAAGGAGGCGGTGACGGCTCGTAACCTATCCCTTCAGCTCCTGGAGGACTTCGGGTGGCTGGTCAATTTGGAGAAGTCGTCTCTGGAACCTTTGCAGTCAAATCCTGTTTTTGGGGATGCATTTCGACTCGGTACGGGCAGTGGTGTCCCTACCTCCAGACAAGTGGGCATGTCTCCTTCGACATGTACAGATTATGAAGTCTTCGACAGCACTTTTCCTTCGGAAGTGTATGCGCCTTCTGGGTTTGATGGTGGCGTTCATGGAGGCACTTCCGTTTGCCCAGTTTCATTCGAGGGCACTCCAAAGGCTCATTCTGAGTCGTTGGGATCGATCGCAGGCTCCGCTGGATTGCAGTGTCATCTTCTCGCACAGGGTGCGAGAATCTCTAGTATGGTGGTTACGTCCAGGAGCGTTATCCCTGGGGAAGTCTTTCCTCCCCCCGAGGTGGTCGGTTCATAACCACCGATGCCAGCCTGACGGGCTGGGGGGGGGGGTGTCTGGAACGATCTCTGGATTCAGGGAGTATGGTCATCAGAAGAATCTGTTTTACAGATCAACATCCTGGAATTGAGGGCAATTTTTCCTTTGCCTCCATCACTGGACGGTCCCTTTGAGCGGTCTGCCAGTCCGAGTGCAGACAGACAACGCGACGGCGGTCGCGTATATCAACCACCAAGGCGGGATGAGGAGTTCCAGGCTCATGGTGGAGGTGTCTCGGACCCTGATTTAGGCCGAGAACAGAGTGCCAGCCATCTCTGCGATCCACATTCCAGGGGTCCAGAATATCACGGCGGACTTCCTCAGTCGCGAGGAGATGGATCCCGGAGAATGGAGTCTTCATCCGAAAATTTTTGCACTGCTGTGCTCCCGTTGGGGAACTCCCCAAGTGGATTTGATGGCATCCAGGTTCAATGCCAAATTACCGATCTTCATGTCCAAGTTCAAGGACCCGAAGGCTGTGGCGGTGGATGCTCTAGTGGCTCCGTGGGACCAATTCGAGCTAATCTATGTGTTTCCGCCGATTCCCTTATTTCCTCTGGTGCTACGTCGGATCAGACTAGAGAGAATCCCGACTATGTTGATAGCCCCAGATTGGACAAGGAGGACGTGGTTCTCGACAGTGGTGTCGCTCCTGGCAGCGCCACCATTTCCACTTCCTCTTCGCCCGGACCTGGTAACCCAAGGGCCCGTTCGTCATCCGGACCTGAAGTCTCTGCGTTTGATGGCGTGGCTCTTGAGACCGAAATATTGACCCGTCAAGGTTTTTCAGCCGAAGTCATTGCCACTTTGCGAGCTGCCAGAGGTCCGGCTACTACTAGGATTTACCACAAGACTTGGGAAGCCTTCTTTTCGTGGTGTTTGGGTTCTTCAAGGAACCCGAGGATTTTTTCCATTCCCAATTTGTTGGCTTTCCTGCAATTCGGGCTGGACAAGGGTTTGGCAGTGAGCACCCTGAGGGGTCAGGTTTCTGTTCTGTCCTTGCTGTTCCGGAAGGCTATCGCCTCGCGTAGGGACGTACGTTCCTTTTTTCGCAGAGTAACCCGCCAGTTTCCGCCGCGGAAGGCGCCTGTGTCTCCTTGGCGTCTCAATCTTGTTTTGGAGGCTCTTCAACACGGGCTTTTTGAGCCTATGGACTCTGTTAGTCTTTCCTTGCTCTCTTGGAAGGTTGCCTTCCTAGTGGCGGTCACCTCTTTGAGAAGGGTTTCTGAGTTGGCGGCTCTTTCTTGCTCGCCTCCTTTCCTGGAGTTTCACCCGGATCGCATAGTGCTTCGCACACGGGGCGACTTTCTACCTAAGGTGGTGTCGCAATTTCATTTTAACCAGGATATTGTGTTGCCCTCTCTTTGTCCGGGGCCGAGTAATGCGAAGGAATGGGCCTTGCACACATTGGATTTGGTGCGGGCTTTGAAGTTCTATTTGTCTGTTACCCAAAGTTTTCGGAAGTCGGACTCCCTGTTTGTGATTCCAGCAGGTCGTCGACGTGGTCAACGAGCTTCCAAGGATGCTATAGCTTGTTGGATCCGGTCGGCCATTTTGGAGGCTTACCGACTTAAGGGCGAACCTTGCCCGATTAAGGTTCGAGCTCATTCCACGAGAGCTGTGGGCTCATCGTGGGCTTTCCATCAAGGGGCCTCGGCAGCTCAGCTTTGCTGGGCGGCGACCTGGCGCTCCGTACACACCTTTACAAAATTTTATAAGGTGGACGTTAGTGCTTCCGCTGATACAGCTTTAGGACGTAGGGTCCTGCAGGCGGCTGTGGTTTAAAGTTCTCGTTAACTTGTGTTTAGCGCTAGTTGCGCATTTTCTTAGGTTGTTGGGTTCTGCCTTTTCTGTTTTTTTCCCACCCTTAATTTTTGGACTGCTTTGGGACGTCCCACTAGTTATGACTGTGTCTCCCTTCCTTCATCTGCAGCTGAAAGACGGATTTTGGTAAGAACTTACCTGTAAAATCCTTTTCAGCGAAGAAGGAAGGAGACACAGATCCCTCCCATGGCAGAAGTGTGTTGTTATTTTCAGATGCGGCGTGACCCTTCTCTGATAGCGATTATCTGGGCTGAGGTCGACGTGCTAAGGCTCTGTTCCAGCATCGCCAGCTCATCGCAGTGGTCAGGTCCAGTGAGTAGTACCTGGAACTGTGTGGTTTTTGCCTACATGCATACATAACCTGTATTTTTGTGTTTTTTTCTCTGAATTTCTTCAGAAGGGGTTATGTTGCTCCGCTGGTGATATTGCTCTTCCTTAAGCTTGTGTACGACTGGAGAGCTGAGTAGGAGGAGCCCGAGCTGGAGGGGCCGGTCAACACTCTTTTTAATCTGAGGTGTCTATCTCGTCTGGGCTCCGCCTACCCACTAGTAATGACTGTGTCTCCCTTCCTTCTTCGCTGAAAAGGATTTTACAGGTAAGTTCTTACCAAAATCCGTCTTTCATTAGTTCTGTTGAGCTATTTATATTGTCATAATTTAGTTTATTTGTAAACAGCAGAAAGTTCTGCTAATTCTACTAGTCTATTTTGCAATGACGGTTGAACAGTTCAATGGTATATTAGGAATGCAGGAAATTGACAATTTATATAAAAGGAACAAGGTCTATTAAAATCAAATTCTGAAAGTTAAAGGCCACATTCACACCATCAGTATTTGTAAACCAAAATCGGGAGTGGAACAATCAGAGGAAAAATATAATAGAAACACGTCACCACTTCTGGTTTTGGTTTACAAATACTGAGGTAAAATACTGACCAAACACTGAACGTGTGAACGTGGCCAGATGGTTATATGGAAGTAAGTCAGCAGTGATCTCGTCGGATGAGTGTTGCTAATGATGTCACACATGTCCCGACAGGTAAATATTAACATATCCTCGGCAGGTATTGTGCACCACTAAAAATGGACCTGTGCATGATATCTGTGATCATGCAGACTTTCTGCCAGGTATCTGTAGAGTGTCCACATCAGGAGGTGCGCTGTGCCAGAATGTTCTTTTAATCTTCACAAATTAATGTTGGTCAAACCTGACGCCCATCTAATGTGTATGGAGCCCCAATGGCAGATGCCTGGAAGAAATGGATCAAGCAGATGAAATTCAATATGCCTGATCCTTTTGTTCCACAGATGAATCATCGCTATAAGAGTCTGGCAACAGTTTACTCCTTTCTGCCCATGCCAGAAGTACATGCCCCCACCATATCTTAGAACAGATTTCTCAGTGTGTGAGGTGTATGACAGACAGCTCTGAGCTCCTTGTCTTACCTCCTGCTGAAGTCACTGTGGGTGGAGGGGCAGTGCAGCAGAGTTTAGCTAAGTTATATTACAAACCCTTCTATCAAGATCGCCTCTCATTGCACTGTTGGTGTGTGGGAGGGACAGTACAGAAACACTGCCTGTCCAGAGATGAAAGCTTAAAGTGCCACACACTCTTATATTTGTTGTGGTCAACTTACATTGACTCTGCAGTGAGATCAGAGCAGTGTTTCATTACATCTCACACAGGATTATCCCAGAACAGCCAGGCTACTCGTGTGTCATGTAGTGACCGCACTGGTCTCACTGCAAAGCAATTACATGTCTGAGCATAGCAGGCATTAGTGTAATTACTGACACCCTCAGCAATCAAGTGCTGATAGAAGAGCTTGTAATGTGACACTACTAAACTCTGCTGCACTGCCCCTCCCCCCATACTGACACCTGTAGTTAGATCAGAGCTCTATCCTTACATCTCACACTGAGAAACCAGCTCTAAGCTATGGAGGGGGCAAGTTCTACTTTCCTTTTAGTGTTGCTGCCTGCGTATGATTTGGCAGCATTCTACAGGAAGGAGAAATACATGCCCCTAGTGAAAACTGTCAGATAACTTAAAACCCACTTGGACTTTTTCTTTTTTTTTTACAATGAAAGTAGTTGGCACCTAATTAGTTAATATCTGCTACAGAAGCAAAATTAAAATAAACCAATTCTGTACTATTCCTCTTTGTAGCCTCTATTACTTCCGGTGTCCAGTTCAACATGAAAAGTGTAGTAAAAGGTAATTTTTTAAGTGAATCTTTCCCCAGATTTCACAATACTACTGGTAGACATTAGATCTTAGGCCTGATGAGTCTTTTTTTTTTTTGCGCTGAGTGGGAGACACGGAGGAGTTGTCAATCAGGCTGGAGTGCGGAGATTGAGTATAAAGAAGCACTTGCACACCTAATTAAACAATAAAAACGTTCATATATGTGCATGTATGAATATACTCCCGTACCGCCGCTCTCTCCGGTGTCCAGTGCTGCTGTTCTGCCCTTTGCAGTGATGTCACCGCAGATGAGACTATCCGGCTTCTTTAAAGTTTCAAAAGGGATCATACGGCAACGCAGACATGAATTTGAATAGATCTATTTAACGGCATATTCAGATTGTATTGTGAAATCTGGTGAATGATCTGCTTAAAAGCCAATATCCAATTCTTTTTCCTGCTCCAATATATTTTAAAACTAAATTGGATTGGATTGGATCTGGAATTGGAGTGGGGAGAGTTGTGCGCCATGTTTTCTTTTTTTTCCTTATTTTATTGGGTATGCTGAGGCCACTGAAGTTGTCCAGCAGTGGAAATACCCTTAAGTATCTATTTGTTACATGCAACTAATAATATAAATTATTTTAATCCAAATTGAATGCCAAACCAATCAACACGGTGCAGGATCCAAAAAAATAAATAAAAACTATATAATACTTTAATGCAGCGATACATAGCAGTTTAATGTGAAAGAATACATAGCCACAAAAGATAAACGGGTGAATCACATGTACCACCCACAGCGCCATGCAGAAAATGTCACTATTGGGCTACAAATTGAAATATGAAAATATTTATTTGTGGGGGGGCAGTACAGTCATGGACAAAAGTTTTGAGAATGACACAAATATTAATTTTTACAAAGTCTACTGCTTCACTTTTTCTAATGGCAATTTGCATATACTCCAGAATGTTATAAAGAGTGATCAGCTTAACAGCAATTACTTGCAAAGTCAATATTTGGCTAGAAAATGAACTTTATCCCCCAAAACACATTTCAACATCATTGCAGCCCTGCCTTAAAAGGACCAGCTAACCTCTTTTCAGTGATTGCTCCATTAACACAGTTGTGGGTGTTGATGAGGACATGGCTGGAGATCAATCTGTCATGATTAAGTAAGAATGACACCACTGGACACTTTAAAAGGAGGCTGGTGCTTGGCATCATTGTTTCTCTTCTGTTAACCATGGTTATCTCTAAAGAAACACGTGCAGTCATCATTGCAATGCACAAAAATGGCCTAACAGGGAAGAGTATCGCAGCTAGAAAGATTGCACCTCAGTCAACAATCTATCGCATCATCAAGAACTTCAAGGAGAGAGGTTCCATTGTTGCCAAAAAGGCTCCAGGGCATCCAAGAAAGACCAGCAAGCGCCAGAACCATCTCTTAAAAGTGTTTCAGCTGCGGGATCGGGCTACCAGCAGTGCAGAGCTTGCTCAGGAATGGCAGCAGGCAGGTGTGAGTGCATCTGCACGCACTGTGAGGCGGAGACTCTTGGAGCAAGGCCTGGTCTCAAGGAGGGCAGCAAAGAAGCCACTTCTCTCCAGAAAAAACATCATGGACAGACTGATATTCTGCAAAAGGTACAGGCAGTGGACTGCTGAGGACTGGGGTAAAGTTATTTTCTCTGATGAATCCCCTTTTCGATTGTTTGGGACATCAGGAAAACGCCTCATTCGGAGAAGACAAGGTGAGCGCTACCACCAGTCTTGTCTCATGCCAACTGTTAAGCATCCTGAAACCATTCATGTGTGGGGTTGCTTCTCAGCCAAGGGAATCGGCTCTCTCACAGTCTTGCCTAAAAACACAGCCATGAATAAAGAATGGTACCAGAATGTCCTCCAAGAGCAACTTCTCCCAACCCTCCAAGAGCAGTTTGGCGATCAACAATGCCTTTTCCAGCATGATGGAGCACCTTGCCATAAAGCAAAGGTGATAACTAAATGGCTCAGGGAACAAAACATAGAGATTTTGGGTCCGTGGCCTGGAAACTCCCCAGATCTTAATCCCATTGAGAACTTGTGGTCAATCATCAAGAGACGGGTGGACAAACAAAAACCTAAAAATTCAGACAAAATGAAAGCATTGATTGTGCAAGAATGGACTGCTATCAGTCAGGATTTGGTCCAGAAGTTGATTGAGAGCATGCCAGGGAGAATTGCAGAGGTCCTGAAGAAGAAGGGTCAACACTGCAAATATTGACTTGCTGTATTAACTCATTCTAACTGTCAATATAAGCTTTTGTTACTCATATGTTTGCAATTATATTTCTGTCTGTGATAAAAACATCTGTCAAACACACATAAAAACCAGAGGGCACTAGATCATGTGAAAATATAATATTTGTGTCATTCTCAAAACTTTTGGCCATGACTGTACTCAGCATATAGGCCCATTTTGAACGCAGGTTGAGCTGGATCCCAAACTGCACTTCCTTGGTCCTCTGGTTTTACATAGGGTAACCGGGGGGTGTTTCATTTGGTCAGGACTAGTAGAAAATATACCTTTACATGGCAAGTCCATTCCTCAGTTACTGAGAAATCAGCATTTGAATTTATGTGCAAAAGAGGCTGAAGAACTAAGGTATGGCTGAAGCCTCGGTCACTCCAGCTCTAATCTGCTCCTGCTGGACTGATGACTCCTTTGTCTGAAGTCACACAGCATAGAGGCTCTTAGTCAAGGAGGAGTTGATGCTAGGCAGGGAATAGAGCTGGAGTGACACAGGCTTCAGATCTACAGATGATGAATAGACCGGCCATGTCACTGGACTTGTCACTGCAAGAGCTACAAACACATTGTTTGGGTGTGAAATCTGGCTGACAGATTCTCTTTAATACGGACCATTGGCAGTGTGCTGTTATCACGTGTGTATAGGTGATTTACAAAAGACCTCCGTGTCAGGAATTTTTGTTTTTCCTTATCACTTGAACTGACTGGTGCCGTGTATAACAATGTATGGATGAGGGAGACCATTGCAGCTGTACGGTACTTGAACATGAGAAATTAAAGCTACTGCGTATTCCACTAACTTTTCTGTGTTATGCAAATAGGTGGAAAGTGACTTTTTTTTTTTAAAGTGCATGCATTATTCAGAGAAACAAACAAGGCAAGATTGGGGAAAGCACCCAAATGTATTCACTTCCCTGAAAAAACTAGAAGTCAGTATAAGTAAAGTTTCCGCTGACTGTATGCACGCATATCCCAGCATAAAATGAGATTACTCATTCAAATTGCAGTAAACCCGTATTCATCGACTATGTAGAGATGAACAAACTAAAATGCTCATGTTCGGGGTTTGTATAGTGAGATTTTCCAGCTCCAAAGTTTGGGTCCTCATTGATTTCCATGGAGTCCGGGATCAAGTTCGGGTTCAGTTCTAGTACCTAGTGATAAGCGAACGTGCTCAGAAGGAAGAGGAAGAGTCAGTAGAAATGATCAACTGTTAAGAATCACATTTTTTGGACAAACCTCCCAATAACTTACCGTTTTGGCAAAAAAACACTAACCTCAAATGCACTGTTCCAAATGACATTTTAGAGGTTGTAAAGCACTGCCAATGGTCATCTGTTGAATTGGCAGCATTACAAGGTCTCATTTACAGAAATCAAAAGCATCTTAAACAGGCCACAAGGTACATGTTGGAAACTACATCATGATTGGATTTAGGCTATGTGCACGTTGCGGATTTGTTGCGGATCAGCAGCAGATTTTCCATGCGGAATTGCAGCAGATCCGCAAATTTTTGAGCAGCTTATGTTATTCAATGGAAAAAAAAATTGCTGTGCACATGCTGCGGAAAATTCCACATGGAATCCGCAGCAGTTAATTTTCCGCAGCATGTCAATTTTTTTGCGGATCCGCTGCGTTCCTACACCCATTGAATTAATGAAATCCGTAGGGGTAAAAACTCATGCCAATCCGCAAAAAATCTGCACAAAATCTGCAAAATAGTAGTTACTTACCATTAACGGTATTTCTCGGAGCCCATGACAGCACCACGGAGAGAGTGGGATCCGCCCTTCAGGGACAACCCCCTAAAGATAAAAGGGCGGCACCTCTCCTCCGCCCCCCGTTGGTTACAGAGCATCAGAGGGTTTCCATGTTAGTTAACAACAGAAATATATACATCATTACAACATCGCCTAGTATCAATTTACACCGTGCCTAAACAAAAAACACTCCACAAACTAGAAAATGTTCTCACCGCACACGTGATAGGGGGGAATAAGCGGCCGCCGTCATGGGCTCCGAGAAATACCGTTAACGGTAAGTAACTACTATTTTCTCTCTCACCCATGACAGCACCACGGAGAGAATTACAGAGACTGGTAGCTTTAGGGAGGGACCACAGCCTGACGGTCAGGTCAGACGCAGAGGCTAGATCTATGCGATAGTGCCTGAAAAAGGTTGAAGGTGATGACCAGGTGGCTGCCTTACAGATCTGTTCTATCGATACCTCAGATCTCTCTGCCCATGTGGTTGCCATTGCTCTGCTAGAATGGGCTCTCAATCTTTCTGGAATGGTATTCCCACTGGAAGAATAGGCCAGGGTAATCGCATCCTTTATCCACCTTGCCAGGGTACTCTTGGATGCTTTGAGACCCTTCCTAGGTCCCTGGAAACACACAAAAAGAGACCCTTCCTTTCTACACCCCTTGGTGGCCTCTAGATACTGAACTAGGCACCTCTACGTCGAGGGTGTGGAATCTCTCTTCTCCCCTATTCTTAGGGTTTGGGCAGAAGGAGGAAGAACTACTTCTTGGGACCTATGAAAGTGTGATGCTACCTTAGGTAGGTAAGCTGGGTCAGGTTTTAAGATGACTCTATCCTCTAGTATTTCATGGAAGGTGGAACTGCAGATAAGGCCTGAATATCGCTTACCCTACTGGCCGATGTTAATGCTACTAGCAGCAGGACCGTTAAAGATATTATTTTTAAAGGGCTGATGAATTGGTTCAAATGGGGCCTCTGTCAGCACGGATAATACTAGTTAAGATCCCGTGCCGGCATTTTCCAGCCCACTAATGTTTAGACCTGACTGCAGCTTTTATAATCGAGCTATCCAGGGATTACCTGCCAATCATAGCTTAAGGTCCCTAAAGCCGCTACCTGTACTTTTAGCTATGTGCAGCGGCGTAATCGCTTCAAAAACGCTTAGAAAACCATCCCATGTAATCCTATGGAATTACGCATTGCGTGCACATACGTATTTTGCGGAGCGTAATCGCTTCGCGCAAAAATACACAGCATGCTCATTCTTTTTGCGTAATCGTGGCGATTACGCCGCCATAGGATTGCATTGAAACGCTCACTTCACGCATGTGGCTATGCCCACCATGCGTGAAGTGAGCGCTTCATGTGCGCTTGGTACCCAGGGTCTGGAGGAGAGTAGACTCTCCTCCAGACCCTGGGTACCATATCCCGTAAAAAATAGAATAAAATAATAAATATTGATATTCTCACCTTCCGGCGGCCCTCGAGTCTTCCGCCTCTCAGCCACGCTGCCAGCATCTTCGTTCCCGGGATGCATGCGAGAATGACCTTTGTGACCGCGACTTTGCAAAGTCATTCTCGCAATGCATCCTGGGAACGAAACTTGCCGGCCGCATCACTGAGGAGCAGGTAGGCTGCAGGGCCGCCGAAAGGTGAGAAAAATAATAAAAATTAATATTTATTGATAAAGTTGATCATACTTGTCAACACTATGCTTGACAAGTGTGATCAACCTTCAATCATTTTTCAAGCGATGCTACAGATCGCTTGGAAAACGCTAGCATTCTGCAAGCTAATACGCTTTCAAAATGCTTGTGTTTGCGGGAAAACGCATACTAATTACATATGCGTTTTACCCACGGCGGGGAGTTGCACAAATCTCCGCAAAATTGCGGAGCATTTGCCAACGTGTGCACATAACCTTAAAGTACTGACTGCTAGGCCTCGTTCCAGCCTTTCTGCAAAAATCAAGGATTTTGTAACCTGAACCCCATCTTGTAAACCGCACCCCGGCGTGAAAGAAATTTTCTCCAGTTCTCCATAGACCCTGTTGTGACAGTTTCCTACTTTTTAGCAGTGTGTATCAATTTCTCTGAAAAACCTCTCCCCCTCAATATTATCATCTCAAAATCCATGCTGTTAATGGAGTTCTCGCTGGGTGTAATATTGGTCCCTGAGACCAGGGCCGGCTCCAGTTTATGGGCCCCGGGCGAAAAGAGCCTCAGTGGCCCCTATAACACAGACCACGATTCATGATCATAGAATCATAGAATCATAGAATGGTAGAGTTGGAAGGACCTCCTGGCCTTCTGGTCCAACCCCCTGCTCAAAGCAGATTCTCTAAATCATCCGGACAGATGTCTGTCCAGCCTCTGTTTGAAGACTTCCATTGAAGTAGAACTCACACCTCTTGTGGCAGCCTGTTCCACTCATTGATCACCCTAACTGTCAAAAAGTTTTTTCTAATATCTAATCTGTGTCTCCTCCCATTCAGTTTCATCCCATTGCTTCTAGTCTTTCCTTGTGCAAATGAGAATAAAGATGATCCTTCTACAATGTGACAGCCCTTGAGATATTTTAGACAGCTATTAAGTCTCCTCTCAGTCTTCTTTTTGCAAGCTAAACATTCCCAAATCCTGCAACCGTTCCTCATAGACATGGTTTGCACAGATACAGCAGAGATACAGCAAGATGCACAGATACAGCAGAGAAATATAGGTTACAGTACAATGCCAAATACTTCACTTCTTCCATTACATGACTGATATCTATTGTAAATTGTACAATAGCTCAAAAACCACCAAATCCTCACAGCGCACAGAACAGACTGGACAGTAACAGTCCTCCATACAATATTATGGCACCACAGTCTCCCCTCATCACCCATATAATACCCATGCAGGATGTCACCCCCATATAATGCTCCATACAGAATACGGACCCAAAATAATGCTCCATACAGAATACTGGACCAATATATGCTCCATACAGGATACTGGTCCCCATATAATGCTCCATACAAGATACTGGTCCATATAATGCTCCATACAAAATATGGAGCTCTTCTCTGCGCTGTACTGCGTTCTGCACTGTTACGGCTCAGAAAGGGCGCTGTGGAAAGACTCCCCATTACATCATGATGCCTCCCCATCATCATCATTGCCTCCTTATCTCATCATTGCCTCCCATCATCTCATGGGCCTCCCCATTATAATCAATGCCTGCCCATCATTATCATCTCCTCCCATCATCATCAATGCCTGCCCATCATCATCTTCTCCCCATCATCAATGCCTGCCCATTATCATCAATGCCTGCCCATTATCATCATCTTCTCCCCATCATCATCAATGCCTCCCCTTATCAGCAATGCCTGCACATCATCATCTTCTCCCCATCATCAATGCCTGCCCATTATCATCAATGCCTGCCCATTATCATCAATGCCTGCCCATTATCATCAATGCCTGCCCATTATCATCATCTTCTCCCCATCATCAATCATTATCGCCTCCCCATCATCATCTTTCCCCATCATCAATGCCTCCCCATTATCAGGAATGCCTGCCCATCATCACACACAGACAGCACCACAGCACACAAGCACTCTCTCACATACACACACACAAAGCACCGCACTACATACACACAGACACACACAGAGACACACACACACACACGTCTTACCTGTCCAGCGTCCGCGCTCTCTGCCACAGCCGGCCGCTGAATGATGACGTCATTCAGTGGCGCTGCTGTGAGAGGAAGCGCCGGCGCCCCCTGGAGCCCGGAGCTGCAGCAGCGGAGGCACGGGAGAGGTAAGTATTGTGCCAGCTGATGCCGGGGCCCTGAGCAAGCGGGGGGGGCCCAGTGGCGGCACTGACACCGCTCTCCTCCGCTAACGGGCGCGGGGGTGCCAGACGGCGAGTGGGCCCCCCGCCTGCTTAGGGCCCCGGCACTTGCCCGGGTGTGCCGGGTGCTGACGCCGGCCCTGCCTGAGACAGTAGGTCTGGGAGATCCAGTAGGACCCAGGGGTCGGAGATCGAGAGCATCCTCAGCCATGAGAACCAAGTTATTTTGGGCCAAAAGAGGGCGATCAATATCATATTTGCCTTGTCCTCCCTGACTTTCCTTATAACTGCTGGAATGAGAATAATCGGGGGAAAGGCGTATGTTAGATTGTGGGTCCATGGTATCAAGAAGGCAGCCAGAGCCCGAGGGTTCCCCTCGGATCTAGAGAGCAGAACTGTTCCACCTTCTTGTTCCTGAAGTTGGCGAATAGGTCTATGTCCTATACAATCTGTTGAAAAATGGACCAATTTAGAACCCACTCGCCCTGTCTCAGACGAGTGCGGCTCAGAAAGTCTGCTTTTGTGTTGTCTTTCCCGTGAATATGTAACGCCGAGAGGGATAGCAAGTTCCCTTCTGCCAGGCTGAGAAGCTTGAAGGAAGCATTCATTAGGGTTCGAGATCTTGTTCCCCCCTGGTGGTTTATATAAGCCACCGTCACCTGGTTGTCCGAGAATATATGGACATGGTGGCCTAGAAGTGAGGGCAGAAAGTGTGATAGTGCGTAGTCTACTGCCCACAGTTCTTTCTGGTTCGAGTATGCCTCCATCTCCTGTGCACTCCATTTCCCCTGTGCAACCTCGCCGCCCATGTGTGCTCCCCATTCCTTGGGCCTTGCATCTGTGGTGACTATACGGGATATTTTTGTTACTCAGGGGACCCCTCTGGATAAGTTGGCAGTGTTCCCCCACCAGGCTAGGGAATTAATAGTTGCAGAGTTTAGAGTTATGTGACCTTCTAAACGCCCTCTCAGGGCTGACTGATTCACCAGGATGTCCCATTGGAGCTCCCTCATGTGCAGCTGCGCCCACTGGACTGCCGGTAAGCAGGCGGAAAGGGACCCCATCAGTGACATCGCTTCCCTTAGAGTCAGAGGGGTTTCATATGGCTTTTGTCACTATGTACACAAGCTTCTCTTCCTTGCGGCTGGGAAGTCGGCATTCCTGTTTTTTGGAATCCAGTGTGAATCCTAGGAACTCTTGTACTCTGCTGGGCTCTAGCCTTGACTTCCCTAGGTTTAGGAGCCAGCCCAGGTTTTGTAGTGTACTCATCACTCTGTCCCTTTGCTTTCTGCAATTTTGGGCAGAGTCGCTGGCTATTAAAAAGTCATCCAATTATGGAACTATGAGAATGTCCTGTTCCTTTATGTGGGCCATTACTTCTGCTATTATTTTCGTGAACACCCGAGGGGCTATAGATATTCCGAAGGGCAGAACTCTGTATTGGAACTCCCTTATTTGTCCCTCTATGGAAACTGTCAGTCTGAGAAATTTGTGGAAGTCTCTGTGAATGGGCACGTGATAGTACGCGTCGCTGAGGTCTAGTACCGTCATGAAGCAGTTCGGGAACAGAATCTTGATGGTAGACTTGATTGACTCCATTTTGAATCTTTGGTTCTTGACGTACACATTCAGACTTCGCAGATTTATAATTGTTCTGTATGTGCCGTCTTGTTTGGACACTAGAAATAGTGGGGAGTAGAACCCCTTGCCTTTCTCCTGAGAGGGAACCTCCTGAAGGAACAATTTTTCTATTAGTTTTAATTGTAAGGTTCTGTGTACATGTTCCTGAAACTCAGTTTGTTCGTCAGCCATTTTACTCAGAATCTTGTAATGTATGTAGTACAGTTCATATAGCGTCTTGTGCTTGGGTGCGATGAAAATACATGAGACACAGGTTTGATATAGAAAGTCTTGTATTACTTCATACAAGTTGGCAAAAATAGTC
Source organism: Oophaga sylvatica (assembly GCA_033576555.1). Lineage (NCBI taxonomy): Eukaryota > Metazoa > Chordata > Amphibia > Anura > Dendrobatidae > Oophaga > Oophaga sylvatica. The sequence goes on from JARQOD010000003.1 coordinate 563,432,596, forward strand.
ACACAGTTTGCAGACACAGAAGCAGGAGACACAGCAGGCCAGAGTAATCTAAGCTCAGCAATCACTCTCCACAACAGGTTCAGGATCTTCTTCTCTGTTACCGTAAGTCCATGCAAACGTGGGTCTTTCAAAGAGCAGGGTTCAGAGTCCACAAGTGCTTCAGAGTTCCTCAGTAGGAATAGCTGGAGTACAAGGTCCAAGGCTTTAGGAGTCAGGTCACAGGTTCACTGCAGGCTAGATTCTGAAGCACTGATTGCTCAGCTGTGGCTGCTTAAGAAGCAAAAGGAGAGAATCAGGGCGGGAACATGCAAGCTGGAAACTCCATTTTGACTGAGGGCAAGATAGCTGCAGCAAGACAGAAAGTAAAATGGCTGACGAACAAACTGAGTTTCAGGAACATGTACACAGAACCTTACATTAATACTTCCCCCTCCAGGGCTTTTTGCTCCCGTGCGGAGGATCTTGGTGGCGTTATTATGTATCTTTGAGGTGGAATGGAAAGTCTATCCTTAGACCTGATTCGACCAGATTCACTATCCAAGGAATGTTCGATATTTTCTCCCAGGCCGAAAGGAAAGGTTAGTCTTCCCCCCACCTTGGGCAAAACGTCACTTGGAGGATTTTTTGTCACGGGAGGCATTGCCGAAGAGGAAGCCTCTATCTCTCTTCCTTCCTTCCTCCCATCTATTCTGTTCTCTGGGTGGCCTCTTCCGAAATATTTATTCCGAAAGGAACGTTTAAAGGGCAGCGGAGTTAGGTTCGGAAACCCTTTCTTATCATCCAGAATATCATCCAGCGTTTCGCCAAATAAAAACTTCCGGTCACATGGGATAGAGCAGAGTCTCATTTTGGTTTGCAGATCACCTGGCCAGCATTTAAGCCACAATGCTCTCCTGGCTGCGTTTGATAGGCCCGCCGCCTTAGATGTTAAGGCAGACTGAATCGGCCGATGAGTCCGCTAAAAAGGCCGCCGCTCCCCTTATCATTGGTGTAGACTCCAGCATCTTATTTCTGGGTGTCCCCTCCCTCAGTTTTCTCGAGTTGGTCTACCCATACCATGAGGGACCTGGGGGTACACGTTGCCGCTATAGATGACCTAATGTTTGCCCCTACAGACTCCCAGGTACCTTTGAGGAAGGTGTCAGCCTTTTTATCCAAAGGATCTTTAAGTGTACCCATATCTTCAAAGGGGAGGGCGAACCTTCTTGAGGCTTTAGCTATGGCCACGTCGAGTCTCTGGGCTTTGTCCCATGATGTGGATGCTTCCTCATCAAAAGGATATTTCCTTTTAAGAGAAGGAACTGTGGAGTTTTTCCTATCTATTCTGCCCCATTCCTTTTTGATTAGGCCCTGTACATTCTCGTTGAGGGGGAACACCTTATATTTCTGGTCCAATCCCCCAAGCATTATATCCTGGATGGACCTATCCGGGTGGGGATCCAATACCCCCATAGTCACCCTCACTGCTTTCACCAGTGTGTCCACTTCGTCCAAGGGAAAACAATGGGGAACCCCCTCTCCTCCTCTGAGGGGACAGAGACTGATGTGTCTGATATAACTTCCCCGGATGTGGAGGGGTCAGACTGGGGAGGGTCTGTCAAGGAACTTTTTCTCCCTCCTTTTGCCCCTTTTTTCAGTGACATTAGGGCACTCTGAACTTCCGACCGGATCGTCGCTCTGAGATCAGAAGTGAAATCCGGATTTTCCTTAGAAAGGATTTTTTGCATACAGGAATCGCAGTTTTTTGTCCCATGTTCCTGGTAAAGGCCTGCTACAGGTGGGGCATTCCCTATTCTTTTTTTTCCTTCTTCTTTCCCTAGTAAGGGAAAAGAAGGCTACTACAATGGTGCACATTCACGAAGATCACTCACCACCTATGCGATTGCAGGTACCAGTTCGGGAGGCGGAATCGGCTCCTGTATAGGAAGTTCCGCAGTTGGCGATTTGCTCCTAGCCGCGGATCTGCTATGCTGCGTGGAGATACTAGTTGACCGGGTCTCTCGACTGTCCCGGTCCTTATGCCGGTGATGATGCTGCTGCTGCTGTTGAGCCTGCTGCCTGGACTGCTCCTGTTGCTGGTCGCTATCCTCCATTGCCACGGGACGCTTCCAGCTAGGAGCATCTACAGGGTGCCCATTTTTAAATTTTCCTGGCGTGTGACATCATCGTTCCCATCCTGCTCTGCAGTCTGCCCCCGGGAGTGCGCATAGCGCATGCGCCGACCCAGGGACTCGGAGGAGGCATTGACTTCCAGGGCAGCCGCCATATTGGATTCCCCATGTGCCGGCGCTGCCACGCGTGCGCGCCGGGTCCCTGTCAGCCCCAGACTCCTATCCGGAGCGGCGGCTATTGGTCTCCCGCCCGCTCACCCCGCAGCCCATCAGACCCGGCGGTGGCAGCTTCGGGCACTGCACCTGCCGTGACAGGAGACTCCCCGCTGTCGTTAACCAGACGGGCTGGCCCCGGCATCCAATCTTCTTTCCAGGTATGCCGCACGTAGGTCACCCTTTAGGGACAGGAAACCAACTGGGGGTGGAGGAGAGGTGCCGCCCTTTTATCTGTAGGTTCCTGTCCCTGAAGGGTGGATCCCCTTCTCTCCGTGGTGCTGTCATGGGTGAGAGAGAAAAAGCTTGGACTTTTATATGCGTTTTCTGCCAAAAGAGGCAAAATCCGCTCAGGAAATTCCTGAGCCCAATCCGCAACATGTGCACATACCCTTATTATGTCAATTTTTTATGATCTGGAATAAGGGTTTTTGAACTATTTTAATAAAGAATCTACTGGAAAAAATGTTCATGCAAGTTACACATAGGACCCCTTTTTTGATATCCCCGTCACAATTCTTGCACTCCTTGAACTTGTGAGGTTTTTGATCGTTTCTGCTTGAATTTGTTTGCTAGATGTCAGAATCACCTCCCAGAGCTGCTGTTTTTATGTGACCTGCCTCCCACACGTATAGATCTTTTGCTTGAGGATACTGTGGTCCATTCTCAAGCACAAAGATTATTTTTCTACAGATGGCACTTTTCTTTTTGTACAGTGGAAGAAAGGGGTCAGTCAGAAACTCTATATACTTTGCCAAGGTCATTTTCACACTTTCAGTGACTTACCAGCTCTCTACCATGATTCCACCATCTTATTGCTGACATCACAGCCTTGTGGGGACATGGTGGCCATGCACTACACCATCTGAACCATCCAGGGTTGCACAGCATGCACCAGTAAACAAGAATATGGCCCATCTCAAAGGTTTCTGCACCATTTACGGGTGGCCGGGTAGTAGGTTTATGCACAACTGCAAACCCCTGGAAAATCCTACACCTTGAGGTTTGCTGGACTCTAGACCCACCACCAAGCTTCAAATACCTGGCTGTTGCTTCATAATGTTTTTTTTAGCAGCTTCTTTCTTAATATGATGAATTTGTCTGGCAGAAACCTTCCTCATTATACCTTTATCTGCACAAGCACATCTGTACTCTGTATGATCATGTTTAAGTTTTCATGAAATCTCTAATGTTTTCATACCTTGTCCAAGGCATAGCACTATTTGATGTGCTTCGGCAGCAGGGAGATCCCTTTTCTTTCCCATATTGCTTCAACCCTGTGGCCTGCTTATTAATGTAGACTGTCCTTAATTAGTTTGCCAGGGGAGCCCAATGAAAGGAAAACTACTAAGGATGGGCGAATGTGCTCGGTGCTACTCTGATATACTCTAATATCACTTGAGTATCTTGATGCTCGAAAATGCTAAGCCCTCGACGAGCATTGGCAGGTGCTCAGACTTGAAGCTCGAATCAATACCCTGCATGTTTGGCGCCTGTTACACAGCCAATAAAGCATGCGGGGATTGCCTGCCAGTCACTGTAGTGTCATAGCCAAAATTATGCCTCTCATCAGAGGTTATAAAATCAGAGGCACCGCCACGCTCAGCTCACTGATGGCATTGCACAGCTCAGGGACCGTCGTGATTGGAGGGAGAGAGCAGTTATCCACGCCTGTGCATGCACAGTTTAACTAATCGGAGTTCTACTGGTAATACTGGTGCTGTTGCTGAACCATTAACATTCCTGCTAAGGATTAATCCTGCGGTTTACGGTTTGTATCAGATACATTCTGCATTCAGCTAGGGACAGTTTCAGGAGCAGGGAGAGTGGCAGAATACAGCATTTAGGCAGGGATTAGGTGGTGGTATATACAACTTCAGAAAGCGTTAAATTTTTTCTGGATTCAATTTGTTGTAAAACTGTATGGATGTGCTCTCTGTTACATTACAGTGGTATTAAACTGCAAAAAAAAAAAAAAAAGGTGTGCATGCTGCAAATGACTAATTTATTATGAAAAAATAAACTTGGTTTTCAGAGACCTAACAGTTAGAAAACGTGTAAGGTGTGTGGTGAGGGACAGGGAAGCAGAAGTGTTGATGAAGGTCTACACCGATGCAGAGGACGTGGGGCAGATGCAACTATGCCTGTTGCTGCAGCACAAGAAACACGCCTATCCACGACACAGCTTCCTATCCCACTTTGCAGGGAGGCACAGTACACTACTTCTGAAGCCAGAGCAGTGTGACCAGGTGGTCGATTGGATATCAAATAACACTTCCAGCATAATTGCCAGCAACACCCAGTCTTCTACACAGACCAGTCTCACCAGTTAAAAGTCTGGATCACTTAAAGGGAATCTGTCACCCTATTTTTGCCCTTTGAGATAAGCCCCTGATGGCGGTGGCCCTATCTACAGCATTCTGTAATGCTGTATATAAGCCCCGATGTCACCTGAAAGTAAAGAAAAGTGAGATATATTATACTCACCCAGAGGCGTTCCGCCGTCCGGTCCGGCACCTCCCATCTTGTAGCAAAGCCGGTCTCTTCTTTCTGTCCCGGCTCCTGCGCACTGCTCTGCCCTGGTGAGGCAGAGCAGAGTACTGCAGTGCGCAGGCGCCAGGAAAGGTCAGAGAGGTCCAGCGCCTGCGCACTGTAGATAAGCCCCTGATGGCGGTGGCCCTATCTCATAGGGCAAAAATGGGGTGACAGATTCCCTCTAAACCTCACACTGATCCTCCTTCCTCCCACGATGTTGAGTCCCAGGAGACCAGTCATCCCAAACTAGGGCAATTCGAGGAGCTCTTTACAACATAATTTCTTGATTGTGGCCTGTCGCCCTGCATGTTCCAAGAGGGACAGGAGGAGATGCTGTTAAGTGATACACAAAACTTAGAGCAGCCACAGGAAGAGGATGGTGGGGAACAGCAAATTTTGTCTAAGGAGATAGTTGATGATAAGACACAGTTGCCGTTAGTCACCAAGTCAGGAGGACCTGGTTGTGGTGGTGGATGATGAACTCACCAACCCAATCTGGGAATCTGGCATACAAAGTGAGGCCAGCAGTGCTGAGGGGTAAGGACCAGAGACAGCAGGCTGCCAGCTGCTCTGCAGAACACAGACACTTGTGAATTTCTCCATCAAAGGGTTAGGTGTTCCCCAGTCTGGGACTTTTTTTTTTTAAAGCGCATTCAGAGAAAAAAAAAAAAAAAAAAGTCATCTGCAACCTGTGCAATGCCAAGATCAGCAGGGGCCTGACCACTAAGAATCTAACCATCACCAGAATGATTAGGCTCATGTCATCCAAGCTACTCAACTCAGTGGGTCAAACGCCTGGGTCCACAATTTGTGCCAGCGGGCGACAGTGTCTCTTCCCCTGTACTAGGTGCATCCCAATCCCCTCTTCATGACACTAGCACAGGATGCCTCCGGCCTGGCACATTCTCAGGCATCATCAGGCACTGACAACCTGTCCAAGCACAGCGTTCAGCTGTCCCTACACCAGGCCTTGGAACAAAAATGTAAGTTCCTAGCCACGCACAGGCCAAACGCTAAACAAGCACATTTCCAGGCTGCTTGCCGTGGAAATGTTGCCATTTAGGTTTGTAGACAGACGGATTTTGGTAAGAACTTACCTGTAAAATCCTTTTCAGCGAAGAAGGAAGGGAGACACACTCATTACTAGTGGGTAGGCGGAGCCCCAGATAGGATTAACACCTCAGATTCCAAAAAGTGTTGACCGGCCCCTCCAGCTCGGGCTCCTCCTACTCAGGTCTTCAGTCGTACCAAAGCTTAGGAAGAACAATATCACCAGCGAAGCAACATAACCCCTTCTGAAGGACTTCAGAGAAAAATACAAAAATACAGGTTATGCATGCATTTGCAACAAAAAACCACAGTTCCAGGTACTACTCACTGAACCTGACAACTGCGATAGGCTGGCAATGCTGGAACAGAGCCGTAGCGCGTCGACCTCAGCTCAGAAAATCGCTATCAGAGAAGGGCCACACTGCATCTGTAAATACAACAACACACTTCTGCCATGGGAGGGATGTGTGTCTCCCTTCCTTCTTCGCTGAAAAGGATTTTACAGGTAAGTTCTTACCAAAATCCGTCTTTCAGCTGCAGATGAAGGAAGGGAGCCACACTCATTACTAGTGGGATGTCCCAAAGCAGTCCAAACAATAGGGTGGGAGAAAAACCAAAAAAGGCAGAAACCCAACACCTAAACAAATGCGCAACAGGCGCCAACACAAGTTAACTAACTTAGAATACCGCTGCCTGTAGGACCCTACGTCCTAAGGCCGCATCAGCGGAAGCACTGACGTCCACCTTATAAAACTTTGTAAATGTGTGGACAGAACGCCAGGTCGCCGCTCGGCAGAACTGAGCTGCCGAAGCCCCCTGATGGAAAGCCCACGATGAAGCCACAGCCCTCGTGGAGTGAGCTCGAACCTTAATCGGACAAGGTTCGCCTTTAAGTCGATAAGCCTCCAAAATGGCTGACCAGAATCCAACGAGCTATAGAATCCTTGGAAGCTCGTTGACCACGTCTACGACCTGCTGGGATCACAAACAGAGAAACTGTTTTCCTAAAACCTTGAGTAATAGACAAATAGAACTTCAAGGCCCGCACTAAATCCAATTTGTGCAAATCTCGTTCCTTTGCATTCTTCAGGCCCGGACAGAGCGAGGGCAACACAATATCCTGGTTAACATGAAAACGCGACACCACCTTAGGTAGAAAGTCGCCCCGTGTGCGAAGCACTACTCGATCCGGGTAAAACTCCAGGAAAGGAGGCGAGCAAGAAAGAGCTGCCAACTCAGAAACCCTTCTTAAAGAGGTTACTGCCACTAAAAATGCAACTTTCCAAGAAAGTAACGAAAGGCTAGCAGAACTCATCGTCTCAAAAGGCACATGCTGAAGAGCCTTCAAAACAAGGTTGAGTCGCCAAGGAGACACAGGTGCCTTCCGTGGTGGAAACTGACGGGTTACTCCATGAAAAAAGGAGCGTACATCCCTACGCGAGGCGATAGCCTTGCGAAACAACAAGGACAGGGCAGAAACCTGACCTTTCAGAGTGCTAACAGCTAAACCTTTGTCCAACCCGTACTGCAAAAAAACCAACAGATTGGGCATAGAAAAAATCCTCGGATTCCTTGAGGAACTTGAACACCACGAAAAGAAGGCTTCCCAGGTTTTATGATAAATCCTGTTAGTAGCCGGACTTCTGGCAGCTCGCAGAGTGGCAATGACTTCAGCTGAAAAACCTCTACGGGTCAATATTTCGGTCTCAAGAGCCACGCCGTCAAACGCAGAGACTTCAAGTCCGGATGACGAACGGGCCCTTGTGATAACAGGTCCGGGCGAAGAGGAAGTGGAAATGGCGGAGCTGCCAAAAGCGCCACCAGTGTCGAGAACCACGTCCTCCTTGGCCAATCCGGAGCTATCAACATAGCCGGGATTCCTTCCAGTCTGATCCGACGCAGTACCAGAGGAAGCAAAGAAATCGGTGGAAACACATAGACCAGCTCGAACTGGTCCCACGGAGCTACCAGAGCATCCACCGCCACTGCCTTCGGGTCCTTGCACCTGGACATGAAGGTCGGTAGTTTGGCATTGACCCTGGATGCCATCAAATCCACTTGGGGAGTTCCCCAACGGGAGCACAGTAGTGCAAACATTTCCGGATGGAGACTCCATTCTCCAGGATCCATCTTCTCGCGACTGAGAAAGTCCGCCGTGGTATTCTGGACTCCTGGAATGTGAATTGCAGAGATGGCTGGAACCGTGGCCTCGGCCCATAGCAGGATCCGAGACACCTCCATCATGAGCCTGGAGCTCCTCGTCCCGCCTTGGTGATTGATATACGCGACCGCCGTCGCATTGTCCGTCTGCACTCGAACTGGCAGACCGCTCAAAGGGACCGTCCAGTGTTGGAGGCAAAGGAAAATTGCCCTCAATTCCAAGATGTTGATCGGTAGAACAGACTCTTCCGATGACCATAATCCCTGGATCCAAAGATCGTTCCAAACACCCCCCCAGCCAGTCAGACTGGCATCGGTGGTAATGACCGACCACTTCGGAGAGAGGAAAGATTTCCCCAGGGATAACGTTTCCGGACGCAACCACCATTCTAGGGATTCTCGTACCCTGTGCGAGATGATGATGCTGCAATCCAGAGACAACTGTGATCGATCCCAACGACCCAGGATGAGTCTTTGGAGGTCCCTGGAATGAAATTGGGCAAACGGAAGCGCCTCCATCAAACCTAGAAGGCGCATACACTTTCGCAGAGACATTGCTGTCGAAGCCTTCATAATTTGTACATGTCGTAGTAGACATGCTTGCTTGTCTTGAGGAAGAGACACTACCGCCCGTACTGTGTCGACATGCATCCCCAAAAACAGGATCGACTGTGTCGGATCCAAAGACGACTTCTCCCAATTCACCAGCCACCCGAAATCCTCCAGGAGCTGAAGGGATAGATTGCGAGCCGTCACCGCCTCCTCCTTTGAGGACGCCACAATCAAAAGATCGTCCAGGTAGGGAAAAATCGCAACCCCCTGTCTTCGGAGAATTGCCATGAGAGGCGCCAGAATTTTTGTAAAAACTCTGGGCGCTGAGGCCAAACCGAATGGCAGAGCCACAAACTGGTAATGGTCCTGACCTATGGCAAAGCGAAGGAAACGCTGATGAGCCCTTCCGACTGGAACATGCAAATAAGCGTCGCGGATGTCGATTGACACCAAAAAGTCGTTCTGCGACAGGGCCGTTATCACGGAGCGAAGTGACTCCATGCGGAATTTTTGGGTGTGGACATGCCGATTTAATCTTTTGAGATCCAGAATAGGACGAAATTTGTTATTTTTGGGAACCACAAAAAGATTGGAATAAAATCCTCTTCCCCGGTCTTCTGGCGGTACTGGTATTACCACACCCTTCTGCAGAAGAGAGTCGACCTCTCGCAGCAGGGCGGCCTTTAACTCGGGCTCTGACGGAGTGCGGGACTGGTAAAACCTGTCCGGGGGCCGAGAAGAAAACTCTATGAGATAGCCTGCCGACACGACCCGCGTTACCCAGGTGTCCGGAAAGCGGGAAATCCAAGTCGCTTTGAATTGGAGCAGGCGACCCCCCACTCGAGAGCCCTCGAATGGAAACCTGGCGTCAGTCCGCCTTGGCGGGCTTCTTGTCAGTCTCCCGCTTGTCTTGACGGAAATTTGATTTCCAGGGAGTGCGGGATTTCTGAGTAAACTTTCTTCCCGAAAAAGAGGGACGACCCGATCCCCAAGAGGACTAACCGAATCGTCCCTTGGCACTAGTCCTGCTAGGCGCAGAAGCCAAAGCCCTTCGCTGTGGTAAGGCTGCTTCTTTCGTCTTTGCCTTGGCAATCAGCTCTGAAAGGTCAGACCCAAAAAGCTGACTACCCTTGTAGGCTAGAGACAGCAAACCTTGTTTTGACACTGCGTCTCCAGTCCACTGTCTAAGCCACAGTGCTCTTTTGACTGTGACAGCCGAAGCTTGCGCCTTGGACAACAGTGATGCTGTATCCAGACCTGCATCATAGCTATAACAAACCGCAGTTTCCAATAAATCGAGAAGACCATCTATCTCGGATAACGGAGATCCATTTTGTATCGCCGTCCGTACACGGTCCAACCAACATAGAGAAGCCTTAGAAGCACACATGGATCCTAACACCGCTTTGAATCCGTGCCCCGCGGCCTCGTAGTTGGATTTCGCTGCCATCTCCGTTTTTCTGTCTAGCGGGTCCTGCAGACTTGCTTTCCCTTTAACAGGGAGCAATGAGGATTTACTGAGCTGGGATAAAGGAACATCCACTTCAGGAGAAGAAATCCAAGTCTCTGTCAACTCCGTAGAGCACGGATATAGTGCCTCAAAAAAAACGTGTTCCATGAAAACGTTTATCTGGACACAGACGTTCTTTCTCCACTGCTTCCTTAATCTCTTCCAAAGCTGGTAACGTCGCTCGCAACTTACGGTACTCCTGGTACATCCGAGGCGACTTACCCGGACGTGTAGTTACCTTCTCCGGCAACTGTAATGCCTCCCTCATGGCTTCAATAAGAGCCTCTGTTCGGTCCAAAGGGACAGACTGTCCCTGCCGATCCTTATCCGAACCGGATAACTCCCCATCTGAATTCGAAGGGGAACCCTGTCCGCATTCCATATCAGATAGATCTGACTCGCTATGCGGAAATCGGCCTGTGCCGCTTCCTCCCATGTGAGGATCTAGCTGACACCCAATGACCTAAAAGGTCAGAAAGGCCATCAATAGAGTGCGCGATGGCATCCAATTTGGCATCGCTGTGCCCTGTAATAGCTGCGCTTGATGTCGAAGCCTGCGTATCAGATACGTGTGACTGATTCTGAAGCAGATTTGGCGCACGGTCCGCACCTTCTGGACCCTGTTCCGACATGCCCTCACACAATATATGGCAGGTCCGAACCTGTCAGTAACTTATGGAAAAAAGTGTGGCTTCTCAGGCGACAGCAGCAAGCACGCTGAAGGGTTAAATCTCTTAGTGAGAGAGGTACCCCAGCTGTATACTCAGCGATACAATTAACTGTTACAAGTTCTAATCCCAAACTGGGATAGAACCTATGCGTTGCTGAAGGGGTTAACCCTTGAAAAAGGGGTTAATGCCGCCAACTCCCCACTACTCCCTTATTAACAGAAGGGGTGTGCGAGTTCAGGTAAAAATAAGGTCTCTATATGAGACCGCAGCTGCAAGTAACGCTATCTGTTTTGCTATACAGATAGGTTCTGCGCTGTGGGGGTGAAGCGTTTCACTCACCCGGCTGGTAATGGTGCTGTAAATCGTTGGTACGGGAAGAGCGGAGCAGGAAGGAGCCCGTGGAGCCTTCTAATGGCCGCCGCGCTGAGAGAACCCGGAAGAGAAGCGCCTATCGCGCGCTTCTGTGACAGAAAGCCCGGGAGCGTGAAGCCACGCCCCCCGCCGGCTTCAAAAAAAGAGCGCGAACTCCTTCGCTCTCTGCTCTCCCCCTGTCCTGCAGGCGTCTGCCTGCGGACAGAAACAGTCACCAAACATGTCTCACATGTACCAGCGGCTGCCGCAGCAGTCGCTGAAAGCACTCACACACACACTTTAAATAAAATGTGGGGTACTCACCAGCCAAGCGTCACAGGGACCCCCAGGGGTTTCTGACGCGTGCCCATGCTTCCCCCCAGGGCGGGGATCGCAGTGACCCCTGCGCGTGGTTTGCGTCCCCGCCAGGGAAGCTATCCTCATCCCCCCGGGCCGGCAGGGTTCTGCAGGGACCACCCTCAGGGTAATTACAGATCCGCCAAGGGAGAGGTTGGGGTCCAGCAGCGCTGAGACCCCTGAGACCTCTAGACCAACTCTGGTGATCCAAGTCTCTTGCCCGAATAAAATAAAAAAAAAATCTTCTGAGGAGCTGCTTCCAGCAGCGACCATCCTCTGAGACCTCAAATTCTAGACTGAAGACCTGAGTAGGAGGAGCCCAAGCTGGAGGGGCCGGTCAACACTTTTTGGAATCTGAGGTGTTAATCCTATCTGGGGCTCCGCCTACCCACTAGTAATGAGTGTGGCTCCCTTCCTTCATCTGCAGCTGAAAAAGAGCATTTCAGCCAACTCATGGCAGCAGCAGCAGCTGTCCCTTGGACTCTGTCCCCAGCCGCAACTTTTTCTCCCGATGTGGCGTATCCACCTTGTAACAGCACGTGTCCAGGAAAATCACCCGTGCCCTTACCAATGCACTTACTGGGATTGTCCACTTAACATGTTGACCAGAGCTTGTGGCCAGGGACGCTACATTTTTCCTAATCGAACACGGAGTTAACATTGTGGAGGCCGGGCAGAGTCCCACCCTGGCACGGTACATGTGCTACTGACGCTGATTGCTGGCCCTACTTCGATCAGGGTTTCTTCCACATCATACATCAGTTCCTGCACCTCCTCATCACCAATTTGGTATCTCAGAAAACATCGTTCACATCAACCGGAAGCTCTGCAGCACTGTTTCAGAAAAGCGGCAACAGGCTCTGCTGAAGCCAATTTGTCTAGGAGGCAAACTACACACATCGCAGCAGTTATGGAAAGGAACAACAGACCAGAGACCTGTGGCTCTTGATGAGCCTCCAACCAGGCATGATCGTGTGTGATAATGGCTGTAACCTGGTGGCGGCTGTGAAGTAAATAGTTGAATTACACCCGCCAGTTGTTGCCTTCCAGGATCTATGGATGAGTAGATGACCCTACTTATTTTTTCCTGGCTTTGCGCAAAGCCTTTATGAGTGTAGGAGTACCACAACTGAAATTTTTTTCATGAGGCACTGCACTTGGTGCCTTTGAGGGTGTATGGATGACCCTACTTGTAATTTTTGGCAAGCTTTGCACTTCGTGCATTGCCTTTATGAGTCTAGGAGTGCCACTACATTACAATTTGAACAGAATGTATATGAAGCCCTCCTTTATGTCTAATACAGGATGTATCCGAGTCCCTCTTCCAGCAAAATTGTGGCAGTTCTTGCTTCCTTCATAAATAACACCTAATTTCCAGTTTTACAAATATTACAAATTAAAAACACGGATTTTGGTAAGAACTTACCTGTAAAATCCTTTTCAGCGAAGGAAGGAAGAGAGACACAGTATTCATTACTGATGGGTAGGCGGAGCCCCAGATCAGGATGTTACCTCAGATCAAAAGAGTGCTGACTGGCTGGCCCCTCCAGCTCGGGCTCCTCCTACTCAGCTCCAGTCGTACCAAAGCTTTTAGGAAAAGAGCCAAGATCACCAGCGGAGCAACATAACCCCTTCTGAAGGAACTTCAGAGAAAAAACACAAGGATACAGGTTATGCATGCAAAGAAAGCCAAAAACCACAGAGTTCCAGGTACTACTCACGGAACCTGACTACTGCGATGAGCTGGCGATGCTGGAACAGAGCCTTAGCGCGCTGACCTCAGCCCAGATAATCGCTATCAGATAAGGGTCGCGCTGCATCTGAAAACATCAACACACTTCTGCCTTGGGAGGGTGCTGTGTCTCTCTTCCTTCCTTCGCTGAAAAGGATTTTACAGGTAAGTTCTTACCAAAATCCGTGTTTCAGCTGCAGATGGAAGGAAGAGAGCCACAGTATTCATTACTGATGGGACGTCCCAAAGCAGTTCAAAAATAAGGGTGGGAAAAACCAACAAAAGGCAGAAACCCAACAACCTTAACAAAAAAGCGCAACCAGCGCTAAACACAAGTTCATCTAGAACTTTAAACTACAGCCGCCTGCAGGACCCTACGTCCGAGGGCTGCATCAGCGGAAGCACTGACGTCCACTTTATAAAACTTTGTAAACGTGTGGACAGAGCGCCAAGTTGCCGCCCGGCAGAGCTGCACTGCCGAAGCACCTTGGTGAAAAGCCCACGATGAAGCCACAGCCCTCGTGGAATGGGCTTGAATCTTAATCGGGCAAGATTCACCCTGAAGGCGGTAAGCTTCCAATATAGCTGACCGAATCCAACGAGCTATAGAATCCTTGGAAGCTCGTTGACCACGCCGACGACCGACTGGAACCACAAATAGGGAGTCCGTCTTACGAAAACCTTGAGTAATAGATAGATAAAACTTCAAGGCCCGCACTAAATCCAATGTGTGTAAAGCTCGCTCTTTCACATTCTTCGGATCCGGGCAGAATGAAGGCAACACAATATCCTGGTTGACATGAAATTGTGACACCACTTTAGGCAAAAAATCACCCCGAGTGCGAAGCACTACACGATCCGGAAAAAACTCCAGAAAAGGAGGCGAACAAGAAAGAGCTGCCAACTCAGAAACTCTCCTCAAGGAAGTGACTGCTACAAGAAAAGCCACCTTCCAAGAAAGTAAAGAAAGGCTAGCAGAAACCATAGGCTCAAAAGGTTTATGCTGAAGAGCCTCCAAAACAAGGTTGAGCCGCCAAGGAGACACGGGAGCCTTCCGCGGCGGGAACTTACGAGATATACCTCGGAAAAAGGAGAGCACGTCTCTATTTGAAGCAATGGTTCTCCGGAACAATAAGGACAGAGCAGAAATCTGACCTTTCAGGGTGCTGACTGCCAAACCCTTGTCTAGCCCATGCTGCAGAAAAGCCAACAGATTGGGAATGGAAAATTTTCTCGGGTTCCGAGAAGACCCCAAACACCACGAAAAGAAGGTTTCCCAAATTTTGTGGTAAATCCTAGTAGTAGCCGGACTTCTTGCAGCACGAAGGGTAGCAATGACCTCGGCTGAGAAACCTCTACGGGTCAAGATTTCGGTCTCAAGAGCCACGCCGTCAAACGCAGGGACATCAAGTCCGGATGACAAACGGGCCCCTGAGTCAACAAGTCCGGTTGAAGAGGGAGTGGAAAAGGAGGTGCCGCCAACAGCGACATTATTGTCGAGAACCACACCCTTCTCGGCCAGTCTGGAGCTATCAAAATAGCTGGAATTCTCTCTAGTCTGATCCGACGCAGTACTAGAGGAAGTAAGGATATCGGCGGGAATACATAGATCAGCTCGAACTGATCCCACTGAGCCACTAGAGCATCCACCGCCACAGCCTTCGGGTCCTTGCACCTGGACATGAACGTCGGTAACTTGGCATTGGACCTGGATGCCATCAAATCCACTTGTGGGATTCCCCAGCGAGAGCACAGGAGTGCAAAAACTTCCGGGTGGAGACTCCATTCCCCGGAATCCATCCTTCTGCGACTGAGAAAGTCCGCTGTAATATTCTGAACCCCTGAAATGTGAATCGCCGAAATGGCTGGTACACTGGCCTCTGCCCAAATCAAAATTCGGGACACCTCTACCATGGGTCTGGAACTCCTTGTCCCACCTTGGTGATTGATATACGCGACAGCCGTCGCATTGTCTGTCTGCACTCGGACTGGCAGACCGCTCAAAGGGACCGTCCAATGTTGGAGGCAAAGGAAAATCGCCCTCAATTCCAGGATGTTGATCGGAAGAACAGACTCTTCCGATGACCATACCCCCTGAATCCAGAGATTGTTCCAAACACCCCCCCAGCCCGTCAGGCTGGCATCGGTGGTTATGACTGACCACTTCGAGGGAGAAAAGACTTCCCCAGGGAGAATGCCCCTGGACGTAACCACCATTCTAGAGAATCCCACACCGCGCGAGAAATGGTGACACTGCAATCCAGCGATTGCGACTGGTTCCATCGACTCAAGATGAACCTTTGGAGAGTCCTGGAATGGAACTGGGCAAAAGGAATTGCCTCCATGGACGCCACCATCAGTCCCAGAAGACGCATACACTTCCGAAGGGACATTGCCGTTGAGGATTTCATAATCTGTACATGTCGAAGAAGACATGACTGTTTGTCTGGTGGTAGGGAAACTACCGACCGAAACGTGTCGAGATGCATTCCCAAAAAGAGGATTGTCCTCGATGGTTCCAGGGACGACTTCTCCCAATTGACCAGCCAACCGAAGTCCTTCAGAAACTGAAGAGACAAATCCCGAGCCGTCAACGCCTCCTCCTCCGAGGAAGCCACGATCAAAAGATCGTCCAGATAAGGGAGAATCGTAATCCCCTGTCTTCGAAGGATTGCCATGAGGGGCGCCAGAATTTTTGTAAAGACCCTTGGCGCTGAGGCTAAGCCGAACGGCAGAGCCACGAACTGGTAATGATTCTGACCTATGGCAAATCGAAGAAAGCGCTGATGAGCCTTTCCGATGGGAATATGCAAATAGGCGTCGCGAATGTCGATTGACACCAGAAAATCGTTCTGTGACAGAGCTGCCACAACGGAGCGAAGCGACTCCATGCGAAATTTCCGGGCATGGACATGCCGGTTTAATCGCTTGAGATCCAGAATCGGGCGAAATTTGTTCTCCTTTTTGGGAACTATAAAAAGGTTGGAATAAAAACCTTTCCCTCGGTCCTCTGACGGAACCGGTATCACTACACCCTTTTGTAGCAGAGATTCGACCTCTCGCTGTAGAGCGACAACAAGCTCGGGTTCCGACGGAACGCGAGACTGACAAAAAACATTTGGGGGTCGAGAAGCAAACTCTATGAAATAGCCTGCCGACACTATCCGCGTTACCCAGGAATCTGGAACGCGAGCCATCCAAGTCGCCTTGAAAAGAAGCAGGCGACCCCCCACTCGAGAATCCTCGAGTGGACCCCTGGCGTCAATCCGACTTTGCGGGCTTCTTGTCAAGTTCCCGCTTGTCCTGGCGGAAACTCTGCTTCCAGGGAGTACGAGTTTTCTGAGAGGATTTCTTTCCTGAGAAGGAAGGACGACCCGATCCCCACGAGGAGTGACTAGATCGTCCTCGGCCCCGAAAGGACCGCCGACCACTATAGACACCAGGCTTACTGGACACCGAGGCCATGGCCCTACGCTGTGGTAATGCTGATTCCTTCGCCTTAGCCTTGGAAATCAGCTCTGTGAGGTCGGATCCAAAAAGATGGCCACCCTTGTAAGGTAAGGCCAACAACCCTTGTTTGGAAACTGCGTCCCCGGCCCACTGTCTGAGCCATAAAGCTCTTCTGACTGTGACCGCTGAAGCTTGCGCTTTGGCCAGCAGAGATGCCGTATCCAGACCGGCATCAAAGATATAACAGGCTGCCGTTTCTAACCATTCACAAGTTTCCCGTATCTCAGATAACGGAGATTCATTTTGCAACTCCGTCTTCAGACGTGCCAACCAGCCTAGAGAAGCTCTAGCAGCACACATGGATCCTAGCACTGCTCGGAATCCATGACCCGCAGCCTCATAGCTTGCTTTTGCCGCCAATTCTGTTTTTCTATCCAAAGGCTCCTGTAAGCTCGCTTTTCCCTTAATAGGGAGTAGTGAGGATTTACTAAGCTGAGATAAAGACACATCCACCTCAGGAGCAGAAGTCCAATTAGCCTTTGACTCCGCAGAGCAAGGATAAAGTGTATCCAAGAAATGCGTTCCATGAAAACGCTTATCTGGACATAGACGTTCCTCCTCTATTACACTATTAAGCTCATCCAGAGCTGGCAATGTTGTACGCGAAGCACGGGACTCCTGGAACATGCGTGCTGATTTACCAGGACGACTAGTTACCTCCTCCGGTAACTGTAATATATCTCTCATGGCTTCAATTAATGCCTCCGTACGCTTCGCCATAGAGGAACGCCCCTGCGGCTCGTCCGCATCTGAATCGGATATTTCTCCATCCGAATTTAAAGGGGAACTCTGCCCAATATCAGATACGTCTGACTCGCTCCGTGTAGAGGCCCGTAACGGCCTGCGTCGCTTCCTCTGAGAGGAATTAGCAGACACATATTGACCTAAAAGGTCAGATAAGTTGTTGATCGATCGAGCGATATCATCCATTTTTCACCGCTGTCGACCGCAGCGCTAGACGCTGTGGAGGTCTGCGTATCTGATTGCCGCAATGGCACTGGGACGTGGTCCGCGGCATCTGAACTCTGTTCAGACATGTCTCACCTGTATGAGCAGGTCAAAGCGGTAATACCAGCAAAAACTATGCGGTTTTTTTTTTTTTTTTTATACGCTGAAGGGTTAACGCTCCACCAGGCAGGGTTACCCCAGCGGTATTCAGTCAAAAAATTTAGCTGGTAGAAATAACCCTCAGAGGGGTTAATATTGCAAACTCACCACAATACACGGATTTTGGTAAAGACTTACCTGTAAAATCCTTTTCAGCGAAGGAAGGAAGAGAGACACAGTATTCATTACTGATGGGTAGGCGGAGCCCCAGATCAGGATGTTACCTCAGATCAAAAGAGTGATGACTGGCTGGCCCCTCCAGCTCGGGCTCCTCCTACTCAGCTCCAGTCGTACCAAAGCTTTTAGGAAAAGAGCCAAGATCACCAGCGGAGCAACATAACCCCTTCTGAAAGAACTTCAGAGAAAAAACACAAGGATACAGGTTATGCATGCAAAGAAAGCCAAAAACCACAGAGTTCCAGGTACTACTCACGGAACCTGACTACTGCGATGAGCTGGCGATGCTGGAACAGAGCCTTAGCGCGCTGACCTCAGCCCAGATAATCGCTATCAGATAAGGGTCGCGCTGCATCTGAAAACCTCAACACACTTCTGCCGTGGGAGGGTGCTGTGTCTCTCTTCCTTCCTTCGCTGAAAAGGATTTTACAGGTAAGTCTTTACCAAAATCCGTGTTTCAGCTGCAGATGAAGGAAGAGAGCCACAGTATTCATTACTGATGGGACGTCCCAAAGCAGTTCAAAAATAAGGGTGGGAAAAAACCAACAAAAGGCAGAAACCCAACAACCTTAACAACAAAGCGCAACCAGCGCTAAACACAAGTTCATCCAGAACTTTAGACTACAGCTGCCTGCAGGACCCTACGTCCGAGGGCTGCATCAGCGGAAGCACTGACGTCCACTTTATAAAACCTTGTAAACGTGTGGACAGAGCGCCAAGTCGCCGCTCGGCAAAGCTGCACTGCCGAAGCACCTTGATGAAAAGCCCACGATGAAGCCACAGCTCTCGTGGAATGGGCTCGAATCTTAATCGGGCAAGATTCACCCCGAAGACGGTAAGCTTCCAAAATAGCTGACCGGATCCAACGAGCTATAGAACCCTTGGAAGCTCGTTGACCACGCCGACGACCTGCCGGAACCACAAACAGGGAGTCCGTCTTACGAAAACCTTGAGTAATAGATAGATAAAACTTCAAGGCCCGCACTAAATCCAATGTGTGTAAATCTCGCTCTTTCGTATTCTTCGGATCCGGACAGAGTGAAGGCAACACAATATCCTGGTTAACATGAAATTGTGACACCACTTTAGGCAAAAAATCACCCCGAGTGCGAAGCACTACACGATCCGGAAAAAACTCCAGAAAAGGAGGCGAACAAGAAAGAGCTGCCAATTCAGAAACTCTCCTCAAGGAAGTGACTGCAACAAGGAAAGCCACCTTCCAAGAAAGTAAAGAAAGGCTAGCAGAAACCATAGGTTCAAAAGGTTTATGCTGAAGAGCCTCCAAAACAAGGTTGAGCCGCCAAGGAGACACGGGTGCCTTCCGCGGCGGAAACTTACGAGAGATACCTCGGAAAAAAGGAGAGCACGTCTCTATTCGAAGCAATGGTTCTCCGGAACAATAAGGACAGAGCAGAAATCTGACCTTTCAGAGTGCTAACTGCCAAACCCTTGTCTAGCCCATGCTGCAGAAAAGCCAACAGGTTGGGAATGGAAAATTTTCTCGGGTTCCGAGAAGACCCCAAACACCACGAAAAGAAGGTTTCCCAAATTTTGTGTGTAAATCCTAGAAGTAGCCGGACATCTTGCAGCACGAAGGGTAGCAATGACCTCGGCTGAAAAACCTCTACGGGTCAAGATTTCGGTCTCAAGAGCCACGCCGTCAAACGCAGGGACATCAAGTCCGGATGACAAACGGGCCCCTGAGTCAACAAGTCCGGTTGAAGAGGGAGTGGAAACGGAGGTGCCGCCAACAGCGACATTATTGTCGAGAACCACACCCTTCTTGGCCAGTCTGGAGCTATCAGAATAGCTGGAATTCTCTCTAGTCTGATCCGACGCAGCACTAGAGGAAGTAAGGATATCGGCGGGAATACATAGATCAGCTCGAACTGATCCCACTGAGCCACTAGAGCATCCACCGCCACCGCCTTCGGGTCCTTGTACCTGGACATGAATGTCGGTAACTTGGCATTGGACCTGGATGCCATCAAATCCACTTGGGGGGTTCCCCAGCGAGAGCACAGTAGTGCAAAGACTTCCGGGTGGAGGCTCCATTCCCCGGGATCCATCCTTCTGCGACTGAGAAAGTCCGCTGTAATATTCTGAACCCCTGGAATGTGAATCGCCGAAATGGCTGGTACATTGGCCTCTGCCCAAATCAGAATTCGGGACACCTCTACCATGAGTCTGGAACTCCTTGTCCCACCTTGGTGATTGATATACGCGACAGCCGTCGCATTGTCTGTCTGCACACGGACTGGCAGACCGCTCAAAGGGACCGTCCAATGTTGGAGGCAAAGGAAAATCGCCCTCAATTCCAGGATGTTGATCGGAAGCACAGACTCTTCCGGTGACCATACCCCCTGAATCCAGAGATTGTTCCAAACACCCCCCCAGCCCGTCAGGCTGGCATCGGTGGTTATGACTGACCACTTCAGAGGGAGGAAAGACTTCCCCAGGGAGAATGCCCCTGGACGTAACCACCATTCTAGAGAATCCCGCACCGCGCGAGAAATGGTGACACTGCAATCCAGCGATTGCGACTGATTCCATCGACTCAAGATGAACCTTTGAAGAGTCCTGGAGTGGAACTGGGCAAAAGGAATTGCCTCCAGGACGCCACCATCAGTCCCAGAAGACGCATACACTTCCGTAGGGACATTGCCGTTGAGGATGTCATAATCTGTACATGTCGAAGAAGACATGACTGTTTGTCTGGTGGTAGGGAAACTACCGACCGAAACGTGTCGAGATGCATTCCCAAAAAGAGAATTGTCCTCGATGGTTCCAGGGACGACTTCTCCCAATTGACCAGCCAACCGAAGTCTTTCAGAAACTGAAGAGACAAATCCCGAGCCGTCAACGCCTCCTCCTCCGAGGAAGCCACGATCAAAAGATCGTCCAGATAAGGGAGAATCGTAATCCCCTGTCTTCGAAGGAGTGCCATGAGGGGCGCCAGAATTTTTGTAAAGACCCTTGGCGCTGAGGCTAAGCCGAACGGCAGAGCCACGAACTGGTAATGATTCTGACCTATGGCAAATCGAAGAAAGCGCTGATGAGCCTTTCCGATGGGAATATGCAAATAGGCGTCGCGAATGTCGATTGACACCAGAAAATCGTTCTGTGACAGAGCTGCCACAACGGAACGAAGCGACTCCATGCGAAATTTCCGGGCATGGACATGCCGGTTTAATCGCTTGAGATCCAGAATCGGGCGAAATTTGTTCTCCTTTTTGGGAACTATAAAAAGGTTGGAATAAAAACCTTTCCCTCGGTCCTCTGACGGAACCGGTATCACTACACCCTTTTGTAGTAGCGATTCGACCTCTCGCTGTAGAGCGACAACAAGCTCGGGTTCCGACGGAACGCGAGATTGACAAAAAACATTTGGGGGTTGAGAAGCAAACTCTATGAAATAGCCTGCCGACACTATCCGCGTTACCCAGGAATCTGGAACGCGAGCCATCCAAGTCTCCTTGAAAAGAAGCAGGCGACCCCCCACTCGAGAATCCTCGAGAGGACCCCTGGCGTCAATCCGACTTTGCGGGTTTCTTGTCAAGTTCCCGCTTGTTCTGGCGGAAACTCTGCTTCCAGGGAGTACGAGTTTTCTGAGAGGATTTCTTTCCTGAGAAAGAAGGACGACCCGATCCCCACGAGGAGTGACTAGATCGTCCTCGGCCCCGAAAGGACCGCCGACCACTATAAACACCAGGCTTACTGGACACCGAGGCCATGGCCCTTCGCTGTGGTAATGCTGATTCCTTCGCCTTAGCCTTGGAAATCAGCTCTGTGAGGTCGGATCCAAAAAGATGGCCACCCTTGTAAGGTAAGGCCAACAACCCTTGTTTGGAAACTGCGTCCCCGGCCCACTGTCTGAGCCATAAAGCTCTTCTGACTGTGACCGCTGAAGCTTGCGCTTTGGCCAGCAGAGATGCCGTATCCAGACCGGCATCAAAGATATAACAGGCTGCCGTTTCTAACCATTCACAAGTTTCCCGTATCTCAGATAACGGAGATTCATTTTGCAACTCCGTCTTCAGACGTGCCAACCAGCTTAGAGAAGCTCTAGCAGCACACATGGATCCTAGCACTGCTCGAAATCCATGACCCGCAGCCTCATAGCTTGCTTTTGCCGCCAATTCTGCCTTCCTATCCAAAGGCTCCTGTAAGCTCGCTTTTCCCTTAATAGGGAGTAGAGAGGATTTACTAAGCTGAGACAAAGACACATCCACTTCAGGAGCAGAAGTCCAATTAGCCTTTAACTCCGTAGAGCAAGGATAAAGTGTATCAAAGAAATGCGTTCCATGAAAACGCTTATCTGGACATAGACGTTCCTCCTCTATTACACCATTAAGCTCATCCAGAGCTGGCAATGTTGTGCGCGAAGCCCGGGACTCCTGGAACATGCGTGCTGATTTACCAGGACGACTAGTTACCTCCTCCGGTAACTGTAGTATATCTCTCATGGCTTCAATTAATGCCTCCGTACGCTTCGTCATAGAGGAACGCCCCTGCGGCTCGTCCGCATCTGAATCGGATATTTCTCCATCCGAATTTAAAGGGGAACTCTGCCCAATATCAGATACATCTGACTCGCTCCGTGTAGAGGCCGGTAACGGCCTGCGTCGCTTCCTCTGAGAGGAATTAGCAGACACATATTGACCTAAAAGGTCAGATAAGTTATTAATCGATCGAGCGATATCATCCAATTTTCCACCGCTGTCGACCGCAGCGCTAGACGCTGTGGAGGTCTGCGTATCTGATTGCCGCAATGGCACTGGGACGTGATCCGCGGCATCTGAACTCTGTTCAGACATGTCTCACCTGTATGAGCAGGTCAAAGCGGTAATACCAGCAAAAAACTATGCGGTTTTTTTTTTTTTTTTTTTTTTAAACGCTGAAGGGTTAACGCTCCACCAAGCAGAGTTACCCCAGCGGTATTCAGTCAGCAAATTTAGCTGGTAGAAATAACCCTCAAAGGGGTTAATATTGCAAACTCACCAAAATATATATATATTTTGTGAGCCCCAGCCAATTTTTATGTCTCTGATGAGACTGCAGCTGCAGGATAGCGATCGCTGCGCTGCGGGGTGAGGAATCCGCACTCACCCAGCTGGCCGTGGTGTCTATATGAGGAGAGGAGCGGTCCGAGGAGCCCAGGAGCCTGAGTAATGGCCGCCACAGTGAGGGGGTCGCAGGAGAAAAGCCAGAGCGCGCGTCTTCCTGCTCAAAAGACCGGGATAGATAGGCCACGCCCCCTGCTAGCTCAAATAATGAGCGCGAACTCTCCCCGCTCCTGCTCCCTCTCTGTCCTGCAGCTATCTGCCTGCGGACAAAAAATCACCACATCTTCTTGTAACAGTGCTGTCACAGCAGCGCTGAAGCATACTGACATTACATGTAGTAGCGCTGTCACAGCAGCGCTGAAGCATACTGACATTACATGTAGTAGCGCTGTCACAGCAGCGCTGAAGCATACTGACATTACATGTAGTAGCGCTGTCACAGCAGCGCTGAAGCATACTGACATTACATGTAGTAGCGCTGTCACAGCAGCGCTGAAGCATACTGACATACATGTAGTAACGCTGTCACAGCAGCGCTGAAGCATACTGACATTAGTAATAGCGCTGCTCATTCAGACGCTAAAGCACTCACACATAATTATTATTAAAATTTGTGTGGAGTACTCACCAGCCAAGGCGCCACAGGGACCCTCAGGGGTTTCTGGCGCAGTGCCCATGCTTCCCCCCAGGGCGAAGAACGCAGTGACCGCACGTGTGGTTTGCGTTCCCGCCAGAGAAGCTCTCCTCATCCCCCAGGGCCGGCAAGGATTCTGCAGGGACTTTGAGTAAATACAGATCCGCCAAGGGAGAGGTTGGGGTACAGCAGCGCTGATACCCCTGAGACCTCTAGACCAACTAGTGATCCAAGTCTCCTGTCCGAATATTAAAATAATAAAATCTTCTGAGGAGCTGCATTAGCAGCGACCATCCTCTGGACCTCAAATCTTAGACTGGAGCTGAGTAGGAGGAGCCCGAGCTGGAGGGGCCAGCCAGTCATCACTCTTTTGATCTGAGGTAACATCCTGATCTGGGGCTCCGCCTACCCATCAGTAATGAATACTGTGGCTTCTTCCTTCATCTGCAGCTGAAATATATGTTTGTGAGCCCCAGCCAATTTTATGTCTCTAATGAGACTGCAGCTGCAGGATAGCGATCGCTGCGCTGCGGGGGGAGGAATCAGCACTCACCCAGCTGGCCGTGGTGTCTTATGAGGAGAGGAGCGGTCTGAGGAGCCCAGGAGCCTGTGTAATGGCCGCCACAGTGAGGAAGTCGCAGGAGAAACGCCAGAGCGCGCGTCTTCCTGCTCAGAAGACCGGGAATAGTTAGGCCACGCCCCCCGTCAGCTCAAATATTGAGCGCAAACTCCCTCGCTCCTGCTCCCTCTCTGTCCTGCAGGTATCTGCCTGCGGACAAAAGATCACCACATCTACTTGTAACAGCGCTGTCACCGCAGCGCTGAAGCACTCACACATTATTATAATAAAAATTGTGTGGAGTACTCACCAGCTTAGCGCCACAGGGACCCTCAGGGGTTTCTGGCGCTATGCCCATGCTTCCCCCCAGGGCGGGAAGCGCAGTGACCCCAGTGTGTGGTTTGCGCCCCCGCCAGGGAAAACTCTCCTCATCCCCCAGGGCCGGCAAGGATTCTGCAGGGACCATTAAGTAGTTACAGATCCGCCAAGGGAGAGGCTGGTGAAATACACTGATAACATGTAATAGCGCTGTCACCGCAGTGCTGAAGCATACTGATATACATGTAATATCGCTGCCATCAGACGCTAAAGCACTCACACATTAATAATAAAATTTTGTGTGGAGTACTCACCAGCCAAAAGCGCCACAGGGACCCTCAGGGGTTTCTGGCGCTGTGCCCATGCTTCCCCCCAGGGCGAGGAACGCAGTGACCGCACGTGTGGTTTGCGTCCCGCCAGGGAAGCTCTCCTCATCCCCCAGGGCCGGCAAGGATTCTGCAGGGACTTTGAGTAAATACAGATCCGCCAAGGGAGAGGTTGGGGTACAGCAGCGCTGGTACCCCTGAGACCTCTAGACCAACTGGTGATCCAAGTCTCCTGTCCGAATATAAAATAATAAAATCTTCTGAGGAACTGCATTAGCAGCGACCATCCTCTGGACCTCAAATCTTAGACTGGAGCTGAGTAGGAGGAGCCCGAGCTGGAGGGGCCAGCCAGTCAGCACTCTTTTGATCTGAGGTAACATCCTGATCTGGGGCTCCGCCTACCCATCAGTAATGAATACTGTGGCTCTCTTCCTTCCATCTGCAGCTGAAAATATATATAATTTTGGTTTACTTTATTTTTTTCCATACCCTTTATAAATTTTGCCTTAAAGACAAGTTATTAAACATTTTTCTGTATAACATTTTTTTCCTGTGAACTCTAAAGACTTACAATAAGCAATTCAAAATCAATGACAAATTAAAGTGAAGGAAAAGTGTGACACCTTTGTTCTCAGAAGCGATCTGGGAGTCAGAGATGCTTCCAGGCGTCTTCCCCATGCTGTTGTCCTTCCATTCAGCACTTTTCCCATCCATTTCAATATTTTCACTGCCCCACAGACCTCCTTGTAGGGTCTGCCAGAAAAATGCTCTGATTTCTCATAGATTCTCATTTTTAGTAACTAGTGTAAGGGGAGTCAGCATCTTGTCTTATTTTACTGCATTCATAGAGAAGTATTACAGCAGCTGTAAGCCAAGTACCCCTATTGGAATACCTTAGCTTTAAAGAACCTGTCAGCAGGATTTAGCTCTATAACATAAATGCATGGCCATAATGGCACTGTGATGCTGATTAATTTGATACCTGATGTACAGGGATCTGCTCAGTGGCTGCTGAATACTCACCTTGTGAAGCGTTCATAAAATAATGTCTTGTGTGCTTCAGGGCAGGATGTGGGGGGCAGGGTGTTCTTGTTCTCCACCCCATAAGCCTCCTGTGCTTCTTGTACCGGCCACTGATTTTTCCCGACGCTGCATCCCGTTTTCTTCATCCTCTCCGGGAACGGCTTGTGCTCAAGAGCTCCCTCCCGCCGAACCTGACCCGGGCACTTACCAACCGAGATCCGGAATGGCCCTTGAGAAGAGGGGCAGAGCTCGACTGCTCTGCCTGCAGGTCAGGCGCTGGAGTATAGACAGTGCAGGAACAACCATCCTTCCACCATCCCTTTGTCAGACAGGTGGAGAGGGACCGTCCACCTCCTTCCATCACCGCTTTCTATCAGTGGTGATGCAGTGGGGGCCGCACGGATGCCATCAGAGCCCCTGTACATCCTAGAGGTTCATTCCCCCAGGATGGGACAGGGCTATTGTCCGGCTATAAGACTGGCTGTAGAAGGGGGTACATGGAGGCGACACCCCATGTTCCAGTCTGTTGGTTTGGGGAAGTCAGACCCCTGAAGGAAGCAGTTGCCCCTGTAATCCATTAAAAGGAACACAAATTAAAAAGTAAAAATTAAAAAAAAGATTGAAAATAAAATTGTGGACTGAAGACCAGACCAATGTGCCTCCTACAGACAGTAAGCATGAACTGGTTCGGGCTGGAGGCAGTAGTAGGTGTATACTGCAGAAGAGGAGGCGCTAACTTTTTTTTTTATATTCACTTAGTGTCAGCAGCATACACCCATGGTCCTGTGTCCCCCAATGAGGCAAAGGAGAAAAAACAAAAACACACCATCTGATCATAAGCGTTATTCTTCCTACAGCAGCTAAACAGCACTTGGATATGCCTGGAACATTCATAATTATCCTGAATTTATGAAGTGAATAATGTAGCCAAATACATGCTGAAAGTGATGTTTTAGCCGTCTGGCTATACTCTCACTCCCCCGTGTGAGCTTTGCTCAGATCGTATTTGTAACCAGTGGTAAAGTAGGGATTGTTGCTCACCATCATTGGAGCATTGAGTGTTTGTAATAATGTGCTCTGTTGTGATGTCCCAAAATAAGAACCTAATAAGATGGAAATTTACACAAGGCATAAAACCCATGTGTACGGCCGACTTCTTAAAGGGGCAGTTCATTAAAAAAAAAAAAAAGAAAAGGAAACTAAAGATAAAGACGAGTTATTTTTTATTTTCAGTTTACATGGAATGATAATTACGGCACGCCACGGGATAAAAGTTGTGACAAGTTTCCATTAGGTTTCTATATATTACATAAGGGGAGACCATTGCTTTCCCACCAACATGTGAGACGAGTCATTCTTTTCTCAGCAAACACTCGAGTCCAGTCACTCACTGACAAATATTAAAGGAGGAGCAATGTCTGATGTATACAACACTACATATACAGAGGGTAAGAATCCTTTCTCCCAGATGGTACACATAGGAAATCTATGTGTGCAAGGGACAGATCATCTATTAAAAACAGGAGACGCGCAAGTGTTGTCCTCTTCCAGATATAATCCTAGATCTGCAGCTGCTGAGTTAGATTAGCAGAACACGTGCATAATGCAGGAAAAACTCTCAAAAACCAATGTTATTGAATTTTTGAACAATTAATCCCAAACCAAAAAATAGGGTAAATCAGAAATTTGTTAAAATGTACAACCTTAATTAAAAAAAAAAAAAAAAAAAAAAAAAATTTAGAAAGCCACATTCATGCCAGCAGCTGAAGGCATAAAACTCAATGATTAAAATGTGGCTCATGTTCACTGCCGTAGATCTAAAGAGTGCACCATAGCCATTCTACGAAGAGGGAGGACGATTAATCTACTGACCCAGAGTAACCGGTGAAATAAAAACTTCTCCATATAGGAGAATATTACATGGTCGGAATAACAGCGGGCAGCGCATGAAGTCCACAGCTATAAAGTATAGCACGGGACCAAGCCTGGAGGGACCCATCATGTAAGACGGCATAATTCACGTGACACATTCTCTGCCATTTCTAGTCTTATCCAATTCTTTCTTGAACTGAACCAGCTTGATAAAAACACCGGCGCCCACTGCACCACCTCAGGCCCTTGCTGAATATCAGCAACAAAGGGGAGATGTGGCAGCCGCAGTAGTGGGGGGGTGTTACTTCAGAGAATGCATGAAATTGTCAAGACTGAACTCGGACTCGTACTGCTCCTGGTTCCACAGTTCTCCTAGGTTGTCCAGGATGGACTTCATGGAATTCTTTTCACCCGTTTCGGATGTCTTCATTTTCTCACTCTTTCCGTCCTATGAAGCAAAAAGTAATGTTACAGATATTGTGGTTAGAAAAAAAAATCCCCAAACACCACATTGAGAGCAGCATAATATAGGGGCAGAAAGACTGATTCCAGGGATGTGTCACTTGGTCACCAGTCTGCTGTAATTTTGATAAAACACTTGCATCTGCTGAAGATCAGTGCAGGACTAGGTTTCACGTGCCAGGCAGTCCAGCTAATGTGTGTAACCCCGGCCACACCTATTATGGGCAGTTTGTACCCTGGAAGCCAGGGCTGTGGAGTCAGTAATCCAAACCTCCGACTCAAACGCCTCAATTTCCATGACACCGACTCCACAGCCCAGCATTCTGATAACTGCTAAATCTACAGCAGAGGAATTCTAGCAAAACTGCACTAAGCAGCCAGTAAGTGACATCTCTGGAATCAGGGTCTGTGCCCCTACATCATGCTGATCTCAGATTACATACAAATACCTACTGAAAGATTCCCCTTAAAAAAAAAAAAAAAAAAAAAACATAGCCTGAATACCTAATGCTATCTTTCTCTTATGTATGTCATCCTTCTCTTTAGACGGGCACTACACTTTTAGATGGCATATATCACTAGATCAAACCTCTGACACCCATGGAACAAAGGGGTCTCAACCTTGGTTTAGCACTGCATCCCCATCTAAGTTTCCCCTGCACGGCAGCACTCGAAACAACGTGACTGTGCATGGAACTAATCATACAGTGAACGCCTTTCATAACTGGGCAGTTTGGCGGGTTTACCCCTTCCATTTTTTTTTTTTTGCCTCCATTCGTCCCAGAATTATTTATTTCTGTTGACATCGTTGTACAACTTTTTTTTTATTTACCATTTTACAGTACACTATGTGTAAATGAAAACTAAAGGTGGGCTGAAATCGAGAAACAACGTACCGTATTTTTCGGACTGTAGGACGCATTTTTTTCCTCCTAAAATGTGGAGGAAAATGGGGGGTGCGTCTTATAGTCCAAATGTACAGACCCTGGAAGTGGTGGGGAGGCGGGAGAGCGGTTTTGGCGGAGCAGCGGTCACAGGCAGGAGCCGGCTAAAGAGAAATTAATATGCATTGCATTCCACATCCATGGGCGTAGAGGGTAACGAATATACATTTCTCTTAAATATCAGCACATGTGACCGCCACAGCAGCAGGAAGCCGGCAGCTGAGAGTGCACGCTACTAAAGAGCAATGAATACTCACCGGTCTCTGCAATGAACAGCCCCGGGAAGTATTCCAGCAGCTGTGCTCTGCTTGTGAGCAGTGCATGATGTCCCTGCCATGCCCTGCTTATAAGCAGCTGCTGGCACCGAAGCAGGATGCTGCGAGGGAGCGGAGGAAGGTAAATGTAATGGTTAGGATTTTTTTTTTAATCTTTTCTGATGGGGCCATGCTTACCAGGATAGGGATGGGGCCAATCATACCAGGATAAGGATGGGGCCCTGCATACTTTTATGAGATGGGGACCCTGCATACAAGTATAGGGATGAGGGCAATCATTCCTGCCAGGATAAGGATGAGGGGGCCATGCATAACCGGATAAGGATGAGGGGCCATGTGTATCAGGATAGGGGTGAGGCCATGCATACTTTTATGAGATGGGGACCCTGCATACAAGTATAGGGATGAGGACCATATTTACCACGATAGGTGATATTAAGTACAGAATTGACCACATTTTTTGCTTCAGTTTTTTCCTAATCTCCTCCTCCAAAACCTAGGTGCGTCTTATAGTCCGAAAAATAAGGCAGTTCCACCATTGTCATAAAAATCACCCGAAAAACATTCATTTAAAAAAAAAATTCACTATTTTCCCCAAGACCTTTTACAGGCCTTCAGCTGCAATGGCAAACCATCAGCACCCCGCAATAGTTTTACAAAATGGTAGATCTCTTGCCCTTTAATTGCTGTAGTCAGATTCATATCAGCATTTCGAGGACTTGGCAGCTACGAGAGCTCAGCACACCTCGCTGCTGTTCGGCAGATGCTGGCTCTGTAACATAGCCAACATCTACCAGGTATGATGCAGGCTCAGCTCCATATTACAAAGAGGCGGCACATTCGAGCGATACAACATCAACTTCTTAATATGGGAAAATCCCTTTAAATCTAGAAATTAACATCTCTTGATTTAGGAAAGGTCTGAATAATAAAAACACATCCCACCTAGAAACCATAATTGTGCATGAGCAGTGTAGCACTGCAGTTCTGCCCAATCCAGGTGAAAGTGGCCTGACTTAGTACAAGATACAACCTCTGACTACATCAACATGCATGTATGCAGCGCTGCTTTTAGTGATCTTTGCAGTCTTGTACTGCAAAATATTGTAATGGTTGCGACTCACTTTGTCAAGTGTGAACAGGTCCAGCAGCTGGTCAGTGCCCATACTCTGTAAGCTGGCATTCTCCTGGCTAATTACAGTATTTGCAATGCTCATTTTGAATTTCTGCAGACCCATAATCTTCTCCTCCAGAGTTCCTCTAGTAATCAGCCGATACACATTTACTACACGTTTCTGCAAAAAAAAAAAAAAAAAGTGTAAGAAGAAATTACTCTACCGGAACTAATATTTCTGCATCAATAATACCAGGAATTAACTATAATCACAATCTCCTGAAGTCAGCAGAAAATCTTACATTGTTTGCACAGGAAAATGTAATTGCCTAGTGCATGGGATACAGAGAGCTACACATTGCCATGATGGCGTCACGATCTTACCTGACCTATACGGTGCGCCCTGTCCATTGCCTGAAGGTCCCTCATTGGATTCCAGTCATGTTCAACAAACACTACAGTGTCCGCACCAGTCAGGTTGAGACCCAGGCCACCCACATGGGTGGTCAGCAGCAAGACATCGATAGATGGGTCATTATTAAACCTTAGGAGGAAAAAAAAAATGTAAAAAAGGAAAGCAAAGTACTTAATGATTAAGAATTCAGGAAGACATGAAGGCTTAAGTTACCAAAAAGACTAATCGAGTATACACAAATTGGGCCTATAACTCACCTGGACACAATGGAATGTCTCTGCCCAGCAGGTATACTACCGTCCAGTCGTAAATATGTGACGGAGGGCAAATGAGGCTTCAGGAGGTCGTGTTCCACTATATCCAACATGCTCTTTAGCTGACAGAAGATCAATACTCTGTGCTGGGCTACCACAGCTTCAGTGCCACTCTCAGGCGTGCTGGCGTTACCCAAACCGCAGTCTAACAGCAACTGCAAGAAAGTGAAAACTACCACATTAATATTCATTTTAAACAAAACTAAAAAAGTAAAAAAAAAAAATTTAAAAAGTCAGTTTTTTTCCCCCCACTCTCAACAAAGTTTTGCACAGTGCTGTATATACACACACTAACAATTCGAGACAACATAGGCTACTATACGACCATTTGTGGATCAATTTTCTCATTCTATACTTCTGGCAAAAAGGCTCAAATGCAGTCAGAAACACTGAAAATCTCACTGCAAAGAAACACTATATATTGTGTCCCCGCTTTTCTCACACGTACTTGTTTTAATGCCGATAGTTTGGGGGCATGCTGAATGTCCCGTAGAGTGGAGTTTTGAGTCGCTAGTTGATCAGTGACCTTCTTGTGCTCAGGATGTTGAGGGGTTAAAACCAATGCAGGATGGTTGCATAGTTTTCGCAAGTACTGCAGAGCCTAAAGAGACAAGATGATACGATTGCCTTCCTATGTACTCCAGTAATGCAGTCTACAAACCGTCCTCCACCGTCTCCAATACGTGAGTGACATCACCTGAAAGACGTGTCCTGTGGCTTTGAGCTTTGGCTTCTCACCCTCTTCTGTCACTGAAGATGCAGAGACTGTTTCGTCGACATCAGTCTTTGCACGAGACTTTGCAAAATCTTCATATAACTGAACCTGAGAATGGATAAACCAATTAACAGAGGTACAAGGAACACAAGGGATGTATAGAGAGGTCTCCCGTGTCTGGAAATAAAAAGCTGTTGGTATAGGTAAATGGGATGAAAAAGAAAAAAGGTTCAACAGGGTCTTTGAGCTGTAAAAACCAACGGCTCCCACCTGGACGAAGCAAAGAAAACAGAGGAAGAAGAGATATCATCAGTCCACCAGCAGCAGGACCGCTGCAGCAATGTGATTGGCTGTTCATTTCACCTAACTGCTGCTGTCAATCACAGGCTGCAGCGGTCCAGCTGCTGATGGAACAGTGGCATCTCTTCATGTGTAATTGTGGTCTGCCCTGGAACCAAGGTGCTGGTAGGAGAGTTATCACTTCTTTGTCACTTTTACATCTGAGCCAAAGGGGAGCATTTGTTTTCTCCTGGACAGCCTTTTATAAATCTATTTCTTTAACTTATTTGCATGTTTTTTTTTCTCCAAATACATAAGGGTTTGTGAAAGTTTATTACCTGCAAAGGACTCAAGGAGCAATAGTAATCCTGAATAATCTTAGGAGGAAGGTCCTGCAATACATCCTCCTTCATTCGGCGGAGCAGGAACGGCAGAACTTGCCGATGTAATGCTTCCATTGCAAGGACACCTGTAAATATGAAGCCGTGATAAGAGGACAGAAAAAGCTGAAGTTTGTACAGAGCTAAGCGTGTACATTCATTACCTGCTTCCTGCTCACGAGACGAGCTTCTGGCATCTCTACTTGCTAAAATAGGTTTTCCATATCTTGCCGCAAACTGTCGCTCTGTGCCTAAAAAGCCAGGCATGAGGAAGTCAAACAATGACCAGAGCTCCAACACATTGTTCTAGGGGAAACAAGAGACACAGGTTAACATTGGCCATCAGCAGTAAACAGGAGCAGGCCAGTATGGTTGGATGCCGGCAGTATTCCCCCTCAAATACAATGCTCCAATGTATGCCCTAGTATGAGCATAAAAGGGGCCAACATCTGCCATGTACTACTACTGTACTAAGGAGTGACAAAAGCACACTGCTTACACTGGATACATGGGGGTCTATGGATATATGCAGGTTATGTGGTGGGAAGGCGCCTGATGCACATGCCGCACCCCTAGTGAACACTACCTGTGCACCCTCACTTACCTGAATTGGAGTTCCCGACAGGATAATTCTATAGTTTGCTGTTATTTGCTTAACAGCTTTTGACAATTTGGTCTTCCCGTTCTTAATGACGTGACCCTCATCTAGAATACAGTAATTAAACTTCATGTTCCTGGAATAGAAATTATCAGATTAAAGGAAGAAGTGTTGTGGTATTACTGCGACGTTTATATAAATTATGTACAGAAGCGGAGACGATCATCATTGTATAAAAAAAGGTATGAGCCAAATGTGTGTATAGGGAGAGATTATACAAGTACATTATATGGCGGTGGGGTAGAGTCCAGAATCCTCCTCATCTTCTGAAGAATGAGTAAAAATAGAGTAATGTAGCAGCTGGTAATGTATGTCCTGAATCAGAAGACATACCTGAAGAAGTCAATATCATTCCTTACAACGTCATATGAAGCTACAATCAGATTGTGTCTCTTCACTTGGTGCTGCAACCTGGAAAATGGGAAAAGTATTATTGCTATAATGCATTTCATGCAGTGAACACTAAGGAACCAGGGCGGTGGAATCAGATGTGGACGGATCGACTCCAAAAATATATAATACACTGGGTACAGTAATTCAATGCAGGATGTGCTGTAAACTTGTTCATAATAATTGGGAAAGTTCCGAAATGTCCTATAAATGTCTGTTCTGTTCCTGATCTAAGGATCTCGGATTTTAGTGGAAATGAATCTGTCCTGCACATGCTCAGTTGTGAGGCAGTGCTGTGGAGTCAGGGAAATTGAGGAGTTGGAGAATTGGCTGATCAACTACACAGCCCTGCATTAGGAGCCATTACCACTCCCTACCCTACAAAGAAGTCTGTCTGATCTAGGGCAGAACGGTAAAGAGAAGAAGAAAGGAGCAGCCACCGAGCAAAAGGAGAAGCCGCCGAGCACCCCCGACCAATGAAAACATGACAAGACAGGTGTGATGGGGAAATTAAAATACGTGTGATATAAATCCAAAGTTGGTCTTCAGTGAGCTCCCCCTAGTGGCTGATTCTGTAAGAATACTTTACTACCTAACGATAGACCTAGCATTACCAAAAAAGATTTCTAGTAACCTGGTCCTTCAGCGACGTCGGAAGTCCCAAAGCCAGCAAATCTATCCGGTACTGCCAACAAGTAAGGTTTACAGCTCCAGTCCAGCAGGCATTGACATCACCAATGGCCCAGGGTCCTCCAAGTCTTTTTGCTCAACACATAGGAAATTTGGAGCTTATTAGATACAGAGCTCCAACCCGACAAATGGAATTCATCTCCGAAATTTGGACCGACGGACAGAACGATGATGATTGTAATGACAACTTGTCTAAGGCAGGTATTATAAGGGTACTGTAATGAGAACGACTTGCCTGGCTCGCTCGGTTGGAGGACCTGTGTAATGCAATGGGTTGAGATATTCTTTCGAGCAGAACTTTCCAACTTCATCCACCCAGTGCCCAGTTAAGGTCGGAGGACATACAACCAGTGAGGGGAGAGGTAAGCAGTTTGCGGACTTACTCCTGTTATACTCTTGAGATCTGTAATGTAAAGAGCAATCATTTAAATAAAATGAGAATATTAAGATATAAATACTTAACATACAAAAAGTATATTTCTACCTAAGGCAATGGTCCCCTGCAAGAATACATATAGACTGCAGGGTCTTCCCCAGACCCATATCATCACATAGGATCCCATGGAGCTTGTATTTATTCAGGAAGGCCAGCCAGTTCACACCGTCCTAAAAGAAACAAGTGCATCAAATCAGGTATCCTCCTAAAGATATAAAACTGATATTAAACTCACCCCGATGAGCACATAGAACGCATTGCGCTATACTCCATACTGTACTTTTAAAGGGTGTAACAGCCTTCAGCTCAAAAAAAAAAAATAATTTGATGTATTACCTGCTGATATTTCCTCAGCTCTGCTTTTATTGGAACAGGAATTGCATAATTTTCTAATTTCTTTCCGTCCAGCAGTTGTTCCAAGAAGTTGCGCTCCCTGGCTTTTAGTTTAATTAATTCTTCTGACATATTGGGAGGATCTGGGATCCCAGCCTAGAAACAAAAACCAAGGTGATCCAAAGAGTAATGCAACGTAAAAGAAAAAAATACATAAATATAAAAGTTGGATAATAGGCAATGAGATATCATTTAGAAGAAAGTGAATGACCCATATGCACTTCCAGAAAAATCTTGACACATTACAACAAATATGACATTATATCCTGCACGCGTTTCAGATATCACCTTCTATGGTCAACACAAAAAAAAAAAAAATCTTGTCAAATTGGCATTGACTGGTATAAGAGTAGGACTGTGGGCAGAGACCTCCACAGATCACTAGAATTAGGCTACAGTGCACGTATGTTTAAGGCAATGCAACTTACCTCTAAAGGCATGAGCCTGATGAGTGTAGCAAAGCACTGTGTGGCCATGAAGCGCACGCTGTCCGTCTGGTCGCTCATTCTTCCCAGCACTGGCACCACCAGGAGGACTATGTACGGGACGATTCCAACATCCAGCTGCTCCATCACACCTTCAGTGTTTTACTGTTAAGGGTTAACGTTAACTGGTGAAGACTGGTGTAGTCTGACTACATGTAAAATATACATGTAAAAATGGTCATTCCTTAATCAAAATAAGTCAGGTTCCACGTAGTCTACAGAAATGCAGAGAAAATACAGAATTGTGCACCATGCCATACACCCAATCCAAAGACGAAGAATAAATAGAGTGGTGTATGTCAAGAGGCTCATAATATGAAAGGCAACGCAAATATATAAATAAGAACAAAGTATTTTTATAACGCAAGTTGCTCACTTTTTAATTAAAA
The DNA here is from genome assembly GCA_033576555.1 of Oophaga sylvatica. NCBI lineage: Eukaryota > Metazoa > Chordata > Amphibia > Anura > Dendrobatidae > Oophaga > Oophaga sylvatica. Next base: position 563,468,769 of record JARQOD010000003.1, read on the forward strand.
AAAAAAAAAAAAAAAAGCACGAATAGGGCATCCGACCTACGGAAGGGCGCAGTCTTCGAGACGTACCATCTGAGAGCCCTCACTACATCCAGGGTGTGAAGAGCTCGTTCTACCCAATATACTGGTGCTGGACAAAAAAAAAAAAAAATGGAGACGGTTCGATGACCACCTTGTCCTGGTGGAAAATCAGGAAAGGAACGTGACAGGACAGAGTGGCTAGCTCCGAGACTTGCCCGATAGACGACACTGCGACAAGAAAGGCGACTTCCGAGACATAACTGGCAAGGAGATGTCCTGGAATGGTTCGAAAGGCATCTGTTGAAAATCACCCAGGACCAAAATAAGGTCCCCAGGCCACTGATGGCAAACTATAGGGGAATACCACATTGGAGACACCCTTCCCCCCGAATGAAAGTCCTCACTCGCAGACTGGAAGCAATTCTTCCCTGGAATAAAACAGATAAGGCCGAGATCTGGCCTTTGAGAGAGCCGAACGCCAAACCTGATTCCAGGCCACTCTGGAAAATTCCCAAAATGGAAAGAACAGAGAAGACACAGAATGTCCATGGTCCCTGCACCATGCGAAAATGGTTATCAGGTGCGATGATAGATGCTAGCTGATGCAGGCTTCCAAACGCTAATCATGGTGGGAAACCCTGATGAAAGAACCCAGCTTGAGATCGCACCGAGGCTTCGACAGACAAGCCGTTAAACACAGGGCCCCTGAGATCTCATGACAAATCAGACGTTGGCAGAGCAGAACTTGACGATCTGGCAGACGCCACGGGACATTGGCGTCGCTCTACACTAACCACACCCAGCATGGCCAATCCGGGGCGACTAAGATTACTGGAGTCGCCTCCGCCTTGATCTTCCCGATGACCCTCGGAAGTAAAGAAAGTGGGGGAAAACATGTACGGAAGACAAAACTGATGCCACGGAGAGACCCGTGCATCCACCTCTATGGTCTTGGGATCCCGAGACCGAGTTCTGAAGTGGAGTATCTTAGCGTTCAATCTTGAAGCCATCAGAAGTCCGGAGTCCTTAAACGAATACAGAACTGTCGAAAGACCTCCAGATGCAATTCCCACTGTCCCAAGGCAAGACTTTAGGCGGCAGTTATTCCTAGCGATCAATTTTCCACGCCTGGGATACGCACTGCTGAAAATAAAGAGTGGTTCCTCTCTGCCCATTGGAGAATATGTGCTACCTCGCAAATGGCCGCCCTGCTGCGGGTACCCCTATGATGATTGATATGCCACAGCCTTGGCTTTGTCAGATAGAATTCGGATGGGGTGACTGCAAGGAGATAATGGAACTGCTGCAGAGCTATCCAGATCATCAGGAGGCTCGACACCAGAGATGACCTGCGCCCGAGCAATGTGGCAACGAAATACTGCTTCCTAGCCAAGGAGACTGGCAATGGCAGTCACCACTAGACCTTGAACCGGGAGAAAGGATTTCCCCTGGATGAGAGAAGACCTCAATGTCCCCACCCGAGAGGCTACCTAACCCGCAGGGGCAAGGGTACAGGTGGTCAAAAGAACGGGTTCCTGTCCCAAGCAGCCAGAAGAGCATGCTGCAGGGGACGGAGAAGCAGCTGAGCGAAGGGAAGCACTTACATTGCTCCCACCATTCTTTCTAGTACCCTCATGGTAAACCGAATGGAATGACAGGATCAGAGTCAAACTGCTAGGCCTCTTTGATGAGGGGCTAGGACGTTGTCTCAAGGGAGCATCACCCCTCGGAAGGTGTCCAGGGTCATTTCTACAAAGTACATCCACTGGGCTGGAACGAGGGAAGACTTGCTTTACGTTTTTCAGGCAGCCAAGGCAAGAAAGAATATCGCAAGTGATACAACGCACTCAGCGTAGTCATGGGAAGAAGGACCCTTGATTAGAAGGTCGTCCAAGTAGGAAGGATTAAACCGTGAACTGAAAATGCTGTTCGCGAATGGCGAAGCGCAGGAACTTCTAGTAAGGGAACTTCTAGTAAGGACCAAAAAAACGATTTTGCTGAAAAAAGGACGCCAGGGAAGAAATGTGCTCCTTCCCATAGTATCCAAGATGGCCACCGGGAGTTGCAGAGGCAGCGAAGTCTCGAAAGTGAGAGGCCGCACACGCCGCGATGTCCTCCACTGGGCGGAACTTCATGGATTGCTCCATGAATAGGCACAAGCCGGGGCCTAAATTTCTGAGGCCAGCGGCAGCATGACCCAGGGGAGGGGGCCTTAGTGCGACAGTGCGGGTGGAGCCTCCGAGTTGCAGCCTACACTATGGCCAAAGCCAGGGGCTAAATCTTTTGGCGCTGGCTGGTGCCGAACTGAAGAAGAAAAGAGACCCCTCTGCTGGCAAATAACGCAGATCTGCCGGTACCAGCACCACCCGGACCGCTGCGCAGAGCCCTCCAACAGCTTCAGACCTGGCACTTACCAAAGCAGCTGCCAGATGCAGTACGCAGCTCTATACAGCAGGTCAGGGCTGTCGCTGTATTTTGGATGGTGCAGGGATAAAGAGAACCCTTAATCCACCATCCCTTAAGTAGGGAGGTGGAGAGGGACCTCTGCCTCCTTCCATCATCCGCTTTACAGTGGGGGGCAGGGTTCAAACCCCTGGGATGGGATAGGGCAGGTTGTCCAGCATTAGGCCTGGCTGCAGAAGAGGATACATCGAAGCGACACTTCAGGTGCTCGTCTGTTGCCGATGCGGAGAGATCGGTGCACTTTAAGGGACCCGTCGCCCCTAAAGATCAGCCCAGGCATGGCGTTCATGTCGCAGGAGAGGATACGTGGAGGCGACACTCCACGTGGTCGCCTGTTGTTGGTTCGTGGAGAACGGAGCTTTGAAAGGATACGTCGCCCCTTCATCCAAAGAAAAAAAGACGGATTTTGGTAAGACCTTACCTGTAAAATCCTTTTCAGCGAAGGAAGGAAGGGAGACAGTCATTACTAGTGGGTAGGCGGAGACCACACAGGATAGAACACCTCAGATTAAAAAAAAGAGTGTTGACCTGCCCCTCCAGCTAGGGCTCCTCCTACTCCAGCTCTCCAGTCCGTACACAAGCTAAGGAAAAGCAAATATCACCAGCGGAGCAACATAACCCCTTCTGAAAAACTTCAGAGAAAAAAAACAAGAAAACAGGTTATGCATATAACAGAAAAAAACCACACAGTCCCAGGTACTACTCACTGAACCTGACCACTGCGATGAGCTGGCAATGCTGGAAACAGAGCCTTAGCGCGCCGACCTCAGCCCAGATAATCGCTATCAGAGAAGGGTCACGCCGCATCTGAAAACACAACAACACACTTCTGCCATGGGAGGGAGCTGTGTCTCCCTTCCTTCCTTCGCTGAAAAGGATTTTACAGGTAAGGTCTTACCAAAATCCGTCTTTCAGCAGCAGATGGAAGGAAGGGAGACACAGTCATTACTAGTGGGACATCCCAAAGCAGTCCAGAAATTAAGGGTGGGCAAAAAACCAAAAGAGGCAGATTCCCAACAACTTAGATAAATGCGCAACTAGCGCTAAATACAAGTTCACAAGAACTTTAAACTACAGCCGCCTGCAGGACCCTACGTCCCAAGGCCGCATCAGGCAAGGTTCACCCTTAAGTCGGTAAGCCTCTAAAATGGTCGACCGAATCCAACGAGCTATAGAGTCCTTGGAAGCTCGTTGACCACGCCGACGACCTGCTGGAATCACAAACAGAGAATCCGATTTCCGAAAACTGAGTAATAGACAAATAGAACTTCAAAGCCCGCACTAAATCCAATGTGTGCAAGGCCCGTTCCTTCGCATTCCTCGGCTTCGGACAGAGCGAGGGCATCACAATATCCTGGTTAACATGAAATTGTGACACCACCTTAGGTAGAAAATCGCCCCATGTGCGGAGCACTACGCGATCCTGGTGAAACTACAGAAAAGGAGGCGAGCAAGAAAGAGCCAACTCAGAAACCCTTCTCAAAGAAGTGACCGCCGAAGGCAACCTTCCAAGAGAGCAAAGAAAGGCTAACAGAGTCCATAGGTTCAAAAGGCCCATGTTGGAGAGCCTCCAAGACAAGATTGAGCCGCCAAGGAGACACAAGCGCCTTCCGCGGCGGAAACTGACGTGTTACTCCGCGAAAAAAGGAACGTACGTCCCTACGCGAAGCGATAGCCTTCCGAAACAGCAAGGACAGAGCAGAAACCTGACCCTTCAGAGTGCTAACTGCCAACCCTTGTCCAGCCCGTACTGCAAAAAGGCCAACAAATTGGGAATGGAAAAAATCCTCGGGTTCCTTGAAGAACCCGAACACCACGAAAAGAAGGCCTCCCAAGTCTTGTGATAAACCCTAGTAGTAGCCGGACGTCTGGCAGCTCGCAGAGTGGCAATGACTTCGGCTGAAAAACCTTGACGGGTCAAGATTTCGGTCTCAAGAGCCACGCTGTCAAACGCAGAGACTTCAGGTCCGGATGACGAACGGGCCCTTGGGTTAACAGGTCCGGGCGAAGAGGGAGTGGAAGTGGAGGCGCTGCCAGAAGCGACACCAGCGTAGAGAACCACGTCCTCCTTGGCCAATCCGGGGCTACCAACATAGCCGGGACTCTCTCCAGTCTGATTCGACGCAACACCAGAGGAAGGATATCGGCGGGAACACAGATTAGCTCGAATTGGTCCCACGGAGCCACCAGAGCATCCACCGCCACAGCCTTCGAGTCCTTGTACCTGGACATGAACGTCGGTAACTTGGCATTGAACCTGGATGCCATCAAATCCACTTGGGGAGTTCCCCAACGGGAGCACAGCAGTGCAAAAATTTCCGGATGAAGACTCCATTCTCCGGGGTCCATATTTTCGCGACTGAGGATGTGAATCACAGAGATGGCTGGCACCCTGGCCTCGGTCCATACTAGGATCCGAGACACCTCCATCATAAGCCTGAAGCTCCTCGTCCCACCTTGATGGTTGATATACGCGACCGCCGTCGCGTTGTCTGTCTGCACTCGGACTGGTAGACCGCTTAAAGGGACCGTCCAGTGTTGGAGGCAAAGGAAAATTGCCCTCAATTCCAGGATGTTGATCGACAGGACAGACTCTTCCGACGACCATACCCCCTGAATCCAGAGATCGTTCCAGACCCCCCCCCCCAGCCCGTCAGGCTGGCATCGGTGGTTATGACTGACCACCTCGGAGGGAGGAAGGACTTCCCCAGGGATAACGCTTCCGGACGTAACCACCATCCTAGAGACTCTCGCACCCTGTGGGAGATGATGACACTGCAATCCAGCGAAGCCTGCGATCGATCCCAATGGTTCAAAATGAGCATTTGGAGAGCCCTGGAATGAAATTGGGCAAACGGAAGTGCCTCCATCGACGCCACCATCAAGCCCAGAAGGCGCATACATCTTAGAAGGGACATTGCTGTCGAAGACTTCATAACCTGTACATGTCGAAGAAGACTTGCTTGCTTGTCTGGAGGCAGAGACACCACCACTCGTACCGTGTCGAAATGCATCCCCAAAAAAAGGATTGACTGCGACGGTTCCAGAGACGACTTCTCCCAATTGACCAGCCACCCGAAGTCCTCCAGGAGCTGAAAGGATAGATTGCGAGCCGTCACCACCTCCTCCTTCGAGGACGCCACAATCAAAAGGTCGTCCAGGTAGGGAAAATCGTAACCCCTGTCTTCGAAGGATCGCCATGAGAGGTGCCAGAATTTTTGTAAAAACTCTGGGTGCTGAGGCCAACCCGAATGGCAGGGCCACAAACTGGTAATGGTCCTGACCTATGGCAAAACGAAGGAAGCGTTGGCGGGCCCTTCCGACGGGAACATGCAAATAAGCGTCGCGAATGTCGATTGACACCAAAAAGTCGTTCTGCGACAGGGCCGCCACAACCGAGCGAAGTGACTCCATGCGGAATTTCCGGGTGCGGACATGCCGATTCAATCTTTTGAGATCCAGAATGGGGCGAAATTTGTCCTCCTTTTCGGGGACCACAAAGAGGTTGGAATAAAACCCTCTTCCCCGGTCCTCCGGCGGAACCGGTACCACCACACCCTTCTGCAGAAGGGAATCGACCTCCCGCAGTAGAGCGGCAAATAGCTCGGGCTCTGACGGAATGCGAGATTGACAAAAACTGTCGGGGGTCGAGAAAGAAACTCTATGAAGTAGCCTGCCGACAACCCGCGTCACCCAGACGTCCGAAACGCGGGAAACTCAAGTCGATTCGAATTGGAGCAGGCGACCCCCCACTCGAGAGCCCTCGAGTGAGGCCCTGGCGTCAGTCTGCCTTAGCGGGCTTTTTGTCAGCTTCCCGCTTGTCTTGACGGAAGCTCTGTTTCCAGGGAGTGCGGGATTTCTGAGAGGTCTTTTTTCCTGAAAAAGATGGACGACCCGATCCCCAAGAGGGCTGACCGAACCGTCCCTGGACCGAAAGGACCGCCGACTACTACCGGCACTAGGCCTGCCAGACGCAGAAGTCACAGCTCTTCGCTGCGGTAAAGCCGTTTCTTTTGCCTTTGCCTTGACAATCAGCTCCGTGAGGTCAGAACCAAATAGCTGACCACCCTTGTAAGCTAAAGATAGCAAACCTTGCTTGGAAACCGCGTCCCGGTCCACTGTCTAAGCCACAGTGCTCTCCTGACTGTGACCGCCGAGGATTGCGCCTGGACAGCAGTGACGCAGTATCCAAACCTGCATCACTGCCATATCGGGCTGCATCCTCCAACAACTTGAAAAGCCCATCCACCTCGGATAGCGGGGATCCATCTTGCCACGCCGTCCGTAGACGGTCCAACCAGTTTAGGGAAGCTTTACAAGCACACATGGATCCTAGTACTGCTCTGAATCTATGACCCGCAGCCTCGTAGATGGATTTCGCCGCCATCTCCATTTTTTGTACAGCGGATCCTGCAGACTCGCCTTCCCTTTAACAGGAAGTAATGAGGATTTGCTAAGCTGGGATAAAGGGACATCCACTTCAGGAGAAGGAATCCAATTATCAATCAACTCCATAGAACACGGATACAGTGTCTCAAAAAACCGTGTCCCCTGAAAACGTTTATCTGGACACAGGCGTTCCTTCTCCACTGCCCCATTAAGCTCATCCAGAGATGGTAATGCTGATCGCGACCTATGTGACTCCTGAAACATCCGAGCCGACTTACCAGGACGTTAGTTACCTCCTCCGGTAACTGTAACGCCTCCTCATGGCTCCAATAAAAGCTTCTGCACGGCCCAAAAAAGAGGCAGAGTGTCCCTGCCGATCCTCCTTATCCGAATCGGACATCTCCCCATCCGAGCTTGAAGGGGAACCCTCCATACCAGAGATCTCCGAGTCGCTACGCGGAAGGATAGTACCGGCCTTTGGCGCTTCCTGCCATGAGAGGATCTAGCTGACACCCAATAACCTAGAAGGT